>CM033641.1:313497544-313715928 GCA_019512145.1 Engystomops pustulosus | reverse complement strand
GGAAAGGGTACGGAACGGAGTTGTGCAAAACTTTGCAGCTTTTATAAAATTTGCACTTAACAGGGGTCATTTATCATTTATTTTTCCCCCTTGCCGTTGGTGTTTCCGTGCCTTTTTGCTGTGTTACGGCTGTCTTGCGCCTATTTTGCGCTTTTTTTTGGAATGTTACGCCTCAATTCGCCGTGTGTTGTTGCTCCCTATTTGTCATTACATTGTGCCTCTTTCCATATGTTTGCGCTCAATTTATTATACTATTGCGCCTATACGGGCGCAAATAATTTCACAATAACACACCGGTCCTGACCAGGCTTCGGAAAGTCAATGGATTGATTTGCGTAAGAAATTGCGCAACAAAACCTGCATTTGACAAACAGCCAAAACGTCAAAGACAAATGAGGTGCAAAAAAATAGACTCACATCAGGTGCTAAAAGAGCTCAGAGAAGGGGGAAATAAGATAAATGACCGCCAAAAAGTCTAAGCTAAACCTGTATTTGACACAGAGCTGCGAATAGAAAGACAAATGAGGGGCATAAAAAAGACTCACTACAGGAACAAACAGAGACCGAGGATAAAGATCCTCCAGTATCTACATCTGAATGTCCAGGTGAATATAAAGCTGTAATCATCCGCATGTTACTTATCCTTTGTCTATGTCAGTGCCGGATGTTGTAGCTATACTCTCGGGGGTAGATGACCAAAGAGTTAAATAGCATCTCCAGCTCTGCTCCATCTGTATGTACATGCTGCAGACAGAAGGCAGCAGTGTGAGGTAAGGGGGGATGAGTGATGTATATGTGTTATGTGAGTGATGTGATGTGTATTTAATGTGACAGCCGAGTGATGAAGGTCATAAGTTTGTACCCCCCTGAAGGCGGCTTTATTTAGTAATGCGCTAAATACCGCGCGATTCCTTTACTGCGCCGTTTATTTATACGATGAGTCATTTTCTATTGTCACCGGAGCGGAATGTGGAAGACAGAACAAAAACCAGAACAAATCCGTGACCCGCTACCCAGGGGTTAAAAGGAGCAAATTACCCAAGATTCTCAGGAAGCATTAAAATGTATTTTTTATATTTTAAATTTTTTTATGATTCCGGGAAAGTTGGGTGACTACCAGTTCCTGTGAAGAAGGGTCAGACATATGGCTAAGAGCGGAGACTGGATATTTCTGTATTAGTGCTCCCAATAATTAGGATATGACAAGAAAATGTGCCTTAAATTTCAGAAATCACTATGAGACTTATGTGTTTCCACGGTTACAGACTACAAATAAATCTGTTGTGTAGTCTGATCCTTTAGAGGCAGAGAGAAATGAGTGACACATGGCTAGTAAATTAAAATCCAAAAAATGGATCCAATATGGACATACCCAAATCAGAGCATAATCACAGAACGACCGTTTTTAAAGGAAATCTATAATTTAAATCCATCCTGATAAACCAAGGACATTACTCATAGATCCAGGCACCGGGACTGTGGTATCTTCTTATATCTGTTATCCATGGCCTCCTTCCTTTTAAAATCAACCTTTATAATTATGCTAATAACCAGCCCTTCCATGCTGTAGCTTCACAGGCTATTACACTGCCTCCCCTGCCTTCTCTGCACTTCCCCCTCCCTCAGACTCAACACAGAGAGGGGGGAAGTGCTCCTGCACAGAGAAACTGCATGTGAACTTACAGCTCTGCTACATCCATCATATACCATATAAGACGACCCGAGTATAAGCCGAGGCTCCTAATTTAACCACAAACTATTGGGAAGACTTATTGACTCGAGTATAAGCCTAGGGTGGGAAATGTATTGGTAACGACCTTCCCCAGAAAGGGGGCACAATAATGGGGGCACAGATAAAGATGCACAACAGGAGGGGGCAAAGAAGGGGCACACTAAAGGAGGTGCACAGAGAGAGATGCACAATAGAAGGGGAAGAGAAGGGGGAACAATAAAGGTGGGGGTGCACAGAGAAAGATGCACAATTGGGGGGGGGCGAGAAGGGGGCACAATAATCGGGGCACAGATAAAGATGCACAATAGAAGCGGCAGAGAAGGGGGCACAATAAAGGTGGGGGTGCACAGATAAAGATGCATAGTGGGGGACAGAGAGGGGGCACAATAAGATGGGGAAGCAGAAGTGGGAGCCATAATAAGTAGGTCAGAGAGGAGGGAACAATAAGAGTGGCACCAGATAAAGGGGGAGCCAATAAGAGGGGAGAGGGAGCAGAGAAAGGGACCACAATATGAGGAGAGGGGGAGTGGGGTTTTACACAGGGTGAGAATATACAGTAGAGCCAATAATCTAGGTAGATTACAGATTAATGCTTTCTTCGGCCCAGAGGTCGGGGGTATGTATACAGTAAGTTACCCGATCTCATAATATAACATTTGGCCATTCCTGGTTTGAAAATGTGTCAAGATATATTGCAACATTCTAACTTATGTGAAAGTTTTTAGAACTTTTTGCCGGTTTGCTCCACTCACTTCGTACATTTGGTACAGTCTCTAACAAAACTGGCATTAAAAAGTCACATGATGATAAATCCTCAGAAAAAGGAACCCCAGACTGAGACCAAGTAGCAACACTCAGCTCTGCTACATCTGTAGCTCAATTACCCGAACATACAAAACTAAGAAAAAAGTCAATGGGCTCGCGAAAGAAAAAAAAAATTATGGAAAAAAGGAAATGCAAGAACAAAGGGATTTTTTGGAGGCGCAGTCAGTTTTCAGGCTAGCCTTTGACCGGTTGATAAGTTCCACACCACATGCTCTGGAATCATGTAGGGGGGGGGGGGGGAATAAGCAACATGAAGGCTCCGGTAATTTCTTCCACATTGCCGTCTTTAGTACTTGAAACAGTCTATAACTTTGTAACCATCTGCAGAGAATAAACCAGCAGGAGGAAAAACAGAAAACAAGGGTGACCTACGCTACGTGGATCTATAGGCTGGCCTCTTTGTCTGAATCTGGGAAAGCTGGGTAGGTTAGGTATGACGGGCACTGCAGAGGTAACCACCAACCTCTCCAGACACCTGAATTGCGAGCATCCCCTTCACTTCTGATTCCAAAACTACAACTCCCATCATGCCCTGAGAGGTCTGCTGGAAGTTATGGCCTTAAAGTTACCAGCTCAGCAAACTATGGATATTGGAAAAGGCTGATTGCCATTCAGGACACTGGAAAGCTTTGTGAGCTTGTAGTATCAAATAAAATGGCTCAAAACTCAGCTTTCCAAGATAGAGACAAATTAAAAATGCCTAATGGGGGGGCCGGAGTAATTCAGGCTCATGGGCATAATTATAAAAGTTGATTTTAGAAGGAAGGAGGCCATGGATAACACATATAAGAAGATACCACAGTCCCGGTGCCTGGATCTATGAGTAATGTCCCTGGTTTATCAGGATGGATTCTGCTGGGAGATTTCCTATAAGAATTGGGGAAGACAAGTATTGGATACAGGGGATGTATAAAGAAGCAGAGGTGACATGGATCCATAAAACAGTCTTTTTTTAGATGCATTGGTGCAATGCTCCCTGGGAAACATGTATGCAAATTTTCTCTCTACTGCCACCTATAGGTTTGTACTATGGATGTCAATGTCCGACCCATTACTGAGCCTTGAAAGAAGAATATGTATAACGGCCAAGCTAAAGACAGGCTATGGATGTAGTGGGGAGTATCCCCTTGTAGCCCATGAGGCCAGAGTAGGATACTGATTGGCTAGTTGAGATTTCCCAAGACGTACTAGTCGTCCCTGTAGAGGTGTTGCAAGGAGTCTAACAGCATCCCTGGAAAAATATGAAAATTACACTAGTTCTTCCCACCGATGGCAGAGTCTTGGATGCCATAGACATGAAGTGAGTCAATCATACTCCATTAGGATTGCCCATTGCCGAATAATTGGGGCATAGGGATTAGGGGGGTCTCTTAGGACACAGTATTATAGAATAAAGGGCTCCTCCGACTTACCATTAGGGAATGTCTGTTTGCTGACAAAAGTCCGGTTCCATATCCGGAGCCTAGGCCGCCCATAGCTCCGTTGTGAGATGGTCCAATTAGTCCGTGCATGTCGCTGTGGCTCCCGGGCATGGCTGTCGAGGGCCCCACTGCATGGTTCCTTAATACATGAATTGCATCATCTAATCTTTCCAATCTGTCTTCAATTCGGCTTTGCTGTAGGGGAAGAAGCAAATATCGGTGAAGAACCGCCATACTGCATGGTGATTGATATAATACCGTGTGATGGTTATATGGAGACTATGAGATAAGCTTTAGCTGGAGGAAGTAACTGTCTGAGTTCATGGTAGCTTTTGTTGAGTTACACTTTGGGCCATCAGGTCATCCAGTTATTATGCCCCTCTGTCAACTCTCCCTGGCATCGGCCTCACTGTACCATGTAAACATTGGGAAATAATGTCTAATGTGTGGGTGGTGGAAGAAGAAGTAAGTAACTACCCCTCTACTTTCTCCAGACCTTCATGGAGGTTATTTGGGCTTGTGACAATACTGAGACAAGTGATGGCCCATTAGATGGACATTCCCTAATTAAAAATTCTGGGAGTCTTCTGACTCTGGCACTCTTGGAAGGAGAAGGAGTTCTCCTGCATCCGTGGATTCTTAAACATGAATAGGCTTGAAGGTGTTTTTGTTTATGTTTTGAACATGTCCCAAAAAAGGGCAGTGCCTGGCATAAAAAGTGTCTATGTCCCAAAAGAGAGTGAGCCATGGCCAAAAAATGGTTGGTAGGGGCTTTTGCCATATGGGGTGTATAAGTAGCCCCAAAAATCTTGGAGTCATGCTACCCATGCCACCCTACTGCATCCCTGATGTGTCCCTCAAGGTCATGGGTGTAATTTAGGCAATTGCATACTGTATCAATGTAGGAAGACAATACACATGCGAGCCATATTGGCAAATTGGGAAACACGCTCTGTCAAAGTCATGCTGATTTTCAAAAATTTTGGCCAAATGCAATAGACGTAGACTTCAGTAACACTTGTATTTGAACTTGGAGGAACCCGTTATGCCAGTTCTATCATGTGCTACACACAGTGTCGGACTCAGTTTGCTTGGGACCACCAGATAAAATTATTATGGGGGTCCATCCTTCATCTTTGACCCTACAAGACTTCAAATTAGATTGTGTTCTGATGTATGTCTGGGGTCCAGAATTAAGTCAGAGCCTGAGCCCACCAGAGAAACCTTTGGCATTGTGATGGACCACAGCTGCACACAGGCTACACATTAGGGGGTCAATTCATAGGATACAATAAGGCAACATCATAACATTTTTAATATTCATCCAATTTTGCATATTCATAGGGGGGTGGGGATTTATAAATGTATCGCAGGCCCTGACATTTTGAAGCTCGATAACACTAGTCATTGTACATAATGATGTATCTGTCTCAGTTTAAGACTGTAGAGTTCTACTTTAAGATCTTCCGTGTGCACCCTCCTTATTCTTTGGGGGGCACAGGTTATTTTTAGCCTGATCACACCCCTTTCCAAAGATTAAGGGGCAGATTTACTTACCTGCGTTCTCTGCGGTGGATTCGGGTCCGGCCGGGATTCACTAAGGCAGTTCCTCCGCCGTCCACCAGGTGGCGCTGTTGCGCTGAAGAGCATCGGAACACACTGGAGTTCACCGAGCCATCCTGGATGAAGGTAAGCGTGTGTCGAGCGACTTTTTTTTTTTAAAAGTGGCGGTTTTTCCGAATGTATCTGGGTTTTTTTACGGCCACGCCCCCCCGATTTCCGTCACGTGCATGCCGGCGCCGATGCGCCACAATTCGATCGTGTGCGCCGAAATCCCAGGGCAATACAGGGGAAATCGGTGCAAAACGGAAAGATTCGCTTAACCCGCCGGTAAAACGCGATTCGGACCCTTAGTAAATGACCCCCTAAGTCTCCATTGTCAAACAAGATGGAAAGTGGGATAAAAAATAGTCTAAAAGCCTTCATAAATGTGTAGGAGGGCGGTTTCTTAGGCCAAATATCTGAACAAAGTGGCTTCATGAATCCCCCCCAAGAGAATTTTTGTTTCTCATGGAACTGTAGAAGAAAAACGGATCATGACAGATATTTTGAAGTCTCCAATTATAAACATGACACTACATAAACCAAAAAAATAAAAAAATTGCATGCTATCATTTTCAAAACCGATCCACTTACTAGAGAGTGTAAGGGGCCTTCGTAGTTGGGAGAGGAGGAAGTCTGTCCGCCATTTCTTGACCAGACAGCTGTGCCGGCTAATTAAAAGGAGGGAAAAAAAAAAAGACACGTAATTATCTGCACAGTTGCATAAGCATCCTCTTAGTTAAAACTTTTGCAGTTGTTTAGCATATACGCTAATTTTCTTTCCGAGCAGACCAGACATATGGAGACTTTCCAAAAACATACTTAAGGGGAAAAAAAAAGTAATTTTTTTTTTCCTCTAGCAAAGCGGAGATACAGTCCAGCGTGTTCCTTCAGGCTGCTTTCTATCAAAGGATTTCATTGACTCGGCAGGTAATACCTAAGAGAGACTCCAAAGCGAGAAAACAACTCAATATCCCCCCCCCCCCCAAAAAAAAAAGGCAAGCAGGGATTTCAGCTTTCCAAGTCTGTGTTTCGGAGCCTACAATCTGTCCTACCTTTCCCAGGGATGTGGATGCATTTACATCATTACGGGAGTTGACGTGGCCAACACCAGGGCCACTTTTGTGGCTTATAAGGGGATTTTTGGGAGTTTTTGATGTTTTTTTTTTGTTTTTTTTTATAGGATATTACATTTTTGTCCTAAGCCTTTAATGCCCATAATTATTTCCAGTAAACCCAAAAAGGCTGTTAACTGATCCAAGAAGGGAGCGTTTCCCATCAGCAGGCACATTTTTGTGGTCGTCCCTTAAATCTTAAAATAGCGATCACGCCGTGCATGTAAATATGGTAGAGGGATCTCCTAAGACCGGGGTTTAAAATGTAATTGTTCTCATAGGTTTGGGGCTTCTGGGTTACAGACAATTACTACTTCTACTCAAAGTCAGAGTAATAACTTGAGGATTATGAGCCACCATGCGAAATCTGAATTGGGACCCCACTAGCCCCCAATAATAATAATAATAATAGTTCCATTATTTATATAGTGCACACAGATTATGCAGCGCTGCAAAGAACTTGACAAATCAGTCCCTGTCCCCATGGACAATCTAAACAACCTATCAGTATGTTTTGGAGTGTGGGAGGAAACTGGAGGAAACCTACGCAAACATGGAGAGAATATACCAATTCTTTGCAGATGTTGACCTGGATGGGACTTGAACCAAGGACCCCAGCTCTACAAGGCTGTAGTGCTAACCACTGAGCCACAGTGCTTGCATCAATATTATAGACTCTACAAGTCCAACTTACTTCCCACACCTGGCACTAGAATCATCCTCCCGGGGAACAGAGGATGTGTCCCGTCCACCTGCCTTCAATCTGTGGCCTCAGGATCCTTGGAGGACCTTCAAAGGTCCTTAAATGGCTCTTGAGTATGACCTTCATATGTCACAGAGGGGCATTTGTCCCTCCTCAAGTACAAGGACCCAGGTACAACTGCTGCCTCTTCATCCCTATAACTACCCCTAGGGGCTAGGGGCCAGTACCTTGATCTGAATCAATCACAGAAAAATTTGGCACTCCAATTTTTGCAAAATATAAACAAAAATATAATAAAACATAAAATTCTTGTCTACATTTTATAAAAAAAACGGAGTGCCGAAGTTTTTCTGTGATTGATTTAGAATGGGCTGGTACCATGTTCGAAGCACCCAACAGTACTTTTATCGGAGACTCCCCACCCCCGGTCCTAGAGTGGGTGTAAAGGACCCAGAAATTCCTGGTGCAGCCATGTGGTCATATGTCCAGGCAACACAGGAATTGCAGAGAAGGTAGGAAACTCTGTAGTCAGAAGAAGGTCAGTTGGGTCTCCTCTTTGTTTGAACCCATTCCAATTTTTTTGAAAATTATTAAAATTTTTCCCCATTTAAAATAAAAAAATATTTATTTTGTGTACCGTATCTAAATTTGGGAATTATGGATCTCCTAGACACTCTCTGGGCAATAAAACACATCCCTTTTACTTGTATTTAACCATTTTTGTTATGTAGTTTCTTGACTTTTTTTTTTACTCTTCCGGGGTTATAGAAGTTGTAGGATATTTCATAACACTGGAACAATCACATAAGAAATTTTTGTCTGTAATGGAAAGAACCTTCTTTGGAAAAATGTCAAAATGACTTCTATGAGTTTCATTTATTTTGTTATATTTTTATTATCATAATGTTATTACGACATTATTTATTTTATTTTTGTTTTCTGTATTATTTTGTTATATTTTATTTTTCACTTTTTTAACTGTATTTTTATCTCTTTTTTTATATTTTACATTATTTTGCTTGATTTTTTTTTCGTTTTTTTTCACTTTTTTTTTTCTTTTATTATCTAGTTTTATTTGTTTTTCTTTTTCTTTTGTTTTCTATTACCCATATTTTATATTATGAAATTGAATCTCGCTGTTTTGGCTCTGTTATTGCCAACTTCTTGATTAACCGACAGTTCTAATATATATATTAGATTAACCGACAGTTCTAATATATATTTATATATTAGAACTGTCGGTTAATCGAGAAGTTGGCAATAACAGAGCCAAAACAGCGAGATCCAATTTAATAGTATAAAATAATAGAAAGCAAAAGAAAAAGAAAACCACATAAAAATAGATAATAATAAAGAACAAAAAAGTGAAAAAAAAAAACAAAAAATCAAGCAAAATAATGTAAAAAGTATATATCATCAGACAATTTTAAGAGTAAATAAATTTTACACAATTTATTTTAATTTTTTTTTAATATCCATAAGAGGGAACTCATCAGCACCCCGATCCAACGCCTTCCCACCGGACATCGTGGTGCGGACAGATTGACACAATTTTCACAGTGGACGGATGACAATTAGCAGGAGACAAGAAATTATAATTAGATGGGAACTTGTCTTGAGTGTGACATCTCCCATCTTCCTGCAGCAGTGATGCAGCGATAGGTTATGGGAACCTGATCTGCCATCTGTGCCGATCACACTAAAGATTGCTCCAGTAGTGTAACAATAGTAAACGCAGACGTAACACCTAGACAAAGTGTTTCAATAATAAATATGTTGCAGATTCCAGCCCCTGCACAATGCTCATCGTAACATATGTGCCTGCAAAAGTCTCCAATCCCTTCACCGGCTCCTCGCTCACACATTCACAGGAATAATGCATGGATCATATGCGGAAAAACATGTTATCATCAGCTTCATGCAATCTGCTGCCAGTTATAGGATGGTATACGCTGCCGTATTAGTAAAAGCAACACATTGAAATATTCTTTGTACCCATCATTCAATTCTAGGTCCAAAATGTATCCAAATTATCTACTCTGATAAAGAAGTTAGTAATAAATAATGTCTGCCTAGAGTCGCCACTAGAGGGAGCTTTTTTACAAAGGACACATATTGAAGCAATGTAGTGCTATTTAGTACCTGAGAGAGATGGCGGCGACCCAACTGGAGTTGAAGGATTGGAAGGAAAACTGTTGTTGGTGTGATCGGGTGAGTAGATCTGAGGAAGCACAAAAGTTTTATCAATTCATCTTATTAATGTATAATTTATAATAAATAACATAATGTCAGCCTATCACCAGTAAGGTCAGCAATATTTTTAACATTTTGTATTTTAAAAAAGATTGACATCTTACTTTAAGGCTGTGTCAGCCATATTGCTTGTCAACTAGCTACAGCATCAACCATAATCACTAGCACCCAAGTTTAAAGTCATCCATAGTGTTTGTCAGCCACCTGCAATGTCAGACTTATTGGTTGTTAACCGCTTACAATGTCAGACTTACTGGTTGTCAACCACCTGCAATATGAGACTTATTGGTTGTCACCCACCTGCAACCTCAGACTTATTGGTTGTCACCCACCTGTAATGTCAGACTTATTGGTTGTTAGCCACCTGCAATGTCACACTAACTGGTTGTTAACCGCCTACAATGTCAGACTTATTGGTTGTCACCAACCTGCAATGTCAGGCTTATTGGTTGTTAGTCACCTGCAATGTCAGGCTTATTGGTTGTCAGTCACCTGCAATGTCAGGCTTATTGGTTGTCAGTCACCTGCAATGTCAGGCTTATTGGTTGTCCCCCATCTGCAATGTCAGGCTTATTGGTTGTCACCCACCTGCAATGTCAGACTTATTGGTTGTCACCCACCTGCAATGTCAGACTTATTGGTTGTCAACCACCTGCAATGTTAGGCTTATTGGGTTTCACCCACCTGCAATGTCAGGCTTATCGGTTGTTAACCACCTGCAATGTCGACTTACTGGTTGTCACCCACCTGCAATGTCAGACTTATTGGCTGTCACCCACCTGCAATGTCAGACTTATTGGTTGTCACCCACCTACAATGTCATACTTACTGGTCGTCACCCACCTGCAATGTCAGACTTACTGGTTGTCAGCCACCTACAATGTCAGACTTATTGGCTGTCACCCACCTGCAATGTCAGACTTACTGGTCGTCACCCACCTGCAATGTCAGACTTACTGTTTGTCACCCACCTGCAATGTCATACTTACTGGTCGTCACCCACCTGCAATGTCATACTTACTGGTCGTCACCCACCTACAATGTAATACTTATCTGCTTACCCATCTGCATTTTTACCATATTGGTTGTCACCTCCTGTTGTTAAAATAACTGCAATATTAGTTATTAATTGTTAGCGATAATGTTTTGTTTGTCACTTATCAGATATATTGATGATCACCCAGCTGTGTGGTCATACATATTAGTTGTCACCTATCTGCAGTCACCAGTCATATTGGCTGTTACCCAACTTCAGCCGCGCTGGTTGCTACTTAGCTGGGAAGTCACCCACATTGACAGACACCCATCTGTCATAGCAGTTGTCACCCTGCTGCAATGTCAGCCACATTGATTGTCTAATTCTGAAAATCCATGCCATTTGACTTTCGCTTTGTGTAGAGATGTAGCAGTGCTGAATTTGTCATGTAACTTGTAAAATGACAATCTCAGCCTTGCTATGTCTGTACCACAGAGAACCGGGGAATAAAAAATCTGCAATAATCGGTAACGTATCATCGCCAAGAAACCTTAGTAAATATTAGGAAATCATTAGGTGCTTACTGATGCCAGAGCCTTTCCCAGCGCATCCCCGGTCTGCGAGCTTCCCGCTGCTCCGCTGCTTCTGTTTGCTGCTAAAACAAAAGGACGCACTATTACAAGACGCGGAGAGGCGCGATACAGGTGTCTATTCCTGGTCCACTTCTCCATAATGTAATTGCATTTTAATGCTAATTATATCGCATTAATCTTTAATTAGCATTAATTTGTTTGCTGAGTTAGATGTCAAATATGTTCATGTTACATTTGTATGAGCAAAATATAAACTCGGCTGGTTACCCATTCATTTATGTTACGATTATGAGATTTGATGCCCGGACACCCCCCCCACAGATTTTCCAGGCTGGAGGGGGTGGGATAATCACACATGTGAACATTAATATAAATGCATAGTCAATGTGGACCCTCGCTGTGAGAGGATGGAGCTCATTCAGCAAGATCTTGTCACATCTTAGTAACTGTCGAGGAGGGATTTTCAAGGTAAGGTCCACCTCAGTAGATCTATCCTACGGTGACCATACATAATTGATAAAATCTCCACTTGGCACAGTCAATGGTTTGCCTAAGTTTCTGTCTGCCATGTTTGTTTCTCCATTGGGGCCAACTCACAGTCCACCTCTGGGTTATACAAGACAACTTCTGCCAATGGAAGGCATCGGACCAATAAAGGTTCCTAGAGTTTTAGCTCCTACAAGGGTTTATGCTTTCCTGAATGTTGACGGTTTCCCATGTACCATGCCAGGCTTGCTTCATTAATATAGAATCTCATGATCAAGGATGTGTTACTTGGCTTATCTCTAACTTTACATCTGTCTGCCCTGACCTACAACTTGACTTTGGACTCCACCTGCCCTGACCCAAGATTGTTTTTGACTACTCTTCGGCCAATTTCATACCAATGTCTCTCAGATCTTGGTGAGCCATTACTTACACCCGGACCACTTCAAGAGGTAGTAACCTGGTGATCTGACGGCCAAGGAATCTGTATTCATAAATAGGATGTTAAAGGGTGAAAACCTAGGAGTTCACTTCCTAGGAGTGTCCCAAAGCCAAACAGTTAGTTGACTACCTGCTATCTGGTGACTATCCTTATGATGGAACTGTACCTACAGGAAATAGAAGATGACACAGTTGGGCTCATTTACTAAGGGCCCGAATCGCTCATTTTCGGCGGGTTTCCCGAAAATCACCGGTTTGCGCAGTTTTGCCCCGGGTTTTTGGCGCACGCGATTGGATTGGGTTGCATCGGCGCCGGGTGTCACGCGACGGAAATCTAGGACGTGCCCATCAGAAAACCTGACGGATTCGGAAAAACTGCGGTATTTCTTTTAAAAAAAAGTGTCGCTTGACACGCTCTTACATGCACCAGGAAGAGGATGGTGAACTCCGGTGTACCTCGGTGCAGCAGCGACACCCAGTGGATATCGGGCGCACGACCTTAGTGAATCCCGGCAAGTTCCAAATCAACGTCGGACAATGCGCCGCGGGATTGCGAAAGGACCGGGTAAGTAAATGAACCCCAGTGAATATCTTAATTTGCTTATATTTACACACAGTAGTAATACGTCCCTGGTATCTATTTATTTGTTCATATCACAAGTGCAGCACAGGGGAGTCTGGAGAATTACATTACATGGCTGTCCAAGGTTGTCCAAAGTTCTCCTCCAAATCATAGTACTCAGTCACTTATAAAAGGGTACCAGTTAAATCTAACTTTATTTTCTATTTGAGGTCATGGTGGACAAGTTGTGCGAAAAAAAAGTTGTCCCATAGTTATACATATCCCATGAGAATCAAAAAGTTGGACATTCAGGTCCTTCTCTTGCTCTGGCCTTGGTAAGGCTAAGAAATTAGTTAATGAAACTCTAGTTGAGAAGCCCCAAGAAAAACTGTGGATCATTTTGACTTCATTAGAGGTCCATCTCTGGTCAGCTCACAACAATAATCTTTCTATTAATGCTCGTGCTGTTCAAATATTACCATCATGATAATCTCTAAAATATTTCAAAAAGTTTAAAAAATCTTTAACTGATCTTCTTGGGTACAAATTGGATGAACAAAAACACAGGAGAGAAAGTTAAGATATCCCAGGTCTTAGAACTCAAGAGAGGGTCAACAATGTTTCAAATTCCACCCAAGTTGGTTTTTATCTTTTTGACTCTATAGGCTGAATAAACAATTTTTAGATTTTTAGGGAAGAATTGCCATTTGATTAGCCTGGAACAGCTTATTTCCACCGTCCATATTTTACTAAATACGTTGTAAGATCTTAGATCTTAGCTGTAGAGTGCAGATGACAGCAGGCTTTGTGGGTCAATGTTAAGTCAATAAAGCCTCCTGTGTTAATGACATTACTGTTTTCTAAACCATAAGCGTTTTATTTTTATTAACGTAAAATCATTAAGTTAATTGGTTCATATTCATTTGAAGGGTTATTTTCATCATTTATATCTGTTGGAGACCTATAAGCCCTATTGGTTTTAGAATTTCCGTTTCATTTTATGGACTATAATTATGACCATTGCTCATGTGATCATGATGCAAGGGGTAAGGACCTGCAGTTGTCAATGCTCAGCATCGTGACAGTAGTTGTGACCAGGTCCAAAAACATACACCAAAAACACCTAGAAGAGAGGGAATCCAGGACATCAAATGGTTGGAGCTCTGACATACAGGTATTAGAGTAAACTAGAAAAACCTAAGAAGAACATAATGGATAAAAAACGCTCAGGTATTATGTTGCTTTTTTGATTAGATGAGATCAACAGGTAAGTATGGCTTCCAACCTTGAATGTGTGGCTAAACGGTTCCTAACCAATTGGTAACATAAGCAATTTAGATGACCATTGATCTTCAATTGACCAACTTCTCCTGACCACACTATAAAGTTACAGATGAACAAATATAACATGACCAATCCTACTTTCCATTGACATGATGTCCTGGTGGAGAGTCAGCATACTGCCAAGCACATAGATTGACTTGTTAGGTACAGCTTCGATACTTTTAGCATATGGATGGGTGACGTAGATGGGTGGCATCTGAGGTACACTCAGGATCCCAGAATGGCCTATGTCAGTGATGGTGAACCTTTTAGAGACCGAGTGCCCAAACTACAACCAAAATCCACTTATTTACTGTGAAGTGCCAACGTGGCATTTTAAGCAGTAACTTTACTACGTGTTCTTCCACATCTTTCAATCGTATCAGCCCCTGAGGCCACCAATACAGTTGAAAGAAAGAGGGTCTTTCTGTAGAGGAAGATTGGTGGGTCCAACAGGATGACCTCCAGTTCTGTCAACACCACCTCACTTTTCCCGCAGTTCCAAACAGCCAATGAAGTGTCGCTTTAAAATAGCGCTGAGAGCAGCATCTCATAAGTAGCCTGGGACTGCAGGAAGATTTGGTCCTGTTTGGTGAACTCTGTCCTGTGGTGATGGCCTGAGTACCCACAGAAAGGGCTCTGAGTGCCACCTCTGGCACCCGTGCCATAGGTTCGCCACCACTGGCCTATGTAATTGTAAGACCAGAGGTCTATGACTCTTTTAGCTTTAAAGGCTGGTGTATATTTCATGTCCTCTTTATGCAAATTTTTGAGCTCCATGTTAGAAATTTAGGGACTGGAAGTGGGAAAAAATTGTTTGTTTAAGTAGATTAAAATTTGTGTAAAGAGTATATCAAGCTGTATCACATCCCTACTAAATCTGTTCTTTCAACCCCTCCTTCTCCAATTGTCAAAGTGCATATGTCTAGAGTCATGGCCAAGACCTCCAGTTTCTCCTAATCAATCAGCAATGCTTTCCTCTGATCCCTGCCGTCTTCCATAAAAGTCATGACCATAGTCATGAATCAGTCAGCCGCTACTTAAATCACGTGAGATAGTAGAACCATCATGTCACTGATGGTGGACCCCTCACATGCTCTCGGAGTCTCAACTTCTAACGACCCAGCGCCTCAAACGCAATGCACATTTACAAAAAAAAGTGAGATACTTAAGGAATCACGGGACTAATATAAACCATGCCTTGGAATAACCCAAAACAGACAAAACTATGTCGGAGCCCGGCTGGCAACGCTTTAAGTTTTGCAACTGTAAATGCCGGGAAATAAAATCAACTGCAGCGGACTAAAGGCGGCTTTCATGCCGGTGGCTCGTGGCCAGAAGAGCGCAGAAAGGGAGGCTGACCAGAATAAAAATAATACATGATCTCGGATAGTTTATTGCTCTCGCGAAGCCTATAAATGTAGACAGTCAACCTGATATTTTTGAAGACTGGGCCATAACTACAACCCCGGCGAACGTATGTAATATAGAGGGATTGAGTGATATAACTGAAGACCAGTGTGGATTTAGTTCAGCCCAAAAGAGTATGGTTTCCTTTCATTACTTTATAAATAGTCGTAAGTAACTTTCACAGACTTTGATTCTTTCTAGAAAAAGCAAATAAATCTAAGATGTCGTTTATACGGGAACGTTCATAAAGCTCCACGTGATAAGTTCCAGTAATAGATCCGAAGACTCAAGAAATGCCTTCAATCTCGTGGCTTCTGTCCAGGCGTCCTGTATACAGTATATACAGGGTAGAGTGCTGGAGGGATCACACCAGTATTATCAGTGGCACGTGGTGGGGGAATGACTACTAATGATTTAACACTGGGGGCCAGAAGATTAAAGGGCACCATTAAGTAGCATTTTGGTTACTGAACCACCCACAGCTCCATGTCTATTTGTCCCCTTACAAATAAATGAAAGTTTTCTGTTTGGGGCTTTAAACCTATCCAACACCCTTGCAGATCTTTACCGAAGCAGAAGCAGCTCAACGACACTTGCTCCAAACATTGGCCATACGCCTAGTGAAGTTTGAATGAAGTTCCCCGGTGTCACTAGACCATTGCATTGGCACCGGGAGTGGGAGACATGAGTCTGATAAAACATAGGGAATCACGTTACCAGAGGTCATTGTTAGCATAGTCCATGTAGTAAGCGATTGCATGTTCTGTGTGAGTTTATAATTGTAATATCGTGTAAGTAGTGAGTGCATGTGCTGAGCTATCATCAGGGTGCATGGTCTGTGTGGTTGAGGTGCCTACGGCCTTCTTTGCGTAAGTAACTTGTGGATGGTGGCAGTGTGGATTCTGTGGAGTAAATTTAGCGTAAGGACGCCATTTTGTGGAAGTGGGCGGAGCTTAAGGGCTAAATTCTGGGACTCCATAGAGTAGTTATCCCAGTGTGTGAACTCCGGTGAGTCGGGTTCGTGACAGATTGGTGGCAGCGGTGGGCAAATTTACTTACCCGGTCCATTCTCAATCCCGCTGCGCGTTCTGTGTGGGGGATTCGGGTCTTCTGGCGATTCACTAAGGTAGTTCCACGCTGGTAGGTGTCGCTGCTGCGCTGAAGTTCGTTGGAGTGCACTGAAGTTCACCAAGCCGGGCCGGGTGCAGGTAAGTGCGTGTCAAGTTACATTTTTTTTTTCAAAATTCGGCGGTTTTTCCGAATCCGTCAGGTTTTTGTATGGCCATGCCCCTCGATTTCCGATGTGCCGTTGCCGATGCGCCACAATCCGATTGTGTGCGCCAAAACCCCGGGACAGTTCAGGGAAAATCGGCGCAAAATGGAAAAATTCGGGTAACCCGCCGAAAAACGCGATTCGGGCCCTTAGTAAATGACCCCCATAGACTTATCTCTAGGTCTTATTTTAATGTAGCCATATACAAAGTTGGCCCTTTGGATTTGGACAAACCGCAAAATTTAAAAAAGGATTTGTGTTGCAAGATCAAGCACTCACATGCATCGGGAAGAAGCAGGTGAACTCCGGAGGACCTCAGGGCAGAAGCGACGGATGCAGGAACTCGGGCGCACGAGCTATGTGAATCGGGCCGGTCCCGAATCCTCGTCGGACAGCGCACCGCGGGATCGCGACAGGACCGGGTAAGTAAATCTGCCCCACTGTCTCTTTATGTTCTAAGAAAGTTTGTAGATGAAGGAAGTTTGTATGGTCTATGTATGTTTGTATCGAGGAACAGTCGGATTCTAAGTCTGCACTTCAGAGACGAGCGACTTTCCCAATGAGCCTCTCAGCTGCTCTTCTCCCAGAGACGGGAGGTGAAGCCCCGAACAGACAAGAGGGAAGGAAGGGAGCGAGAAGAGGCGATGGAGAGGCCCCTCATAGCGTCTCTGTATGGAGACCGACCACTGATGTCTGCACTGAACGGCTCGAGGTACAAAGTGACTGCAAACAGTGTGAGATTTGTTATCAATTACAACAGATGCATGAGAGCCGCCTCACGGTCCAATTCTAAATATGTTCTCACAGTCGGCGGCTTGTGAGGTTACTTCACATGCGAAGAAAGAAAGTTTGAAGAATTCCATGTCACACTCGCATAATTAATATACAGATGGCAAACGCTGGTAAATATGCGCTCAAGGAAAATGGCGATATTCAGCTCCGCAATGAAGCGCTCTATCGTGTCCTTACAGGACGGTGACCGAGACTGAAACATGTGACTGCGGAGATACAATGTTATCATCTGAATTATTCCAGAATATCCGGATAAAAAATTCCGAAAATACTATTTTGTTTTTAAATGTAAACCCGCAACATATAAAGAATGAGGCTTCTCTCAGCGGATGCTGGACGCCATCGCAGACATCTATCTGTCATCCAATCCCAATATAGTGGACTGAAGATACTTCTAGCAGTGCTAGACCCCCCTGAAAGCTGTTAATACCCATGAAAATGGAGCCTTTGGGGGATATCAAGACTATCTTAGAAATCCGGCAGATAACCAATAGCTAACACTCAGTCGTCCCTTGATATAGACGAAGGCAGCACTATTTCTCCGTAAATCTATTGTTCGATGGGGCTCAGATGATGCACACATCTTTGTTACCTTGTAAGGCAGCTCCCTAAAAGAGCTGTGGTTTTCCTTATCCCATCCTGGAAAACATACTTGCATATTTTCCCTAGTGGAGTGTCAATGGCTGTAAGTCTCCACACACTTACAAGGCAGACTTAATTGGCAAAGTCTCCATAAGGAAAACTTTTACTTCTCAACCCTATATGTTATGATATATGTAGGTATAGCGAGTACTGTGTCCTTGACTCTCCATGTTATATTACATGTACAAACAGATAGTACGATGCTAATGTCCGGACTCTTCTCCATGTTATTAACTCTCATACCGATAGTACTGGGTCCTTGTCTCCTTCATTTATATTTACAATATACAAACAAGATAGTACTGTGTCCTGGACTCTCCGATGTTAAAAAAGGATAGTCTAGTCCCTGAGACTCATTACATCTAGATGAGATTGTACTGTGTCCTGTGATACTCATGTTTATTACATATACAAACAGATGTAGTACATGGTGTCCTGACTTCCATGTTATATACACTAGACAACAGATAGTAACTGTGTCCCTGATCTCCATTTAATTACTCAGTTACAAACATAGTACCTGTCGTCGCGTACTCCCAGGTTATTATTACATAGTTACAACCATATACTTGTGTCCTGGACTCGCGCTGTTTAGATTAAATGTACCAAACAGATATACTGTGTCATCTGGACTGCTCCATGTTTATATACAAGTACAACACGATAGTACTGGTGATTCCTGGACCTTCCATGATTATTTACATGTACACAACACGATACTACTAGGATGCGACTCTCCATGTTATATTACATGTACAAACAGATAGCCCTGTGTCCTTGACTCTCCATGTTATATTACATGTACAAACAGATAGTACTGTGTCCTGGACTCTCCATGTTATATTACATGTAGATACAAATAGTACTGTGTCCTTTCTTTTTATATGATATTGTGAATACAGGCAGTACTGCACCATGTTTCTTTATATTGTGATTTATATAGGTATAGCTAGTACCATCGTGCGAGTGTTTCTTCATGTTATATTACATGTAGATACAGATAGTACTGCGTCCTTGTCTTTTCATATGATAATGTACAGGCAGTACTGCACAATGTTTTTTTCATGTTATGATATATGTAGGTATAGATAGTACTGTGCCCTTGTCTCTTCATGTTATATTATATGTAGATACTGCATGACATGCCTCAGCTTCACGGGCTGATAAACTGTGCAGTAGCACTTCCCCTAACCACTATGTGAGATTACATCAGGCAGGTGGAGGGGAAAGTGCTGAGGGAGCAAAGGGAGGGGAGATATTGTAACAGCCTGTGAGGAAGAGGGGCTTTGGTAATGCCCCCAGGAGCCCTTCTGGCTCATTAGCATGATTTTCAAAGTTGATTTTAGAACGAAGGAGGCTATGGATAATGCATATACAATGATTACCACAGTCACGGTGCCTGAATCTATGAGTAAGTGTCCATGGTTTATCATGATGGATTTTGAAGGTAGAATAACTTTAAGCAGTAATTTAAAAATATGTAAAGCTACAACTGAAAAATGTAAAGGGTTTATCTACCTTGGACAATCCTTACAAGTAAGGCCCCTTCCACACTAGCGAGTGTGATGCGATGAACTCGCATCACACTCGCAACGCAAGCTGCCGGGAACGCACGGCCCGAACGCTGCACCGCGGGAGTGAACTGGGGGGCGGGGCGGAGCGAACCTCTTGCACTTTACATTCTATTATACTTGCAACGCTCAACAACATTTCCAGAGTCTACACAGTTCTCTCACAATGGAAACCTCTAAAACCCTCATTGATGCTCTGATTCACTCTTGTATCAACTCTGTAACTCCCTCGAAATACGCTCTACTTACAAACTCCAACTCCTCTTCAATCTATGTTAATACCCTTCACAGCTCAGCCCAATTTTTTGTTATCAACAAGTGACTTTGAAAAGCTTTTTCGTCACATGTTGTAACTTTTACATAATAGTTATCCAAATTTGGGTTTGGCTAATGTAGACAACTCCATTTTAAACAGGTCCACTCATCATTAATAGCCACATACCAAGTCACACAAACTGTGGACAGTGTGACAATATTATTCGGCAGCGTGCACTGGCAGCCATTGTATCAAAGTAATTTGATCCAAAACCATTAGTATATGATGATCTATTCAGTGATGTTGTTTATTTTTTTAAGGATTGGAACATAAACTTGTAAAGCTCTTTAACATATCCAAAAGAAGTAAACATTTGCTTCTGCCAACAGATTCTTTACTAAAAATACAATAACCTTCTCATGATGAAAAGAAAAGAAATGCCATATTGGGGCTCTATTACTTACTAAGGGCCCGCCGATCCCCTTTTCATTGGACATCCGCGATTTCCGTTTTGTGCACTGGGAAGGATTTAAAAGGGGTCTTTGATCACGTGATTGGCTTTTGGCACAATCCCACCGCCTTTCCGTGCGTCGCAATGGCGGCGGGCCGTCGACATCCAAGGATTCGGACAAATGCACGGTTTAAGGAGTAAAAAGTGTAATCACAATGCCATGCACTTACTCCACCGGGAGAGAAGAAGGTGAAAACTCTCCGGTTGACTGTCGGGGAGCGACAATGCAGGATATCAGGCGAACGATCTTCATGTATTGCGGCAGAGATCATACTCGTCGGACCAGTGGGGATCACGTCAGTTGGCAGGGTAGTAATTTGACCCATTGTGTCTACAAAGAACTCTCTTATGTTTCGTTCCGCATTTGATGACCACTTATGCTAGGATCATATAGCCCGCACAATTCTTTGTAAATACAGTAAATTGTATAATAAAAAGTTTGTATATTCATGTATATGTATTTAATACATATATAACATATATTTAATACCGTAACGTAAATATTGAGGAAGACTCATTCTTGAATGCTAAAAAGCATGACGGGAATTTCAAGGGTAATAATAGACTGCAAATTCAGAATGAATGATGTATTATTTCTTCACAGTACAAAATAGATGGCCATTAGGGATGATTCAGCTAATAAGTGGTTTAGCATATAAGTGCTGATACAAAGAATAAAAAGCGCTGTCTGCCTCTTCAGATCCTGGTTGTTTGTGTGTACACTGAATTCTGCCGGAGAGAAAATACATCCTGCCAGTTTGGTAAATATTTGGTAAAAAAAATGCTGTAGCTCATTCTTATCCTTTCTCTGTATATTAATTATGGCACCATTATTCACTTTCACTTATTGTACTGTAAATAATTGTGAGTATGTTTATGTAATGGTTAATTGGCCAACGGAAGGTCACTTTCTTTTATATACTTGGACTTAACCCCTTTGCTATTGATTGCTTTGACAATGGCTTTGGATAGAGGCAGGATATTGCCGGTGTGTTAAGAATTAATCCACTTGAATATTCTTATTTGAAATTGTGGTGTACCGCTCTTTTTGTAATATATATATATACACTCACTGGCCACTTTATTATATACAATCCATGCTAGTACGGGTTGGACCCCTTTTGCCTTCAAACTTCTCAGTTCTTCGGCTGAATGAACCAGTGCTGGAAGCATTTCTCAGAGATTTTGGTCCATATTGACATGATTGGCATCACACAGTTGCCACAGATTTGTCGGCTGCACATCCATAATGCAATCTCCCTTCCACCACAATCCCAAAGATGCTCTATTGGATTGAGATCTGGTGACTTGTGGAGGCCATTTTGAGTACAGTGAACTCATTGTCATTTCAAGAACAGTCTGAGATATTCCAGCTTTAGGACATGGCGCATTATCCTGCTGAAGTAGCCATCAGTTTTGGTGTACATAGTGGGTCATATAATGATGACATGGTCAGCACAATACTCAGGTAGGCTGTAGCGTTGCAAACGCAACCGATCTCAATTGGTACCACGGGGCCAAGAGTGCCAAGAAATATTCCCCACACCATGACAAACACCACCCACCATCCTGAACCGTTGATACACGGCAGGATGGATCAATGCTTTCATGTTGTTGCTGGCCAAATTCTGACCCTACAGACCCGAATGTCGGCAGCAGAAACGAGACTCAATCAACCATGCACGGTTTTTCCAATCTTCTTCTACTGTCCAATTCGATGAGCTTAGTGCAATTGTAGCCTCAGTTTTCTGTTCTTAGCTGGAAGGAGTGGCAACCCGTGTGGTCTTTTCTGCTGTGTAGCCATCTGCCTCAAGTTCGACATACTTTGCCCTTAAGAGATGCTCCTTCGGTCCCCCCGCCTACCTTGGTTACCGGGTGGCGATTTGGTCAACTGTTGCCTTTCTATCAGCTCGGGAACAGTCTGCCCATTCTCCTCTGACCTCTGCAACAACAAGCTTTCTGTCCCACAGAACTGCCGCTCACTAGATGTTTTTTCTTTTCGGACCATTCTGCTGTAAACCCTATAGATGTTGTGTGTGAAAATCCCCAGTAGATCAGCATTTCTGAAATACTCCGACCCGCCCTTCTGGCCAACAACCAAGTCCTACGTTTTTTGGGTCATTTTATTTTTTATTTTTTAGATTTTCAACTACACTGTTCAAAAAAATACACTCAATCATACATCCTGATCTGATGAATGACTATTTGTACTCTTTCTGCACAAAGTAAAATATTCCCCACATGTGCCGTGACACCACCACCACCAGCCAACCTTTAGATACAGGCAGGATGGATCAATGTTTTCATGTTGTTGGACGGCCAAATTTCCTACCTACCATCCAATGTCGCGCTAAATCGATACTCATCATACCAGGCAACGTTTTTTCCATCTTCTACTGTCCGAATTTCATGAGCGTTGTGCAAATTGTAGCCTCAGTTTCTATTCTTAGCTGAAGGATTGGCACCCGTTGGTGGGTCTTTTCTGCTGCGGTAGCCTCATCGGGCCTCAAATTTCGACTTCCTGTGCATTCAGATATGCTCTCTGCCTACCCTTGGTTGTCACGGGTGGCGATTTGAGTCACTGTTGCCTTTTCTATCGCTCGAACCAGTCCCTGATGCCCATTCTCCTCTGATCTGGGCATCAACAAGGCATTTCCTCCGCCCACAGAACTGCCGCTCACTGGATGTTTTTTTCTTTTTTTCCGGACTTCTCTGTAAACCTAGAGATGGTTGTGTGTGAAATCCCCATTAATCAGCAGTTTCTGAAATACTCAACCATCCCTTCTGGCACCAACAACATGCCAACGTTTTTTGGGGTCATTTATATTTTTATTTTTTAGATTTGCAACTACAAATACCACTGTTCAAAAATACAACTCAAATCATATATTCTAGATCTGAATGATTACATATTGTACTTTGTTTTCTGCCACAAGTTGAATATCGTGAAACAAATTTACAAAAAACAATCAATCATCCATGGAAATTAATTTAATTAACCAATGGAGGGCTTTGATTTGGAGTCAAAAACATCTGACACAAATGAAATGCAAAAAAACACTCCGTCTGCTCAACTTTGATGTAATGTCGTAAAAACAGGACAAAAACAAGTCCTCAGTATCGTGTGTGGCCTCAACATGCCTCTGTACCTGCCTACAACAACACCTTGGATGCCTTTGATGAGGGTTGCGATGGTCTCCTGAGGGATGTCCTCCCAGACCAGGCTAAAGCTTCTGTCCCAGATGTCTCATCATAATTCAGGTCTAGGGAATGAGCAAGTCGTCTATAACTCAATGCCGTCATCTTGCCGGAACGGCTCTGACCACTCCAGCCACATTATTCTCTAGCATTTTCCTGCATTAGAGGAAAACCAATCAGATAAGATTCCCTCCCACTATGTTCAGACCTCTGTCCTGCGTCTGTCATATATGTACGCTCATTGTGAACCTTCTTTCATCTGTGAAAGAAGGGGGCTTGGTGATTTAGCCAATCCTGGTGTTTTCTCTGGCAAATGCAAGCCGTCCTGCGTTGTGTTGAAGCTGTGCGCACAACACCCATCTGTGGATGTGGCCCTCCTTGTCCACACTCATGTAATCAGTTCCTAACCTTTTGCGCAGACACAATGCACATTTTTGCCTGCTGGAGGTATTTTGCTGCAGAGCTCGGGCAGTGCTCCCCTGTTTTTTTTATGCACGGTGGAGGTAATGGTCCTTCTATCACTTGGTTGTTGCCTCCTAAAGCCCCCTCCACATCATCCCCTGGTATCCTGGGCCCGTCACCACGTAAGAGTCTCTGGACACTACGCTGACAGACACCAGCAAACCTTCTTGCTACAGCGCACATGATGTGCCATCCTGGATGACCTGCACTATTTGAGCCACTTCTGTAGATTGCCGAGGCACTGAAAAGGGGGTCCTCAGGCATTTGGAGGCCACATATAATACTCCTTGTTTCCTTGTTTTACAGACATGACATAAAAGTGGGATCAACTGTCCTGTGGGTTTTTTGTGTGTTAGTGATTTTGTTGCCACCCAGCAAGCCCAAAAATAGAAAAGCTTCCAGAGTTTCAAAGATAAATGCCCCCCCCCCCATTGTTGTATGACCTCAGGCCTAATATGTAAAACTATTAAAGACAAAAGTGGAAAGTCCAAGTAACTTATAGATTTTTCATGAACGTTCCTATCCTGAAGTCTAAATTAATTAAAAACCACCTTTTTGGATCCACAAAACCAAGTTTTTGAATAATACCAAAAAAGTTTACACTTTTCAGTCTCCTGATAATCCACCTGAAAAAGCCCAAAAAGGTGCCAGTGATACATTTTTTTGGGCTTAGGGTCACACATAAAACGATGACTTCTGTTTAATGTTCCAGTTCATACTACATGAAATGGAATAACATTGACTGTAATTAAGAACTGTAAAATTACATGCGCAAGTAAATTCAATATTGTTCTAATCAGCCATATGCTTATGCAGTATTTATTCCAAACACCTGATCAATGTCTCTATATGTCAGCAAATGACTCATTTGGTGATATTGTTGAGACAATAAAAACTGTATTTATATATTAAATGCAAAGCCATATTTTTATACATTAGGAGGAATGAAAATGTGTTGAAGCGGTCTTTACTCCATGCAAATACTGGTCTCTTCATATGGCTAAAATTTTATTGATCTAGCATGTACATCTTCAGTTAAATTAAATCTGTTACAAATGCAACTTCTTTGTTAATTTCTGCTTCATCAGAAACGACATAAGATTCAGGATGAAAGATGAAATGACCATTCACTGTGAATACACACCTTGATAAAATACAGCATTCATTCAAGCCTTTTGATAGTGTGTACAATCAAGATTCATTTAAAATAATTTTCCCACACAATGCACAGAAGCGTATACGCTGTTCCCAAAAATAGACACTCCCCGGCCCATAAAAAGACCTAGTGGGATTTCATTGCTACAAGCTCCCTCCTATACCTATATAAGTAGATCATTTAGATACTGCAAAGAGGTTGTGACAGTCCAAGAAATCCATGGGATAAAATAAACTGTACACCTACACGCAAATGCTCAACAGATACCTGTACAAGTGCTCATTCATGGAAATTAAAGATTGCTACATGAGGATTGGGGCAATTGAGTCTACTACAAAGATAGCCACAAGGAATTCAGATGAAATCAGGGTGTGAGAGGCGAGAAGTGTTGACATAAAAAATTCTCAAAAGCATCCGTAAAGGATGCCCTTTAAAGTAAGAACATAACTTTTATTCAGAATATGGGGATCATTCATCTACCCATAGATTGGTTGTTCAAGGAAATGAGTCAAGAAATTCAGTATCAGGTTCGCTGGGGAGAATGCTTTGAATTTCTGGTTCTCTGGTGGTGCTAGCGCATTCTTCGACCTCCGGGCGTATCCGCGGTCAACTCCACCTCTCATCCGCTACCATCGGTCGCTGGAGTGCTCCCAGGCAGCGAGTTGCTAAGACCCGCCTGTTTTAGGGTTGTTTGTCTGGACTGTGGTATTTGTGGGTAACCCCGTCTGGCATGGGTGGCTGCTCTTCTGGTTATTCGCACCATTCGGGGTTTAATTCCCAGAAGTTGGTCCCAGCTCCTATCAGGTTTCTTGAAGGTGGGGTTTCTGGCTGCATAAATTTTCAGCTTCACTTCACCTTTGCCAGTGTTTTGATAAACCTTCTTCACTTGCTCTCCCGCATTAGGTTTGACTTGCTCTGTACTGAATTGTTGTGACCCGGTATCGGCTAGGTTTGACATTGACTCTTTGCTTACTGATTTTGCTCATGCGTAGGTACCCTCTCGTTGTGACTCTGGCTATTTACCATCTTTGCTGTTTTTTATGTTTTAATTACCAAAACTGTAACTTGGTCATTATCTGAAGCAGTAGAACCATTGGACATCAATAATCACACTAGATTCTATATCAGATAATAAATCACCAGAAGAAAATAGGTCCCCATTCATTAACTGATCTTATAAACCAGGCTGAATCCATTCTGCAGTCATTTTCAAAATCTATAACCTTGTCTCAGAGGTATAATCCTTGCCTGTTTAGATGAGTCTATAAAGAGTAGTATTGTATAAGGAATAAAATCATAGAAGTTAAACAGCTGGTTGAGAGTTTCACTGGGTAAAGTCTTAGTGAACGTTTGTGAACAGAGCTCCATCCTTAAAGAGTAAATTGTAAGTCCTTTTTGTTTTCTTCCACCAATCAATAGCTCTTGGGATGTAAAACTTTGCCTATATTTTTTGTTACCTATATCCGCATTTTATATTTCTATACACCTCAGATTATCTAAGTGCTGGTCAGTGGCCTCGGAGTTCCGTAGTATAAACAAACTCTAACGTCACTCCTTGGAGGGGAGGGGCTGCTCTGTGCGCAAAGAGAAGAGTTCTGTTACAGACTATGTTACGTTTTCAGACTGTGGATACAGTGTTTCCTCACAGAAAGCGTGAGGTATAAATCTCCCCGTTCCTATAAATTCCTCCCATCCGCGTCTCGTCATTCTAACATAACTTTTCTCTGTCTCTCTCTGCACCTCATGCTTCAACCCGCCCCCACCTGCAGTCCACACTTTGTGCACTTTGCACATATGCTTTTCCTTGTTTTTCTCACAGCAGCACCGGCTTTAGACTTCATGTAACTTGTTTCCTATTATTTATTCACTTTTATATGTCCCTGCTTTTCCATGTATAGAGCTGCCATGCCTGGTCAACATATACATCCTGTAGTGTTCAGTGGATTCATTGTGGGAACTAAATGATTACTTTGAGAGAGACACAAGGCATCTGCAGAGCTCCTGGCCCTCCGCCCACGTTCCTCCACTCGGTAAAAAGATTTTTTGTCAAACACTTTCAGCAACAGACATGGCCTTAATTTTGGAAAGAAAGCCGCAAGCAGCATATAGGACCTCCTTCTTTTGTTTTTAAAGGGGGAATCACATATAATAATAATTTTGGTGAAATCATTTTAAACTTTCAATTACGTTTTCATTTTGGTCAAACTTATTTAGGGATTGGATTTCTGTAAATATCCTAACATTGACATTGACCCAAAAACTTTGATCATTGCTGCATAGTCGTTCACAGAGATGCAATCGCATACACATGATACTCATGCGGCTTTTGTAAAATACACCTTTGTCATATAACAGATAAGGACACGACTACACACCTACAATACATCATGATGGTGAGAGTCTCACTATTTACTTTTCCGAAATAAATCGCTTCCCCCGATACGTCCACGGAGTTCAACCTTCCTTCCCCTCAGTGAAGTAAGTGCTGGCTTTTAACCAAATGAAGTGGTTGAAAGTCCGTGCGCGTAAGCTGCATCGGCAGACGCCGAGGCCCCATCCCCCCGTTCCCTGCTAGATCCCCGGAAAAGTTGGGAACCTGACGAAAATGCAGCTGTGACCCTTGTAAATAAGCCCAATTAAGACAGGAAGCCAGCGGCATGCTACTTGGCAAGGACGTCATTACTTAGTCTCTGTTGGCTGTTTGATTTGTACGACAAAATCTCAGATAGTCATAGAGTTTCCCTTCACTTAGGGCCAAGTTAAAACATTTGGATTTTTGAGAGTATCAACGTAGAGAGTGTACAGAGATACCTCATGTGTTTAAGATGTTACAATGGGTTAGAATCCTCATTTTGTGACTACCTTGCCTAGTATTTGCCACTTTTTTCTCTGTCTAAGTATATATTGGGTGTAAAAATTGGAAGGTGGAATTTAACATATGCACATTCCTAGTGGAATCAATGTCATATCAACTTTTGTTTGCTGAACTGTAAAGAAAGTGAAGGTCTCCCTTGTGCTTTTCAATGGGATTAAAACAATAGGATAAAAGATTAACACTTCTTAGAATATGGTTTTCAGTAAAAATCTTACTAAATTTACTAGTATGAATACATTTATTGATTGTGGTTGGATTATTCCTGACTTAAGTTCATTTGAATTCATATCCATGACCATGCTGCTGATCAAATATGAATCAATTATCCTTTAGTCCAAGAGGTTATATATAGAAATTATTTTAACATAATTATCCTTGTAACCTTTTTAACCATGTCATGAGCTTAATATCAATCCTGAAAATTATGACACAATATGTGCATTTATCACGGAAAGAAATATTGATTTCTTTGATTCTAATTTCCATAATTAGATCCATCCATCAAGAGTGAGTAATCATTCATATGCATTAATGAATGACAGAAATGTAAAAACAACTGCATGATTTTAAGACCCTGAGAAATATGATCCAAACTAAGTGCTGCGGAAACAAACCAAACCTAAAATTTAGACCAGCATAAAAACATTAAAAGAGACAAAATACACAGAAAAAGTTGGTCAATATCTAAAATACATAATAAATAAATTACAATAGCCTCTTTAGATTACCCAGAGAATAACATAGACAGGGGATACATACACATTATAAACGATACAGGTGCACCACCTGACCATCTGGCCTTGGTGGACTTTTTCTGTGTATGTTGTCTTTTTAAACCGCCCGCTGAGCGGCGGTGACTTAGTGCTCAAGGGCAATATATCCACCCACGGTGCTGATGCTCTTGCATCTGAGCCGAACGGCATTGGATATCAACACGGGCTTACCCGCCTATAGCAACACCGAACCCCAGTGTGAACACCTTCGCTCCGACGAGCGCTGGTTTTAAAACCCGATAAATGCAAGGTCTGTGCAGCATTTAAACCCTACCTTCCTGGGCCTTTCCTCCCATGATCGATGCCCCCCCCCCTCGCCAATCTCGTGGGTACCGTCGTTGCTAGGCAGCCCTGGATCCGATCTCGTTCCCCTGTTACAGGGTGGTATGTAGAGCTTAACATGCTTACCAAGTGGACTATGAGATTGCAGCGTGGTCGGCACATGGCGGCTGGTGGAACTGCCTCCCCTGTTAGGGTCACTTTGGGCGGTCCCGGTCTTTTCTGTGCTAGTGACGGCAAAGGATGGGCACGATGTGGGTCGCGGTGCAATGACACTTCAGAGCAGTGTGGGGTCTTGTGTGGAGCTCTTAAACCTCTTAAATGATAAATACATAAATACAGTATGGTGGTTGTCTGTACGTTGGTTCATATATAAGGTGCACTGGACTATAGGTGCACCTTGATTTCGAGAAAATCTAGGTAGATTTTCCGTTAGTACCCCACCACTTCTCCAGCAAGTGATATTTTCATTATGTTACCCTTACCTCATCAGAAGAGGGCGAATATGTCAAAATGCAACCCAATCTTTCTGTGAGCACAATCTTGTTAAGTCCGTGTGCATTGCAAATGTTTGCATTCAAGCCATTGTTTACTTCAGGGTTCAAGGATTTGATTAGAGACTTGCACAGCAGTATAGCCATTCTGAAAACCCTCTTGATGTTTTCATGCTGGCCTGAATAAATGTTGAAGCTAAGGTTTTTTCAAAACCCCAAGGAAGAAAACATGATAGAAATTTATAGCAAGAAAAAAAGCTAAATTCTTGGAAAATACAGAGCTATTTTGAAATCATCTTCCATTGTGATCACAGACCCTCAAAAGGCAATGGAACAGAATAGAATTCAAACCATCAGTACTTAACACCAATGACCAACATGTTGTTATAATAACAATATATAACAGGGAACCATGAAAGAGAAGAAAACTTTGCTTCATGGAGGTAACTATCCCCGCTTCCCCGATGACATCCCCAGGCCTAGAGCACTCCGCTCCAGGTCGTTGCTGCATTTGTAATGTGTACATGCTATACAAAAATCTACAGCCCCCCTTGACGGTGAAATACCTCAATAACAAAAATCCACCAGTACCTCAAGTATTTTTGATCAAAATTATTTACAATTTAAAAGGCATCATATCTGATCATCGTCTCTAGTGTGTCATTTTACCCTTCAATTCACTATAGGGAAAGCCTGTGCGGTTTCCTTCATAAACATTTCAAAATTTTGGTTTACATTTGATAGATACAGTTGTTAACCTTAGGATTGACATAATAACAACCTGACGGCCTATTTACCGTGATGGTCTTGAATGAAGACTCCTTTTTGGTGTAAACCGACCGTCCGAACTTCAAGAAAGGATTTCCAATCAATCAACCCACAACTCTCCCAAGCCGTCATCTCTACTCCTTGAGCCCCCAATTTTCAACAAATTTAGATTGTTATGAATTAAGCATTGTTATTTGGATGTCGAGGTACCAATCAAGAAAAATTTGTAAAAATTCTGTCACATCCTAAGGTGGAGGAAAATATCGGTCTTCACTTAGTGGTAAATATTTGACCAATTGAGGTGGAAGATCATAGAATACCTTTTACAAATCAAAAGAAAATTTGTATCTATGAAAACGCTGGCTTTCTTTCTTTATGTCCTTAATATTGAATTGCTCTCATTTCCAATGACTGAATATTATCCATCTTGTATATGTTTTTATGACATAACTTGACAACAATATGACTGTACTTTTTGTAGGTATAGAACGTCATCACTTTATGGGGGGCATTAAAGGGAAATATAAAAGTTTGGGTTTGCTTTGTGACAACATTACTTTTTCTGCAATTAGCTTTCTAACATACTGGTCCAATCACTTTGGTATTTCTGTTCTTAGTATTGCGAGTTTGATCTAAGGAATTGAGGAAGCTGGTATGAATCTTTTCTGAGAAATCCTAGGGTGACCATACACGAACTACCTAGGGGAAACCTAGGGACAACAGATTATACTATTAAGTGGTAAGGGTTTAACATATTTATATAATTAATACAAATTACACCCCAAAGCGGCTGTGTAAATAGGAAAAATGGATTTATTAATTCAAAAAATGACTGAAAAACATTTTAAAAAAACCCCAAAACAGTAATAGGGTAATACAACCTCGCCACAACCTATGAATTGGCCAGTGAATTAAATCTTCTAGGCATATGTCAGATGATAATCAGCGGTACAACTCTAACAACACTCAAAAATATAAAAATACAGGATAATGTAAATCAATAGAAAAGGGTCAAATGCACAGTTAAGCATCCCCAATATAACCACCAAACCACATGTAAGAAAGATCAATATAGATTAAGCCAGGAATGAATTACATTCCCGCTTAGTGTAAGCCACAAAAGTCGGGAGGGGATTAGAGCCCCACACTTAATGCAGGCTTTCTTCAGGGGACACCTGGCAAATTGACAGTTTCGTACCTAATATGGTAGCACAGCTGTGTTTATCTCCAAATGGTGATGGGGGAATGGCTGGTAACCATGTACCAAGAACCTCTCTTGACCTTCCGATTAGAAACTCTGATCTATCTTACATATGGAATTTTTCTAAAGCGCCTGACCCAAGGGGTGTAAGCTAGGAACCTTACCAGAGATAATCCATAAGGGGTTATTTTCTTGGGCCAGGGGGATTGACTTCTGGGGGAGGTCATGCCATAGATTGTGTACAGGAAATTAGAAACCACTGGCTAACTCCTACTAACTTAGTTGCATAGTACTGAGACCCAACTCAATGTAATGACTTTGTTTTTTATCTGCTGCAATACTCGTACTACACCAGTATTTGCTTTGACAGTTGTATATGTATTTCCCTTGTGTACGTTGGTCTTTGTCAGTGGGCCATAAGGCAATTAAATCCAAGTACACCTGGCTGATCTTTTATCTCATTCGAACCCCCACACCCCATGTTCCCTCAAGCCAATGTTTGTATGGGGACCCTGTTTCACACTGCAGCTACTGGAGGGTCTCATGCCTGTCCGGATTTGTGGAGCAAGTTTTTTAAATTATGACATACCAAAGTTTTTTGTGGGCTCCTTCTATCCACACTGCAATATTTGTGAGCTTTGCAGACCAAGGGGGTGTCTGTGGAAATCAAACTTACCTTACAATTTCCCACTGAGCTCTGTGACATCACAGAGATTTATTCAAAGTAATGTTTTTATGAAGTAAAAATGAAATATTTCTATTCTATAGGTAAATGGTTGGAACCAAATGGCTGGGCTACATTATTTGATAGTGTTCCTCCTGTATGGGGGAAGTGAACCTCACTGTATGGCCGTAGTGTTCCTCACTGTATTGCTGTATTCTTCACTGTATGGGAGGGTGTCCTTCACTCTATGGGGGAGGGTTTTCCCTCCTGTAGGGGTTGTGGTCCCTCAAGGGTATGGGTGGTGTTCCTCAGTAATGGTGGTAGTGTTTCCTCACTGTATGGGGTGGTGTGTCCCTCACTGTATGGGTTGTGGTCCCCCCCACCCCCCCACTCACTGTATGGTGGTGGTGTCCCTCACTGTAATGGTGGTGTGTCCTCACTGTACGGGTGTGTCCCTCACTGTATCGGGGGTAGTGTCCTCACTGTGGTGGTGGGATAGTATTCCTCACTGTGGTGGTGGTAGTGTTTCCTCACTGTATGGGGGTAGTGTCCCCTCACGGTATGGGGGTGGTGTTCCCTCACTGTATGGAGGTAGTTTTCCTCAACTGTATGGGGGTGGTATCCCTCACTGTACGAGGGGGGGTTCCCTCACTGTATGGGGGTGGTGTCCCTCCTGAAATGGGGGTGTATCCCTACTGATGGTGGGTTGGTGTCCCTCATTGTATGGGGGAGTGTCCTCACTGTATGGGCTGTATTCCTCACTGTATGGGGGTAGCGCTCCTCACTGTATGGGGGTAGTGTTTCCTCCCTTTCTGCGGGAAGTGTTCCTCACTGTATGGGAGTATGTCTCTCTCCGTGTATGTCTAAAGTGTTCCTCCCTGTGATCGTAGTGTCCCTCACTTGTGGGGTGGTGTTTCAAGGCAATCTCTTTTTTTTTATTTGACATTTTCTGGCGCTAATAACTTTTTTAATTCCTTTTTTGTCGCCTTTTCATGCATAATGAAATATTCTATTCATCTTCAGCATTCAGAATGAATATCAAATTATGGAAACTTAAATGTGCCAGTAAAAGTACTTTCAATAGAAATACCCTTGACTTTGAGAGAAGAATGACAACATAATAAATTAGACAAGTAGGTTTATTGCTTGTAGTTATGATCTAGTTACCAATATTACGCACCATTTTTTTATACATTTGAACAGTTTCTGATGGTTTCCTTTTTGTTCCTCAATATGAATTACTATTCCGGTGTTCATCAATGCTTTGTTCTTATTTTCTTTTGCCTCTAATGATCTGCCTACTGATTAAAGATTATTTTCACTTTTATTTTAGTGGAATAGCCAGTGTGTTTGTCAAACGAATCATGAATAAGATTTCATGATTTAAGAAGATAAAACAAGTATCTCTCACATGAAAATAATATAATATCACTTAACTCATTTCCTAAATACAACAACTCTTCACTGGTATTGAAAATTCCAACTTTCTCATCAGCCGAGAGAGTAATGGCATTACACACAATGACAGAACAATAATGTAGGGATAAAATGAACAAAAATAGATGAAAGACAAAAAGAAGAAGGCAGCAGATTGGATTTAGTCTCTTTCATATAAATTCATATTATTTTCCATACTACATACAATATAATATTACAATAAAATATTACATTAAAGGAGCTATTACTAAATAGCTACAAACTCCAAAGGGGGAATTTATCATATGTTGGTGTTGTGGTGCCGATGTATGATAAATGCCACATCCCTCCTGTTTGCACAGATACAACAAGCATAGGGCCTTGATGGCATCCGCAGTTGGCCCTACCACCATGCAAAACTATGTTCATGTCTGACCTGGCATGTTTAAGTAAAACCTGCAACTAATGAAATTAGACGCTGTGCAGACCCAGGACTGGTGACACCATTTCAGCCTATCTGCGGCAGCAGATACATGCCCCAATAGTGGTTCTGTTCTGTCACTTTTTTTTCCACAGACATGCCCTGTACATCGGGCTCATCTGAACGGTCCGCGTAATGATGTGGAGTTCTTCATATTGAACCAGTATTAATATATATGACCGATTTTTAGCATTTTAAACCCCAACCCCTCCTCCAGGAAATGTTTCAAGCAGTAACAAAGACTAATATAGTGTATAGTGCTGTTCTTACTTTACTTCTGGGTATTTGGCAGCTGGTGAAACTGTATGGTACATTTCTTCAGTGTAGTGGCAGGGATTGCCAAAGAAACAAAATGTTTTTTGTATATGAATGTCCTGTAGTTTACTACGCTGTCCCATGTCCCCACAACCGATCTGGTATATGATTGCTGAATCCAGGTGGTCAGCAGGGCTAAATAGCACATGTCTGGCAGAGTGTGGGGCGGTCGTATCCAAGGAATGAATTTGTTTTTTAGGGGAAACATGGCTCCATTTATTACAAATTTCTACACATAAGGAACATTTTTTGTTTTTAATTACTCCATTTGAAGAATGTTTTTTCCACATAATATGAATTAAAATCTGACTGCATAGGTGTCAATACCCCTTTAATACTGCAAAGTCTAAACATCTCTTTATGACCTTTTCTGTGTTAAAAAGAACATTGAAAATCCTTGCAATATATTTCACTCAGATATCATTTTTATGGAGTTGTGATTTTACACAATTAAACTGACAACATAACTTTGGTTTATAAAAATGGCATGTGTAGGAGTTGAAATTATAAGATGTATCATGTGGAATTATTAAACATTAATGAACATGTAGTAATAATCTAATCTAATTAAAGCCCACAAATGACTCCATTTCTCACCAAGTTTCTTAATATTAGTTTGCAATACACAGCATGATGAGGCTGGATCCATTGTCTGCTCCCTGCATCTACAACTGGAGTTGTCCTTCCGCTGGCCACATAGATAGAAGTAATATAAGTGGAATTTCATCTAATGTGGGAGCAAATAAATTTACAGCTTTTTAGTTGACTACCAATCTGATTTTATAGGGCACAAAAAAAGTTTGTAGTCAGTCCTGCTAATGTTCTGTGATATTCGCACATTGTAAAGATAACTTGATAGGCAATTGCATAAATACATGCAGTTCACAGGGGACCCCACGTGGGCTGATTTATCACATTTCGTTACAAGTGGATAATTTCAGGTGTTTTCTTTCTGGCAACACTAGAGATATTACACATTATGAACAAGAAACCTTATTATCTGTATAGTTCCATTATCACAGCAGTAGAGCTAAACTAATCATCCAAGATTTCATTATTCAAAGCTTTGTCACATTTTTTCAAATGATTTGGTTCAGGTCCTGAATCGAATGTTGCTTACAATTATCCTGAAATTGTAATTAATCTCCCTAGGCGCTTAAACACTGATTTTTTCCTTTTTTTTTCAATTGTCTCCAACATCTCCCTTCTCTAAGGTCTGGGATAATTGGATAGTTATCTAGCCATAATAAAAGATTTGTTCAAAATCAACAACCTTTAGACTTTTGTCCTTCTAGGGAAGAATACCTCCATTACCCTTATGTTCATTTACACAAATTTAATGGAGCGATAAGTGACACCACATCCACGACAAACACTCGCCACCTTATCTTCGGTCCTGCCATATGGTCGCACTCTCTGTTTGATTTGTGTAGAACACGGCACAAGATGCAAGTGAACTATTTCTTTCTATTCGCCTACACCATGTTTCCAGAATAGACCTTTTCTTAGTGGAGAAACACTGCAGACAGAATAGAAGAATGACAGCATAGGGGTTATGGGCCTGTGGACCACTCCTGTAAACGATTGGCCCCCTTCCCCACTAGCGAGTGTGATGCGAATGAAACTTCGCTCACACTCGCAACGCAAGCTGGGGAACGCACGGCCCCGACTCGGCACCGCGGGAGTGAAACTACATCGATCATATCTATCTATCTATATCTATCAGTCTCCTATCTATCTATCTATCTCATATCTATCTATCTATATCTATCTATCTCATATCTATCTATCTATCTATATCTATCTATCTATCTCATATCTATCTATCTATATCTATCTATCTCATATCTATCTATCTATATCTATCTATCTCATATCTATCTATCTATATCTATCTATCTCCTATCTATCTATCTCATATCTATCTATCTATCTATCTATCTATCTCATATCTATCTACCTCATATCTATCTATATCTATCTATCTCATATCTATCTATCTATCTATCTCATATCTATCTATCTATTTCATATCTAACTATCTGTCAATCCATCCATCTCATATCTATCTATACATCTATTTCTCTTCTATCTACTCATCTATCTATCTATCTATCTATCTATCTCATATCTATCTATCTATCTATCTATCTATCTATCTATCTATCTATCTAATCCAAGGTAGCACAGTGTGAATTCCTAAAATGGGAGGGTGTTGAGCCCTAATTACCGGACCAGTCTGTATAACATCATTCTATCTATGATATCTATTTATGGTCATAGACATCATTTCTCCATCATCTCTCGATTCCTCTCTTTGCTTTTTGCGTACAGTATGTAAAGAAGTCAACTTGAAGCAGCGCTGCAGTATAAAGCATGGGGAATGACAGAACAGTAGATTTCCTACTACTTTAGATCCAAATGCGTTTCAGTTTCCTCCTCTTACCAGGCGGTCGTGTGGATGCAGGTTGCAGTAGCTACTTGACTGTGGAATATGAGAAGAGTTGCCCAACATCCCTCCATAACTGGCTTGGTTCATTCCACTCGAACTCCAAGGGTCACTGCTATGGTGACCATCTAAAAATAGACAACAGGCAACAATGAGAAGACACTCCGACAACAATGAGACATCCATCCAATGAGACACGTGCGGTGTATGGCACATGGAAACAATGTGACGACAACCCGGAGATCGTGGATACGTTGGATACATTGTGGCCAATATAAACAGATCCATAGGCTCCGCATACGCAATAGTAAAGGCCAAGTGTTCTGCTCTACTGTATCCTATGCAACTATAACATCACCTGGTACTAAAAAAGCTGCGTGACCAAAACCTAAGAACAAACCTAAAACCTATGACCTTTCACCATCTTCACCAACTCTTTGTATCCATTAGTAGTTTCCGCTCCACTGATTCTGCCGCAGTTGGAATTTTTTCTCTAGCCCTCACCGTTCCAAAGTAATTAGTGAAACAAGTGTCAGCCCCCTTCTTCAGGTTCCAGCCAAGGACCGCCCACTTGGCAGAAGAATGCTCGATTAGCATATTAGTTGGCAAACTAAAAACTACTGATTGTTTGGGAATGCTGAGGGCTAGAGAAAAAATTCCAACTGTTTCAGAATCAGTGTGGTGCCACCTACTAAATGATGCAAAGAGCTGGTGGCGATATTGAAAGAATTTTTTTCTATAAGTAGGACATAGGTCACCTCCAACTACTGAATTAAAGGGGTTTGAAAACTACGTATATCATATCTGTGTTTGAACAATTCTTGGGAACCCTCATTCATAAGTTGAATTTGGATGCCTGGATTGGAAACTACAACTTGAACAAGACTAGAAGAACAGCGCCCTCTTCTGTGTAGTGGCCAGGCTTAGTAACTGCAGCCCAAGTTAGTTGGAGTTGAGATGCATTGACAGAGCTTGGCCATTCCATGGAGAATTCCGCTACCACATACAAAGAACCGGATATGATATAGATCATATGTTAGGTGGTGGTAGGTGGGGGGTAGTGTTCCAGGATTTTCAATGGGGTCTTCAAGTTACAACTTAGGATGAAGCTCAAATACAAAAGGGGGACTGATGGGGACAAAGAGTATAGATACACTGATACATTGTAACAAACTACCAGTATGACAGATATAGGCAATACTTATGTCTTTAGATCACAAAGGAAATTCTCTATAGATACACATTATATGTACATGTCTTGTAAGAGTACCATAGATTAAGATGGCGCTCTATACCTATATATATATGGAAAGATGCCTCTAACTTTGCTTTACCTTGCATGAAGAAGGAGCTAGGGAAAGTGCTGGCAGCTGGCTTCGAGGATGGATAACCTGGTGAATCCCTATTGTAGTCGGCAGTGCTTGCTGAAGGGGCATAAACCTGCAAAAACAAACAACAAACATAAACACATTTAAGTATAGAGTCATCAGAGGACAAATAACAATACATAGGGTGGCAGTATTATAGTAGTTATATCTGTACAATAGGATGGAAGATTATAGTAGTTATATCTTTGGACATAGGGTGGCAGTAGTAAGTAGTATATTCTTGTACATAGGGGGGGGCATATTTAGGTAGTTATATTCTTGTACATAGGAAGGAAGTATTATTAGTAGTTATATTCGTGTACATAGGGGCCAGTATATAGTTAGTTATATTCTTTGGACATAGGGGGGCAGTATTATAGTAGTTATATCGTGTACATAGGAGAATGATTATAGTAGTTATATTCTTGTACATAGTGGGCAGTTAAGCAGTATTTTAGTAGTTATATTTTGTACATAGGGGGGCAGTATTATAGTAGTTATATTCATTGTACATAGGGGGCAGATTATAGTAGTTATATTTCTTGTACATAGGGGGGCAGTATATAGAAGTAAGATTTTGTACATAGGGAGGGCAGTATTTATAGTTAGTTATATTTGTACATAGGGGGCAGAGTATTATGTAGTTATATTCTTGCAATAGAGGGCAGTATTATAGTAGTTATATCTTGTACATAGGGGGGCAGTATTATAGTAGTTATATTCTTGTACATAGGGAGGGCAGTATTCAGTTTTTAGGAGTATATTTTGGACATAGGGGCAGTATTATAGTGTAGATTCCTGTACATAGGTGGGCAGTATTATAGTAGTTATATTCCTGTAACATAGGGGCAGTATTATAGTAGTTATATTATATGTAATAGGGGCGGCAAGTATTATAGTCGTTATATTCTTGTAATAGGGGGCAGTATTATAGTTAGTTAATTCTTGTACATAGGGGCAGTATTATAGTAGTTATATTCTTGTACATAGGGGCACAGTATTATAGTAGTTATATTCTTTTACATATATGGCAGTATTATAGTAGTGATATGTTCTTGTATACATAGGGGCAGTATTATAGTAGTGATATTCTTGAACATGGGGGCGGCAGTCAGTTATAGCTAGTTATATTCTTGTACTAGGAGGCAGTATTATAGTCAGTCATATTCTATGTCATACACCGTGGGGCAGTATGCGTATAGTAGTGTATATTTTGTACATAGGGGGGCACGTAGTATTAGTAGTTATATTCTCTTGTACATAGGGGGACAGTATTATAGTAGTCGAATCTAATGGGGTTACAGTACTCGGTTACAGGGGGCAGTTATTATAGTAGTTTATTCTTTACATAGGGGGCAGTATGTATAGTAGTTATATTTTGTAAATAGGTGCAGTATTATAGTAGATAAGTTCTTTGTACATAGGGGGCCAGTCATTTATAGTAGTTGATATTCCTTGTAACATACGGGGCAGTATTATAGTAGTTATATTCTTGTACATAGGGGGCCAGTATCAGTAGTTTATATTCTTGTACAATAGGGGGCAGTAATAGATAGTTATACTTCCTGGGGCAGGTTGTATCGCTAGGTGGCGGCAGTATTATAGTAGTTATATTTTCACTGGGTGAAAAAGTTCTCTGTACATAGGGGGGCATAGTATTATATAGTTATATTCTCTGTAATAGGGGGGGAGTTCCGTAAGTATTATAGTAGTTATATTCTTGTACATAGGGGGCGATCTAGTAGTAATTATTATTAGTCAGATTATAGTGTTTCTTCCGTACATACGGGGGCAGGTATTATAGTAGTTATAGTCTCTGTACATAGGGGGCAGATTAGATATAGTTAGATTCTTGTACATAGGGGGGGGCTAGGCAGTATTATAGTTAGTTATATTTCTTGTACATAGGGGGGCATGTTTATAAGTAGTTATATTCATTGACATAGGTGGCATAGGAGATTATAGTAGTTTATTCTTGTAATAAGGGGGCAGTATTTATAGTAGGATATGCTTCCTGTAAATGGGGCGCATATTTATAGTAGTGATATCTTGGTACATTAGGGGCCGCAGCTTATAGTAGTATATTTCTTGTAGTAATAGGGCCAGTGCGTCAGTATTATAGATAGTTCATATTCCTGTACATAGGGCGAGTAGGCAGTATTAAGTGAGTTATATTCTTGTGAACTAGGTGGGACGGGCAGTATTATAGTAGTTATATTCTTGTACATAGGGAGCAGATATAGTAGTTATATTCTTGTACAAGGGGCAAGTATTAAGTAGTTATATCTTTGTTGACATAGAGGGGCAGATTTCAGTAGTTATTCATCTTGTACATAGGGGGCAGTATTATCGTAGTTTATTTGTACATAGGTGCATAAGTAGTTATTACATAGGGCAGTATTATAGTAGTTATATAATGTACATAGGGGCATAGTATTATAGTAGTAATCTCTTGTACATAGGGGGCGGTATTACAGTAGTTATATTCCTGTACACAGGGGGGCTATTGATAGTAGTTATATTCCTGTACATAGTTGGGGGGCAGTATGTATATAGTTTGTTATATTCTGTACATATGGGGAGTATTACTAGTAGTTATTTATTCTTGTAAATAGGGGGGGCAGATTTAGTAGTTATATTTCTTTGTACATAGGGGGGGCAGATTGATAGTAGTTATCCTTGTTCATTGGGGGCAGTATTAGATTAGTAATCTTCCAGTACATAGGGGGCAGGAGTATTATATGTAGTTATATTCTTGTAATAGAGGGGGAGTCGTATCTAAGTAGTTATTTTCTCTGTTACATAGGGTGGGGCAGTTGGAGTTTATAGTGTTTATATTCTTGACATGTACGGGGGCTATAGTATTATCAGTATGTTATATTCTGTGTACATGGGCGGCAGTGCATATGAGTTATAGTTATATCGTAATAGGGCAGTATTATAGTAGTTATATCTTGTACCAAGGGGCAATTAGTATAGTAATAAGTTATATTCTTGACTAGGGGCATTATATAGCTAGTATATTCCTGTTACATAGGGGGCAGTATTATCGATAGTTTATTCTATGTACATAGGGGGGCAGTACTTATAGTAGTATATTCGTTACATAGGGAGCAGTGTATTATAAGGTTATGTCTTGTACATGAGGGGGCAGTATTATGTAGGTATATTCTTGTACCTAGGGGGCAGTATTAGACTAGTTTTAATATTCGTGTACAATAGGGGGAAGATATAGTAGTATATAGTTGTACATAGGGGGGCAGATTATATTAGTTATTATTCTTGTCCATAGGAGGCAGTATTATAGTAGATTATATTCCCTTGTACTAGGGGCCAGTATTATAGTTAGTTATAGTCCTGTACATAGGGGGCAGATTATCACTAGTGATATCCTGTACATAGGGAGGCAGTATTATAGTAGTTATATATTCTTGTACATTACGGGGCGAGTATTATAGTAGTAATTCTTGATACATAGATGGGCAGTATTAAGGAGTTATATTCTTGTACATAGGGAGCGGTATTATCTAGTAGTTATATTTCTTGCACATAGGGGGCAGAGTATTATAGTAGGTTATATCTTGTACATAGGGGGGCAGTATTATAGTAGTTATATTATGTACATAGGGGGGGCAGTAATAGTAGTTAATTATTGTACATAGGGGGGGAGGTATTATAGTAGTTTATATCCTGTAAACATAGGGCGGCAGTAGTATTATAGTAGGTATATCTTGATAAATAGGGGGACAGTATTATAGTAGTTATATTCCCTGACATAGGGGGCCGTATTTCAGTAGGGGTTATATTCCTCTCTGTAAATATGGGGCAGCTATTTAGGTAGCAATGCCTCATTTACTTTTGTTGTTTATTAGCGAACAAAATTATGGGAAATATCTTTTGTTTTCCTTTTTAGCACAATATATTGTTACTTCCTAAGTTCATGACCAAAATCATTAAAACTTCCCCCACCAACAGGCGAGTCATCATAAACACTACTTAATGGCAGCCTCAACTCTTGTTGCGTGAGGCTCCCGGAACAATTCAATCTTTCATATCTGCTTAATCATTTGGGATTAGCCGCCATCAAGAGCGGCCTTAATACTGGGTCTATTTATTCTGTTTTCTTTTCCAAGGTCTACTCACATGATCAATAAAGAAGCGGCATCATTGTGTCGCTTACTATTAAATATTTCATTCTGGAACGGGCGGAACAATCGCAGAGCAAAGATAATATACACCATATTAACCGGCCAGTAAAAACATTCCCCCTTCAAAGACACATTGAAAAGAGACCTTCAACCTGGATCTGACGGAGACCACCAAGTGCAGCAGGGTGGGGAATTTTTTTATTTATCGTTTTTTTTTGGTGCGCTCTAGACACTTGCAACGTTGCCAAGGAGGAACCACATTTTCTTTCTATTTTACTAAAAATACAAAGAGTTTTTACTACAATAAAGATAGACTGTATACATCCTTGTTTACATCGTATATAAAAATCCGTGTCCATTACAACGACGACGTTTCATACGTTTTTTCGGTTTGGAGGGAGGAGGAAGGAGAAAAAAAAATATACAACAAATACTTATTTTTTGTTTTGGAAAAATATATTTATTTATTTTTTTCAAGACCTGTTTTTTCTCTCCCACACTCTTTTTCTTTTTTTTTTCCGAAACGCTCCTTTCCAGATGGCCAGAAGATGAGGCGCGTCATCTAGCCCCCGAGGGTGATGTGGAAAATGGATACCCTCCTGCCTCCATTTTGAAGCAGGAAGCAGATCACAGAATGGCAGGCTGCCTGCCTGACATTCGCTTGTCACAGCATAAATGAAGGGGGGAAAAACTTCCACCAATAAAAAGACATCTGCAACATTAACCAGTCAGCGCCCGGTTGGGGCTGGGGTTGGGGGGGGGGGGGTTCGGCACTTAGGGCAGAGAGTCGGCCAACACCGGAGGGGGGGGGCGGGGGGGGGGGGGGGTCTGGCTGTCGTTGAAAAAAGGTTAAAAAATAAAATATATTTCCCTATTGCAAGTGTGATGAACACATAGAAACGATTTTTATTCTTTATGGGGACGAATATCCAACAACAGCGCCATGTTGCCACCCCTTACGTACGGGATTGATGATCTGTTGCGATTCGACTTTATATTCGTATACAGGACAGTCCCCGGGTTACATACAAGATAGGTCTGTAGGTTGTTCTTAAGTTGAATTGTATTGTATTGTGTAAGTCAGAACTGTATATTTTATCAGGTAATCCCAGCCAGAAACTTTTTTGGTCTCTGTGACAATGGGGTTCGTTAGAAATGTTGGATGTTCATAGAATCAGGTGATTAACAATAACGCTTCATACAGACGCCTCGTGATAACTGTTACAGCTGATTATTGGAGCCTAGGACCAACGTACAAGAAATTACAATATCCAGAGGTTCGTTTGTAACTAGGGGTTGTATGTCAGTCGAGTAGTTCTTAAGTAGGGAGACCGCCTGTATATGGAAGATATTTTATAAGATGGAGATGCAAAGAGACAATAGTGATCAAGATTTTAAAAGAGTCCGTAGTGGGAGAATGTTCCGATCAGACTTTATATCTATGTGTCAATTGTGGGCGATAAAAAAAAAACTAATATTTTTGCTAATTGTGTAACATTTAAAAAACAAACTGATAATTGTGCGTACAGGAATTTTTCTTTTTTAATGGATTGCAAGTTTGACAAAAAAACATTAGGCCATGTTAAATCACATGCATTGTGTGATACTGAAAGAATATATTCCGCCAGAATTTTTTTTTTAAATCAATTTTTTTATTAGGACACTGAACAAGCATTTAAAAAAAAAAAATCTAAATTTTAAATCTAGATCTACATCTTAAAAAAAGAAAGCCATCTGGCATTATGTATAATTGAGCAATTGATTGTCTAATTAACTTTGGGAGTTGTGGAATTTAAAAAATTTCTCAGGTTCTATAGTCATAGTTTGCCGTGTACTATGCTAAGGGTGGTCACACGTGGACACCTCAATTGAGAGGAAATTTTAGTGAATTTTTTTGTGTTTTGTAGAAAAGAAAAATTATAAAAAATGTGTTGTATTGATTGTTTGTAAAATCATTCTGACAATTTTTTAAAAAACACATGGCGTTTTTAATTCTGGGAGAAGCTATTCCTAAAAAAAAAAAAAAAATTATAATTTTCAATTAGTTGGGCAAAATTGTAGTTTTTACATGTCTTTCTTCCCATTGAGACACCTCTAAATATAATGGTCGTTTAAATATCTCTATCTATTAAATCAAAGCAAAAAAAATCAAAAATTCAAAAATTTAAAAAAAGAGTCTCAGGGATTGTGGGAGGAGATAACTGACGCAAATGCTGAAAAAAAAGTAAATTGCAGTCCGAGCTGCACCAAAGAGAGTATAAAGCGAATGAGTGTAAAAATTAGCTATTCAATCCTTTGCAAGGATTTTAAAAAATATGTTTTATTAAAAAAAAAACGCTGAAAAAATCTCAACAGGAATATGAAATTAAAATAAAAATAAAAAAAAAATGTTCCTGTCCATAGAAGAATTTGATCACGTTAGTATTGTCTAACTCAATAGTTATAAATTCGTAATATAACAAAAATGTACACGAAATATTACATTTGCACCCTGTTCTCTTCCATACAAAGTCTATTAAGGAAGTAGACCTCCACGTGTTTTCTGTCGGTACAATTTTTCTCCCCCCCCTTTCTTTTTTTTCTGTTCAACAATGTATGGCCACAACTTGCCTCACCAGTATCTGTGAAATCATGAAAGAGTAGAACAAGGTTGTTTTTATTTTTTTCCTAATTTTATGATGTGAATGTCACTTCATCTGCGTGACTAATTGCCTCTGGGACATCTTTATCCCTTGTTGCGGCAGGACAAAATAAAAAGTACCACGATCATTCACTTCCCAAACATTTGTGTTGCCGAAAAAACCTTCCCGGAGTTCCCCTTTTCTCGGATTTCCTTTCCCCTTCTTTTTCCCCCTCCCGTTGCGCTTCATGACTTTCCTCGATTTGACACGCGAAAAACAATGTAGGAAAGTGGACAGTCCTTTTGTGAGTATAATAAAAACATTTAAAAATCCTTTTTTTCCACTCGACGGCTATATATTAATAGACTTATTGTGTTTAAAATACGGCGAAACTTGCCCTTCGTATTTTATCGAGTAGAGCCCAATCTGATGTCCGTATGTATGTTACACTAACTACAGAACAAAGTCATCCTTTACTTATTGATAGACACATTTATATACTAGTGCCGGTCTCTCGCCCGTTGTACCTACTTAAGGGACACTTTTCTCCCTCCCCCCCCAACGACTATAACGAACGACCCCACCTTAGTTACTCAGAGTTCGGAACTCCTCCCTCTGCCTCCCTCCCCGACACTCTGCGCCCGGTCCGCCGAGCACTCTCCTCGGCGATGCCTTACTTATATAGTCCCAGATGCATATCGTTATCTAACGCTCTTCTCCTGTAACCCCCCCCGGTCCCTGTGCTCTCTTGGTAATGAAGATTTATTGATAACTTGGTTACATATCTACACGCCAACAAAATGTTTGAAATCCATATTCGTATTCACCAGGCGCAAACATAAAAACACCAAATTTCGGATCCCCCCTGATCTACAATGATAATTAATTATCAGAGTGGAGACCCAGGCTTCTCTTTGCCATTCTCTCGCCCCTCCTCCCTTTCTTCCCCCCCCCCCCCCCCCCTTCCTCCCCTCTTACCCCTGCCCCCTCTTTCGTTTCCCCCTCTTCTCCTTCCCTCACACCCTGTCCCCTTGCTTGTGTGTTTTCGCCTGCCTTTTCGCTTACCTGGTTCTGTGCACAGGCTTTCTGTGCTGCCTCTTGTCTGTTGATTTTTGAATGTTTTCTTGTGTCTAAACGGCCTGCCCGTGTGCGTCAACATGTCCCCTGCTTGTTCTCGCTCTTCTTTCTTTCTCCTTCCTGCTCCTTTCTTTACTATCCTTCACTCCCCCCTGCAGGGGGGGGCGTTTTCTTAATGTCGTCCGTACCTGCCCCTGTTGTACAGCACCGCTAAACACCATTAATTATAGAGTCATCAGAGGCAAATACACAAACATAGGGGGCAGTATTATAGTAGTTATATTCTTGTACATAGGAGGACTTATTATAGTAGTTATATTCTTGTACATAGGGGGCATGTATTATAGTAGTTTATCTTTTGTACATAGGTGCTATTATAGTAGTTATTTCTTGTAACATAGGGGCAGTATATAGTATTATGTAGTATTATATTATTTCTTGTACATAGGGGGAGTATTATATCGTTAATTCTTGTACCTAGGGGGCAGTATTATCTAGTTATATTCTTGTAATCGTATCAGTATATAGTAGTTATATTCTGTACATAGGTGCAGTATTATAGTAGTTATATTCGTGTAACTAGGGGGCAGTATTATAGTAGTTAATTCTTGTACATAGGGCAGTCTTAATTATCTAGTTATATTCTTGTACATAGGGGCATATATAGAAGTTATATTCTTGTACATAGGGGGCAGTATTATAGATTAGTTTATTCTTCTTGTACATAGGGGCAGTATTATAGTAGTTATTTCTTGACCTAGAGGGCAGTATATAATAGTTTATATCTTGTACATAGGGGGCAGTATTATAGTAGTTATAATTCTTGTACATAGGGGGCATATTATAGTAAAGTTATATTCTTGTACATAGTGGGGCAGTATTATAGTGTTATTCCCTGTACTAGGGCAGTATATAGTAGTTATATTCGCTGCCTATGGGGCAGTATTATAGTAGTATTTCTTGTACATAGGGGGCAGTATTATAGTGTTTATAGTTCTTGTACATGGAGGCAGTATTATAGTAGTTTATATTCTTGTACATGGGGGCAGTATTATGTAGTTTATTACTTTTACATAGGGTGCAGTATTATAGTAATTTATATTCTTGTACATAGGGCAGTATTATAAGTAGTTATTTCTTGTACATAGGGAGCTATATATAGGTATATTCTTGTACATAGGGGGCAGTATTATATTAGTACTATATTAGTTAGTTCTTGTACATAGGGGCAGTATTATAGTAGTTATATCTTGTACATAGGGGCATATTTATAGTAAGTTATATTCTTGTACATAGGGGGCAGTATTAAGTAGTTATATCTGTACATAGGGGGCAGTATTATAGTAGTTTATATTCTTGCTACAGGGGGCGTATTACAGTGTTTATATTCCTTGTACATAGGGGCTATTATAGTAGTTATATTCTTGTACATAGGGGGCAGTATTATGTAGTTATATTCCTGGTACATAGGGGCAGTATATAGTAGTTATATTCTTGTACAAGGGCCAGTATTATAGTAGTTATATTTCCTGTACATAGGGGCAGTAGAAGTAGTTATATTCTTGTACAAGGGGCAGTAATAGTAGTTATATTCTTGTACATAGGGGGCAGTATATAGTAGTTATATTCTTAGTCATATGGGGCTAGTATTATAGTAGTTATATTCTGTACATAGGGGCAGTATTATAGTAGTTATATCCTGTACTAGGGGGCAGAATTATAGTAGTTATATTCTTTACATAGGGGGCAGTATTATAGTAGTTATTCCTTGTACATAGGGGCAGTATTATAGTAGTTATATTCTGTACATAGGGGCAGTATTAAGTAGTTGTTTATTCTTGTACATAGGGGGCAAGTATTATAGTAGTTATATTCTGTACATAGGGGGCAGGTATCAGTACGTTATATTCTGTACATGGTGCATATTAATAGTTATATTCCTTGTACATAGGGGGCAGTATTATAGTAGTTATATCCTGTACATGGGGGCAGTATTATAGTAGTTATATTCTTGTAACATAGGGGGCAGTATTATAGTAGTTATATTCTTGTTACATAGGGGCAGTATATAGTAGTTATTTCCTGTACATAGGGGGCAGTATTATAGTAGTTTTATCCTTAATGTACAGGGGGCAGTATTATAGTAGTATAGTATTTTGTCACATATAGGGGGCAGTATTATAGTAGTTTTATCTGTACATAGGGCAGTATTATATAGTTATATTCTTGTACATAGGGGCAGTATTATGTATTTATATTCTTGTACATAGGGAGCAGTATATGTAGATTATATTCTTGTGACATAGGGCAGTATTATCAAGTAGTATATATTCTTGTTACTAGGGGGCAGTATTAGTAGTTATAGTCTTGTAACTAGGGAGCGTATTATAGTAGTTATATTCTTGTACATAGGGGGAGTATTAGTAGTCTTATTCTTTGTACATAGGGGGCAGTATTATCGTAGTTATATTCCTGTACATAGGGGGCATTATATAGTAGTTTATATCTTGTACATAGGGGCAGTATTAAGTAGTTTTCTTGTACATAGGGGGCAGTATTTATATATATAGTTATATTCCTGTACATAGGGGGCAGTATTATAGTATTTTATATTCCTTGAACATATGGGGCAGTATTATAGTAGTTATATTCTTGTAATAGGGGGCAGTATTATAGTAGTTTATTCCTGTAATAGATAGGGGCAGTATTATAGTAGACTTAATATTCTTGTACATAGGGGGCAGGTATTATAGTCGTTTATATATCTTGTACATAGGGGGCAGTATTATAGTAGTTATATTCTCTGTATAGGGCGGTATTATAGTAGTTATATCTTGTACATAGGGGGCAGATATAGTAGTTATATTCTTGTACATAGGCAGTATTATAAGTAGTTTATTCTTAATAGGGGCCAGTATATAGTAGTTATATTCTTGTACATAGGGGGCAGTTTATAAGTAGTTATATCTTGTACATATGGCGCGGTAATTACTAGTAGTATTAATTCTTGACATAGGGCAGTAATCTATAGTAGTTATAAATTCTTGTACATAGGGGGCATTTTTACGTAGTTATATTCTGTACATAGGGATATATAGTAGTATTCTTGTACATAGGGGGCAGTATTATAGTAGTTATATTCTTGTAATAGGAGGCATCTTATTAGTAGTTATCTTTACATGGGGGCAGTATAGTAGTAGTTATATTCCTGTACATAGGGGGCATTATATATAGTTATATTCTGTACATAGGGGGCGTATTATGTAGTTATATTCTTTACATAAGGGGCAGTATTATAGTAGTATATTCTTGTACATAGGGGCAGTATTATGTATTTATATTCTTGTACATAGGGGCGATATTATAGTAGTTATATTCTTGTACATAGGGGGCAGTATTATAGTATTGTATATGGCAGGATTAGATAGTTAAACATAGGGGCAGTATATAGTAGTTATATCTTGTACATAGGTGGCAGATATAGTAGTTAATCTTCTTGTACATAGGGGGCAGTATTATAGTAGTTATATTCCTGTACATAGGGGCAGTATTATACGTCGTTATAGTTCTTGTACATAGGGCAGTATTATAGTAGTTAGAATTCTCTGTACTAGGGGGCAGTATTATAGTAGTTATAATTGCCTGTGACATAGGGGCAGTATTATAGTAGCAATGCATCATTTACTTTGTGTGTTTATAGCGAAATCAAAGTTTCTGGAATTGCTTTTTGTTTTGACTTTTTATAGGGCGACTGATCAATATTGGTTACTTTTCCTAAGTTCATGACCCAAAATGCATAAAATCTTCCCCCCACCAACAGGCCAGTCCTCAAAACACTACTTCATGGCAGCCTCACTCTTTTTGCGTAGGCTCCCGGAACCAATTCAATCTTTCATATCTGCTTAATCATTTGGATTAAGCGCCATTCAAGAGCGGCTTAATACTGGGTTAATTCTATTCTGTTTTTCTTATTCCAAGTCTACTCCCATTATCCAATAAGAAGCGATTCTTGTGTCCTTACTATTAATATTTCATTCTTGAACGGGCGGAACAATCGGACAAATATAATAACACCATATTACCCCCAGCCAGTACCATTCCCCCTTCAAAAGACACTGAAAAGAAAGACCTCAAACCTGGATCTGAACGGATACCACAACGTGCAGGGTGGAATTTTTATTTATCGTTTTTTTATGCGTGCGCTATGAACTTTGAACGTTGCCAAGGAACACATTTTCTTCTATTTTAACTAATACAAGAAGTTTTACTAATAAGATAGACGATACATTGTTTTACCGTCTATAACATCGCCACAACAGACGTAACGTCGTTTTCAGGTGGAGGAAGGAAGAAAAAAAATATACAAAAATACTGTGTTTTTATTAAAAAATTTATTATTTATTTTTTTCAGCCCTGTTTTTCTCTCCCACACTCTTTTTTTCTTTTTTTTTTTTTCCCGAAACGCTGCCTTTCCAGAGGCAAGAAGAACTGAGGCGTGCATCTCGGTGATGAAAATGGAACCCTCCTGCCCCCCCTACCATTTTGAAGCAGGCCAGCAGATCACAGAATTTGCAGGCTGCCTGCTCCTGCACATTCGCTTGCTCACACAAGAGCAGAAAATGAAGGGGTGAAATTATCCACCAATAAAAGACATCTGTCAACATTACCAGTTCAGGCCACCGGTTGGGGGGGTGGGGGGGGGGGGGTGGGGTCGGCACGTTGCAGAGAGTCTACCAACACCGGAGGGGCGGGTGGGGGGGTCTGGCGTCGTGAGAAAAGGTTCAAAATAAATATAGTTTCCCTTGCAAGGTGAGACACCTAGAAACGATTATTCTTATGGGGACGCAAATCACCCAACAGTCGCCATGTGGCACACCCCTCGTACGGGCTATGAAATCTGTTGTCCGAGTCGGACTTCTATGTTCGTATTACAGGCAGTCCCCGGGTTACATTACAAGATGGGTCGTAGGGGTTTGTTCTTAAGTTGTTTGATGTAAGTCATCAGAACTGATATTTGATATTGATTCATCCCAGCCAACTTTTTGGGTCTCGTGACAATGGGTTTTAAAAAATGGTGGATTGTCATAAGAATCAGGATTAACAATAAAGCTTCATTACAGCGCCTGTGGATACTGTTGTAAGCTGGACTTATTGTAGCCTAGGACTAAGACAGTAAATTACCAAATATCCAGAGTCCGCTTGTAACTAGGGGTTGTCATGTCGTCGCGAGATTCTTAAGTAGGGGACAGCCCGTATATGGAAGATATTTCCCCCTCCCCAAGATGGAGATTCAAAGAGACAATAGGATTCGCATTAAAAGAGTCCGTATTGGGAGAATGTTTCCGATTCAGACTTTATATTATGTGTCAATTGTGGGGGAAAAAAAAATCTAATATTTTTGCTAATTGTAACATTTAAAAAACAACTGCATAAATTGTGTGCGACAAGGAATTTTCTTTGTGTAAGGGATGCAAGTTGCAAAAAAAAAATTAGGCCATGTTACAATCACATGCATTGTTGTGCATACCTGAAAAGCAATATCGCCGAATTTTTTTTTTAAATCAATTTTTTATAGGGACACTGACAATCATTAAAAAAAATAAAAAAAAAAAATCTAAATTTTATAATCTAATCTAATCTTAAAAAAAGAAGCCATCTCATAGTATATTGATGCAATTATGTCTAATTACTTGTTTGGGAGTTTTGGAATTATAAAAATTTTCTCAGTTCATATCTGTTTGGCCGTGTATGCTAAGGGGTGTTTAAGTGGCACCTCAATTAGAGGAATTTAGGAATTTTTTTGTTGTTTGTAGTAAAGCAAAAAATTATCAAAACCGGTGTGTTGTCTTGAATTGTAAAATCTTGAACTTTTTTAAAAAAACACATGGGTTTATTCTTCTGGAGAGCTATCTAAAAAAAAAAAAAATTCTATTTCCAATAGTTTGGATCAAAATTTGTAGTTTTTACACTGTCATTTTCTTTCCCATTGAGGACACCTAAAGATAATGTCGTTAAATATCCTATTAAATCAAAGCACAAAAAATCAAAATTCAAAAAATTTAAAAAAGAGTCTCAGGGATTGTGGGATAACTGACGCAAATGCTGAAAAAAAAACGATGTAAATGCGTCCGAGCTCCACCAAGAGAGTAACAGCGAATGGTGCAAATTAGCTATTCAAATCTTTGCAAAGCATTTTGTAAAAATATGTTTTATTAAAAAAAAAAACCCTGAAAAAAATATCACAGTAATATGAAATTAAAATAAACATAAAAAAAATGTCCTGTCCATCGGAGAGTAGGAAATATTTAAATTTTTCCTAAAAAATAAGCAAATATTACCATTTGCCGTTACTTCCAAACAAGCATTAATAAGAGCCACTCACGGTTTTCTGGTTACAATTAACAATAGTGCCAAACTTCCTCCATATCTTGAAATCATGAAAGGTAGACAGGATTTTTATTTGTTTTTTCTAATTTTAGTGAATCACTCTCTCTGTGACTATTGTCTGGACATTATGTGGGGGCAGGAAAAAAACAAGGACAGATATTTCACTTTCCCAAACATTTGTTGGGAAAACCCGGATGACAGCGAAAAACAATAGGAAAGGTACAGCCTTGGATATAATAGAAAACATAAAAAATCCTAGGTATAAAGATATTTTTAAAAACGTGAACTTGCCTTCGGTATCGAGTGAGATCGGCGTAAGTACTACTACAGAAAAAGTGATCTTCAATAGACACATTATATACAGGCGGTCCCTACTAAGGACACCGGACGAACCCCTACAGACGACCCACTAGTTACAGAGGGACCCTCTGCCTCCTCTGACTCTGGTGACTCCTGTGATGTTACTATCGTCCCAGACTGCAATGATCAGTGTAGGTGCTGTAATGAAGATTTATTTGATAAATCCTTGTTCAATGTAACAGCAAAAAAATTTTGAAGCTCCAATCGTCCCAGGCAAAAAAAAAAGTTCGCTGATCACATGTTAAAATAGTAGAGTTTCGACTGACTCAACTATACATTCCAATTAAGAACAAACCTATGGAACCTATTCTGTACGAGCTGTTATTTATATTTATAGTACACCTATCAGAAATGCCCCTTTATGGGTATTACACTCTACCTTTATTTATGTCGGACAAGTGTCTTTTTTCAAAACCTTATTAAAACTATGAAAAACTATGAAACAGGATGTCACTTGTTAGTAGAGGAAGTGACGTGGTCACGATTGGACTCAAAGGAGTCCGTTGACCCTGGCATTTCAGTCGAGATTGCCAAGACCAGAAAGACTTTTTTTTATTGGAAACCATTGGTTTACAAAAAATCCTGTTAAAACCCTCTTTAACCACGCTGATGGCCTCTGTTTTGGCACCAGCACATAAGTTGCTGTGACTTGGCCGACTGTTTCCAAACCCTAGTGGAACCTCCCAGATTCCGTACATCATAGTTGTCTATTATTTGTTTTATATGGGGTTCCAGAATTAGAGAAAATAGAAACAATGGTCTGCTGGCAAAACCAGATTGTGAGTTTAGCTGTGATTGACGGTAGAGATGAAGCAGACCTGGGTGTTACATTCAGTTCAGCCAAGCGCCCGGACTATGCTTAATATGGAACATGTCAACGTACAACCCGAACACGTTCGGGTACTCGCTCATATCATTCTAGTGCAGGTGTGTTGCGTGTTTCTTTTATGGAGGCAGAAAACATTCTTCTGGCTCCTAAGTAATCCCTTTAAGTAGTCCATACATTTACGTGATTTTGGAAGGATCCATGAATACGATGACAAGCAGCAAGTTCCCTGTATATATCATTGCCTACACACTAGGGAGTTATGGGGGTACATACAACCTACCCCATTCCACCCACTTGGGGTAACCTGAACGGGTAGGTGCATAATAGCATGCCCCCCTGAGGTGGCCTACAAGGAGGATTCCCTCTCAGGCACTACAGAGTTGCGCCTGCCTTAAAGGGAGATTTGATTTGGACAAGACTCTCGAATTTCTACTAGACGCTAAATCCTGTGCAGGCGTAGGCGCTCATAGCCTAGGTAGGGTAAAAAATAATTCATACTATGAAGATTCATTGATTTAAGGGCCATGAGTAAGAAATAATCTGTGTGCTCCTAGCAAGCAATCACAGCGTCAGCTTTGAAACAAAAACCAATGAACATTCAGCTCTGTTGAAATGAAGCTGCGCAGTCATTGGTTGCTATGGGCAGTGAGCAACCAACACTATAAAATCACCACAGAAATTTACCATTAAATCCTCTTTACCCCATATCACCCAAAATATCATTAACACAAAAGTCCATAATGAAGAATGCGGAAGGGGGAAATAACCATCTAGGGGATAGCGGAATTAAAATCTATTTATTATTACCATTTTGTGTCAGGGCAGCAAGTGTTAATGAGGCACTACTGCAGCGCCATCCCGTCTCTTCCAAAATGGCTGACTGGGCAATTTGAAGCAGATCATACAAAGCAAAATTTAGGTGCCAGACCACTCCCCCTTTTCTAATTTGGCGGGGGATGTGACAAACTCTCCTTTTGAATCCCCCGAGGCCTTCGGTTGGTTCACTTCACTCTCTTCCATTATAAAAAACATGGCCACACAAGGCCCTCTGAGCCTGCATGTACATCAAGCGTCAGGAGGAAGAGCGCTGCCAAACAATTGTCGCCCACCGCGCCAAAAGTGTAAATCCAGTTTGGAGTTTGATAGTTTTCAACAACTGGCAACTGTAGATGTTGGAAAACTACAACTCCCAGGACCACAGCCTCTGTGGTGCCTGTAAACAGCATGCTGAGATTGTAGTTTGTAACAACTTGAGCCAGTCCAGGTCAAATATTAGACTTCATAGAGACTAAAAGGTACACTAGCAGGCCGCATAGAGATGAGTTTGTTCAGCTGGGACGTAATGCGCAACGAATCAGATTCTAGTGTCAATCCAAGATCCGCAAAAATCACCTGCATTTCAGACTCTGGAAAAATTGGGTGAGAAACAATACACACCTCCACCAATATTTTGAACCTAAATTGCTATAAACTTTAAGAGTCTATACAGGACCTCGCCCAGCTCCTGAAGGACGTATACAAATTCCTCAGTCTGTTGTTCGCCACGTAAGAACCCAGAGATAAAGGATTAGTGCGGACGATTGCTTAGGCGCCCTACACTTTTCTGAATACGCCTAGCCTCCCCCTTGCGAAACGCCGGCAGGTTTTGTTTCCATAATAATCTCTCCCCCCCTGCGAGGGGAGACGCATTTCGCTAGAAGCGCAGTCAGTAATAAGAAGAGCCGGCATAATACAGGGCTATATCGACGTGACCTACATAAGCACTCAAAGCAGGTGGGGACTCCCTTAACTTAGACACCTCGACTATCTGAGTTTGAATGAGGACCCAGAATACTTCTGATCTGTTGGTAATCAACCCGTTTATGTCCTTTCGGCAAAATTATAAGGGCACCCAGTCATCCAAGGCTTACACAAGGGTCAATAGTCTTGACTTCATGTTCTTTGGACGGACATAAGATCATCTTTTAACTATCTACCAACGCATGCTAGTGTGAGGACGTGGTTCGCAAACTGATTCGCTGTAGGCCACTTAAACGCACTTGCTATGACACTGTTGAGTAGACAAACGGAGATCCGAGCATACGACACCAGGTACCAGATGGCTATCTCAGTACCCACTTGACCGCGAGTCGCCAACGGAGCATGGTATTCTCGGAGGCCCCAATAGTTCTGGCGTAACCCTACCCATACATAGGCCAATAAACATCCCTCCAAAAACCTGTATAAATGTGGTGGCCATAACTAATTAGAGGAAAAACCTGATGCTATCTACTGTTCTCCGTTTTTTGTCTTTGGGGACATTTGGCGATTGAATTTGCTTTTTTGGACATTTGTTGCAGGTGCTCGTAAAAATCTCTATTCTAATGTGTAGAGCCAGTATAAGGACCTTACATTAATTGGTCTAAATTGTTGACAAAGTTGGAAAAAATCAACATACCACACAGACTTAAGACAAATAGTGGATCTTGAGACGTTGGGCGCATTGTGCAGTAAACTGTATCACAAGATTTGACAAGAACTCCACTTTTACTCTAGAAAAGTAATCGATAAATACGAGAAGCAAAATAGAAAAGTGCAAAAGAACTAACAGAGATACTAGACTGACCCCCAGGTCAGTGAGCTGAATTTTAGAGCCGAGCTGGTGGAGTACTAGCCACCAAACCCACTTATTCCAAATCACACAGCTGCTACATCTGTGTGATTATATACAACTTCAGTGTACCAGACGACAGCAACAGTACATGGATTACTCAGTGGCCCACAGAGTCGCAGAGAGACAACTCGAGATAAGGTCAGCTTCCTCTGATGAACCCAAATAATGTCACTGGTGGGCCTATGGACCCTTTCACAATGAGGCTGGACAAGCAAGGCTGCTTCTGACTCAGGAGTACCTAGTCATCTAGGTGATGAGTGGTGTCCCACAATCAGGCTCATGATTCCAAGCCTCTGGAACGTGCATAGTTACTCTTATGTTCTCCTAGGTTTGTTTTCGTTTTGGGAACATTGTGCGCATGCAGAATGTTCTCCTGGTTGGTGGTCATTAATATTTTGACATTTTCGAAGGTATGTAGCTTAGCCAACACTTTTTTTATCGTAGCTATTCTACCTTCACGTCACAAATTCTATGGTTCATACATAGTTTTATATTTATACGATTGAATACAAAAGGACCACGTTTGTCGCATAAATCAACGCAACCACATTGAGGAAGACTAAGAATTGGATGAAGGAACGTGAACTTAGGGTATTGAATACAATTTACATAACCAACATGTATTGGGTCAAAGCACTAAGGACCTTCTGATAAAGCTTCCCCCTCATTACCCGGACGAGGCAGATCAACAGGTGAGCCATCGATAAAAGCCTGTCTCGTATAAGAACCTTTCTCCAGACGGAGACGCGTTTAATAGAGCAAGGCAAAACATATCAACACCATATTTGGATGGAAATTCAATGACCCTGTGTTACAAGAAACATTGGCAGCTGTCCCACGACTAGTGTTTGGTATTCCAGACACTAAAACAAATAATACATGTTTACCTAGATGGAACTATGACCATTCCATGACCCCTACATGATGCTCATATTGATAAACTTCATTTCGGGCATACCTTTCTTGGCGTAGTGCTCTCAACTGGCTAGCACTATTCCAGTAGCAGGCCGAACCATGCCTAAGAGGGTGACATCCACCGGCGCTCACCCATTGGGCCCCCACGACTTAAGATCTATAGCTTAGAGGCCAGCGCCACCAGTTTGACAGATGCGAATCAAGCTATGATATCTGACTAGTCCTCCATGTGTCGCTTTCAGCACATAGGGTCTCTCAGTATTACGTCCAAGTGGACAATGCCTGGATCATGGCCTCAGGTGACACAGCTAAGCATTGCTGCAGGTGCTGTATCTTCAATCCAACTTGTAGACATGAGGCCAACATCTTGCCAATCCAATCATGAATTGCGATTTTACACACAGTTTGGTGTCATCTGCAAGCACATGCTATTCACCTTATTATAATGTATTTTAAATCCACTTTTTGTAGCCTCCTGCAAGGTTCCAGGCTGATAAGTAGTATAGAAAGTTAGTAATTGTTATGGATCAGAATTTCGAAGAAGAAATGGCTGGGACTAGTCATGACTAGGATGAGTGTAACCTTTCAGGGGTCCGGTTGTGAATGGCCAAATCAGATCCGACATAGTTGTTCAGATCCCAGGGTCTCCTCACCCCTTTGGTAACACTGTATCGGAGATGGGCATTGGTGGGTGTCACCCATCTCTATTAATCTGCTTGAGTGTGGCCCAACAATTATAGTCAGGATTGTCAGTCCACTGATTCATCAGAAGCGCAATATCTGAGAAAGATTATTGTTACACGCACCGATGCGTGTGTTCCGGCAGGGGGTTGAGCCTAATCCGGACCCAAACCAGGGACCCAAGCCCGTTCCCAGGTGGTTGCCATTCTCTGATTTTAGCAGAATCCTAATAGAAACAAGAATGATAATGTGCTGGGATGGTTTTTCCCATCAACATTTGGTATGGTTTGGAGTTAAAAATTGAGCGTTAAAAAAAAAAATAAAAAAATAAAATCACTAAAATTTTGTACCGTATCCTTGTGCACAATAGGGTAATATAATCTTGAAAAAAAGTGACAATTTATGGAGAGGGAAATTTTTTTTAGATGACTCGCTTACGCCCGAGCAGGTGAATATAGCTATTCAATTACGCGCCACAAAAAAATAAATATAAAAAGAAATAAAAAAATGAAACAAGATAAACGCAAAAAAAAAACTTCAAAAAGTAAAATCAAAATTACTCAGCGCATCACAACACAAAGCTCAGTCATTTGCTTCGAATCATCGTCTCACGGGGTGGATCTTGTCGCCGTACTCCCTCCGCTGGTCCGTTTTTTCCAGCGCTCCAGTGAACACACCTGCGAATCTTTCCGTCGCGTGATATGTGTGTACATAACCGTTGGAAGGTTAGCATTATCTTGGTCGGTGAGTTACATTTTGATTTGTTCCGGTGTTAAGAAAACACGTGCTGCCACACAATTCCTTGAGAAGTTTGGCCCAGCGTTAACATATGCCCCCTTTGGAATTTGATTATATTAACCTGATTCAGTGAACATTCTCTCACAAATGTACTCCATAACATATCTATCCTTAGCGTGAGACCATGTGTTAGAGGGATACAGCTTCTCGGGGAGATTCTGTGATGGGTCCTGATTGACAGTGGCGGTGCGTTCACAACCACCTAAGGATAATTGCTAGCCCACATCTACAATTAGTACACAGTGGACAACTCTAACGATGATTCTTTCTGCTTATCCTGAAATGCATATCTTTTTAGGTTCGAAATTCTAACCAAATACTCATTTTATGAGAATGGAAACACATAATGATGTGCTCTCTCCCCCCTCTCTTAGCAGGAAGTGCATCAGCGACGTCTTCAAGCTACTACCATGCGTGAATTCCTCGATGATATCTCTGGCTTCATATGTTCTGACTTGAGCCACACCACCTGTAATAGTCTAACCTACACATGTATCTTAATGATTTTCTTTTTCGTTTTGCTGCGCTGTGGGTGGAACCATGAATACATCACTTACCCCCGTCTTTGAGCCTAGGTTTTTCTTAACACATATTATCTTATTATATATTCCACCGATTACGCACGCGCACAGATCTTCCAATAAGCCCCTGTCCCCCAGTGGGCCCACATCTTAATTAAGACCTATAGGATGTTTTGTGCTAGTGTGGAGGAAACACGCGGATGGACCCGGAGGAAACACATAATGACATATTTGGTCAGTTATGCTTTATCGTTTGTACGCTATGTTGTAGCTGCATCAAAACCTTCCAGAGAAAGATTGAGAAGGTACCATTGTGAAATCGTGGTATAAATCTACAGTAGGAATCAGTGTCTCATCCAATTATACCTATCCCAAATTAATCCATCATCCGCTAGAGAAAAAGACCCTCAGTTGGCCTTACAAGTCTGATTGCCACTTAAGTCAGTCGGGTCCCCACTGAAGGATCTTGGTTCCAAGGGCTAAACCTAAATTCTCTTTTGCCTGAGGGGTAATGTAACACACGATGCCCCCGCTCCCCCCCCCACACCCACCTCAAGGTACACATAATCATGTTGTTTTCTTTAAAGGTGGTTTCTCCATGTAGTATAGATGCAGAACACTCCACTTTGTGAACGAAGACACTTATGTTTAAATTCTTCCAGTGTGTATTAGGTTACTGTGGCTTTGATCTGCCCCCTCCTCCTTGCAATAGCAGGCCCGCTGACGGGACTGAGAGGCATACAACTCATCCATGAGCACACCTTGCTCCAGCACCTGACCGCTCTCCAATGGCACCACCGGTGCGGTCATCTATAACAACAAGCCAATGTAAAGGGGTCACCCAGGGTTACTTTCTCCAAAAACGACCCCCCTTGCATGGTTTTGTGCAGTTTGATCCAAGTGTGCCAAAATGACTGCAGCTTAGTTGCCCCTTACCGCACACACCACAGGTCACGGTGTGGGCCTATTGTTTGGAAGAAGCACCATGTTTTCAACCCTGGCAGGACCCCTTTAAGCTGGCAACCCCCCCCACATAGTTGGTTTCTTATATAGATATAATGAACCTTCTTGACATTTCCTGCCAAAAAAAAAAAAAATACAGCCAAAAAGTAAAAACACGGACAATAAGATCACCATAATAAAAATACCAAGATTGTTCTATAAAAAAAATACATGACTACCCCAGGCAGGCTTGCAGAAAACCTGCGCTTACCTGAGGTCGTGTATAAAAGTGCGATAAAGTTTCCCACCAAACCATCTGCCAAGTGGACAATTCCCATCCAAATGCGAGTATTATCAACTGTATTCATTTTTAGCAGCATATGAGATCAAACATAACAGAGGCATACCGCCTAGGGGACAATAGTAGCATGGAACATGGACATCCTCCCAAGAGGGGAACGCCGAAAATATTTAACGTGTCCATACAGAAAGATCCCATAGTGAGAACCAGGATAAACAGAGAACGGAACATAGTCTTATTCAGTACACCAATAGACCATGACCCCCTAAATTAGCTATGTGCTGCTTAAAGGGTTATAGTCCATCTTTTCTGACAATTGAATTAACATTCTGCCCCCTTCTTTTGACACACAGGCAAGATATAAGTGGTGAATGGAGCAGACGATAGATGTCCAGAAATCGTGATCTCAGTTTTGATTCTGATCTTTGAAGGTTTACTAGACCAAGTCGCTCAGAAGAACAATACCTATCTCTGGCCAGCACGACCCCATTTTGGGGCACGACACGGTGTGCTCTAGTGTTAGCATTAAGCATTGCAGCGCTGAGGGACTCTTGGGCCTTGGTTCAACTGTCCCAGGGTCCAACACTGTAAAGAAGTTCGTACTGTTTCTGACGTGTTTGCAGGTTTCCAGCCGGTCTCCGGTTTTTCCTCCCACACTCCCAAAACACACTGGTAGCGTCTGATTAGATTGGTGAGCCCATGGGCCAGCGAATATCCGAGGACCCACGCGATGGAAAGCCTTGTGTCCAATCTCTGCTGCGTCCTGCTGATCGAGTATGCTATAAACTAAGGATTATTAATCTTTAAGTGCTTATACACAACCAGATGCAATACTTTATTGACTTTCTGAGGTGCCTGCAGCCGGGATTGGTACACCACTTGTAATTCCCACCTTCCCACTTGAATTGCTAATTGGTCTATACCATCTTTATGAACCCCCCAGCTAGACCTAAATACCATTTACCATACATCCTCCATAGGGGTTCTTCTGATTAGAAACATCCCCATGTACCATTGAATCAATTTTCTCACACCCTCATTTGCTCGCTTGCTAAATTGCCTTCTCGGTGCCTAGTGACCCCCAACATTGTATTGTTCTTTAATATGCAAGTGTAATGCTTCTATTTCCTTCCATGTCGGTGCGCTGCAGAAATCTGCTACACCCTCGCAAATAGTTTCCATCGACAGTTGATTGCTGGACCGTCTAAATCCAATTGCGACTCTCCTACTAGTAACGTAACGTGAATTATTCTTTAAAGGGGAATTCGATATATACAAAATCCCAAACGGGGCATATAGGAAGGGGGACCTCACTAAGACCAGAGGGGGAGCAGCTTCTCCCTGATCTTGTAGTTCCTAGCCCTTCAGGGACAGCCAATTCACTGCTTTCCCCTCGGGCGCTCCGGTGAATAGATTTCTATCGACCATTCATATGACCAGCACCTGGTGCTTAGTTGTAGAGACACTGTCTTCACCTTCCAAGGCGTCTTTATGCCCCATCATCTACGCCACTACCTCTACCAAACATAGGGGAAATAAAACTTGTACTAAAGGGGAATATACCCACTTTACCCAACACCCTAGCTAGGTCACAGATGGAGGGCCCTTATTTCACTACCAGACTTAGAGTTGCGTATTTTGGTGTCTCCCTGCTCTGCGCCGAGGACCTCAGACAAGTCTAGGATAGCTACAATGATTTACTCATGCACAAATCAATCCTTAACTGTCTCCCAGTCGTGGAGCTCTGCAAAAACCCTGAACACTTCATTCCACCATCTCACAACAAATGGAGCCGCCACCAATGTCCCAGACAAAAATTGGAGTAATCCACAGTCCGTATATTACCATAGTATTATAAATGCCACACGTGATATCAGGGCCATCATGGGACGGAAGTGGGGTCCTCCCCCAGCCTCGACCTGGCGACCTTCCTCAAGGTCACCATACCCAGATGTGCACCACTGTGCTGCACTGTGACAAAAATGGAGTACACAAGTGGACTAATTGTTAAAAATATACAGTGATTATGGGGCATCTGGGAAAGGGTGTCTCAGCATCGCACCTGTCGGGACCCGTCGAAGGTCCATACAGATGAGCCAGCACGATGCCTCACTGCCTGGGCCAAAAATGAGTAGAAACAAAGTGGATATTATGTGTTAAATACAGTGATATGAGGGATCGTCTATGGGAAAAAAAAAATGTTGTTCTCTGCACGCCGCCTGTCAGGACCTCCTAAGGTCCCAAACAGATGATCTGCACTTATGCCCTGGCACTACTGGTGACCAAATACCAGTACCACAGGTGGAGATAGGAATACTATACAGTGGATATCCAGGGCGTATGTAAGTTATCTCAGCAGCGCCGTGTCAGGACATCCTAATCGTCCGCATACGATGAGACAAATAGATGTCTGCACGTGCTGGTGACAAAAATGGAGTAAACACATGTGGATATAGTAGAATAAATATACACGTGATATGAGGGATCATGGGTTATGTCGTGTTCTTCTGCCGCCTCTGTACAGGACCGTCCTAAGTCAATTACAGCACGATTCTTGTTACGCTGGTGATTACATGAATCTGGTGAAATGGCGAGTCCCAAGTGCGCCCGTACATTCTCCTATCTGCGGTGTAACGTATGAGATTCGCGCTATCTGGGGCGCCCCCCGGTGGCACCTGTAGATAAGCAGGAAGACCCTCGCCTTCGCCGCTAACAGACGAGGCCATTAACCTTATTACATTGTGTCCTCTTTTTAGGATTTTGTTAAACAATTGTGGCTTTATTTTAATGTTCGGTGCCTGGTTTGATTTATGCACCGTGCTGCAGCGTTTGACGGATCTACGGGGCGCGGGCGCCTCAGCTGCATTAACCCTCGTGAGCCAGCTGTCCAAAAATTACAAGAAGACCTCATTGTGTGAGAAATCTATTACTATCTCTATTATTGTGTGACCTCAATTGGCAGCAATACTAGTTTTTCTATCCTGGTCCATACTATACTACTGGTCCCTGTATAGGGTCCAACGTGTCCCCTCCCCTCCTTATCCATAGGTTCGTATAGCAGTGCCTCGACACTGCTGTGTTCCCTGCTGTTTATAGTCCTTTCCTTTTACTCTAACTAAAAATGAGCACAGCAATGTAAGGACAACGCCCCCATGCACGTAGGAAGCTACAAATCTGGAATTTAAAAAATCATATTTTCCACCGTCCTGCTGCTACTAACAACATACACAACGGTATAAGTACAATCTCAGACAGGGGCAATACCTAAACACTACTGCGCAGAGCAAGCAGTGTGAGGACAACCCTATGCACTGGAGACACTCAACAATTCTAGAATTAAAAATCCTATTTACATTCCTGCTGCTCCTAACAACATACACAAAGGTATAAGTAACAATCCAATTGGGTAGGCAATACCTACCACTATCCGCACAGAGCACAGCTGTGTGAGGACATCCCCTATTTGCACTTGGAGAGCTAACACTTCTAGAATTGAGAAATCCATATTTACATTCCTGCTTGCACTCACATACACAAATGTATAAGTCCAATCTCATTGGAGGCCCTACCGTAACACACCTGCACAAGATCCAGCAGTGTGAGGCAGCCCCCAGTGCACTTGTAGAAGCTGCAATTCTTGAATTTAACTAAATCCTTTTCACAGTCCTGCTGCTACCCAACAACATACCACAAAAGTATAATACAATCTCACCAGGGGCATTAACCTAACCTATCTGCACAGAGCACAGCATTAGGACATCCCCTAGTTCACTTGGAGAAGTTTTACCTTCTATAATTTAAATCCCATATTTCAACACAGTCCCTGCTGCTACTAACAACAGACACAAAGTCCTAAGTACAAATCTACTCTTAACCAGGGGCAATACCTAACACTACCTTCCCATAGCACAGCGTGTGATGCAACCCTAGTGGCACTTGGAGACCTACAGGCTAGAATTTTTAAATCCATATTTCACAGTCCCTGGCTCTACTACCACATACAACAAGTTTAAGTCCAAATCTCATTGGGGGCAATCCCTATACACTACCTGCACATGAGCATCAGCAAGTGTTAGGACCGCCCCCGTGCATCTTGTAGAGCTACAATTCCTAGAAGTTAAATCCAATTTCACAGTCCTGCTTGCTACTAACACATACACAAACGTAAAAGTTACAATCTCATGGGGGCAATATCTCACACTCCTGCACAGAGCACATCAGTGTGATGACATCCCCTCAGTTCACTTGAAATCTACACCCTAGAATTTACATATCTAGGATTCTAGAATTTTGAATTCAATCGAAACCTGCGACATATGCTTGCACACAAGCCACAAAATCTGAGATCACTCAACTCCAGGCACAGCCCTGCGCTCTCTTTAGGCGATGGGGGGTGGGGGGGGGGCTATTTTGTACATCTTGGCCTTTGAATGTGTTAGGGTCGGGCGTGTTCTCCTCCTGGACTGACCTATCCGGGTTTGCACTACAGAGACCACAGTAGTTTTCGGGCAGGTCTCCTAATATGAAGCCACATGTTCTGGCATGGGTTAAAGATGAACTGGAGGGGGGGGGGGATTATGAAAAGAGCACCCCCGCCCCTCACTGAATTGATTTACGACCAGCATGGATAGGGCGGAAGCAAACCCACAACCCCCGATGCCCCAGCGTTTTATTCTCTCAACCTGCAAATTGCACAAATCAAAACCAATGTCGGTCCCTTCCAGATCTTTCTCATCTTACAAACATGCAAAAAGTGGCCCAGGGGCCTGCCCTGCATCACACCAGCGTATTGGGGGCCCGATAGACAGTCAGAGCGTCCAGCAAATGGTAAAGACCCCCCCACCCCTCCCTAGCAAGGGGGTGGATTGCAGGTCCCACGAGCCTCTAAGGTGCATGGTGCACCATGGAAACATGCACAGACTACAATAACCACCTGCAGGAGAGAGGGGCGCCACATGTCAGCCCCCAGGGTGGTAACTCCAAAGGTAATAAGGTGCGAATAAAACTCCTGAGAACCAAACAGTTTGGGGGGGGTGGATGCGGTAGACAGTGTAAACCCCCATTCAGAACATTACAATTGAAAGGAACTTTCATAAACATGCGGCTCAATGTTTCAAATCCTCTTATATTTTGGAGGACTTTCCGGTCGCTTTATTACACATTCATGTAATAGATCTATGTATACCACAACCCCTTTACCCTGGGTTTTAAAAAAAAGGAGTGCTGCATGGAAACTTAACACTTACTGCCCTGATTTATGGACAGATCACGGCTCCATCCAATAGCATCCCAGAAGTTCTGATCTGATTATTGTCAAGTGACCTGTAAACACAAAGGAATTGTCCGGTGGATAACTTTAAGTTTTTTCAGATTGACTAATTTATTGATTAAAGGAAATCTACCATGAAATCATCATGTAAACTAGAATCCCGGCACGAGACTATGGGAATCTTGCTTATATTGTTATACATGGCCCTCCTTCTTTCTAAAATCACTTTTACAATTTATGCTAAGAGTCACAAGTGCTGTGGAGGCTTAAACCAAGCCTCTTCCGCGCTGTAGCGACGGCGATTACAACTTCTACCTCTCTATCACCCATTGCTCCCCCACACGACGTCCCCCCTCCTCTTCTGATGAAAGGGGGACGGCCCCTCTTGCACAGTGTAACTGGGCTCGGGCTCCTGCAGCATTGTAATGTACAATGCCCCTTTAAGAAATTAGTAATCAGACCTTGGTTAGTAGGCAGCAGACTGTGATCTTTGGATTTACTATCCAGGAGTGAGCTTCACGAGTCATCAAGAGGAGTGTCCTCGCTCTTGTGTACACAATACACAAAGTTCCTGTCCCCGGGACAATCCCTAACACTGGCTTTGTAATAGTGCTGCTATTGCTTGCATGGACTTGATCCAATATATCCCAGTCCTCTGCTACTAACACTTACACAAAGTCTGTTTACACATCTCTCCAGGGAAAATACCTAACACATGGTCAACCTGCTGACGATTCCCTTTAAAGTAAAAGTCCTAGCCCTGGCTACAGTTGTAAAACAAATACTTGGAGGGTGTCATGCTCCTCCAGTACCATAGCTACCTATACCTACCTACCTATAGTTATCCTATTCCCCCCCCTGGGAAAGCAGGGGACACTGACAAACCACAGTAACCCTGCCTCAGTTTTCCATGTTCCACTGGGTTGAGTCAACCATTGGGTTTAGAAGCTGTGTCATTTTTAGTTGAGCGTTACATCTTTGATTAACATTGTGGACCCCATTGGGGACAGGGACCAGTTGTCAAACTCCTGTGCAGCGCATGCGTAATCTTGTGCGCTACGATAAATAAGGAATTATTATTATTATTATTATTATTGTCCCCAACATTGACACATTCAGTAGCCGCTCATTTACTAATGCAACCGTGGCCGCCCTTCCTGATTTTTTCAGTTTTGCGGCCAATTCCACCGGGATTTGTGGCGCACATATCCAACATTTTGGCGCAATCGCGCCGGCTTTTCGCGCGAACAGGAAGGGGGGGGGGGTGGCCTCGGATTCGGGAAAACCGCAGAATTTAAAAACTAAATGTGTCACACGTCACGCCCTCTCACATGCCCCAGGAAGAGAATTGAACTCCGTCGGACCCTCGGCACAGCAGCCACACACCTTCTGGATATCGTTCCGCGATACGACCTTAGTGAATCCAGGCAAAACCTAATCCACGTCGGAGACGCACCGGGGTCGCGAACATGGACCCGGGAAAGTAAATGTGCCCCATTTTCTATCATGACTGTAGGAAAGTAGGTGACATACCACAACATTTACAGGTATAAATACAACACACTGACTTGAGCGGGTCTGTATATGACTACTGGAAATATCTGCCCTGATGGAAGAGTGGGATCAGTCTCTCACAGTCATCTGGGAAGGCTCCTGATGATGTCATCGGAAGGCTTCAAAAAAAAAAAAAAAAAGAGTAGGTTTTATTTTTCTATATATTCTGGTTTCCGTCTGGCGCGCTGGCGTCCCAACGATCAAACATGACGCGATCATAACCGTGTTTGTTGGTGAACTTAAACGATGAAGTGAGCGGCCTCAGAACAGCCTCTCCTGTGTCACAGTGCATTGTGGGACAACCGCCATTGTGAGAGGGCGGCCAAGAAGGGGCTCCAATATTCTGAGTTTCCGGGCCTCTAAAGGAACAGATTAGCAGAGTTGTGATTAGTAGGAAATGCATTGCAATGGTGTACAACGGTCTTATTATTGTACTGAGTGACCAACTCAACCCTCTACATGTTTCACATCATCACCTCTGGTTCGATCCTTCTGTATGTGGATGACTTTTTTGATACAAAAAGTCCTACAAATGTTACCTGCTCTAGAATGACACCAGCTCAACTATATCTGTACACGGTTAGTAATAAATTTTTGGGAATTGGTACTAATCTCTGCAGGTTTAACCAGTGTCCTATGTTATTCCTATGCATTGTGCCAAAGACCACTCCTCTCACTTGTGCTTATTTGCGATGACACTTTAAAAATGGGCCCCTGGGGCTACGTTGACCTTAGGTGTGCACGGTTTAGCTATGTTGGGTTGCAGATGTACCATGGGACCCAAAGCCTTAGGGTGGTGGCCACACATGCGCTTTGAAAACCCCTTTTAGGCGTTTTGAAGCAATCCGTTAAAAAACCCACATCAGTTTATTGACTGTTTTTCAAATTGGAAATTAGGGTAACAGACAATGAACGGGGACAAACCGGATGCGTTTTAATGGACGTCGTACAAACGGCCTAAAAATGGGTTTCACAAGGCCCCGTGTGCCACAACGTTACGGGTGATGCCACTTTTAAGCATGCTTTTTCATTCCGTTTAAAAACGCAAACTCAATTTTTGTCAGTTTTTCCCATTTATCCTAATAGCTAAACAGTTGTAAGCAGCCACACTCAATGGTAAACGTCAAAAACGGATGCGTTTTCCGAAAAAATGATGCATTTTTGAAACGCAATCATTTTTATTAAAAGGATTGAAACGATGCTTTAAAAACGGACCAAAACGCCATGTGTGGCCATCACCCTACAAGAGGCTTTAAAGACATTAGTATTATAAATGGCGCCTAGTATGATGGGCCCGGCCCTTTTTGGACTTGAAATTTTCAAATTTGTGCTCTTACTACTTACCGACTGGTCCGATTTCCTAGGACACTCCCTACTTTCAGCACTGTCCTCAACACAGGGGGTAATATGTTACATACCACCACTTAAAAATGATGGACCATTCCGGTTAGTGGAGGAGGGCTACTGGGGGTGGAGCCTTAAAGTTAGTAATCGGATTTCCATAGACAAACGGTAAAATAATCAATCCATAAAGGGAGATACCTACTAATGACCCCAAGGGCCACAACAAGGTGTCAAGGGACTTGTATGCCTTCATAGTCCCTATAGGTCGCGGTTACTCTTCCCATTCAGATCCCTGGTATTTCTCCCTATTACTTTACTTCAGGGTGGCTTTAGTTAAGACTCTCATTATTTAGGGGTGTCGAGGCGCCGCCTCCTAATATAACGTGACAAATAACTTCAAATTCCCACTCACGGGGTTTATAATGGTAGCCAGGCGCAGAGAGTCCCAAAATAACACTGGCATTTGGTTCTAGTCACTGATTCTAGAGGTCGAGGGGAATTAGACCACAGGTGTCTCCGGGAGGGGGAGGGGATCTCACCTTCCGCCTCTAGGAAATCTGGGAATCCTAGGATTTTTTTTTTTTTACTTACATTTTGTATCAATGTTACATCTTTTGCTACGGTGCTGCCATTTTTTTGGGTTTAACTTAATATATGGACCCCCAGGAGGGTTATGTAGGAAACTATAATAGTTCGAGGGTATTGTTATAATAATCTGTGTAATATGATTCAAAACAATGATTGTGCAGTAAGTGATGGGGTGAAAAGTACCATGCTGGGCGTCCGACTGCCATTACCTCCACTGTTTATAGAACGGAGGTCAAACTTTTTTTGAATGCAATCCACTGTTGCATAATAGATTGTAATCGCTTTGTGAGCAGGGGGCCCACCCGCACTATTGTTTTCTCTACTGAAATTACTCGTAAAGTCTCATTTATTGGTATATGTCCCCTATTATCTGTAAAGCGCTGTGTACTGTGATGGCGCTAGAGAATAAAGATGATTATCCTTATTACGGGGGTCACTCACTATGCAGCCTGACTCTGGTAAACCAAAGGGGTTGGTACATGCGGGCCACTGTTTCTCATAACTGGTGGCGCCCCCAAAGCCCCAATCATTTAGAAGTCCGGACTAGGATAACATGTTTTTCTTCTTTGTTTGCTGTTGCATGGTGACTTTGTTGGGGCTTGTCATAGGTTTTCTCATTTATTATTGAGTAGTGCTGGTCCTAAGTTTCGTTAAGCTCCAATTGGGGGAAGGATCGGCGCTCTCCCCAATGACGTCATGGGATAAAGATCCTCCTCCTAAATGGTGACATGAATGTGGCCTTCAATTTAACCTTATATACGCGAGTATAGCCTAGGTTTTCAGCACAAAATTGGTGCTCAAAACCTAACTCGGCTTATAATCGAGGCAACTAAAAAATAAAGTCAAAACTCCAACTTTCTGACCATCATCGACTCCCTTGGTCCTCTGTCTGTCTGAACATAAGAGTACCATGGGACTCGGAAAGATGATTCAGTGTTATTTTTTTCTACTACAGGGGCTGGGCAGGCTGTATGCACAGGGGCTGGGCAGGCTGTAGGCTACAGTGGTTGGTCAGGCTGTATGATACAGGGCTGGGCAGACTATCTGGGAGGCTGTAACCAATGCATTTCCCACCCTCGCTTATACTCGAGTCTATATAAACGGTAAATGCAATCGTCAAACAGTAAACACCGTATTGCGTGCTGTGTTACGGGGGGGCGTGGGCCTGGGGCGGTAACCGGACCCTGGAACAAATAGTTTTTTAAGTTGCAGACCCAAACTTAGTGGGTCCCCTTTTACCTGAATGTTAGCAGATCACAACTGACAGTAATTCATAACCGCTCCTCAACAAAGGCATTAAATATATAACAAACAAAAATAGAACAAAAAAGTAAATAAAAAAAAAAATTATTATAAACGCAATGGACTAAAAAAAAAAAATAAACAAAAATAATGCAATCATTTCGCTGAAGAATAAGAATAAAAAAGCAATGAAGGGAAAATGGACAAATTAAAAAAAAAAAATATCTATATATATATAAATAGTCTAAATATAAAATTCTATTATAATGCAATAAGAAAAAAAATGAGACATAATAATACTAATAGGCAACAAATAATACAAATAGACAATAAAATAAATGAATGACTAAAAAAAACTGATAACAAAAATCAAGAATAGTGATAAATAATGAAAAAAATAATAGACAATCATTCATAAAAAAAAAAAATAAACAATAAAATAAATGAGTTCACAAAAAACTATTCAAAACCATAATAAGTCATAGTCAATAAATAATAAAAAATAAATAATGCATAAAAATAATAAACAAATATAATTTATTATTAATAATAACCATATAAATATTAATACTAATATTGTTAAGGTAGGATTACGGATATATTTTATTTTAGAAAACAAATTTCAACTAAAGCAACTACAAAAAAATATAATAATTATAAAACCGCCATGAATATTCAGATAGTTTTAGCCCCTCGCTCACGGGAATTATTAGAAATCACTACAGCGTGAACGTCCAATGTTTACCTGCTTAGCCGGCTGAGATTGTCAGTGGCCATAATAAAATCTTACAGCAAATGTACGCGTAGTCCCCTTGGGACGCACCAGTTAAAGCCAAATAAATTTTCTTTAATTTAAATAGAAGTGTCGTCTTCCCCCCCCGACATCATCCCCAATTATTACATCCTAATCAGCTCTTAGGGGAAAAGTACAATAAACGTGGCTGAGGAGTGGGGCGTCAATCATGCAACAGGGGGTGTTACTGTCCGCTGTCCGGGGGTTTTAAAAAAGTGGAAGTATAAAATGTACCTTTTAAGAGTGCCCCTCCCCACACTTCCCAGCGCTGCCAACACCCCTAATCTCTGGCCCCTAAACACAAACCTAGAGAGAGAGACAGATCAGTTCTGTGTCCTCTCCGCTCCCAAACTTTTTGCACTGGATAAAAAAAGCTTGCTCAAAAAAAAAAATATTTTTTTAAAATTTGCAAATTTACAGGTTGGACTCAACTCAAGGAAAGTCTCAAAATCATAAATCCAGCCTTAATCTGGGATCTGTCCTGTCAGTTGCATAAGAAGAGAGAGAAAAAGTCACCAGTGATGATAGTAAAAAGGACTAATATCATTTTCTATAATATGATTAAAGGGATTCCCAATTGAATTTTGTCTAGAGAAAGATATTATTGTACTTAATAATATTATAATAATATAATTCCTTTATTTATATATCACAAACAGATTATGCAGCGCTGCAAGAGCGTGCAAATCAGTCCTTGTCCCCATGGGGCTCACATTTAACTCAACCTATGTTTTTATGTGGGCGGAAACTCAGGACCCGGAGGAAACCCACAGCAAACACTGACTTGATTTTCACCTTTCATGACTTCCCGACCCATTAGCCTAGGGAGAATCTGATATGAATGACACTTTGCTACCAAAGGACCATACATATCATGATCCAAGAAAAAGCCTTTAATAATATGTGTACCTGACCTTTAAACAAGCATTTAGTATTAGGTATTTCAGTCTGGGTAGATGAGGAGGGACACTGTTACTGGCCATTATGGGACTTTGTAATCTTCATTTTTCTTGTAGAATTTGCAGTCAGTTCTAATCAGGTAGTGAAGACCCAGCATGTGACTCACTGTTTCCCCATCACTTTTCCTAGGCTTTTAACCTTAACGTGATCACCAGGAAAGTCATGTTTCGCTGGTAACATGTCCAGTAGAATATGCTATGCTGAGTTTAAGAATGGCCCTTTGTCAGCATTCCTGATGATTCGTAGTTTCTAAAGTTTATTTCAACATTATCTGGCTCCCTGTCAGCAGCGTGTGGTGAGTCTTAGGGTAAAGGGCAGCTGCAGCAGCACATGCTGTACCAGCTACTTTTTGTTTTTTTTAACCTTTTATGCTGAATGACAGGCGCTGGAGTCTCCATAAACTCCATGGCAACTCAGACAATTGACCATGACCCCCCCCCCCGATACATCTATCTTGGTGGTGGGCAAACGATTCGCCAGATGCCCGGAATGCTACCTGCTTCAATTAAAGCTAGCTTTAGACAGCTGGGTGGTTTAGCTTCGGGTGTTTGCTGCAATAGTGTCTGTGCTTTAATGTACAACAGATAGGAGTAGTAGTACTGTGCAGTGCTCATATATACAGGATAGGAGTATAAGTACTGTTCAGTGCTCAATATACAGGATAGGAGTAGTAGTACTGTGCTGTGCTCATATATGCAGGATATGAGTAGAGTACTGTTCTGTGCCCATAGATACAGGATAATGTGTAGCAGTACTGTGGCCTCATAGATACTGATAGGAGTATAGTACTGTGGCTGATGCCCATTTATTAGGATCGGAGTTATATGTCACTGTGCCGTCTCTATAATACAGAATAGGAGTAGTAGTACTCTGTGCTGTGTCCATAATACAGAAAGGAGTAGCTAGTACTGTGACGTGCCCATACATACAGAACTGAGTAGTAGTACTGTTTTACCCATATATACAGTATAGGGTAGTTAGTACTGTGCTGTGCCCATATATACAGGATAAGTAGTAGTACTGTGGCTGTGCCATATATACAGGATAGGAGTAGTAGTACTGTGCTGTACTCATATATACAGACTGGAGTAAGTACACTGTGTTGTACCCACATATACAGGATAGGAGTAGGAGTACTAGTGCTGTACTCATATATACAGGAGGAGTAGTAGTACTGTGCTGTATCCTATATTCAGGATGGTTAGTAAGTACTGTACTGTGACATATATAACAGGATAGGAGTAGTATACTGTGTTGTAACCCATATATACAGATGGAGTCGTAGTTACTGTGCTGGACGCATATAAGCAGGAGGTGAGATATTACGTGCTATGCCTATATACAGGAGTAGTAGTACTTTCTGTGCCCATATATACAGGATGGAGTTCAGTAGTACTGTGCTATGGCCATAATACAGTAGTAGTAGTACTTGCTGTGCCATATATCAAGGATAGGAGTAGTTATTACTGTGCTGTGCCCATATATACAGGATAGGATTAGTAAAGTTACTGTGCTGTGCCCGTATATATTAGGATGAGTAGTAGTACTTGCTGTGCCCATAGTATAACGGATAGCGAGTAAGTATACTGTGCTGTTCCCATATATACATGAGAGGAATATAGTCTGTGCTGTCCCATAATTCTACAGATAGGAGCAGTCTTACTGTGCTGTGGCCCATATATACAGTTAGGAAAGTAGCGCGTACTGTGCTTTGCCCATATATACAGGATAGGAGTATACGTACTGTGCTGTGTCCCCTACTAACAAAAACAAGAAAAATAACAAGTGTAATAGTTCTGTGTCTTAGTGCCTCCGGTTTTGTAACACCACAATCTCATCTCACTGTGCACGTAATATAGACTTAGTATAAGTTAGGACACGGGGGTCCTCCTACTGCTATAGGTCTGGCGCAGTTGAACACTTTCTCCATATGGTTTAAATGCCTCTGATTTTCAGGAAATATTACAATACTGAAGCTTTAGTATATAACATCACCAGTAGAGAGAGCCGAGGTTTGTGTTCGCCGGGGCATATTTCCCTTGGCCATTGGGACAACCACTGGCCAATTACACCAATGGATTAGTTGCAGAGAGCTCATATATTGGGTTGCCCTGACCGCACCCAAACCTCAACTATCGTGTTCACTCATCTCTAACCCCCGCATACAACAAGTTACTGAGACCGCATCAGGAAGCTGTCAGGTCCACTTTTAAAGTGCCTCCCAAGAAAGATAATAATGTCCAAAATGTTGCATTTAAGCCCAATAAATCTCCCTAAATCTCCCTATAGTGCCCGTTTATCATTTTCCCCTCTCACAATGTAAATTGCCCGAGTCACAACCTATTCAGTAAGACTTTTATTTTTTTCCCTTGGCAATCTCCCTGCTTTTTTTTTGCGTTTTTTTTTTAAACTTTTTTGTTTATTGATGATTTGAATCATTGTTTTAGAACGGCACCCAAAACCATCTTCCTTCCTGCAGAGTTGCAATAAAGTATGATGGAAATCCAAAATGCCTTTTATCCGCTGCCAAGTCTCTGAAGAAAAAGAACAGCAAAGGACGTTAAATGACTGTAATAAAAAGCATGTGCGGAATTAGGAAAAAAAAGAGCAAAATATCGGGTAGCCGTCCTTGCACCTCCTCCTCCATGTGGTCGAGGCCCGAGTGGCCCTGCATTACATTGCCCTCATCATAATACCAAACCACCCGAGAGCCGGATAACTAAGAGAGTGCCAAGGACCATTGGTATACTCAAATACCCCCCCCAGCCGGCCCCCAATTATCCTCCACAGAGGGCTCATACTGTGACAGCAACCAGATATAGCTGCAGGTCATCACAGCAAAACGGAATCAAACCCGTTACATCAGGACAAAGAATTCAGTTACAAAACAATCCAACCCGGGCCCCATAGTCAACCACATTTGATACTTGTAAACAAATGACTACAGGCGCAGAATTGATATCTAACTATGGTAAGATTTAAGAGCCGTTTGTAAAAGTGTATCAAGTTTTATTCCGCAAGCTAATAAAAAAAAATAACCATCATCACAGGGAAGCCACACTGGCCCCCGCAGGGAAACACTGATGTTTCCAGAGCTGCCCATGAATTCAATAGCAAGGCTGGTTCCCAGCGCCTGACGTCTTTTCCGTCCCCTAAATCGGATATTAGGAAGGCGATGGTTTCCGACTGGAATATGAACAATAGCCAGCATTCTATGGAAGTCCTGCATGGCTAGAATTGCGCAATTCCATCACCAGAACTTGCTGAAGCCTAGTGCCATGTGTTGGGTGTGGAGGGGAGATTGCTTCCCCAACAACCATTTCAGGCTGTTACCACCAATTTCAAGACATATAACATACCCCCTTAAGATTCCGACCCATAGATGGATTGCTATTGAAGAGTGGTACCTATCTATCAATTCAGGAACCATTCTTTCAAGAAGTTTTATTGACAGGAAAAACCAATACAAGTTTCACATTGCCAAAGCATTATAAAATATGGGATGGTGGTGATGGGTCATTGGGTACGGATGGAGGGCCGACATGGATTTGGAAGTTATTATAGTCCAGGTAATCACATGTCTCTCATTCTAAATGGGCAGGGCGTGACATATTGGGGTCATTTACTAGGGGCCCGTCCGCCTGCTTTCCCGACTGGGTACCCCGAATATTTCTGATTGGCGCGGATTTCCCCAGAATATCTCTCGCAACAAAACAACGCGGGGGACAAGAATATACTACATAACTGCCCCCTCATGTACAAGAATATACCTCTATAATACTACTGCCCCCTATGTAACGAATATACTACATAAGTACTCCCCCCCTATGTATAGAATAGAACTGCTATAATACTGCCCCCTAATGTACGGAAATTAACTAGCTATATAATGCCCGCTATGTCAAGAATATAACTACACTTATACTTGCCCCCTTGGTACAAGATATAAATACTATAATACTGCCCCCATTACGGATATAACACTATAACTATACTGCCAACTGCCTCCCAGTACACAGAATATAAATACTGCAAATACTACTAGCCCGTACATGTCAAGAATATAAACACTATAATACTGCCCAACTGCCGCCAATACGCCCCCTATGTAACAAGAAAGATAACTACTTAGATACGACTGCCCCCTATTAAAGAATAGAACTAGCTATAATACGTCCTGCCCCCTATTACTGGAAGATTACTAATCTATTATACTGCCCCAAATGTAACACAGGATATACTACTATCAACTTCCCCCCCTATGGTACAAAGAAATATAACTACTATATTCTGCCCCCCCTATTTCAGGAAATAACTACTAGTAATACTGCCCCCATATGTACAGAATATCAAAACACTATAAATACTGCCCGCCCACCACTATGTACAGGAAATAACTACTATAATAGCCGCCCCCTGTGTACAGGAATATAACTACTGTAATACTGGCCCCCTATGTACAAGAGATTACTACTATAATCTGCCCGATGTACATTATATAACTACTATAATACTGCCCCTATGTACGAGAATATAACTACTATATCTGCCCTATGTACAAAATATAACTACGAAAATACTTGCCCCCCCCTATGTACACGATAATAACTCTAAATTGCCCCCTATGTAACAAAATATAACTACTGTAATACTGCCTCCTATGTACAGAATATAACTACTATAATACTTCCCTATGTACAGAATATAACTACGATAATACTGCCCAGTACTGCCCCACCCTAGTGTCACAAGATATAACTACTTAATACTGCCCCTATGTACAAGATAGAACTTCTATAGAATACTGACTGGCTATACTGGCCCTATTACATAACAAGAAATATACTACTATAAGACTCTGGCCCCTATGTACAAGAATATCACTACTATAAATAATGGGCCCCATGTACAAACATATCACTACTATAAATACTGCCCATTATTAACAAGAATAGAACTACTATAATACTCCTACTGCCTCCCTATGTCATGAATATAACTACATAAGACATGCCCCCTATGTACAAGAAATATAACTACTATATACTGCCATAGCCCCCCCCCTATGTACAAGAATCTCACACTATATCTAATCTGCCCCCCTATGTACAAGACTATAACTACTATAAACCTGCCCCCGTATTACGGGAATATAACACTATAATCTGCACCCTAATTACATGAATATAACTACTAGATCGCCCCCTATGTACAAGAATATAACTACTATAATACTTCCACTGGATACTGCCCCCCCTATTAACACAGAATAAATAACTATATAATACTGCCGCCCCCTATGTACAAGAGATAACTACTATATACTCATACTCCCTCTATGTGCAAGAATATAACTACTATAATACTCGCCGCCACCCTATGTCCAAGAGGATCTACTATACTACTGCCCCCTATGGTACCACAGAATATAACTTCTATCATACTGCCCCCTATTGTACAAGAATATACTACTATCTACTGGCCCCCTATGTACAAAGAATATAACTACTATAATACTGCCCCCGTATGTTAAAGAATATAACTACTTATAAGAGACGGCCCCCTATGTACAAAGAATATCTACTATAATACGGCTACCTATTTACAAAATATAACTACTATCATACTGCCCCTATGTAAACACATAGAACTACTATAATACCCCCCTATGTACAAGAGTCGAGCTACTATAATACTTTCCCTCCTATTACAGAGAATATAAACTATTACTACGCTGCCCCCCTATGTACAAAATATACACTATAATATCGCACTTACTGGCCGCCAACGGGTGCCCCCTATGGTACATAGAAGACGACTATAATACTCCTCCTGTGTACAAGAATATAACTAACTATAATACTGACTGCCCCGCCCCCCATGTATTGTGTATTTGCCTCTGATGATCTATATTAATGGTGTTTATTTAGTCGGCAGTGCTTGCTGAAGGGGCATAAACCTGCAAAAACAAACAGACACCATTAGTTATAGAGTTATCAGAGGTAAATACACAATACATAGGGGGCAGTATTATAGTAGTTATATTCTTGTACATAGGAGGAAGTATTATAGTAGTTATATTCTTGTACATAGGGGGCAGTATTATAGTAGTTATATTCTTGTACATAGGTGCTATTATATAGTTATTTCTTGTAACAAGGAGGAATATGATAGTAGTTTATATATTCTTGTACATAGGGGAGTATTATATCTTAATTCTTGTACCTAGGGGGCAGTATTATCTTAGTTATATTCTTGTAATCGTATCAGTATATAGTAGTTATATTCTGTACATAGGTGCAGTATTATGTATTATATATCGTGTAACATAGGGGGCAGTATTATAGTAGTTAATTCTTGTACTATAGTGGCATTAATTATCTAGTTATATTCTTGTACATAAGGGGCATATTATAGAAGTTATATTCTTGTACATAGGGGGCAGTATTATAGAAGTTTTTCTTCTTGTACATAGGGGCAGTATTATAGTAGTTATTTCTTGCACCTAGAGGGCAGTAGTATAAGTAGTTTATATTCTTGTACATAGGGGGCAGTTTATAGTAGTTATAATTCTTGTACAAGGGGGCATATTATAGTAAAGTTATATTCTGTCTAGGGGGCAGTATTATAGTCTGTTCTATTCCCTGTACATAGGGTCAGTATATAGTAGTTTATTCGCTGCCTATGGGGCAGTCATGTATAGTAGTATTTCTTGTAACATAGGGGGCAGTATTATAGTGTTTATATTCTTGTCACATGGGGCAGTATTATAGTAGTTCGCTATATTCTTGTACATGGGGGCAGTATTATGTAGTTTATTCTTTTACATAGGGCAGTATATAGTATTTATATTATATTCTTGTACATAATGGGCAGTATTATAGTAGTGTATCTTGTACATAGGGCAGCTATATATAGGTGATATTCTTGTACATAGGGGCAGTATATATTAGTTATATTCTTGTACATAGGGGCGTATTATAGTAGTTATATCTTGTACATAGGGCATATTTATAGTAAGTTATATTCTTGTACATAGGGGGCAGTATTAAGTAGTTATATCCTGTACATAGGGGCAGTAATTATAGTAGTTATATTCTTGTACAGGGGGCCGTTTACAGTGTTTATATTCTTGTACATAGGGGCATATTATAGTAGTTATATTCTTGTACATAGGGGGCGTTTATGTAGTTATTTCTGGTACATAGGGGCAGTAGTATAGTAAGTTATATTCTTGTACAAGGGTCCAGTATTATAGTAGTTATATTTCCTTTACATAGGGGCATAGAAGTAGTTATATTCTTGTACAAGGGGCAGTAATTCCAGTAGTTTATATTCTTGTACATAGGGGGCAGTATTATAGTAGTTATATTCTTAGTCATATGGGGCTAGTATTATAGTGTTATATTCTGTACATAGGGGCAGTATTATATGTAGTTATATCCTGTACTAGGGGGCAGAATTATAGTAGTTATATTCTTTACATAGGGGGCAGTATTATAGTAGTTTATTCCTTGTACATAGGGGGCAGTATTATAGTAGTTATATTCCTGTACATAGGGGCAGTATTAAGTAGTTGTCTTATTCTTGTACATAGGGGGCAAGTATTATGAGTAGTTATATTCTGTACATAGGGGGCAGTGTATCTAATAGTACGTTTCATATTCTGTACATGGCTGCATATTAGAGTAGTTATATTCCTTGTACATAGGGGGCAGTATTATAGTAGTTATATGCCTGTACATCGGGGGCAGTATTATAGTAGTTATATTCTTGTAACATAGGGGGCAGTATTATAGTAGTTATATTCTTGTACATAGGTGGCAGTATATAGTAGTTATTTCCTGTACATAGGGGCAGTATTATAGTAGTTTCTATCTTTGTACAGGGGGCAGTATTATAGTAGTATAGATTCTTGTCACAATAGGGGGCAGTATTATAGTAGTTTTTCTGTACATATGGGCAGTATTATATAGTTATATTCTTGTTACATAGGGGGCAGTATTATGTATTTATATTCTTGTACATAGGGAGCAGTATATGTAATTATATTCTTGTGTACATAGGGCAGTATTATCAAGTAGTTATATTCTTGTTACTAGGGGGCGTATTAAGTAGTTATAGTCTTGTAACTAGGGAGCGGTATTATAGTAGTTAATATTCTTGTACATAGGGGGCAGTATTATAGTCTTATTTTTGTACATAGGGGGGGCAGTATTATACTAGTTAATATTCCTGTACATAGGGGGCATTATATAGTAGTTTTATATCTTGTACATAGGGGCAGTATTAGAGTAGTTTATCTTGTACAGGGGGCAGTATTTATATTATTTATATTCCTGTACAAGGGGGGCAGTATTATAGTATTTTATATTCCTTGAACATATGGGGCAGTATTATAGTAGTTATATTTCTTGTATACTAGGGGGCAGTATTATATTAGTTTATTCCCCTGTAATAGGGATAGGGGCAGTATTATAGTGTTAATATTCTTGTACATAGGGGGCAGGATTATAGTCGTTTATATTCTTGTACATAGGGGGCAGTATTATAGTAGTTATATTCTTGTACTAGGGCGGTATTATAGTAGTTATATTCTTGTACATAGGGGGCAGTATTATAGTAGGTTATATTCTTGTACATAGAGCAGTATTATAAGTAGTTCTATTCTGTACATAGGGGCCAGTATGATAGTAGTTATATTCTTGTACATAGGAGGGGGCAGTTTATAAGTAGTTATATGCTTGTACATATGGCGCGGTAATTATAGTAGTTTAATTCTTGACATAGGGTCAGTAATTATAGTAGTTATAAATTCTTGTACATAGGGGGCATTTTCTACTAGTTATATTCCTGTAACATATGGGGCATATATAGTAAAGTTATATGCTTGTACTAGGGGGCAGTATTATAGTAGTTATATTCCTTGTACATAGGAGGCATCTTATTAGTAGTTATCTCCTTACATGGGGGCAGTATAGAGTAGTTATATTCCTGTACATAGGGGGCATTATATACTAGTTATATTCCCTGTACATAGGGGGCGTATTATGTAGTTATATTCTTTACATAAGGGGCAGTATTATAGTAGTATATTCTTGTACATAGGGGCAGTATTATGTAATTTATATTCTTGTACATAGGGAGCGTATTATAGTAGTTATATTCTTGTACATAGGGGGCAGTATTATAGTAGTTTATTCGTGTACATAGGGGCAGTATATAGTAGTTATATCTTGTACATAGGTGGCAGGATATAGTAGTTAATCTTCTTGTACATAGGGGGCAGTATTATAGTAGTTATATTCCTGTACATAGGGTGCGTATTATCGTCGTTATATTCTTGTATCATAGGGGGTCAGTATTATAGTAGTTAGAATTCCTTACCTAGGGGGCAGTATTATAGTAGTTATAATTCCGTACATGGGGCAGTATTATAGTAGCAATGCATCATTTACTTTGTGTGTTTATAGCGAAACAAATTCTGGAAGCTTTTTGTTTTGACTTTTTAGGGCGACGATCAATATTGGTTACTTTTCCTAAGTTCATGACCAAAATGCATAAACTTCCCCCCACCAACAGGCCAGTCTCAAAACACTACTTCAATGGCAGCCTCACTCTTTTTGCGTAGGCTCCCGGAATCCAATTCAATCTTTCATATCTGCTTAATCATTTGGATTAAGCGCATTCAAGAGCGGCTTAATACTGGGTTAATATCTATTCTGTTTTTCTTATTCCAAGTCACTCCCATTATCCATAAGAAGCTGATTCTTGTGTCTTACTATTACATATTTCATTCTTGAACGGGCGGAACAATCGGACAAATATAATAACACCATATTACCCACCTTACCCGCCCAGTACCATTCCCCCTTCAAAAGACACTAAAATGAAGACCCTCAAACCTGGATCTGAACGGATACCACCAACGTGCAGGGTGGAATTTTTTATTTATCGTTTTTTTTATTGCCGTGCGCTATGGAACTTTAACGTTTGCCAAGGAACACATTTTCTTTCTATTTTAACTAAATACAAAGAAGTTTTTTACTAATAAGATAGACTGTATACATCTTGTTTACATCGTCTATAACATCCGCCAAACACGACCGAACGTTCTACGTTTTCGGTGGAGGAAGGAGAAAAAAAATATACAAAAATACTTTTTTTTTTTTTTAAAAAATTATTTATTTTATTTTTTTCAGCCCTTTTTTCCTCTCCCACACTCTTTTTTTTTTTTTTTTTCCCGAAACGCGCCTTTCCAGAGGCAAGAAGAACTGAGGCCTGCATCTCGGTGATGAAAATGGATACCCCTCCTGCCCCCCCCCCCTCCATTTTGAAGCAGGCAGCAGATCAACAGAATTTTGGCAGGCTGCCTGCTCCTGACATCGCTTGTCACACAAACAGAGCAGCAAAATGAAGGGGGGAAAATTTCCACCAATAAAAGACATCTTCAACATTACCCAGTTCAGGCCAGCCGGTTGGGGGGTGGGGGGGGGGTTTCGGCACTTTGCAGAGAGTCCTCCACCAACACCGTAAGGGGCGGGTGGGGGGGTCTGGCTGTCGTGAAAAAGGTTAAAAATAAATATAGTTTCCTATGCAGTGAGACACATAGAAACGATTTATTCTTTATGGGGACGGCATAATCACAACAGATCGCCATGTTGGCACACCCCTTCGTCGGGCTAGAATCTGTTGTCCGATTCGACTTCTATAGTTCGTATACAGGCAGTCCCCGGGTTACATACAAGATAGGGTCTGTAGGTTTGTTCTTAAGTTGAATTTGTATGTAAGTCCCCAAACTGTATATTTTATCATTGTTCATCCCAGCCAACTTTTTGTCTCTGTGACAAGTGGGTTTTAAAAATGGTTGGATTGTCATAAGAATCAGGATTAACAATAAAGCTTCATTACAGACGCCTGTGATACTGGTACAGCTGGCTTTATTGTAGCCTAGGACTAAGTACAAGAAATTACCAATATCCAGAGGTCCGTTTGTAACTAGGGGTTGTATGTCACCGAGATTCTTAAGAGGGGACCCCTGTATATGGAAGATATTTAAGATGGAGATTCAAAGAGACATATTGATCCGCATTAAAAGAGTCCGTATTGGGAGAATGTTTCCGATTCAGACTTTATATCTATGTGTCAATTGTGGGGAAAACAAATCTAATATTTTTGCTAATTGTAACATTTAAAAACAACTGCATAAATTGTTGCTACAAGGAATTTTTCTTTGTTAAGGATTGCAAGTTGCAAAAAAAAATTAGGCCAGTGTTAAATCACATGCATTGTGTGATAACCTGAAAAGAATATGCCGCAAATTTTTTTTTTAAATCAATTTTTTTAATAGGACACTGCACAATCATTTAAAAAAAAAAAATCTAAATTTTATAAATCTAATCTACATCTTAAAAAAAAGCCATCTTCATATGTATATTGATGCAATTATGTCTAATTACCTGTTTGGAGTTTTTGGAATTTAAAAATTTCTCAGTTCAATATCATAGTTTGGCCGTTGTACTGCTAAGGGTGTTTCACACGGTGGCACCTCAATAGAGGAACTTTTAGGAATTTTTTTGTGTTTGTATAAAGAAAAATTATCAAAAATGTGTTGTCTTGAATTTTAAAATCTTGACATTTTTTAAAAAAACACATGGGTTTTTTTTCTTCTGGAGAAGCTATTCTAAAAAAAAAAAAAAAATTCTATTTTCAAATAGTTTTGGATCAAAATTGGTATTTTTACACCTGTCATTTTCTTTCCCATTGAGACACCAAATATAATGTCGTTACAATATCTCTATTAAATCAAAGCAAAAAAAATCAAAATTCAAAATGTAAAAAAGAGTCTCAGGGATTGTGGATAACTGACGCAAATGCTGAAAAAAAAATGTAAATTGCGTCCGAGCTCCACCAAGAGAGTAAAGCGAATGAGTGTCAAATTAGCTATTCAAATCCTTTGCAAAGATTTTGTTAAATATTTTTATTAAAAAAAAAAAACCCTGAAAAAATATCACATAATATGAAATTAAAATAAAAATAAAAAAATGTCGCTGTCCATCAGGAGAGTAGGTAAATATTAAATTTTTTCCTGAAAAAATAAGCAAATATTACTCATTTGCCTGTTCTTCCAATACAAGCATTAATAAGAGCCCTCACGTGTTTTCTGGTACAATGTAACAATATGCCACAACTTCCTCCATATCTTGAAATCATGAAAGGTAGACAAGGATTGTTTATTTTTTTTTCTAATTTTAGTGAATCACTTCTCTGTGACTACTGTCTGGACATTACCTGTTTGGGGGGCCAGGAAAAACAAGACAGGAATTTCACTTCCCAAACATTTTTGTGGAAACCCGGATGACAGCGAAAACAATAGGAAAGGTACACCTGGATATAATAGAAAAAACATAAAATCCGTAGGTAAAGATATTTTTAAAACGTGAACTGCCCTTCGGTATCGAGTGAGATCGCGCTTATATGTACATACTACAGAAAAAGTGTCTTCAGATAGACACATTATATACATCTGGTCCCCTACTTAGGACACCGGACCTCGAACCCGCCTTACAGACGACCCCCTAGTTAGCAGAGGGACCCTCTGCCTCCTCTGACCTCTGGTGACCTCTCTTGTATTTTACTATCGTCCCAGACTGCAACTGATCAGTGTAAGGTGCTGTAATGAAGATTTTTTGATAAATCCTTGTATCAATTAACAGCAAAAAATTTTGAAACTCCAATGCGTCAACCAGGTGCAACTAAAAAAAAGTTCGCTATCGACACTGTAAAATATAGAGTTTCGACTGATCAATTTCCCTTACCTACCATTCCAACTTAAGAACAAACCTATGGAACCTATCTTGTACTTAGCTGTAATATATATTTATAGTACCCTATCAGAAATGCCCCTTTATGGGTTTACACTCTTCCTTTATTTAGTAGGAACAAGTGTCTTTTTTCAAAAAAACCTTATAACTATAAAACTAGAAACAGGTGTCACTTGTTATGTAAGAGGAAGTGACGTGGTCCACTGATTGACTCAAGGAGTCCGTTGACCCTGGCACTTTCAGTCGAGATGCCAAAGAACCAGAAAGAACTTTTTTTTTTATTGGACCCCTTGGTTTACAAAAATCCTGTTAAAACCCTCCTTTTTAACCACGCTGATGGCCCTCCTGTTTTGGCACCAGCACATAAAGTTGCTGTGGGACTTGCCGACTGTGTCCAAACCCGTGGGACCTCCCAGATCCGACATCATAGTTGCTATATTTTTTTTTATTATGGGGTTGCCAGAATTAGAGAAAAACATGCTCTGCGGCAAACAATTGTGAGTTTTAAGCTGTGATTGGAGGTAGAGAGAGCAGACCTGGCGTTTACATTCAGTTCAGCCAAGCGTCCCGGACTATGCAATATGGAAATGTCAACGTCCAAACCCGCACGTCGGGTCCGCTCCATCTCTATTCCTATGCAGGTGTGTTGCGTGTTTCTTCTGTATGGAGGCAGAAACATTCTTTCGGCTCCTAAGTAATCCCTTTAAGTTTCCATACATTACGTGATTTTTGGAAGGGTCCATGCCTACTGAATGACGAAAGCAGCAAAGTTCCCTGTATATATACATTGCCTACACACTATGGGAGTATGGGGGTACATACAACCTACCCCATGTCCACCCACTTTGGTGTAAAACCTGAACGGGTTAGGTGCATAATAGATGCCCCCCTAGGTGGCCTACAAGGAGGATTCCCTCTCAGGCCTATCTAGAGTGCGCCTGCCTTAAAGTGAGATTTTGATTTGGGACACAGACCTCGGATTTCTCTAGACGCTAAATCCTGTGCACTAGCGCTCCTAGCCTAGCGTAGGGTTAAAAAATAATTATACTATGAAGATTCATTGATCTAAGGGCCATGGTAAGAAATAATCTGTTGTTGCCTCCCTAGCAAGCAATCACAGCGTCACTTGAAAAACAACCAAAAAACCAAAATATCACATTCGCTCTGTGAACATGAAAGCTGCGCGTCATTGGTTGCTATGGGCAGTGAGCAACCAACACATAAAATCACCACAGAAATTTACCATAAAATCCTCTTTACCCCATAATCACCCAAAATATCATTAACACAGTCCATAAAGATTCGCAGGAAGGGGGAAATAACCTCTAGGGGATAGCGGAATTAAAATCTATTATTATTTACCCAGTTTGTGTCAGGGCACAAGTGTTATGAGGCACTACTGCCGCCCTCCCGTCATCTTCAAAATGGCTGACTGGGCAGATTTGAAGCAGATCAAAAAAAGCAAAATTTGGTGCCATAGACCACTCCCCCTTTTTCTAATTGGGGGGGATTTGACAAACTCCTCCTTTTGAATCCCCCGAGGCTTTCGGCTTGGTTCACTCCCTCTTCCCATAAAAAAACATGCCACACAATGCCCTGCTGAGCCTGCATGTACACAAGAGTCAGGAGGAAAGCTGGCCTGCCAAACAAGTGTCCGCCCACCGCCGCCCAAAGTGTAAATCCAGCTTTGGAGTTGATAGTTTTCAACAACTGGCAACTTTAGCTGTTGGAAACTACACTCCCATGACCCAGACTCTGTGCCTGTAACAGCATGCTAGGATTGTAGTTTGTAACAACTTGAGCCAGTCCAGGTCAATATTAGACTTCCTATAAAGATAAAAGGTCACGTAGTCAGGCCGCATAGAGTATGAGTTTGTCAGCTTGGACGTAATGCGCAACGAATCAGATCTAGTGTCAATCCGCAAGATCCGCAAAAATCCCTGATTTCAGACTCTGGAAAAATTGGGTGAGAAACAATACCACCTACCAATATTTTGAACCTAAATTGCTATAAACTTTAGAGTCTGGTCGGTCCGGGCCATTTCCCCTGTGATTCCCCGCCCCCTCCCCCTCCCCGCCCCCTCCCCCCCCCCCCCCCCCCCCCCCCCCGCCATTTTCGCTATGAAGGAGTCAGTAAAAGAAATCTTCCCATTCAGGGTATATGTTTGTGTCACCACAGTAAGAACTTCAAAGAGAAGATAAGAGAAGGATTTATATTAGCGTGACGATTGTTTATTATAGACGCCCTACGTCTTCTGAGTGGTAATAACCCGTTATGTCCTCGCAATAATGTATTAAGACCTCACAGAGACAGGGGTGTTTTCTGTTTTTCCAGAAATGAACATCTCCCACCATCATTGAGGAAGTGGGCAGATCACGGCAAAAGCCGCTATGGTATCAGAAAAGGAGTCCTGGCAACAATAATATGGCTATATCAGACCATTGACCTCGTGCCTCAGCAGGTTTGACCCACCCTAACCCTCCTCATACATACCACCACCCTCCCCCCCTTATCATCTGGAGGGTTCTTATTGGACGGAAATAACCTACAAATCTTTTGCTTTGGTGACATCAGTCTTGTCCTTTTTGCAGGTGCCAAAACCTCAAGGGCCATTGCCCAATGGTCAAATACCAAAGGGTCAAATACCAAAGCACCTTCAAATACTGGTCTATGGACTGCCATGGGACATTAATTGTATCCTTTGACAAGATTCCAACTTTTCTTCTTAACAACAGTCGATGCTTAGTAGTGAGTAACGGTCTAGCTCAAACTGAATTTCGCTGTGTGAGGGCCCCCCCCTTTCCAAACACAACTGCTGACATCTGTTGGATATATACAAACTAGTAGACCAGGACGACACGACCACACCAAGTAACCCAGGATTCTCCAGTGGGCCCACAGAGTCCAGCAGAAGACGACCCAACTTCGGAGAAAACTAAGGTCTACGCTTCCTCTGGATGGAACCCCCAAAAATAATGTTATCTGGTGGGCCTATGGAACCCTAGTCCCACAATGAGGGAGACATAGAACATTCCGTCCACACTGCGATAAGTTGGTGCCCACAATCACCATTGAATTACAAAGCCCATGGAGAGCATTTATCTTTATTTTTCTTCCAGTTTTTGTTTTCTGTCTTTTTTTTTGGGACTTTGTGGCGCATTGCAATTTTTTTGTGCTTTTTTTGGGACATTTTCGAAATGTCCGCCAGACATCTTGGTTTTTTCATCAGTAAGACTCATTCTCTATTTCTCTTCCACTCACAATTGCTAGATGTCATAACATAATTTTAATCCATTGTCTACAATTGTCTAAAATTTGTGACAAGTTTTTGGCGCAAAAATCCAGACGCAAACCACACTTAAGGAAAACTTAAGAACATTGGAAAGAAGTGACGTGAACAGTTGGGCTACCTTTTTGTACATTTGTAACAATTTCTCCACAAGAGACCTCTGAATAAAGACCCCATTTACACAAGGAAAAAGTGAGATCGATAAAATTTAACTAAAGAACAGACGGAAAAAAAAGAGAAAAAGGCAAAACAAGTCAAACCAACAGAGATAGATCAGATGACCCCCTGGTGTTCAGAGGAAACATGGCAGAACTGTCCCACGACTAGTGTTTGGTATTCAACTACTAAAACAAATAATACATTTTGCAGGTATGGAACTTTTGACCATTTTATTGACCCCAATGATTATATATTGATAAAACTTTTTCTGGCCATACCTCTCCTTGGCAGAACGATGCTCTCCATGGCTACCGACTACTTAGTAAGGCAGGGCCGAATTAAAGAGGGGCTCCAGCGGCTCAGCCCAGGGCCCCCACACTTTAAATTTTTTTTAAGTGGCCCCCACCAGTTTTGACAGTAGCAACTCAGCTCAGCTGATCTCTGACTGTCTCCTGTGTGCGATGCGCTTCGCACATAGGGGTCCAGTGATGGTACGTGACAGCGAGTGATGACATGCGGTGCATGCTATATACTACAGCACTGACAGGCTATATTGCTGCAGGGCTGGCTGTCTAATACTTTCCCAAAACTTGTTGGAAGGCCCCCACCATTTTGCAACCAGGGGCCCCCACCACCATTATCCGGCCCTGCTTAGTAGTAGTAAAATTAGTATTTTATGAGATCAGATCTTCTGAAGAACTGGCTGGACCTAGGTCATGATAGGATGTGCTAGAGCCTTTCGGGCCCGGTTTGTTGAATCGGCCAAAATCTGATCCGACAGTGGTTTCAGATCCCAGGGTCTCCTCACCCCCTTTGGTAACACCTGTTATCGGAGATGGCATTGTGGGGTCACCCACCCTCTTTAAATCTGCTTGGTGTGGGCCCACAATTATATCAGGATTGTCAGTCCCTGATTCATCAGAAGCGACAATATCTGAGAAAGATTATTTGTTACCCCCCACCGATTGCGTGTGTTCCGGCAGGGGTTGAGCCCTAATGCCGACCCAAACCAGGGACCCAAGCCCCGTCCCAGGTTTGCCTTCTCTGATTTAGAGCCATATCCTAATAGAAAAAGAATATAATGTGCCTGGGATTGGTTTTTCCCATCAAACATTTAGTATTTTGGAGTTAAAAATTAGCGTTAAAAAAAAAAAAATAAATAAATAAAAATAAAATCACTAAAATTTGTAACCGTATCCTATGTGCACAATAGGGGTAATATAATCTTAGAAAAAAAGTGACAATTTATGGAGAGGAAAATTTTTTTAGATGACTTCGCTCGCCCGAGCAGTGAACAGTGAGCTATTCAATTACGCCGCCAAAAAAAATAAATATAAAAAAGAAATAAGAAAAATGAAACACGATAAAAAAAAAAAAACTTCAAAAGTAAAATCAAAATTACCAGCGCATCACAACAACAAAGCTTCAGTCATTTGCTTTCGAATATCCGTCATCACGGGTGGACTTGTGGTCCACTCCCGGGTTTTTAGCGTCTCCATGAAACACCTGGAAATCTTTCCGTCGGATGATATTGTGTACATTAAGTTGGCAGGTCTTTATCTTTGTCGGTGAGTTACCTTTGATTTGGCCGTGTTCAAGAAAACAGTGCTGCCAAAATTCCGAGAAAGTTGGCCCCTGTTACATATGCCCCCCCTTTTTGGAATTTGATTATATTCACCTGAAGTGAACATTCTCTCACAACATGTACTCCTACATATCTCAATCCAGGTGAGACATGTGTTAGAGTGGATACAGCTTCTCGGGGAGATTCTGTGATGGTCTGATTGACAGGGCCGAATGCTTCACAACCACCTAAGGATATGCCAGCCCACATCTACAAATTCATGTTACCAGTGACAACATCTAATAGATGATCTTCTCTGCTTATCCTGCTACATGCCATATCTTTATGTTGAAAATTATACACCTACTCCATTTTATGAGAATGGAACATAAATGATGTGCTCTCTCCCCCCTCTCTTAGCAGAAGTCACAGCGACGTCTTCAAAGCTACACATGCTGAATCCTACGATGATATTCTGGTTCTATGTGCTGACTTGAGCACACCACTTAATAGTCAACCTAACATGTATCTTAAAGATTTCTTTTTCGTTTTGCTGGTTCTTGGGTGGAACCATGGAATACATCACTTACCCCCGTCTTTGAGCCTTGGTTCTTTCTATATAATATTATTATTATATATTTCACACATATTCCTGCAGCGCTGCACAGATCTTTTCACATCATCCCTGTCCCCCAGATTGGGCTCACATCTAATTAAGCTATTAGTTGTTTTGTGTAGTGTGGAGAAAACCGGAGGACCCGGAGGAAACACCATAATGATATTTTGGTCAGTTATGCTTTATCGTTTGTACGCTATGTTGTCAGCTGCATCAAAACCTTCCAGAGAAAGATTGAGAAGGTCCATTGTGAATGTGTATAAATCTACAGTAGGCAGTGTCTCAATCAAATTATACCTTATCAATTAATCCATCATCCGCTAGAAAAGACCCTAGTTGGCCTAAAGTCCTATTGCTCACTTAAGTTCAGTCTGGGCCCCACTGAAGGATCCTCTGGTTTCCATCCAGGGCTAAACCTAAATTCTCTTTTGCCCTGAGGGGATAACTGTAAAACGATCCCCCCTCCCCCCCCCCCCACACCCCATCCATCAGTGTACAATAATCATGTTGTTTTCTTTAAAGGTGGTTTCTCCATGTAGTAAGGATGCAAATCCAATGTGAAAAGACACTATTTTAAATTCTTCCAGTGTGTATTAGGTTACTGTGGCTTCTGATTCTGTCCCCCTACCTCTTGCATAGCCAGGCGCCGCCTGAGCGAGAGGCTCACTCATCATGAGCACACTTGTCCACTCTGACAGCTCCCAATGCAACACGGTGGGTCATATATAACAACAAGCCAATTTTAAAGGGTCACCCAAGGTGTACTTTCCTCAAAACGCACCACCCTGCCATGGTTTTGTTCAGTTATCCACAGTGTAGAAATGACTGCAGCTTAGTTGCCTTACCGCAAACTAACCACATGGTCAGGTGTGGCCTATTGTTTGGAGAAGCATCCATGTTTTTCAACCTTGGCAGGACCCCGTTAAGCGTGGCAAACCCCCCCCAACCATAGTCTGGTTTCTTATATAGATATAATGAACTTCCTTTGACATTTTGCAAAAAAAAAAAAAATACAGCCAAAAAGTAAAAAAAGGACATACACCATATTAAAAATACAAAGATTGTTCTTCAAAAAAAATACATGCTACTACCAGGCAGGCTTGGCAGAAATACCTGCTGCTTACTGAGGGTGTCATAAACAGTGGATAAAGTTTCCCACCAACATCCTGCCAGTCGGACAATTCCCATCCAAATGCGAGTAACAACTGTATTCATTTAGCAGATATGAGTCAAACATAACATAGCGCATACCGCTAGGGGACAATACCGTAGTCATGGCATCCCGGGAACAGGACGGGGACGCGCGAAAATATAACCGTGTCCATACAGAAAGATCCCATATGAGAAATAAACAGAGAAGAACATAGTCTTAATACAACCAATAGCCATGACCTCCCTAAATCTAGCTTATGTGCTGCTTAAAGGGTTATCCATTTTCTACTTGTAATTAACCTGCCCCCTTCTTTTGACCACAGTCAAGAGTATAGTGGTGAATGGAAGCAGAGATAGATGTCCAGGAATCGGATTCACGTTTCTGTTCTGATCTTTGAAGGTTTCCTAGACCAAGTCCTCAGAAGAACATATATCCTATCCTCTGGAGGACCCCATCTTTGTGGGCAGCACTTGTTGCTTAGTTGTTAGCATTAAACAGCCTGCAGCTTCTTGGGCCTTGGTTCAAGTCCCAGGGTCAACATCTGTAAAGAGTTTGTACTGTTCTCTGCGTGTTTTGCAGGTTTCCCCGGGTCCTCCGGTTTTTCCTCCCACACTCCAAAACAACTGGTAGGTTGATTAGATGTGAGACCCAATTGGGACAGGGACTGATGTTCCAATCTCTGTGCAGCGCCGCTAAAATCGGTGTGCGCTATATAATACAGACCTTAATTAATCTTTCAAGTGCTTGATACACACAGTGCAATACTTATTGACCTCTGAGGTGCTGCAGGCGGGAAATTGTAACCATTGTAATTCCCACTCCCACTTGAATTGCTAATTGGTCTCATCAGTCCCATTTATGACCCCCATCTAGCCTAAACCATTTACCAATAAATCCTCCATAGGGGTTTTCTGATTAGAACATCCCATGTGTCCATTAACCAATTTTCCACACCTCATTTGCTCTGCTGTATAATTGCTTCCTGCCTTGAGGACCCCCTGTCATTGCTGTTAATATGCAAGTGTAATTGCTCATTTCCTTCCCCTGTGGTTGCCGCTGCAGAAATCTGCTCCCCTGAAATAGTTTCCTCCAGACAGTTGATTGCTGAGGTCTAATCCATTGCCTTCCTACTATAACGTAAGTGAATTACTTAAAGGGGATTCGATTATACAAAATCCAATTGGGGCATATAGAAGGGGACCTCACTAAAGCCAGAGGGGGAGCGGCTTAATCCTGCTCTTTGTATTACCTAGCCCTTCAGGGACAGCCTAATAATTTCAATACACATTGTGCACTGCTTTAATTCCCCTGCGGGGGCGCTGCCGGTGGTAAAGATATGCTTTTCCAGCCTTCAAGAGGATCTCACCCAGCTCTATGCCCCTATCTACAACCCCACATAGGGGGAAATAAAACTTGTACTAAAGGGGACTATACCCTTTACCCACACCCTAGTAGGTCACAGATGGATGGGCCCCTTATTTTCACTACTCAGCTATAGAGTTGGTAATTTTGGTGTTCCTGCTCTGGAGGACCCAGAAAGTCTAGGATAGCTACAAATGATTTACTATGCACAAAGCAATCCTTAATGTTCCCAGTGTGGCGCTCTGCAAAACCGAACACTTCATTCCACATTCACAACAATGGAGCAGGACAAAATGTCGAGACAAAAATGGAGTAATCCAAGTCCGTAATACAGTATATAAATGCACAGTGATATCAGGCCATCATGGGAAGTTGTGTCCTCCCACAGATCGCCTGGCCCCATATCCTATAGGCCCATACAGATGTGCACCACTGATGCTGCACTGCTTTGACCAAAAATGGAGTACACAAGTGGATATCTGTTAAAAAATATACAGTGATTATGCGGGATCTGGGAAGTGTGTCTCAAATCGCACCTGTCCGGACCCGTCCGAGGTCATACAGATAGCAGCCTGATGCCTCACTGCTTGGTGCAAAAATGAGTCAAACAAAGTGGATATATGTGTTAAATAACAGTGATATGAGGGCGTCATGGGAAAAAAAAAAAAAAAAAAAAAAAATTGTTGTCTCTGCAGCGCCTGTCAGTACCTCCTAAGGTCCCAAAGCATATGATTAGCACTTATGCCTGCACTACTGGTGACAAATACCAGTACCACAGGTGGAGATTGGAATAATATACAGGGGATATCAGGGCGTCATGTAAGTTATCTCAGCGCGCCTGTCGACCTCCTAGTCCGCATACGATGAGCACAACTGATGTCTGCACTGCTGGTGACAAAAATGGAGTAACAAATGTGGATATAGTAGAATAAATATACAGTGATATGAGGGATCATGGAGTCGTGTTCTTCTGCCGCCTCCTGTCAGGACCGTCCTAAGGTCCAATACAGCACTGATTCTTGTTACGCTGGTGATTACAATGAATCGTAATTTGTCGAGTCCCAGGCGCCCGTACATTCTCCTATCCTGCGGTGTACAGTCATGAGAATCGCGCTATCTGGGGCGCCCCCCGCGGCACCTGTAGCATATAGGGAACCCTCGCCTTCGCCGCTAACAACAGCGCGCATTAACCTTATTAACATTGTGTCCTCTTTTTAGGATGTAAACAATTGTGGCTTCTTTTTATGTTCGGTGCCTGTTTGATGTTAGCACCGTGCTGCATTGCGTTTGACGTATCTACCGGGGCGCGGGCAGCGCTCAGCTGCATTAACCCTCGTGTGCCAGCTTCCAAAAATACAAGAAGACCTCATTGTGTGAGAAATCTATTACTATCTCTATTATTGTGTGACCTCAATTGGCAGCAATACTAGTTTTTCTATCCTGGTCCATACTATACTACTGGTCCCTGTATAGGGTCCAACGTGTCCCCTCCCCTCCTTATCCATAGGTTCGTATAGCAGTGCCTCGACACTGCTGTGTTCCCTGCTGTTTATAGTCCTTTCCTTTTACTCTAACTAAAAATGAGCACAGCAATGTAAGGACAACGCCCCCATGCACGTAGGAAGCTACAAATCTGGAATTTAAAAAATCATATTTTCCACCGTCCTGCTGCTACTAACAACATACACAACGGTATAAGTACAATCTCAGACAGGGGCAATACCTAAACACTACTGCGCAGAGCAAGCAGTGTGAGGACAACCCTATGCACTGGAGACACTCAACAATTCTAGAATTAAAAATCCTATTTACATTCCTGCTGCTCCTAACAACATACACAAAGGTATAAGTAACAATCCAATTGGGTAGGCAATACCTACCACTATCCGCACAGAGCACAGCTGTGTGAGGACATCCCCTATTTGCACTTGGAGAGCTAACACTTCTAGAATTGAGAAATCCATATTTACATTCCTGCTTGCACTCACATACACAAATGTATAAGTCCAATCTCATTGGAGGCCCTACCGTAACACACCTGCACAAGATCCAGCAGTGTGAGGCAGCCCCCAGTGCACTTGTAGAAGCTGCAATTCTTGAATTTAACTAAATCCTTTTCACAGTCCTGCTGCTACCCAACAACATACCACAAAAGTATAATACAATCTCACCAGGGGCATTAACCTAACCTATCTGCACAGAGCACAGCATTAGGACATCCCCTAGTTCACTTGGAGAAGTTTTACCTTCTATAATTTAAATCCCATATTTCAACACAGTCCCTGCTGCTACTAACAACAGACACAAAGTCCTAAGTACAAATCTACTCTTAACCAGGGGCAATACCTAACACTACCTTCCCATAGCACAGCGTGTGATGCAACCCTAGTGGCACTTGGAGACCTACAGGCTAGAATTTTTAAATCCATATTTCACAGTCCCTGGCTCTACTACCACATACAACAAGTTTAAGTCCAAATCTCATTGGGGGCAATCCCTATACACTACCTGCACATGAGCATCAGCAAGTGTTAGGACCGCCCCCGTGCATCTTGTAGAGCTACAATTCCTAGAAGTTAAATCCAATTTCACAGTCCTGCTTGCTACTAACACATACACAAACGTAAAAGTTACAATCTCATGGGGGCAATATCTCACACTCCTGCACAGAGCACATCAGTGTGATGACATCCCCTCAGTTCACTTGAAATCTACACCCTAGAATTTACATATCTAGGATTCTAGAATTTTGAATTCAATCGAAACCTGCGACATATGCTTGCACACAAGCCACAAAATCTGAGATCACTCAACTCCAGGCACAGCCCTGCGCTCTCTTTAGGCGATGGGGGGTGGGGGGGGGGCTATTTTGTACATCTTGGCCTTTGAATGTGTTAGGGTCGGGCGTGTTCTCCTCCTGGACTGACCTATCCGGGTTTGCACTACAGAGACCACAGTAGTTTTCGGGCAGGTCTCCTAATATGAAGCCACATGTTCTGGCATGGGTTAAAGATGAACTGGAGGGGGGGGGGGATTATGAAAAGAGCACCCCCGCCCCTCACTGAATTGATTTACGACCAGCATGGATAGGGCGGAAGCAAACCCACAACCCCCGATGCCCCAGCGTTTTATTCTCTCAACCTGCAAATTGCACAAATCAAAACCAATGTCGGTCCCTTCCAGATCTTTCTCATCTTACAAACATGCAAAAAGTGGCCCAGGGGCCTGCCCTGCATCACACCAGCGTATTGGGGGCCCGATAGACAGTCAGAGCGTCCAGCAAATGGTAAAGACCCCCCCACCCCTCCCTAGCAAGGGGGTGGATTGCAGGTCCCACGAGCCTCTAAGGTGCATGGTGCACCATGGAAACATGCACAGACTACAATAACCACCTGCAGGAGAGAGGGGCGCCACATGTCAGCCCCCAGGGTGGTAACTCCAAAGGTAATAAGGTGCGAATAAAACTCCTGAGAACCAAACAGTTTGGGGGGGGTGGATGCGGTAGACAGTGTAAACCCCCATTCAGAACATTACAATTGAAAGGAACTTTCATAAACATGCGGCTCAATGTTTCAAATCCTCTTATATTTTGGAGGACTTTCCGGTCGCTTTATTACACATTCATGTAATAGATCTATGTATACCACAACCCCTTTACCCTGGGTTTTAAAAAAAAGGAGTGCTGCATGGAAACTTAACACTTACTGCCCTGATTTATGGACAGATCACGGCTCCATCCAATAGCATCCCAGAAGTTCTGATCTGATTATTGTCAAGTGACCTGTAAACACAAAGGAATTGTCCGGTGGATAACTTTAAGTTTTTTCAGATTGACTAATTTATTGATTAAAGGAAATCTACCATGAAATCATCATGTAAACTAGAATCCCGGCACGAGACTATGGGAATCTTGCTTATATTGTTATACATGGCCCTCCTTCTTTCTAAAATCACTTTTACAATTTATGCTAAGAGTCACAAGTGCTGTGGAGGCTTAAACCAAGCCTCTTCCGCGCTGTAGCGACGGCGATTACAACTTCTACCTCTCTATCACCCATTGCTCCCCCACACGACGTCCCCCCTCCTCTTCTGATGAAAGGGGGACGGCCCCTCTTGCACAGTGTAACTGGGCTCGGGCTCCTGCAGCATTGTAATGTACAATGCCCCTTTAAGAAATTAGTAATCAGACCTTGGTTAGTAGGCAGCAGACTGTGATCTTTGGATTTACTATCCAGGAGTGAGCTTCACGAGTCATCAAGAGGAGTGTCCTCGCTCTTGTGTACACAATACACAAAGTTCCTGTCCCCGGGACAATCCCTAACACTGGCTTTGTAATAGTGCTGCTATTGCTTGCATGGACTTGATCCAATATATCCCAGTCCTCTGCTACTAACACTTACACAAAGTCTGTTTACACATCTCTCCAGGGAAAATACCTAACACATGGTCAACCTGCTGACGATTCCCTTTAAAGTAAAAGTCCTAGCCCTGGCTACAGTTGTAAAACAAATACTTGGAGGGTGTCATGCTCCTCCAGTACCATAGCTACCTATACCTACCTACCTATAGTTATCCTATTCCCCCCCCTGGGAAAGCAGGGGACACTGACAAACCACAGTAACCCTGCCTCAGTTTTCCATGTTCCACTGGGTTGAGTCAACCATTGGGTTTAGAAGCTGTGTCATTTTTAGTTGAGCGTTACATCTTTGATTAACATTGTGGACCCCATTGGGGACAGGGACCAGTTGTCAAACTCCTGTGCAGCGCATGCGTAATCTTGTGCGCTACGATAAATAAGGAATTATTATTATTATTATTATTATTGTCCCCAACATTGACACATTCAGTAGCCGCTCATTTACTAATGCAACCGTGGCCGCCCTTCCTGATTTTTTCAGTTTTGCGGCCAATTCCACCGGGATTTGTGGCGCACATATCCAACATTTTGGCGCAATCGCGCCGGCTTTTCGCGCGAACAGGAAGGGGGGGGGGGTGGCCTCGGATTCGGGAAAACCGCAGAATTTAAAAACTAAATGTGTCACACGTCACGCCCTCTCACATGCCCCAGGAAGAGAATTGAACTCCGTCGGACCCTCGGCACAGCAGCCACACACCTTCTGGATATCGTTCCGCGATACGACCTTAGTGAATCCAGGCAAAACCTAATCCACGTCGGAGACGCACCGGGGTCGCGAACATGGACCCGGGAAAGTAAATGTGCCCCATTTTCTATCATGACTGTAGGAAAGTAGGTGACATACCACAACATTTACAGGTATAAATACAACACACTGACTTGAGCGGGTCTGTATATGACTACTGGAAATATCTGCCCTGATGGAAGAGTGGGATCAGTCTCTCACAGTCATCTGGGAAGGCTCCTGATGATGTCATCGGAAGGCTTCAAAAAAAAAAAAAAAAAGAGTAGGTTTTATTTTTCTATATATTCTGGTTTCCGTCTGGCGCGCTGGCGTCCCAACGATCAAACATGACGCGATCATAACCGTGTTTGTTGGTGAACTTAAACGATGAAGTGAGCGGCCTCAGAACAGCCTCTCCTGTGTCACAGTGCATTGTGGGACAACCGCCATTGTGAGAGGGCGGCCAAGAAGGGGCTCCAATATTCTGAGTTTCCGGGCCTCTAAAGGAACAGATTAGCAGAGTTGTGATTAGTAGGAAATGCATTGCAATGGTGTACAACGGTCTTATTATTGTACTGAGTGACCAACTCAACCCTCTACATGTTTCACATCATCACCTCTGGTTCGATCCTTCTGTATGTGGATGACTTTTTTGATACAAAAAGTCCTACAAATGTTACCTGCTCTAGAATGACACCAGCTCAACTATATCTGTACACGGTTAGTAATAAATTTTTGGGAATTGGTACTAATCTCTGCAGGTTTAACCAGTGTCCTATGTTATTCCTATGCATTGTGCCAAAGACCACTCCTCTCACTTGTGCTTATTTGCGATGACACTTTAAAAATGGGCCCCTGGGGCTACGTTGACCTTAGGTGTGCACGGTTTAGCTATGTTGGGTTGCAGATGTACCATGGGACCCAAAGCCTTAGGGTGGTGGCCACACATGCGCTTTGAAAACCCCTTTTAGGCGTTTTGAAGCAATCCGTTAAAAAACCCACATCAGTTTATTGACTGTTTTTCAAATTGGAAATTAGGGTAACAGACAATGAACGGGGACAAACCGGATGCGTTTTAATGGACGTCGTACAAACGGCCTAAAAATGGGTTTCACAAGGCCCCGTGTGCCACAACGTTACGGGTGATGCCACTTTTAAGCATGCTTTTTCATTCCGTTTAAAAACGCAAACTCAATTTTTGTCAGTTTTTCCCATTTATCCTAATAGCTAAACAGTTGTAAGCAGCCACACTCAATGGTAAACGTCAAAAACGGATGCGTTTTCCGAAAAAATGATGCATTTTTGAAACGCAATCATTTTTATTAAAAGGATTGAAACGATGCTTTAAAAACGGACCAAAACGCCATGTGTGGCCATCACCCTACAAGAGGCTTTAAAGACATTAGTATTATAAATGGCGCCTAGTATGATGGGCCCGGCCCTTTTTGGACTTGAAATTTTCAAATTTGTGCTCTTACTACTTACCGACTGGTCCGATTTCCTAGGACACTCCCTACTTTCAGCACTGTCCTCAACACAGGGGGTAATATGTTACATACCACCACTTAAAAATGATGGACCATTCCGGTTAGTGGAGGAGGGCTACTGGGGGTGGAGCCTTAAAGTTAGTAATCGGATTTCCATAGACAAACGGTAAAATAATCAATCCATAAAGGGAGATACCTACTAATGACCCCAAGGGCCACAACAAGGTGTCAAGGGACTTGTATGCCTTCATAGTCCCTATAGGTCGCGGTTACTCTTCCCATTCAGATCCCTGGTATTTCTCCCTATTACTTTACTTCAGGGTGGCTTTAGTTAAGACTCTCATTATTTAGGGGTGTCGAGGCGCCGCCTCCTAATATAACGTGACAAATAACTTCAAATTCCCACTCACGGGGTTTATAATGGTAGCCAGGCGCAGAGAGTCCCAAAATAACACTGGCATTTGGTTCTAGTCACTGATTCTAGAGGTCGAGGGGAATTAGACCACAGGTGTCTCCGGGAGGGGGAGGGGATCTCACCTTCCGCCTCTAGGAAATCTGGGAATCCTAGGATTTTTTTTTTTTTACTTACATTTTGTATCAATGTTACATCTTTTGCTACGGTGCTGCCATTTTTTTGGGTTTAACTTAATATATGGACCCCCAGGAGGGTTATGTAGGAAACTATAATAGTTCGAGGGTATTGTTATAATAATCTGTGTAATATGATTCAAAACAATGATTGTGCAGTAAGTGATGGGGTGAAAAGTACCATGCTGGGCGTCCGACTGCCATTACCTCCACTGTTTATAGAACGGAGGTCAAACTTTTTTTGAATGCAATCCACTGTTGCATAATAGATTGTAATCGCTTTGTGAGCAGGGGGCCCACCCGCACTATTGTTTTCTCTACTGAAATTACTCGTAAAGTCTCATTTATTGGTATATGTCCCCTATTATCTGTAAAGCGCTGTGTACTGTGATGGCGCTAGAGAATAAAGATGATTATCCTTATTACGGGGGTCACTCACTATGCAGCCTGACTCTGGTAAACCAAAGGGGTTGGTACATGCGGGCCACTGTTTCTCATAACTGGTGGCGCCCCCAAAGCCCCAATCATTTAGAAGTCCGGACTAGGATAACATGTTTTTCTTCTTTGTTTGCTGTTGCATGGTGACTTTGTTGGGGCTTGTCATAGGTTTTCTCATTTATTATTGAGTAGTGCTGGTCCTAAGTTTCGTTAAGCTCCAATTGGGGGAAGGATCGGCGCTCTCCCCAATGACGTCATGGGATAAAGATCCTCCTCCTAAATGGTGACATGAATGTGGCCTTCAATTTAACCTTATATACGCGAGTATAGCCTAGGTTTTCAGCACAAAATTGGTGCTCAAAACCTAACTCGGCTTATAATCGAGGCAACTAAAAAATAAAGTCAAAACTCCAACTTTCTGACCATCATCGACTCCCTTGGTCCTCTGTCTGTCTGAACATAAGAGTACCATGGGACTCGGAAAGATGATTCAGTGTTATTTTTTTCTACTACAGGGGCTGGGCAGGCTGTATGCACAGGGGCTGGGCAGGCTGTAGGCTACAGTGGTTGGTCAGGCTGTATGATACAGGGCTGGGCAGACTATCTGGGAGGCTGTAACCAATGCATTTCCCACCCTCGCTTATACTCGAGTCTATATAAACGGTAAATGCAATCGTCAAACAGTAAACACCGTATTGCGTGCTGTGTTACGGGGGGGCGTGGGCCTGGGGCGGTAACCGGACCCTGGAACAAATAGTTTTTTAAGTTGCAGACCCAAACTTAGTGGGTCCCCTTTTACCTGAATGTTAGCAGATCACAACTGACAGTAATTCATAACCGCTCCTCAACAAAGGCATTAAATATATAACAAACAAAAATAGAACAAAAAAGTAAATAAAAAAAAAAATTATTATAAACGCAATGGACTAAAAAAAAAAAATAAACAAAAATAATGCAATCATTTCGCTGAAGAATAAGAATAAAAAAGCAATGAAGGGAAAATGGACAAATTAAAAAAAAAAAATATCTATATATATATAAATAGTCTAAATATAAAATTCTATTATAATGCAATAAGAAAAAAAATGAGACATAATAATACTAATAGGCAACAAATAATACAAATAGACAATAAAATAAATGAATGACTAAAAAAAACTGATAACAAAAATCAAGAATAGTGATAAATAATGAAAAAAATAATAGACAATCATTCATAAAAAAAAAAAATAAACAATAAAATAAATGAGTTCACAAAAAACTATTCAAAACCATAATAAGTCATAGTCAATAAATAATAAAAAATAAATAATGCATAAAAATAATAAACAAATATAATTTATTATTAATAATAACCATATAAATATTAATACTAATATTGTTAAGGTAGGATTACGGATATATTTTATTTTAGAAAACAAATTTCAACTAAAGCAACTACAAAAAAATATAATAATTATAAAACCGCCATGAATATTCAGATAGTTTTAGCCCCTCGCTCACGGGAATTATTAGAAATCACTACAGCGTGAACGTCCAATGTTTACCTGCTTAGCCGGCTGAGATTGTCAGTGGCCATAATAAAATCTTACAGCAAATGTACGCGTAGTCCCCTTGGGACGCACCAGTTAAAGCCAAATAAATTTTCTTTAATTTAAATAGAAGTGTCGTCTTCCCCCCCCGACATCATCCCCAATTATTACATCCTAATCAGCTCTTAGGGGAAAAGTACAATAAACGTGGCTGAGGAGTGGGGCGTCAATCATGCAACAGGGGGTGTTACTGTCCGCTGTCCGGGGGTTTTAAAAAAGTGGAAGTATAAAATGTACCTTTTAAGAGTGCCCCTCCCCACACTTCCCAGCGCTGCCAACACCCCTAATCTCTGGCCCCTAAACACAAACCTAGAGAGAGAGACAGATCAGTTCTGTGTCCTCTCCGCTCCCAAACTTTTTGCACTGGATAAAAAAAGCTTGCTCAAAAAAAAAAATATTTTTTTAAAATTTGCAAATTTACAGGTTGGACTCAACTCAAGGAAAGTCTCAAAATCATAAATCCAGCCTTAATCTGGGATCTGTCCTGTCAGTTGCATAAGAAGAGAGAGAAAAAGTCACCAGTGATGATAGTAAAAAGGACTAATATCATTTTCTATAATATGATTAAAGGGATTCCCAATTGAATTTTGTCTAGAGAAAGATATTATTGTACTTAATAATATTATAATAATATAATTCCTTTATTTATATATCACAAACAGATTATGCAGCGCTGCAAGAGCGTGCAAATCAGTCCTTGTCCCCATGGGGCTCACATTTAACTCAACCTATGTTTTTATGTGGGCGGAAACTCAGGACCCGGAGGAAACCCACAGCAAACACTGACTTGATTTTCACCTTTCATGACTTCCCGACCCATTAGCCTAGGGAGAATCTGATATGAATGACACTTTGCTACCAAAGGACCATACATATCATGATCCAAGAAAAAGCCTTTAATAATATGTGTACCTGACCTTTAAACAAGCATTTAGTATTAGGTATTTCAGTCTGGGTAGATGAGGAGGGACACTGTTACTGGCCATTATGGGACTTTGTAATCTTCATTTTTCTTGTAGAATTTGCAGTCAGTTCTAATCAGGTAGTGAAGACCCAGCATGTGACTCACTGTTTCCCCATCACTTTTCCTAGGCTTTTAACCTTAACGTGATCACCAGGAAAGTCATGTTTCGCTGGTAACATGTCCAGTAGAATATGCTATGCTGAGTTTAAGAATGGCCCTTTGTCAGCATTCCTGATGATTCGTAGTTTCTAAAGTTTATTTCAACATTATCTGGCTCCCTGTCAGCAGCGTGTGGTGAGTCTTAGGGTAAAGGGCAGCTGCAGCAGCACATGCTGTACCAGCTACTTTTTGTTTTTTTTAACCTTTTATGCTGAATGACAGGCGCTGGAGTCTCCATAAACTCCATGGCAACTCAGACAATTGACCATGACCCCCCCCCCCGATACATCTATCTTGGTGGTGGGCAAACGATTCGCCAGATGCCCGGAATGCTACCTGCTTCAATTAAAGCTAGCTTTAGACAGCTGGGTGGTTTAGCTTCGGGTGTTTGCTGCAATAGTGTCTGTGCTTTAATGTACAACAGATAGGAGTAGTAGTACTGTGCAGTGCTCATATATACAGGATAGGAGTATAAGTACTGTTCAGTGCTCAATATACAGGATAGGAGTAGTAGTACTGTGCTGTGCTCATATATGCAGGATATGAGTAGAGTACTGTTCTGTGCCCATAGATACAGGATAATGTGTAGCAGTACTGTGGCCTCATAGATACTGATAGGAGTATAGTACTGTGGCTGATGCCCATTTATTAGGATCGGAGTTATATGTCACTGTGCCGTCTCTATAATACAGAATAGGAGTAGTAGTACTCTGTGCTGTGTCCATAATACAGAAAGGAGTAGCTAGTACTGTGACGTGCCCATACATACAGAACTGAGTAGTAGTACTGTTTTACCCATATATACAGTATAGGGTAGTTAGTACTGTGCTGTGCCCATATATACAGGATAAGTAGTAGTACTGTGGCTGTGCCATATATACAGGATAGGAGTAGTAGTACTGTGCTGTACTCATATATACAGACTGGAGTAAGTACACTGTGTTGTACCCACATATACAGGATAGGAGTAGGAGTACTAGTGCTGTACTCATATATACAGGAGGAGTAGTAGTACTGTGCTGTATCCTATATTCAGGATGGTTAGTAAGTACTGTACTGTGACATATATAACAGGATAGGAGTAGTATACTGTGTTGTAACCCATATATACAGATGGAGTCGTAGTTACTGTGCTGGACGCATATAAGCAGGAGGTGAGATATTACGTGCTATGCCTATATACAGGAGTAGTAGTACTTTCTGTGCCCATATATACAGGATGGAGTTCAGTAGTACTGTGCTATGGCCATAATACAGTAGTAGTAGTACTTGCTGTGCCATATATCAAGGATAGGAGTAGTTATTACTGTGCTGTGCCCATATATACAGGATAGGATTAGTAAAGTTACTGTGCTGTGCCCGTATATATTAGGATGAGTAGTAGTACTTGCTGTGCCCATAGTATAACGGATAGCGAGTAAGTATACTGTGCTGTTCCCATATATACATGAGAGGAATATAGTCTGTGCTGTCCCATAATTCTACAGATAGGAGCAGTCTTACTGTGCTGTGGCCCATATATACAGTTAGGAAAGTAGCGCGTACTGTGCTTTGCCCATATATACAGGATAGGAGTATACGTACTGTGCTGTGTCCCCTACTAACAAAAACAAGAAAAATAACAAGTGTAATAGTTCTGTGTCTTAGTGCCTCCGGTTTTGTAACACCACAATCTCATCTCACTGTGCACGTAATATAGACTTAGTATAAGTTAGGACACGGGGGTCCTCCTACTGCTATAGGTCTGGCGCAGTTGAACACTTTCTCCATATGGTTTAAATGCCTCTGATTTTCAGGAAATATTACAATACTGAAGCTTTAGTATATAACATCACCAGTAGAGAGAGCCGAGGTTTGTGTTCGCCGGGGCATATTTCCCTTGGCCATTGGGACAACCACTGGCCAATTACACCAATGGATTAGTTGCAGAGAGCTCATATATTGGGTTGCCCTGACCGCACCCAAACCTCAACTATCGTGTTCACTCATCTCTAACCCCCGCATACAACAAGTTACTGAGACCGCATCAGGAAGCTGTCAGGTCCACTTTTAAAGTGCCTCCCAAGAAAGATAATAATGTCCAAAATGTTGCATTTAAGCCCAATAAATCTCCCTAAATCTCCCTATAGTGCCCGTTTATCATTTTCCCCTCTCACAATGTAAATTGCCCGAGTCACAACCTATTCAGTAAGACTTTTATTTTTTTCCCTTGGCAATCTCCCTGCTTTTTTTTTGCGTTTTTTTTTTAAACTTTTTTGTTTATTGATGATTTGAATCATTGTTTTAGAACGGCACCCAAAACCATCTTCCTTCCTGCAGAGTTGCAATAAAGTATGATGGAAATCCAAAATGCCTTTTATCCGCTGCCAAGTCTCTGAAGAAAAAGAACAGCAAAGGACGTTAAATGACTGTAATAAAAAGCATGTGCGGAATTAGGAAAAAAAAGAGCAAAATATCGGGTAGCCGTCCTTGCACCTCCTCCTCCATGTGGTCGAGGCCCGAGTGGCCCTGCATTACATTGCCCTCATCATAATACCAAACCACCCGAGAGCCGGATAACTAAGAGAGTGCCAAGGACCATTGGTATACTCAAATACCCCCCCCAGCCGGCCCCCAATTATCCTCCACAGAGGGCTCATACTGTGACAGCAACCAGATATAGCTGCAGGTCATCACAGCAAAACGGAATCAAACCCGTTACATCAGGACAAAGAATTCAGTTACAAAACAATCCAACCCGGGCCCCATAGTCAACCACATTTGATACTTGTAAACAAATGACTACAGGCGCAGAATTGATATCTAACTATGGTAAGATTTAAGAGCCGTTTGTAAAAGTGTATCAAGTTTTATTCCGCAAGCTAATAAAAAAAAATAACCATCATCACAGGGAAGCCACACTGGCCCCCGCAGGGAAACACTGATGTTTCCAGAGCTGCCCATGAATTCAATAGCAAGGCTGGTTCCCAGCGCCTGACGTCTTTTCCGTCCCCTAAATCGGATATTAGGAAGGCGATGGTTTCCGACTGGAATATGAACAATAGCCAGCATTCTATGGAAGTCCTGCATGGCTAGAATTGCGCAATTCCATCACCAGAACTTGCTGAAGCCTAGTGCCATGTGTTGGGTGTGGAGGGGAGATTGCTTCCCCAACAACCATTTCAGGCTGTTACCACCAATTTCAAGACATATAACATACCCCCTTAAGATTCCGACCCATAGATGGATTGCTATTGAAGAGTGGTACCTATCTATCAATTCAGGAACCATTCTTTCAAGAAGTTTTATTGACAGGAAAAACCAATACAAGTTTCACATTGCCAAAGCATTATAAAATATGGGATGGTGGTGATGGGTCATTGGGTACGGATGGAGGGCCGACATGGATTTGGAAGTTATTATAGTCCAGGTAATCACATGTCTCTCATTCTAAATGGGCAGGGCGTGACATATTGGGGTCATTTACTAGGGGCCCGTCCGCCTGCTTTCCCGACTGGGTACCCCGAATATTTCTGATTGGCGCGGATTTCCCCAGAATATCTCTCGCAACAAAACAACGCGGGGGTGTACATAGGGGGCAGTATTATAGTAGTTATATGCCTGTACATAGGGGGCAGTATTATAGTAGTTATATACCTGTACATAGGGGGCAGTATTATAGTAGTTATATTCCTGTACACAGGGGGCGGTATTATAGTAAGTACCTGTGGCTTGTGACTAGAATTGTCCGATGAGTCTTTAGTCAGACTTGTACATGAATCTGCAGCTTTTGTAGGTTATGAACAGAAACTATTCCCATCGTGAGGAATAACCTGTGAGATTGTGTTCTGTGCGGTTACCAGTAATGAGCGGCAGGTAATGTAGAGCTGAGAAGATTAACTACTATATCCTGCCACCTATGTACAAGATATAACTACTATATACTGCCCCTATGTACACGAATAAACTACTATAATACTATCTGGCCCCTATGTCAAGTAATATAACACTATAATACGCTGCCCTATGTACAAGAATATATCTATCATAAATACTGCCAGCCTCGATGTACAAGAATATAACTACTATAATACTGCCCCTATTAAAGAATATAACTACTATAATCCTCCCCTATGTACAGGAATATAACTGTACTATATATGCCCCCTATGTACAGGACTTAATATATATGCCCTGGGATAACTATAATACACTGCCTCCTATTACAAGGAATATAACTAATATAATACTGCCCATAGTACAAGATATAAACTTACTATAATGCGGTCCCACTATGTACGAACAGTAACTAGTAATAGATACTCGGGCCCCCTATGTACAAAATATAACACTATAATGACTGCCGCCTATGTATCAAGAATTAAACTACTATAAGTCTACTCGCCCTATGTACAAGCGATAGTAACTACTTATAACAGCTGCCCCCTCCTATGTACAAGAATATAACTACTATCAACTACTGGCCCCTATGTCAGAATAGAACTACTATAATACTGGCCTACCATGTACAAGAATGATCGCCGTACTATAATACTGCCCGCTATGTACAAGAATATAACTACTTAATACTCGCCCTAGTACAGGAATATAACTACTATAATAGCTGCGGCCCCTATGGTCACAGAAGTATAACTTACTATAATACTGCCCTCCTATGTACAAGAATATTAATCACTATAATACTGCCCTACCCTATGTCAGGAATAAACTAACTACTAATACTGCCCCTAGTTATCAGAAGATATAACTACTATAATACTGCCACCATATGTTCAAGGAATATAAAACTACGTGATAATACTGCCACCCCTTGTACAGAGAATACTAACACTAACTATAAATAGCCCTTCAAGAAACACTCTATACTGCCCCTAGTGTAAAACCGATAATAAAACTACTATATAGTATGCCCCCTATGTACAGAGAATATAACAGATATAACATACTGCCCCCTCTATGTACAGAACATAAACTATACATACTGCCCCTATGTTACGAATCACAAATATTCCATATTTCGGTATAACTCATAATACTCGCTCCTCTATTCACAAGAATATAACTACTTAATACGGCAGCCCTAGTAACAGATATAACTACTTGATAATACTGCATTCCCCTATGTAACAAGAACTAATATAGCTACATAATACTGCCCCCTGCCCCTATGTACAAGATATAAATACTATAGACATACTGCCCCCTATTAACATAGAATATAACCTATATAATACTGTCCCCTATGTACAGAAAAACTACTATACATACTCCTGCCCTATTGTAACAGAAATTAACTACTATAATACTGCTCCCCATGTACAAGATAGTATAACTACATATACTCCGGCCCCTATGTACAGGAGAATAACTACTATATACTCCACCTATGTACAAGAATATACTACTACAATACTGTCCTCCCTATGTACAAGAATATAACTACTATAATCTTCCCCCTATGTCAGCATAAACACTAACTATAATTACTCCCCCTATGTAGGCAAGGAATATAACTACTTAAGTATTCCAGCCCTATGTACAGAATATAACGACTATTAATAACTGACGGCCCCTGATTACAGAATATAACTACTGATAGTACTGCCCCCTATGTACAGGAATAAGACAACTACTATAAACGTGTAGCTGCCCCTATGTACAGGATACAGTATAGCCCTATAGTACCGAGGTGAATAACTAATAGATACTGCCGCCCTATGGTACAAGGAGACTACATAATAGTCCATACATAATGACATACTAATAGCCACCCTAGTCAGTAAAGTACATATAACTCCACTTCAATAATAACTACTAATGCTGCCCCCGATGTACAGGACTATAACTTTACTATAATACTGCCCCCTATGTACAGGAATATAACACTATAATACTATGCCCCTATTCAGATATAACACTATAATACTGCCCCCTATGTACAAAGAATTAAACTACGGAATACCTATACAAAAAAACTACTAGTGCCCCCTATGTAAAGGAAAATATAACTACTATAAACTGCCCCTATGTACAGGAATCTACTACTATATACTGCCCCCTATTAGGATTGACTCTATATACTGCGCAGTAGGAAGATCCTACTGATAATGACTGCCCCCTATGTACAAGAAATAACTACTATAATACTGCCCCATCAAATACGTAAAGCCCCTGTATCATATTACTATAATCTACTGCTCTCCTATGACACGATATAACTACTTAATACTGCCCCCTATGTACAAGATATAACTTACTATAAATACTGCCCTATGTACAGATATAACTACTATAATACGCCAGCCCTATGTACAAGAATACTAACTATATAATACTGCCCCTATGTACAAGAATATCACCTACATATCATACTGCCCCTATGTACAGGATACTACTACCTATAATACTCATGCCCATATGTACAAGAATATAACTATGAATAATATACTGATCCCTATGTAACAGAAATATAACTACATAATACTACGCCCTCCTATGTAACAAGAATATAGCTAACTATCTATAATACTGACCCAATAAGTGACAAGAATATAAAACTATAATACGTAGACCCTTCCTATGTTAGAATACACTACAGATGCTAGGACTAACTACTATGATACTGCCCCTATGTACAGGGAATATAACAGATCTATAATACTGCCTCCCTAGTAGCAGGAATATAACTTTACTATAATAATGCCCCCTATGTACAAGATTATAGATCCGTACTATAATAGCTGCCCCCTCGATGTACAGATATAAACTACTATACTACTGCCCTCTAGGTGCAAGAAATAACTACTATAATACTGCCCCTATGTACAAGAAGAAAAACTTCTATAATACTGCCCCCTATGTACAAGAATATAACTTCTATAATATGCCCCTTATGTACAAGAATATAACTAGATAATTAATGCCACTATAGTACAAGAATTAACTACTATAATACTGCCCCCTATGTTACACGATATATAATACATAATACTGCACCTATGTACAGAATATAACTACTATATACTGATACGATTACAAGAATATAACTAAGATAATACTGCCCCCTAGGTACAAGAATTAAGATATAATACTCCCCTATGTACAAGAATATATAAACTACTATCATATTCCTCCTTGTTACAAGAAATAACTATATAATAGCACCTATGTACAAGCATATAACTACTAAATAATGCCCCCTATGTACAAGAATATAACTACTATAATAAGTCCTCCTATGTACAAGAATATAACTACTATAATACTGCCCCCTATGTATTGTGTATTTGCCTCTGATGACTCTATAATTAATGGTGTTTATGTTTGTTTTTGCAGGTTTATGCCCCTTCAGCAAGCACTGCCGACTACAATAGGGATTCACCAGGTTATCCATCCTCGAAGCCAGCTGCCAGCACTGTCCCTAGGCTCACCTTGCTTCATGCAGGTAAAGCAAAGTTAGAGGCATCTTTCCATTATATATTATAGAGCGACATCATAATCTATGGTACTCTTCCATAGACCAGTACTATAAGTGTATCTATAGGAATTTCCTTGGTGATCTAACGGACAGTAAGTATGCCTATATCTGTTATACTGGTAGTTTTGTACAATGTATCAGGGTATCTATACTCTTTGGGTCCCCATCAGTCCCGCTTTGTATTGAGCTTCATCCTTAAGTTGAAACTTGAAGACCCCATTGAAAAATCCTTGGAACACTACCCCCCACCTACCACCACCGAACATAGGATCTATATCATATCCGAGTTCTTTGTATGGGTAGGGAATTCTCCATGGAAGGCAAGCTCTGTCAATGCATTATCAACTCCAAAATCGACCTAACTTGGGCGCAGTTACTAAGCCTGGCCACTACACAGAAGAGGGCGCTGGTCTTCTAGTTGCTTGTTCAAGTGGTAGTTTCCAATCCGGCATCCAAATTAAATTATGAATGAGGAGTTCCAAGAATTGTTTCAAACACAGATATATATACGTAGATTTTCAAAACCCCTTAATTCAGTAGTGGATGGGGGGTGACCTATGTCCTACTTATAGAAAAAAATTCTTTCAATATCGCACAGCGCCTTGCATCATGTTAGTAGGTGCCACCACACTGATTATGATGAAACGTTGGAATTTTTCTCTAGCCATCGCATTCCCAAACAATCAGTAGGTTGTTAGTGTGCCAACTAATAGCTAATCGAGCATTTTGCCAAGTGGGCGGTCTTGGATGGAGCCTGAAGAAGGGGGCTGAAACTTTGTTTCACTGATTACTTTTGGAACGGTGAGGGATTAGAGAAAAAATTCCAACTGCGGCAGAATCAGTGGGAGCGGAAACTACTAATGGATACAAAGAGTTGGTGAGATGGTGAATGAAGGTCCATAGCGTGTAGGTTTGTTCTCTGGCAGAAGGTTGTTGGGCACGCAGCTTTGTAGGAGCAGTGATGTTATAGTTGCTAGGGATACAGTTTAGATGCAGAACACTTGGCCCTTTATATTGAGTATGCGGAGCCTATGGATCTGTGTAATTGGCACAATTGTACAAACGTATTCCACGGTCTCAGGTTGTCGTCAATTGTTTCATGTGCCAACACCGCAAGTGTCTCCTTGGATGGATTGTCTCATTGTTGGGTCGGATTAGAGGGTTTCTCATTGTTGGCTGTGTCTATGGTTTAGATGGTCCACAATAGCAGTGACCCTTGGAGTTCGAGTGGGAATGAACCCAAGCCAGTTTGGGGTAGGGATGTGGGCAACTCTTCTCAATTCCAAGTCAAGTAGTATTGCAAACTGCTCCACACGACCGCCTGTAAGAGGAGGAAACTGAACGCATTTGGCTCTAAAAAGTAGTAGGAAATCTAACTGTTCTGTTTTCAAATCCCCTGCTTTTATATGCCCAGGCTGCTCAAGTGATCCTTCTTTAATACAGTACGACAAAAAAAAGCAAAGAGAGGAACGAGATGATGATGGAGGAGAGAAGGATTGTCTTATGACCATAAATAGCGATCATCGATAGAAGAGGTTATAAGACTGGTCGGGAAATTAGGGCTAAACACCATCCCATTTTAGGAATCACACTGTGCTTTACCTTGATTAGATAGATAGATAGATAGATAGATACGATAGATAGAAGATAGATGATAGATATGAGACGATAGAGAGATAGATAGTATATAGATAGCTAGATAGATGAGTAGATAGAGAGAATAGATGTATAGATAGATATGAGATGGATGGATGACAGATAGTTAGATATGAATAGATAGATAGATATGAATAGATAGATAGATAGTATGAGATAGATAGATATAGATAGATATGAGGTAGATAGATTATGAGATAGATTAGATAGAATAGATAGATAGATATAGATAGATAGATAGGAGTAGATAGATATAGATAGATAGATATGAGATAGAGAGAATATAGATAGATAGATGAGATAGATAGATCTAGATAGATAGCTATGAGATAGATAGATATAGATAGATGATATTGAGGATAGGCTAGATAGATATAGATAGATAGATAGATATGAGATCGATAGATATAGAAGAAGATATGAGATAGATTAGATAGATATGAGATAGATAGATATAGATAGATAGAGTATGAGATAGATAGATATAGATAGTAGATAGAGATAGATAGATAGAAGATATAGATAGATAGATAGATATGAGATAGATAGATATAGATAGATTAGATATAGATAGATAGATAGATAGATAGATAGATAGATAGATAGAAGATTGAGATGAGATAGATTAGATAGATAGAAACTTCTTTCCCAGTTGCTCAGAAGACAATTAGATTATTGAGATTCACACATGTAAGATCACCCTTCGTTTGAATTGGATTGATCCCGGTGACTATTTCCAGTGTTGTAGATAAATCCGCCAGGTAATCGGCAGCGATCCCCCCCCCTTCCAGTCTTCAGTATAACAGAGAGTGAATTCTTCTATTCCCTGAAAGGCAGTAGAGGCAAATTAAATGGTCTTATAAAACTGTTAAATCCACGAGATGTACAGCAGGGGAGCGCAAACATAGATTTTAGATTTTACTGTAAAGACGTTTGGATTAGCAAACCACAAACAAAGTGATTTACATGGAATGACATCCATAAACTTGACGGGGGAAGCAAAGGCGACATTTTCTTTCTTCTCTACCGCAGTCACCAGGACGAATGACTCCCAAATCACAGGGAGGTTTTGGCTGTACACGTCAAGGCACAAAGCCTAATCATTAATGAAGAACTAGTAAGATCACCGCTTAAAGGGGTTGTCCAACCGACCACCATGGGCACCTGCTTTCAGTGTAACAGATACTTTATCACCGCGAATAAAATCAGTTCTCACCTCTGAACTATCTCTGACACCAAATGATAGAAACCTATATTTTAAAAATACCAGTGCCATACGGTAATGGAATGACCGTGCCATGTATGTAACCAATAACCAGTACATCTGGTTCTCCAGCTTTTCAGAGTCTAGGTTTTAGTTACTTTAGTTGACATATTGGGGGTCACTTACGGCGTGTTACCCGAATTTTTCCGTTTTGTGCCGATTTTCCCTGAATTGCCCCGGGTTTTGGCGCAAAAAAAAAAGGATTCACCCAACACGGATGTGTGAACTCCGGCGGACCCGGCTGACTTCAGCGCAGCACGACACCTGGTGGATGTTCGGAGGAGGGAAAACTGCCTACGGAATCGCCGAAGCCCAGGAATCACCCGAGAGAGAATCGCGTGGATTCGCGAAGGAGTCGGGTAAGGTAAAATCTGCCACTTTGGGCATCTGTCACTGGCGCCGATGCAACCACATACGATTAGTCGTGCGCCAGATCAGGCATTTAGGGAAAATCATCGCAAAATGGAAAAATTCGGGTAACCCGCTGTAAAAACGTGATTCGGGCCCTTATTAAGTGGCCCCCTTTGTATCAAATTCTTGCCAATTCTATCTCACCACATTCAGATAAGATGCACCCAATGATATTTATCTCCATTCTAGAGCTGAGCTGGGCAACAACTCTTAGTGATATCTTGGAATGACGGCCATATTGGTTGTTACCAGAGAACAACTCAAGGACTCTCAGAAAAACTTTTTAAAAATACAAGTCTCCTTGAAATGTCTCTGTACACGTCTGTTTACGTATTAGCTGTGATAATGGATAGCCCGGGATAGAGAAGAAAAGACATAATGATGGAAACGGAACGTCTACAAAGAAACGTCCGCAGACATAAAGGATGTGTACAGTGTGTAACATGCTCAGTCATTGTGAGTGCATGTATTGTAGTGAGAATTGCTGAATCGGGTCCTTATTTATCATCCCTACAGAGCTATCCATCACACTCCTCAACCGACATCAATTCTAGTCTTCCTCCTATGTCCACGTTTCACCGGAGCAGCACCAATCACTATAACGCCTCTTCCTGTACGCCGCCTGCCAATGGAACAGATAGTATTATGAGTAAGTAAGAAATTCTTGGTATTTGTATAAACTTTCAAATCTGTGTATATAAAATGTGCCCGGTTTACACAGAGTATGCCTCTCACTAGCATTTCAGTAGTAAAGACACTTTGTGAGTGGCTTACTGTCAAGGGACCTGTTCTAGGCCCTTCCACACTGCGCTGTGATGCCGATGAACTCGCATCACACTCGCAACGCAAGCTGGCCGGGAACGCACGGCCGAACGCTGCACCGAGCGGAGTGAAACTGACATGCTGAGTTTCACTGACCGCGGTGCAGGTCGGGGCCGTGCGTTCCCGGCGCGTGCGTTTTTTGCGAGTGTGATGCGAGTTCATTGTCGCAATCATCACTCGCTAGTTGGGAAGGGGGCCTTTTAACTTGTAAGGATTGTCCAAGGTAGATAAACCCCACTGTTCCATTTTTCAGTGCTAGCTGTTTACATTATTTTAAAATTACTGCTTAAGGTTATTCTACCTTCAACAATCCATCATGATAAAACCTGGAGCACTTACTCATTAGATTCAGGCACCGTGACTGTGGTAATCATTGTATAGGCATTATCATAGCTCCTTCGTTCTAAAAGCAACTTGAAAATCAGCTAATGAGCCAGAACGGGGGCTCCTGGGTAGGGGCATTACCAAAAGCCCCTCTTCCTCAAGGCGGTTACAATCTCTCCCCTCCCCTTTTGATTCCCTCAGACCACATCCTCTCCACCGCCTGATGTAATCTCACATAGTGGTTAGGGGAATGGAAGTGTACTGACACAGTTTATGGTTAGCCCGTGAAGCTGAGGCATGTCATGCCAGTATCTTACATTATGTAAATAACATGAAGAGACAAGGGCACAGTGACTATCTATTACAACAGATATCATAACATGAGATGAAAAGAACATGTGCATAACTGCCTGTACATTATCATATGAAACAAGAACAAGACGCAGTACTATCTGTATCTAATGTAATATAACATGAGAAAACACTCGACGATGGGTAAGCTATTATACTATATAAATCACAAATAAAGAAACATGGTGCAGTACTGCCGTATTCACAATATCATATAAAAGATGAAAGGACAAGCTACAATTTATCACATGTAATATAACATGGAGAGTCAGGACACAGTACTATCGGTTGTACATGTAATATAAACATGGAGAGTCAGGACCACAGGGCTATCTGTTTGACATGTAATATAAATGATGATCCCGGACCACAGTGTATCTGTTTGTACATGTAATATGAACATGGAAGCAAGACACAGTTACTATCTGTTGTACTTGTAATATACATGGGAGAGTCCAGGACCACAGTATATTCGTTTGTACAGGTAATAGAACATGGAGAGTCCCAGGACACAACTATTGTTTGTACATGTAATATAACATTGTAGAGTCCAGACACAGTACTATCTGTTTGTATATGTAATATACATGAAGAGACAAGGACACAGTACTATCTGCTATCTAGAGGTAAGAGAAATGGAGAGTCAGGGACATTAGAGTTACTATCTGTTTGTACATGTAATATAACATGGAGAGTCCAGGACACAGTACTATCTGTTTGTACTTGTAATATAACATGGAGAGTCCAGGACACAGTACTATCTGTTTGTATATGTAATATAACATGAAGAGACAAGGACACAGTACTATCTGTATCTAGATGTAATATAACATGGAGAGTCCAGGACATAGTACTATCTGTTTGTACATGTAATATAACATGGAAGAGTCAAGGGAAACAGTACTCGTTATAACCTACATATATCATAAACAATAGGTTGAGAAGTAAAAGTTTCCTTATGGAGACTTTGCCAATGAAGTCTGCTGTAAAGTGTGGGGGAGATTACAGCCATTGGACACTCCAAGAGGGAATTCTGGGGGAAAAGGAAAAAATATGCATATGTTTTCCAGGATGGGATAAGGAAAACCCCGCTCTTTTAGGGAAGCTCCTTACAATTGGTAACAAAGATTGTGCTCACTGAGGCCCAGTCGAACAATAGATTTACGGAGAAATAGTGCTGCCTCGTCTATATCAAGGGACGAGGTGGTAGCTATTGGTTATCTGCAGGATTTTAAGATAGTCTGATAACTACCCCCCAAAGGCGCGCCATTTCATGGTATTCAAGGCTTTCAGGGGGGGTCTAGCAATGCTAGAAGTACTTCAGTCACTATATTGGGATGGATGACGGAGGATGCTGGCGATGGCGTCCGTGGCATCCGCTGAGAGGAGGCCTCATTCTTTATATTTTGCAGGTTTTACATTTAAAAACAAAATAGTATTTTCGGAATTTTTATCGGATATTATGGAATAATTCAGATGATAACATTGTATCTCCGCAGTCACATGTTTCAGTCTAGGGGTACCGCCTGTAAGGACACGATTTGTAGGAGCTCTTCATTGCGGAGCTGATATCGCCATTTGCCTTGAGCCGCATACTTACCAGCGTTTGCCCATCTGATATTAAATATGCGAGGAGACATGGAATCTCAAACTTTCTTTCTTCGCATGCTGAAGAACCTCAGACAAGCCTCCGACTGTGGAGAACATAATTAGGAATTGGGACCGTGAGGCGGCTCTCATGCATATGGGTAATTGATAACAAACTCTCACACTGTTTGCAGTAACTTGTACCTCGAGGCCGTCAGTGCAGAACATCAGTGGTCGGGTCCCCATACAGGACGCCAATGAGGGCCTCTCCATCGCATCTTCTCGCTCCCTTCCTTCCCTCTTGTCGATTCGGGGCTCACCTCCGTCTCTGGGAGAAGAGCAGATGAGAGGATCATTGGGAAAGTCGTCGTCTCTGAAGTGCAGACGAGAATCCGGACTGTTCCTCGATACAAACATACATAGACATTACAAACTTCCTTCATATACAAACTTCTTAGAACATAAAGGAAGTGGGGCAGATTCTGACACGGTCCGTGTCGCGATCCCGCGCGTGCGCTGTCCGACGAGGGCATAGGGACAGGCCCGATTCACATAGGCTCGTGCGCCCGAGTTCCTGCATCCGTCGCTTTTCTGCCCTGAGGTCCTCCGGAGTTCACCTGCTTCTTCCCGATGCCAGGAGTGCTTGATCTTGCAACACAAATTCCTTTTTAAGTAATTTTGCGGGTTTGTCCAATAAAAAGAGGGCCCAACTTTGGATATGGCTACATAAAATAGACAGAGATATCCCATGGGGGGTGATTTACTAGCCTTCCGCCCGAATCGCGTTTTTCGGAGGGTTACCCCGAATTTTTCCAATTTGCGCCGATTTTCCCTGAACTGTCCAGGGTGGGTTGGTTTTGGCGCACTGTACAACGGATTGTGGCGCATAGGCACCGGCATCACATCGGGATAGGAAAGCGGAGGGGCATTTGGCCCTCTACAAAAACCTGACGGGGATTCGGGAAAATAACCGCTGCTATTTGAAAAAAAAAAAAAGTCGCTGACACAGGTCACTTACCGCATACGGGCCCAGCTGGTGAACTGCAGTTGCCACTCCAACACGAACTTCAGCGCAGTGTAGGAGCCAGCGGACACTACCAGCGTGGAACTACCTTAGTGATCGCCAGAAGACCCGAATCCCCCACAACAGGAAAGCGCAGCGGGATGAGAATGGGACCGGGTAAGTAAATTTGCCCACCGCTGCCACCAATCTGTACCGAACCCGACTCACTGGAGTTCAGCCCTTCCTAAGCTCCGTCCCACTACTTCCACAAATTGCATCCTTACGCTCGAAATTTACTCCACAGTAAATCCACCACTGTCACCATCCACGAGCTTTCCTAACGAAAGAGGGGCGTAGGCAATCCTAACCACACAGACAATGCACCCTGATGATAACTCAGCGCATGCATCAATACTTACAACGATATACAAATTATAAATTCAACACAGAACATGCCTCACTTACTACATGGACTCTGCTAACACAAGACCTCTCGGTAACGTGATTCCCTATGTTTTATTAGACTCATGTCTCCACTCCCGGTGCCAATGCATGCAATGGTCTAGGACACCGGGGAACTATTCAAACTTCACTAGGCGTATGGCCAATGTTTGGAGCAAGTGTCGTTGAGCGCTTCGCTTTCGGTAAAAGATCTGCAAGGGTGTTGGAGAGGGTTTAAAGCCCCAAACAGAAACTTTTCATTATTTGTAAGGGGAACATAGACAGGGAGCAGCTGTGGGTGGTTACAGTGAACCAAAATGCTATGAATGGTCCACGTTGAATCTTCTGGCCCCAGTGTTAAAATCATTATTAAGTCATTCCCCCATGACGTGCCAATGATAAATAATACTGGATGTGATCCCTCCAGCACTATACCCTGTATATACTGTATACACGACGCCTCTGAGTACAGGAAGCCACGAGGATTGAAGGCTTGCTGAGTCTGGATCTATTACCTGGAACTTATCACTGGAAGTCTTTTTATGTAACGTTCCCGTATAAACGACTCTTAATTTATTGCTTTTTCTGAAAGAATTACAAAGGGCGTGAAAGTACTACGACTATTTATAAAGTAATGAAAAAGGAAACCATAACTCTTTTGGGCTGAAACGAAAATCCACACTGCGTCTTCAGTTAATATCACTCGATCCCTCTATATACCTTACGTTCGCCGGGGTTGTAGTTATGGCACAGTCTTTCACAAATATCAGGTGACTGTATACATTTATCGGCTTCGCTGAAGGCAATAAAACTATCCGAGTCATGTATTATTTTTATTCTGGTCAGGCCTCCTTTCTGCGCTCTTCTGGCCACGAGCCACCGGATATGAAAGCCGCCTTAGTCCGCTTGTAAGTTGTTTTGTTTCCCGGCATGTACAGTTGCAACTTAAAGCGTAGTTTTTTGCCAGCCGTGCTCCGAACTAGAGTTTTGTTGTTTTGGTTATTCTGAAGCATGGTTTATATTAGTCCCGTGATTCCTTAAGTAATCTCCACTTTTTTTTGTAAATGTGCATTGAAGTTGAGGCGCTGGGTCGTTAGAAGTTGAGAGAATCCGATGAGATGTGAGGGTCCACCAATCCGTGACATGATTGGGTTCTACTATCTCACGTGGATTAAGTAGCGGCTCTCTGACTGATTCATCGACATGAGTCTGACTTTTAGGAAGACGGCAGGGATCAGAGGAAAAGCATTCTGCATTGATAGGAGAAACGGGAGAGGGTCTTGGCCATCCTGGATCTAGATATATGCATTTGGACAATTGGAGAAGGGAGTGGGGTTGAAAGAACAGATTTAGTAGGGGATGTGATAGAGCGTGATATACTCTACACAAATTTAATCCCTTAAAACAAACAATTTTTTCCCACTTCCAGTCACCCTAAAATTTCTAACTGGAAGCTCAAAAATTTCCATAAAGACGAATCCTAAAGCGGACCTGAAATATACACCAGCCTTTAAAAGCTAAAAGAGTAATAGGACCTATGGTCTTACAATTCCTAGGCCCGTGGTGGCGAACCTTTGGAAGGGTGCAGAGTGGCACTCAGAGCCCTTTCTGTGGGGATAATCAGACCATCACCACAGGACAGAGTACACCCAAACAGGACCAATCTTCCTGCAGTCACAGGCAACTTATGAGAATGATGCTCGCCGCGCTATTTTAAGCACCACTTCATTGGCTGTTTGGAACGCCAGGAAAGGAGGTGCGTGTGACAGAACTGGGGTCATACTGTTGGGATCCACCAATCTTCCTCTACAGAAGACCCTCTTTCTTTCAAATTGTATTGGTTGCCTTCAGGGACTGCTACGATTGAACAGATGTGGAAGAAACATCGTTAGTAAAAATATGCTACTGCTAAAATGCCACGTGGAACTTCACAGTAAATAAGTTGGATTTTGGGTTGTAGTTTGGGGCACTCGGTCCTAAAAGGTGTCGCCATCACTGACATAGGCCAACTGGGGCTCCTGAGTGTACTCAGATGCCCACCCCATATACGGTCACCCATCATATTGCTAAAAGTATCGAAGCTGTACCTAACCCAGTCAATCTATGTGCTTGGCAGTTATGCTGACTCTCCCCAGGACATATGTCAATGGAAAGTAGATTGGTAATGTTATATTGTTCATCTGTTACACTTTTTTAGTGTGGTCAGGAGAGAAGTTGTCAATTGAAGATCAATGGGTCATTCTAAATTGCTTAGGTTACCAATGGGTTAGGACACAAAAGCGCCCGTTTAGCCCACACGTTCAAGGTTGGAAGCCACATACTTACCTGTGATATCATTCTAAATCAAAAAGCAACATAAGAACTTGAGTGTTTTTATCCGTTATGTTCTTCTTAGGTTTTTCTAGTTTTACTCTGAAACCTGTATGTCAGAGATCCAACCATTTGAGGTCCTGGAGTCCCTCTCTTCTAGTGTTTGGGTGTAGGTTTTGGACTGGTCAAAACTACTGCACGCGGCTGAGACATTGACAACTGCAGGGACCTACCCCCTGGCATCATGTATCACAATGAGCAATGTCCATAATTATAGTCCATAAACTGAAACGGAAATTCTAAAAACCAATGGGTTATGAGGTCTCACAACAGCTATAAAATGATGAAAATATTACCATTTCACTGAAATGAACCAATTAACTAATGATTTTAAGTTAATAAAAAGTAAACGCTGATGGTTAGAAAACAGTAATGTCATTAACGACAGGAGGCTGTTTGGATTAACATGGGTCGACCCACAAAGCATGACTGTATCTTGCACTCTACAGCTAAGATCTAAGTATGTTCACAACGTATTTAGTAAAAAAATGGACAGATGGTGGAAATACAGCTGTTCAGGCTATCATCAAAATGGCAATTCTTCCCTAAAAACGAAAAAAATGGTTTATTCAGACCGATATAGTCAAAAAAGATGAAAACCAACTTGGGTGGATGGATGGAATTTGAAACATTGTTGACCCTCCTTGAGTTATAAGACCTGGGCTATCTTACTCTTTCGCTTCCTGTGTGTTTCGCGTTCATCCAACTTTGTACCCAAGAAAATGGGGATTCAGTTTAAAGTATTGTCGTTGTTAAACTTTTTGAAATATTTGAGAAGATGATCAGATGGCTAACATTTGAACAGCTACGAGCATTAATAGAAGGGATTATGTTGTGAAGCTGCACCCAGAGATGGAACTCTTAATGACAGTCAAAAATGCTCCCCAGATTTTCTTGGGCTTCTCAAACATAGAGTTTTATTACCTATTTTAAGCCTTCCAACGCCGGTTAAGAGCAAAAGAAGAAGGACTGAATGTCCAAATTTTGATTCTCAGGGATGAGTATAAAATATGCGGACAACTTTTTTTCGCACAACTTGTCCACCATGGCCTCAAATAGAAAATAAAGTAGATTTAACTAGGTACCCTGTTATAAAAAGTGGAACTGAGTACTATGAGTTTGGAGGACAAGCTTTGGACAACTCCGTGGGACAGCAATGTAATTGTAATTCTTTGACAGACTCCACCGGTTGTGCACTGTGATAAACAACTAAATAGATACCAGGGAGTTCGTATTACTACCTGTGGTAAATATAAGCAAATTAAGAGATTCACTGTAGTCACTACTTACCTGTAGGTTACAAGATCCCTCATAAGATATAGTCACCATGATAGCAGGTAGTAAACTAACTGTTGGCTTTGGGACACTCCTAGAAAAGTTGAACTCCGTAGGTTTCATCCCTTTCACATCCTTTATGAATACAGATTCCTTGGACGTCAGATCCAGGTTACGACCTCTTGAAGTGGTCCGGGTTGTTGTACTGGTGAAGTAATGGCTCACCAGGAGTACTGAGAAAACAGACATTGTATGAACAACTGGCGAAGCGAAAAGAGTAGTCAAAAACAATCTTGGGTCAGGGAAGCAGGGAGGAAGTCAAAGTCAAAGGTGTAGGAGAGAGGGGACAGACGACAAGAAAGATATGTAAAGTTCGATGAAAAAGTTGTAGTTGATAATAAGACCAAGTAAACAACCATCCGCGCGAGTCATCCAGATTCTATATTAAGGGAAAGCAAAAGCCTGGCATGAGTACATGAGTAAAACCGTCAAAATAGCGTAATAGAATAAACCACCTGTTGTAGGAGCTAAAATAATCTATGGTAACACTTTATTGGTACGATGCCTGACTTGGGCAGAAGAAGTGTCTGCATAAACCCAGAGTGGGACTTGTTGAGTTTGGCCCCAATGGAGAAACAAAACATGGGTCAGAGAAGAAGACTTAGGCAAACCTTGACGTGCCAAATGGAAAGGACCCCCATGTGACACAATATGTTCTTGGGAGGAGCTTGAAATCTGTATGGTACCGTAGGATTAGATCTACTGAGGTTGGACCTTACTTGAACAATTCATCCCGACAGTTATACTAAGAGGTGACCAAAGGATGATGCTGCAATGCGCTCCATCCTCTCACAGCAGGGCGGGGTCCACATCGACTATGCATTTATATTAAGTGCACATGTGGGATGATCTATACCCCCTTCACAGTCCCTGGAATAATGGAATGGAAAACTCGGGGGGGGGGGGTGTACATAGGGGGCAGTATTATAGTAGTTATATTCCTGTACATAGGGGGCAGTATTATAGTAGCAATGCATCATTTACTTTGTTGTTTATAGCGAAACAAAATTCTGGAAATCATTTTTGTTTTCCTTTTTAGCACACATCATATTGTTACTTCCTAAGTTCATGACCAGAAATCATAAAACTTCCCCCACCAACAGGCCGAGTCCTCATAAACACTACTTCATGGCAGCCTCAACTCTTTTTGCGTAGGCTCCCGGAACAATTCAATCTTTCATATCTGCTTAATCATTTGGGATTAGCGCCATTCAAGAGCGGCTTAATACTGGGTTATATTCTATTCTGTTTTCTTTTCCAAGTCTACTCCCATGTATCCAATAAAGAAGCGGATTCATTGTGTCCTTACTATTAAATATTTCATTCTTGGAACGGGCGGAACAATCGGAGCAAATATAATATACACCATATTACCCGGCCAGTAAACATTCCCCCTTCAAAGACACATGAAAAGAGACCTTCAAACCTGGATCTGACGGAGACCACCAACGTGCAGGGTGGGAATTTTTTATTTATCGTTTTTTTTATGCGTGCGCTATGAAACTTGAACGTTTGCCAAGGAAACACATTTTCTTTCTATTTTACTAAATACAAAGAGTTTTTACTAAATAAAGATAGACCGTATACATCTTGTTTGTACCGTCTATAAACATCCGGCCATACAACAACGACGTTCATACGGTTTCGGTTTGGAGGAAGGAGAAAAAAAAATATACAAAAATACTTGTGATTTTTTTAAAAAAATTTTATTTATTTATTTTTTTAAGCCCTGTTTTCTCTCCCACACTCTTTTTTTTTCTTTTTTTTTTTTTTTTTTTTCCCGAAACGCTCCTTTCCAGATGGCCAGAAGACTGAGGCGCTGTCATCTCGGTGATGAAAATGGATACCCTCCTGCCTCCATTTTGAAGCAGGCAGCAGATCACAGAATTGGCAGGCTGCCTGCTCTGACATTCGCTTGTCACAGCAAAATGAAAGGGGGGAAAATTCCACCAATAAAAAGACATCTGCAACATTAACCAGTTCAGCGCCCTTGGGGGGTGGGGGGGTGGGGTTCGGCCCTTCAGAGAGTCGCCAACACCGGAGGGGGGGTGTGGGGGTCTGGCCGTCGTGAAAAAGGTTAAAAATAAAATATATTTCCCTATTGCAAGTGATGAACACATAGAAACGATTTATTCTTTATGGGGACGCATATCACAACAGCGCCATGTTGCCACCCCTTACGTACGGGCTGATGAATCTGTTGCCGATTCGACTTCTATATTCGTATACAGGCAGTTACATACAAGATAGGGTCTGTAGGTTTGTTCTTAAGTTGAATTTGTATGTAAGTCAGAACTGTATATTTTATCATTGTAATCCCAGCCAGAACTTTTTTGGTCTCTGTGACAATTGGGTTTTAAAAATGTTGGATTGTCATAAGAATCAGGATTAACAATAAAGCTTCATTACAGACGCCTGTGATAACTGTTACAGCTGATTATTGTAGCCTAGGACTAAAGTACAGTAATTACCAACATCCAGAGATCCGTTTGTAACTAGGGGTTGTATGTCAGTCGAGAGTTCTTAAGTAGGGGACCGCCTGTATATGGAAGATATTTTAAGATGGAGATTCAAAGAGACAATAGTGATCAAGCATTAAAAGAGTCCGTAGTGGGAGAATGTTCCGATTCAGACTTTATATCTATGTGTCAATTGTGGGGAAAAAAAAAATCTAATATTTTTGCTAATTTGTAACATTTAAAAAACAAACTGCATAAATTGTTGCTACAGGAATTTTTCTTTTTTAAGGATTGCAAGTTGCAAAAAAAAATTAGGCCATGTTAAATCACATGCATTGTGTGATACTGCAAAGAATATATTCCGCAGAATTTTTTTTTTAAATCAATTTTTTTAATAGGACACTGAACAAGCATTTAAAAAAAAAAAATCTAAATTTTAAATCTAGATCTACATCTTAAAAAAAGAAAGCCATCTGCATATGTAATTGATGCAATTGATGTCTAATTAACTTTTTGGAGTTTTGGAATTTAAAAAATTTCTCAGGTCTATAGTCATAGTTTGGCCGTGTACTGCTAAGGGTGTGTTCACACGTGGCACCTCAATTGAGAGGAAATTTTAGTGAATTTTTTTGTGTTTGTAGAAAAGAAAAATTATCAAAAAATGTGTTGTATTGATGTAAAATCATTGACATTTTTTAAAAAAACACATGGGTTTTTACTTCTGGAGAAGCTATTCTAAAAAAAAAAAAAAAATTCTATTTTCAATTAGTTGGTCAAAATTGTAGTTTTTACATGTCATTTCTTTCCCATTGAGACACCTAAATATAATGTCGTTTAAATATCTCTATTAAATCAAAGCAAAAAAAATCAAAAATTCAAAAATTTAAAAAAAGAGTCTCAGGGATTGTGGGATAACTGACGCAAATGCTGAAAAAAAAAATGTAAATGCAGTCCGAGCTGCCACCAAAGAGAGTAAAGCGAATGAGTGTAAAATTAGCTATTCAAATCCTTTGCAAGATTTTTAAAAAATATGTTTTATTAAAAAAAAAAAACCCTGAAAAAATATCAACAGGAATATGAAATTAAAATAAAAATAAAAAAATGTCCTGTCCATCAGGAGAGTATGAAATATTTAAAATTTTTCCTAAAAAAATAAGAAATATTACATTTGCCTGTTCTTCCATACAAAGCATTAATAAGAGCCCTCACGTGTTTTCTGGTACAATGTAACAATAGGCCACAACTTCCTCCATATCTTGAAATCATGAAAGAGTAGACAAGGATTTTTTATTTTTTTCTAATTTTATAGTGAATCACTTCTCTGTGACTAATTGTCTGGACATTATCCTGTTGGGCAGGAAAAAAAAAGACAGAATTTCACTTCCCAAACATTTGTGTGGAAAAACCCGGATGACAGCGAAAAACAATAGGAAAGGTGACAGCCTTGAGTATAATAAAAACATAAAAATCCTTAGGTATAAAGATATTTTTAAAAACGGGAAACTTGCCCTTCGTATCGAGTGAGATCGCTGCTTATATGTACATAACTACAGAAAAAGTGATCTTCAGATAGACACATTTATATACAGGCGGTCCCCTACTTAAGGACACCCGACTTACAGACGACCCCTAGTTACAGAGGGACCCCTCTGCCTCCTCTGACCTCTGGTGACCTCTCTGGATGTTACTATAGTCCCAGACTGCAATGATCAGCTGTATAGTGTCTGTAATGAAGCTTTATTGATAATCCTTGGTTCAATTACAGCAAAAAATTTTGAAACTCCAATCGTCACCGGGGCAAAAAAAAAAAATTTCGGCTGATCTACAATGATAAAATATAGAGTTTCGACTTACATACAAATTCAACTTAAGAACAAACCTATGGAACCTATCTTGTACGTAGCTGTATATATATTTATATACACCTAATCAGAAATGCCCCTTTATGGGTATTACACTCTTCCTTTATATTATTAGGACAAGTGTCTTTTTTCAACCGTATAAACTATGAAACTATGAAACAGGATGTCACTTGTGATGTAAGAGGAAGTGACGTGGTCCACGGATTGACTCAAGGGAGTCCCTTGACCCCTGGCACTTTCAGTCGAGATGCCAAAGACCAGAAAGACTTTTTTTTTTATTGGACCCATTGGGTTTACCAAAAATCCTTTAAACCCCCTTTTACCACGCTGATGGCCTCCTGTTTTGGCACCAGCACATAAAGTTGCTGGGAACTGGCCGACTGTTCCCAGACCCTGTGAGACCTCCCAGATCTGAAATAATTTCGATCGAATTGTCCATTATTTTTTTATTCAGGGGTTATCCAGAATTGGAAAAAAAAACATGGATGCTGCAAACAGATTGTGAGTTTTAAGCTGTGATTGAGGTAGAGATGAGCAGACCTGGCGTTTACATTCAGGTTCAGCCAAGCGTCCCGGAAATAATATGGAAATGTCAGACATCCAAACCCGAACCCGAACGTCGGGTATGCTCATCTCTATTCATAGGTGTGTTGCTGTATCTGTATGGAGGCAGAAACATTCTTCTGCTCCTAAGTAATCCCTTTAAGTAGTCCATACATTTACTTGATTTTGGAAGGGTCCATGATCTACTACGAGCTGAAAGCAGCAAAGTTCCCTGTATATATGCATTACCTACACACTAGGGGAGTGTGGGGAGGGGACATACAACATACCCCATTTCCACCCACTTTGGGTGTAACTGAACGGGTAGGTGGCATAATAGATGCCCCCCTAGGTGTCCTACAGAAGAGGATTCCCTCCTCAGGCCTACTAAGAGTGCGCCTGCTTAAAGGGGAGATTTTGATTTGGGACACAGACTCTCGAATTTCTATAGACGCTAACAGTCCTGTGCACTAGGCCGAGCTCCTAGCCTAGCGTAGGGGTCAATAATAATTCTATACTATAAGGATTCATTGATTTCTAAGGGCCATGGTAAAGAAATAATCTGTGTTGCTCCTAGCAAGCAATCACAGCGCAGCTTTCATATCACATTCAGCTCTGTGAAAATGAAAGCTGCGCTGTCATTGGTTGCTATGGGCAGTGAGCAACCAACACTATAAAATCACCACAGAAATTTACCATACAATCCTCTTTACCCCATAATCACCCAAAATATCATTACACAAAGTCCATAGAGATCGCAGGAAGGGGGAATAACCTACATAGGGGATAGCGGAATTAAATCTAATTATGATTAACCATTTTGTGTCAGGGCAGCAAAGTGTTAATGAGGCACTTTACTGCCGGCCTATCCGTCATCTTCCAAAATGGCTGACTGGCAGAATTGAACAGATCATAGCAAAAATTTGGTGCCAGACCACTCCCCCTTTTTCAAATTTGGGGGGGATGTGACAAACTCCTTTTGAATCCCCAGAGGCTTTCGGCGTTGGTTCACTTCCCTCTTCCCATTATAAAACATGCACACAAGGCCTCACTGAGCATGCATGTACATCAGAGAGTCAGGAGGAACAGCTGCCAAACAAGTGTCGCCCACCGCCGACCAAAAGTGTAAATCCAGCTTTGGAGTTGTAGTTTTCAACAACTGGCACTTTAGCTGTTGGAAAACTACAACTCCCATGACCCAGCCTCTGTGCCTGTAACAGCATGCTAGGAATTGTAGTTTTGTAACAACTTGAGCAAGTCCAGGTCAAATATTACTTCCTGAGAGAATATAAAAGGTCACGTACAGGCGCAGTAGAGATGAGTTTGTCAGATTGGACGTAATGCGCAACCAATCAGATTCTAGTGTCAATCCACAAAGAATCCGAAAAATCACTGATTTCAGGACTCTGGAAAAGTTGGGTGAGAAACAATACACCTCCCAATATTTGAACCCTAAATTGCTATAAACTTTAAGAGTCGTCCATTTCCCCTGTGAACCCCCCGCCCCCCCGCCATTTATACAGCTATGAAGGAGCAGTAATAACAAATTCCCATTCAGGGTAATGTTTGGTGTCGCCACAGTAAGAACTTCAAAGAAGAAGATAAGAGAAGGATTTATATTTAGCGGTGACGATTGTTATATTATAGACGCCCTACGCTTTCTGAGTGTAATAACGCCGTTATGCCTCGCAATAATGTTAATTAAGACGCACAGAGACAAGGGGGTGTTTTTGTTTTTCCAGAAATAGAATCTCTCCCACCAGTTGAGGACGTGGGCAGAGCAGCGGCAAAGCCGCTATGTATCAGAAAAAGAGCCTGGCATAATAAGATGGCTATATCAGACCAGTGACCTCATGCCTCAGCAGGTGTGACCCCCTAACCTCCTATACCACCCCCTCCCCCCTTATCATCTGGAGGGTTCATGATGAGGACAGGAAATAACCTACAGAATCTTTGGCTTTGGGACATCAAGTCTTGTCCTTTTTGCAGGTGCCAAAAACCTAAAGGGCATTGCCCAAGGGTCAAATACCAAAGGGTCAAATACCAAAGGGTCAAATACTGGTCTATGGACTTCCATGTGACATTATGGTATCTTGACAAAGATTCCAACTTTTTCTTCTACAAAGCGATGCTTAGTAGTGAGTACGGTCATAGCTCAAACTTGAATTTCGCTGTAGGCCCCCCCTTTACAAACACAACTTCTGACATCTGTTGGATATATGACAAACTAGGAAGACCAGGAGCGAAACGACCCACCAGAGTACCAGAGGATTCTCCAGTGAGCCCACAGAGGTCCAGCAGAAGACGACCCAACTTGGAGACAATTAAGGTCTACTTCCTCTGGATGGACCCCCAAAAATAATGTTATCTGGTGGGCCTATGGAACCCTAGTCCCACAATGAGGGAGACAATAGAAACATTCCGTCCACACCTGTGATAAGTGGTGCCAAAATCACCATGTAGAATTACAAAGCCCATGAGTGGCATTTATCTTTACTTTTCTTCCAGTTTTTTCTGTCTTTTTGGGGACATTTTTTGGCGCATTGCAATTTTTGTGCTTTTTTTGGGACATTTTGAAATGTCCGCCAGACATTTGTTTTTCATCAGTAAGACTCATTCTCTATTCTATTCCACATGTGCTAGATGTCATAAATGACATTTATCATTCTCTAATTGTCTAAAATTTGTGACAAGTTTTTGGCGCAAAAAACTCCAGACCAAACCACACTTAAGGAAAACTTAGAAAATGGAAAAGAAGTGACTTGAGACAGTTGGGCGACATTTTTGTGACATTTGTAACAAATGTCTCAACAAGAGATCTGAAAGAAAGACCCCATTTAACACAAGGAAAAAGTGAGATCGATAAAATTACTAAAGAAGCAGACGGAAAAAAGAGAAAAAGGCAAAAACAAGTCAAAACAAAGAGAGATAAGATAAATGACCCCCTAGGTGTTCCGAAGGAACATGGCAGAATTGTCCAAACTAGTGTTTGGTGGTCAACTAATAAAACAAATAATACATTTTGAAGGGTATAGAAGCTTTTGCAACATTTTTTTATGGTACCAATGATTATATTATTTATAAAAAGTTCAACTTTTTTTCTGCATACAGCTCCTTTGCAGAACGATGCATCTCCATGGCTACAGACTACTTAGTAGTAGTAGAAATTAGTATTTTATGATCAGATCTTCCGAAGAACTGGCTGAAACTAGTCATGACTAGGGATGAGTAGAACCTTTCAGGGTCCGGTTTGTTGAATATGGCCAAAATCTGATCCGACAAGTTTGGTTCAGATCCGGGTTCGCTCACCCCCTTTGGTAACACCTGTGATCGGAGATGGCATTGTGGGTGTCACCCATTTAAATGCTGCTTGATGTGTGCCACAATTATAGTCAGGATTGTCAGTCCCATGATGTCATCAGAGAGCGACAATTCTGAGAAAGATTATTGTTACCCGCACCGATTGCGTGTGTTTCCGGCAGGGGGTTGAGCCCTAAATGCCGGACCCAAACCGGGGACCCAAGCCCCGGTCCAGGTTGGCCTTCTTCTGATTTTAGCCAATATCCTAATAGAAACAAGAATGAGAATGTGCCTGGGATTGGTTTTTCCATCACATTTAGTATGTTTGGAGTTAAAAATTTGAGCTTTTAAAAAAAAAAAAAAAAATGAAAAAAAAATCACTAAAATTTTGCCGTTTACAGATGGCACAATAGGGTAATATAATCTTAGAAAAAAGTGACAATTTATGGAGAGGAAAATTTTTTTTAGATGACTCCTTATAATAGCCGCCCGCAGCAGTGACATTAGCGTAATTCAATTACGCCGCCAAAAAAAAAATAAAATATAAAAAGAAATAATAAAAATGAAACAAGATAAAAAAAAAAAAACTTCAAAAAGTAAAAGTCAAAATTACTCAGCGCATCACAACAACAAGCTCAGTCATTTTGCTCCGAATCCCGTCTCGCGGGTGGACTCGATGGTCCTCCGCGGGTTTTTAGTGTCTCCATGGAAACACCTGGAATCTTTCCGTCGGATGATAATTGTGTACATGGAGTTGGCAGGTTAGTTATCTTTGTCGGTGAGTTACATTTGATTTGCTGTGTTAAGAAAACAAGTGACTGCCAAAATTCCGAGAAAGTTGGCCCCGGTTAAATATGCTTGGAATTGATTATATTACACCTGAGTGAACATCTCTCACAACATGTACTCATTACATATCTCATCCAGGTGAGACATGTGTTAGAGTGGATACAGCTCTCGGGGAGATTCTGTGATGGTCCTGATTGACAGGGCCGGTGCACCACAACCACCTGAGGATAATTCTAGCCCCACATCTACAAATTCCATGTTACAAAGTGACATCTAATAGATGATTTCTCTGCTTATCCTGCTACATGACATATCTTTAGGTTGAATTATAGCACATAACTCATTTTAGAGAAATGGAACATAAATGATGCTGCTCTCTCCCCCCTCTCTTAGCAGGAAGTCACAGCGACGTCTTCAAAGCTAAACACTGCTGAATTCTACGATGATATTCTGATTCATATGTTCTGACTTGAGCCACCACTTTAATAGTCAACCTAACATGTATCTTAATGATTTTCTTTTTCGTTTGCTGGTTCTGGGTGGAACCATGAATACATCACTGACCCCCTTCTTTGAGCCTAGGTTATTTCTATAATAATTATTATTATTTATATAGTGCACACAGATTACGCAGCGCTGCACAGAGCTTGTCACATCAGTCCCTGTCCCCACTGGGGCTCACAATCTAATTAAGCTATTAGTATGTTTTGGAGTGTGGGAGAAAACCGGAGGACCCGGAGGAAACCCATAATGAATATTTTGGTCAGTTATGCTTATATCGTTGTAGCTATGGTTGTAGCTGCATCAAAACCTTCCAGAGAAGATGAGAAAGGTCCATTGTGTAAATGTGTATAAATCTAAGTAGGCAGTGTTCAATCAAGTTATACCTTAATCAAATTATCCATCATCCGCTAGAAAAAAGACCCTAGTGGCCTACAAGTCTGATTGCCAACTTAAGTCCAGTCTGGGCCCACTGAAGGATCCTCTGGTTCCAGGGCTAAACCTAAATTCTCTGTTGCCTGAGGGTAACTGTAAAACGATGCCCCCCTCCACCCCATCCATCAGTGTACAATATATCATGTTGTTTTTCTTTAAAGGTGGTTTCTCCATGTAGTATGATGCTAAAATCCAATGTGAAGAGACACTATTTTAAATTTTCCAGTGTGTATAGTAGGTGACTGTGCTTCTGATGCTGCCCCCTACCTCCTTGCAATAGGCGCCGCCTGAGGCGAGAGGCTCAACTCATAACTGGAGCACACTTGTCCAGCTCTGACAGCTCCCAATGGCACACGGTGGGTCATATATAACAACAAGCCAATTTAAAGGGGTTCACCCAAGGTTACTTTCTTCCAAAAACAGCACCACCCCTGACCATGGTTTGTGCAGTTATTGCAGCAGTGTAGAAATGAATGCAGCTTAGTTGCCATACCGCACACTACCCATGGTCAGGTGTGGCACTATTTTTGGAAGAAAGCAGCCATGTTTTTCAACCTTGGCAGGACCCCTTTAAGCTTGGCACCCCCCCCAACCATAGTCTGGTTTCTTATATAGATATAATGAACCTTCCTTTGACATTTTGCTAAAAAAAAAAAAAAATACAGCCAAAAAGTAAAAGAAAGGACATAAACAGATTAAAATACAGATTGTTTCTAAAAAAAAACTACAGCTACTACCAGGCAGGCTTGGCACCGGCTGCTTACTGAGGGTGTAATAAACAGGTGGATAAAGTTCCCACCGACATCCTGCCAAGTAAGACAATCTCCCATCCAAATGCGATTAACTGTATTCATTTAGCAGATATGAGCAAACATAACAGAGCGCATACCGCTAGGACAAATACAGGAGTCATGGCATCCCGGGGAACAGGACGGGGACGTGCCGAAAATATACCGTGTCCATACAGAAGATCCCATACTGACCCTGACACTACACACCACTGCCCCAATGCAGAACCAGAACACACAGAGAAGAACATAGTCTATAATACACCATAGCCATGACATCCCTAACATATAGCTTATGTGCTGCTTAAAGGGTTAGTCCACTTTCTACTTTGTAATAGAAACAATGCCCCCTTGTTTTTGACCAAAGTCAAGAGTATAGTGGTGAATGGAAGCAGAGATAGATGTCCAGGAAATCGGATTCACATGTTCTGATTCTGATCTTTGAAGGTTTACTAGACCATAGTCGTCAGAAGAACATATCCTCTGGAGGACCCAATCTTTGGGGCAGCACGGTGGCTTAGTGGTTAGCATTACAGCCTTGCAGCGCTGGGGACCTGGGTTCAAGTCCCAGGGTCAACATCTGTAAAGAGTTTGTATGTTCTCTGCGTGTTTGCATGGGTTTCCTCCGGGTCCTCCGGTTTCCTCCCACACTCCAAAACATACTGGTAGGTTGATTAGATTGTGAGCCCCATTGGGGACAGGGACAGATTTGGAAAGCTCTGTGCAGTGCTGCGTAATCTGTGTGCGCTATATAAATACAGGAATTATTAATCTTTCAGTGACTTCAATACACACAGTGCAATACTTTGTTTGACCTCTGGAGGCGCTGCAGGGAATTGTAACATTTAATTCCCACTTCCCACTTGATTGCTATTGGTCTCATCCATTTAGTGACCCCATCTAGCTAAAACCATTTACAAATAAATCCTCCATAGGGGGTTTTCTGATTTAGAAACATCCCATGTCCATTAATCTAATTTCCAACACCTCATTTAGCTGCTTTATAAGTTGCTTCCTGCTCTGGAGGACCCAGCCTGTCATTGATTTTAATATGCATAGTGTAATGCTTCATTTCCCCTGTGGTGGCGCTGCAGAAATCTGCTACACTTGAATATAGTTTCCCATGACAGTTGATTGCTGGAGGTCTAACCCATTGGACCTCCTACCAGAACGTAAGTGAATTACTTAAAAGGGAATTCGATTATACAAAATCCAATTGGGGCATATAGGAAAGGGGAACCTCACTAAGCCAGAGGGGAGAGCTGCTTCATCCTGCTTTGTAGGGCTTAGCCCTTCAGGGACAGCCTAATAATTTCAATACACATTGTGCAATGCCCTAATTCCCCTGCGGGGGCGCTGCAGGTTGGTAGAAAATATGCTTTCAGCTTCAATGGAGATCTCACCCATCTCTATGCCCATATCTACAACCATAGGGGAAATAAACTTTTACTTAAAGGGGAATATACCCTTTACCCAACACCCTAGTAGGTCACAGATGGATGGGTCCCTTATTTACTCAGACTATAGAGTTGGTATTTTGGGTGTCTCCTGCTCTGGAGGACCCAGACAGTCTAGGATAGCTACATGATTTTACTATGCACAAAGCAATACTTAATGTGCCCAGTGGTGGCGCTGCTGCAAAACCGAACACTTCATTCCACATTCACAACAATGGAGCAGGACAAAAATGTCTAGACAAAAATGGAGTAATCCAAGTCGTATATACAGTATATAAATGCACAGTGATATCAGGGCATCATGGGAAGTTGTGTCTCAGCAGCGCCTGGCAGGATCTCCTAAGGTCCCATACAGATGTGCACCACTGATGCCTGCACTGCTGGTGACAAACAATGGAGTAACACAAAGTGGATATATGCTATAAATATACAGTGATATGAGGGCATCATGGGAAGTGTGTCTCAGCAGCACCTGTCAGGACCTCCGAAGGTCCCATACAGATGAGCAGCACTGATGCCTGCACTACTGGTGACAAAAATACAGTAACACAAGGTGGAGATATGGAATAAATATACAGTGATATCAGGGCGTCATGTAAAGTGATCTCAGCCGCGCCTGTCAGACCTCCTAAGGTCCCATTACAGATGAGTCACAACTGATTGTCTGCAACTGCTGGTGACAAAATGGAGTAACCACAATTGGATATATAGAATAAATAACAGGATATGAGGGGCATCATGGGAAGTCGTGTCTCTGCAGCGCCTTGTCAGGACCTCCTAAGTCCAATAGCACAGATTCTTGTACTGCTGGTGATTACATAATCTGTAATTGGCGAGTCCCCAGGCGCACGTACATTCTCCTATCCTGCTGTGTAACAGTAAATGAGATGCGCTATCTGGGCGCCCCCCCGCGGCCACCTATAGCAGATAGGACCTCGCCTGGCGCCGCTAACAGCCGGCGGATTAACCTTATTAACATTGTGTCCTCTTTTTTAGGATGTAAACAATTAGTGCTTTATTTTTAATGTTCGGTGCCTGTTGATGTTAGCACCGTGCTGCATGGCGGGTGACGGATCTACAAGGGGCGCGGGCGCTGCAGCTGCCATTAACCCTCCGTGTGCCGAGCTGCCAAAAATACAAGAAGACATATTGTAGAGAAATCTATTACTATCTCTATTATTGTGTGACCTCAAGGTGGCAGCAAAATACTATTTCATCCCTGTCCATACTATACTACTGGTCCCTGTATAGGGGTCCACGTGGCCTCCTTCTAGCCATAGGTCTTATACAGTGTCCTCACACTGCTGTGTTCCCTGCTGTTTATAGTCCTTTCCTTTTACTCTACTAAAAATCTAGCACAGCAATGTAAGGACACGCCCCAGTCACTTAGAGAAGCTACAAATCTGAATTTAAATACATATTTCACAGTCCTGCTTGCTACTAACAACATACACAAAGGTATAAGTACAAATCTCACAGGGGCAATACCTAACACTACCTGCACAGAGCACAGCAGTGTGAGACAAACCCCTAGTGCACTTGGAGACCCACAATTTCAGAATTAAAATCCATATTCACAGTCCTGCTGCTACTAACAACATACACAAAGGTATAAGTACAAATCTCATTGGGTAAGCAATCCTAACACTATCCGCACAGAGCACAGCAGTGTGAGGACATCCCCTAGTGCACTTGAGAAGCTACAATTCTAGAATTGAAATCCTATTTTCACAGTCCTGCTGCTACTAACAACATACACAAAGGTGTATAAGTCAAATCTCATTGGAGGCATACCTAACACTACCTTCACAGAGCACAGCAGTGTGAGGACACCCCCATTGCACTTGGCGAAGCTGCAATTCTTGATTTAAATCATATTCTCACGTCCCTGCGGCTACCAACAACATACACAAAAGTATAATTACAAATTCATCACAGGGGCAATAACCATACACTATCTGCACAGAGCACAGCAATGTGAGGACATCCCCTAGTGCACTTGGAGAAGTTACAATTCCAGAATTTAAATCCATATTTCACATTCCGTGCTGCTACTAACAACATACACAAAGGTATAAGTACAAATCTCACCAGGGCATACCTACCACTACCTGCACAGAGCACAGCAGTGTGGGAGACAACCCCATTGCACTTGGAGACGCTACAATTCTAGAATTTAATCCAATATTCCACAGTCCTGCTGCTGCTACTAACAACATACACAAAGTTAATAAGTACAACTCATTGGGGGCAATCCCAACACTACCTGCACACAGAGCACAGCATTGGTGAGGACAGCCCCCAGTGCACTTGGAGAAGCTACAATTCTAGAATTTAAATCCATATTTCACCAGTCCTGCTGCTACTAACAACATACAACAAGGTAAAAGTACAAATCTCATTGGGGGCAATATCTAACCTACCTGCACAGAGCACAGCAGTGTGAGGACATCCCCTAGTGCACTTGAAAAGCTACAACCCTAGATTTAATTCTAGGATTCTAGAATTTGAATTCACGAAACCTGCGACAGATGCTGCACACAAGCCACAAAATCTGATATCACGCAACTCCCAGGCACAAGCCCTGCGCTCTCTTTAGGCGATGGGGGGGGGTAATTTGTACATTTTGCCTTTGATATGTTTAGGGTCAGGGCCTTTTTCCTGGACTGACCTATCCAGGGTTTGCAGCTACAGACCACAGTAGTTTTCGGGCAGGTCTCTAATATGAGCACTGTTGCTGGCAATGGTTAAAGGAGGACTGGAGGGGGGGGGGGGGATGATGAAAAGAGCAGCCCCCCAGCCCCTCACGTGAAGTGCATTACCAGACCAGCATGGATAGCCGGAAGGAAAACCCACCCACCCCCGAGCCCCAGCGTTTTATTCTATCAACCCTGCAATGCACACATCAAACCAGATTCGGCCCCTTCCAGATCTTTCTCATAGGACAAACTGCAAAAGTGGCCCAGGGCCTGGTCCTGCCTGCATCACATCTCGTAATTGGGACCATATGACAGTCAGAGGCGCCCAGCAAATGTAAAGACCCCTCCTTAGCAAGGAGGGGGGGGTGGGGTTTCAGGTCCCATGACCTCTAAGTGGCATGGTGCACCATGGAAAACAAGTGCACAGGACTACAATAACCACCTGCGAGAGGAGGGGGCGCCACATGTCAGCCCCCAGGGGTTAACGCCAAGGTCAATAGGGGCTAATAAAATGCCTGACCAGAACAGTTGGGGGGGGTGGGAGGCGGTAGACAGGTGTAAGACCCCCATTCAGACATTACAATTTTAAAGGAACTTTATAAACAAATGCAGGTCTCATGTTCAGAGCCTCTTATATTTGGAGGACTGTTCCGGTCCTCTTTATACCCTCATGTGAATAGATTCTATGTATACATACCACCTTTCACTTTAGGAGTGCTGCAGGGAAACTGAACACTTACTGCCTGATTTATGAACAGATCACTGCCATCAATAGCATCCCAGAAGTTAGTGATCTGTTATTGTCAAGTGACCTGTATAACACAAAGGGATTGTCCGGGTGGATAACCCTTTAAGTTTTTTCAGATGTGACTAAGTTTTTGATTAAAGAAATCTACATGAAAATCCATCATGATAACTAGATCAGGCACCGAGACATATGGAATCTTCTTATATTTGTTTATCCATGGCCTCCTTCTTTCTAAATCAACTTTTACAATTAGCTAATGAGTCACAAGTGTCTTTGGAGGCCTTTACCAGAGCCCAAAGTTCTGTCCCCAGGGACAATACCTAACACTGGCTTGTAAGAGATGCTGCTGTGCTTGCTGGACTTATATCCATTATCACAAGTCCTGCTGCTACTAAACAACTTACACAAAGGTCTGTTTACACATCTCTCCAGGGACAATACCTAACACATGTTCAAAACTGCTGACGGGATTCCCTTAAAGTAAAAGTCCTAGCCCTGGCTACATTTGTAAAACACTACTTGATGGTGTCATGCTCCTCCGTATCATAGCTACCTATACCTACCTACCTATAGTTATCCTATGTCTGGAAAGCAGGGGGACACTGACAACCACAGTAACCTGCCTCAGTTTCATGTTCCACTGGGTTGTCAACCATTTGTGTTTAGAAGCTTGCAGTTTGGAGCGTTACATCTTTGATTAGATTGTGAGCCCCCATGGGGACAGGGACCAATTTGGCAAACTCTGTGCAGCGCTGCGTATCTGTGTGCGCTATAACATAAAGGAATTATTATTATTATTGTCCTCCATACAATGACACATTGGGGCTCATTTACTATGGCACCATGGCCGCCCTTTCCCGTTTTTTTTCAGTTTTCCGGCCAATTCCACACGGGATTTTGGCGCACATATCAGATTTGGCGCAATCGCGCGGCTTTCGCGCGACAGAATGGGGGGGTGGCTTCGGGAAAACCGCAGAATTTAAAAAACGAAATGTGTCACAAGTCAAGCACTCCATGCACCAGGAAGAAGAAGGTGAACTCCGGTGGACCTCGGCACAAGCAGCGACACCTGCTGGATATCGGGCGTACGACCTTAGTGATCCGGCAAAACCCGAATCCATGTCGGAGAACGCACTGGGGGATCGCGACAGGACCGGGAAAGTAAATGTGCCCCATTTTCTGATCAGACTGTAGGAAAGTAGAGTGACATACCACACATGTCCACGGTAAAATACAACACACTGAACATGGCGGGTCGTGTATATGACTACATGGAAATATCTCCCTGATGGAAGGTGGTCTCATTCTCTCACAGTCTCTGGAAGGCTCCTGATGATGTCATCGGAAGGCTTCAAAAAAATAAAAAAAAAAAAGAGTGAGTTTATTTTTCTATATATTCTGGTTTCCGTCTGGCGGCGCTGGCGCGATCAAACATGACGCGATCAATACCGTGTTTGTGTGGTGAACATTAAACGGTGAGGAGACGGCCGCAGAACAGCGGGCTCTCTGTGAGCACAGTGCATTGTGGGCAAACCGGCCATTGTGTGAGCGACCAGAGAGGGCTCAAATATTCTGCCGGGGCATTACATTTTAGCAGATGTAGCAGAGTTGATTTAGTAGGAAACTGCATTGCAATGGGTTTACAATCAGTATGTATGTACTGAGTGACAAACTCAACCCTGCTACATGTTTCACCTGCTGGTTGCCTCCATTCTGTATTTGAATGACTTTTGAGTAACAAAAAGTCTCTACAAATGTTACTTGCTCTAGATGACAAACTCAGCTCACTATAACTGTAACAACTGGTTTAGTAATAATTATTTGGGATTGTACTAAGTCTCTGCAGGTACCAGTAGTCCTATGTTATTCCTATGCATTGTGCCAATGACAAACTCCTCTCACTGTGCTTATTTTCTATGTGCACTTAAAATGGGCCCCTGGGCTCTGTTGAACCTGAGGCGCGCAGGTTTAGCTATGTGGGTTGCAGATGTATCCATGGGACCAAAGCCTTAGGGTGTGGCACACATGGCCTTTGAACCCCTTTTTAGGCCATTTTCAGCAATCCGTTAAAAAACGCATCAGTTTTTGACTGTTTTTCAAATTGGATAATTAGGGAACAGACAAGAACGGGCAAAAACGGAATGCGTTTTAATGGACTTCGTAAAACGGCCTAAAAACGGGTTCAGAAGGCCACATGCGCCACCACTTTAAGGGTGATGCACGTTTTTAAGCATGCGTTCTCATTCCGTTTAAAACGCATCAATTTTTGACCGTTTTGTCATTTTTTTTCCCATTATCCTAATAATAACAGGTTGTAAGCGCCAACGCACATGGTAACAGTCAAAAACGGATGCGTTTTCGAAAAAACTGATGCGTTTTTGAAACGCTTCATTTAAAAGGACTGATAAACGTATGCTAAAAACGGACCAAAAACGCCATGTGTGGCATCACCCTACGAAGAGGGGCTGTAAAAACATTAGTATTTATAATGGCGCCTAGTAGGTGGCGGCCCATTTTTGGACTTGAATTTTTCAAAATGTGTGCATCTTCTACTTACAGACTGTCCGAATTTCCTAGATGTTCCTGTAAAAAGCAGATAAAGGCCGCAAAAATAGAGACTGAGCGAAATATTGCCAGGGAGACAAAAAATCCTCCCAAATTATTTTTCAATGTATATAAATGATAAGAAACTAAAAACAGAGAGTGTGGGTCCCCTTAGAAATAACATGGGGGTCATGGTGGAAGAGATGAGGAAAGGGCCATCTACTGAATGTCGCCTTCTCAACTGTCTTTACACCAGGAAATCCCCTGGTGGAAGACACAATGAGGAATAATGTTAATTCTTTTATAATGTCAACAGTTTACCCCAGGAAGAGGTACGGTGCCGCCTCGCAACCACTAAGATAGATAAATCCACCGGGGCCAGATGGCATACACCCCCGTGTTCTGCATGAATTTATGTACCGTGATGACAGACCGTTATTTTTAATATTTGAAGATTCACTGAGACTGGTATGTTCCACAGGAATGGCGCATGCAAAGTGGTACCAATATACAAAAAAGGATCAAATAGCGATCCTGGAAACTACAGACCCTAAGTCTACTGCTGTGGTGGGAAAATATTTGAGGGGTTTGTTAGAGATGCTATCCTGAGTATCTCACTTCACAACCTTATACCCAGCGTCACATGGGGTTAGGAGAGATCGGTCCTGTCAGACTAATCTGATTGGTTTCTACGAGGAGTAAGTTCAAGACTGGATCTGGGGACGCTGTGGATGTTGTATATCTGGACTTCTCAAGGCCATTTGACACCGTGCCACATAAAAAGGTTGGTATAACAAAATGAACTGCTGGGAATAGGAGAAAATCTGTGTATCTGGGTAAGTAATTGGCTTAGTGATAGAAAACAGAGGGTGGTCTTATGGCACATTCTCAGATTGGGTTGATGTTACCATGGAGTGCCACAGGGTCAGTATTGGGGCCACCTTCTTTTTATATTTTTATTAATGACCTTGTAGTGGGTTTACACAGTCAGTTTCAATTTTGCAGATGATACTAACTGTGTAAAGTAATAATACTGAGGTCGATAGTTTAGCATTACGAAGGGATTTGTGTGAAGCTTGAGGGATGGGCAGAGAAATGGTTGATGAGGTTTAATGTAGATAAATGTAAAGTTTGCACTTGGGCCATGGAAACAAAAAGTATAATTATGTTCTAACGTCAATTACTTTAAAACGGAAGCTGAAAGGACTTGGGGGTATTGGTGGATGGTAAACTTAATTTTAGTGTACCGAGCCAGGCGGCTGCTGCTAAAGCAAATAAAATAATGGGATGTACAAGAGAGGATAGATTCTCATGAAAGACATAGTTTTGCCCTTATACAAATCCTGGTCAGACCACACATGGAATATGTGTACAGTTTTGGGCACCAGTGTATAAAAAGGATATAGTAGAGCTGGAACGGGTGCAAAGGAGAGCAACCAGGATTATTAGGGGAATGGGGGAGATTAAATACACTGACAGATTACAAAATTTGGGATTATTCAGTTTAGAAAAAAGACGACTGAGGGGAGACCTCATTACAATGTACAAATCACTGAACGGACAGTACAGGATCTCTCCAAAGATCTTTTTATACCTAGGCCTGTGACCAGGACAAGGGACATCCTCTAACGCTAGAGGAGAGGCGATTCTACCATCACCATAGACAAGGTTCTTTACTGTAAGAGCAGTGAGACTATGGAACTCTCTGCCGCAGGAGGTTGTTATGGCCGACTCTATGTACATGTTCAGAGAGCCTGGATGACTTTCTGAGAGAAAAAATATCACAATTTATGGGGATAAAACATTTATTTAATTCTTGATTTTGACTTGATGGACTTGCGTCTCCTTCCAGCCTTATATACATATCTATGATACTCCCTAACTTTCAGGCACAGGGGGGTAATATGTTACATCACACCATTCAAAATGGATGGACCATTCATGGAGGGAGGGGGGTCCTAGGGGGTGAGCTTAAGTTAGTATCGGATTTCCGTATAAAACGGTAATATCAATTCCATTAAAGGAGATAAACTACTAAGACCCCAAGGGCCACACAAGGTGTAGGGACTTGTAATGCCCTTCATAGTCCTATAGGTCCGGTTACTCTTTCCCATTCAGATCACTGGGATTTCTATACTTCCATGGGCTTTAGTAAGATCTCTCATTATTTAGGGTGTCGAGCTCCGCCTCCTAATATAAACGTACATACTTCAAATTCCCACTTCACGGGTTTATAATGAGGCCAGGCGCAGGAGAGTCCCAAAATAAACACTGTGCATTTGTTTCTAGTCACTGGAGTCATTAGAGGTCGAGGGAATTACCACAGGTTGTCTCCGGGAGGGGGAGGGGGATCTTCACTTCCTCTCTAGGAAATCTGGAATCCTAGGATTTTTTTTTTTTAACATTAACTTTTGTATCAATGTTACTTCTTTTTTGCGTGGTTCTGCCATTTTTTGGGGTTTCTTAATAATGGACCCCAGGGGGTTTATAGTAGGAAACTATAATAGTTCTAGGGTTTGTTATAATAAATCTGTGTAATATGGAGTCAAAAAAATGATGGGCGTAAGTTGATGGGTGAAAAGTTACACATGTGGGCGTCCGACTGCCAGGACCTCCACTGTTATAAAACGAGGTCACTTTTTTTGGAATGGCACAGCACTGTTGCATAATAGATGTAAGCTCTTGTGAGCAGGGCCCACCCTCCTATTGTTTCTATGACTGAAATACTCAGTAAAGTCTATTTTATTTGTATATGTCCCCTATGATCTGTACAGCGCTGTGGAATTGTGATGCGCTATAGAAATAAGATTATTATCCTTATTAAGGGGTCCCATCACATATGAGCCTGTGACTCTGTACAAAAGGGGGTACATGCGGCCACTGTTTCTCAAATGGTGGGACCCCAAGCCCCAATCACTTCAGAAGTCCCGACTAGATACATGTTTCTTTGTTGCATGTGACTTTGTGTGGCTTGTCATAGGTTTTCTCATTTATTTTGAGTAGTTGCTGGTCCTAAGTTTCTTTAATCTCCAATTTTGGGAAGGATCGGCGCTCCCAATGACGTCATGGGAATACAGATCCTCTCCTAAATGGTGACATGAATGTGGCCCTTCAATTTAAATGTAATCGGCAAAAAGTAAACAACCGTTATTGGTGCTGTGTTACTGGGGCGTGGTCCTGGTTCAGTACCAAACCCGGGCACAAATAGGTTTTTTAAGTTTGCCAGACCCAAACTTAGGTGGGTCCCCTTTAACTGAATGTTAGCAGATCACAACTGACATTAATTCAATAACCGCTCCTCAAACAGGCATTAATAATAATAACACAAAAATAGAACAAAAAGGATATTAAAAAAAAATTATTATAAGCAATGGACCAAAAAAAAAAAATAAACAAAATAATAGCAATCATTTAGCTGAAGAAGAATAAAAAAGCAATGAAGGGAAAAATGGACAAATTAAAAAAAAAAAAATAGATATATATATATATATATATAGAATGTCAAAATAATAAAATTCTAATTAAATGCAATGAAGAAAAAAATGAGAGATCAATAATAATAACTTAGGCAACAATAATACAAAAGACAATAAAATAATGAATGACTAAACACTGATAAACAAAATCAGAATAGTGATAATAATGAAAAAAATAATAGGCAATCATTCAAAAAAAAAAAATAAACAATAAAATAAATAGTTAAAAAAACTATTCAAACAATAATAAGTAATAGGCAATAAATAATAAAAAATAAAAAATAAAAATTAATAACAAAATATAATATTATTATTAATAATAATAATATAATATTAATACTAATTGTTTCAGTATGATATTGATATTATTTTGATTATTATGAAAACAATTTCAACTAAACAACTAAATATAATAAGGAATAAAACAGCCAATTAATATTCAATATTTTTTAGCCTCGCTCACTGAATAGAAATCACTACAGGTGAACGTCAATGTTTACTCGCTTGCCGCGTGAGATGTCAGTGGCCATTAATAAATCTTACGGATATATTTACTCGTAGTCCCTGGGGACGGCACCAGTTAAAGCCAATAAATTTTCTTTAATTAAGTGAATTGTCGTCTTCCTCCCCGACATCATCCCCAATTATTACACTCCTAATCAGCTCTTAGGGAAAAGTAAGCAAATATACGTGGCTGAGAGTAGGCGTCAAGTCATTGCAATGGGGGGTGTTACTGTCCGGGTTTCAGGGGAAGTATAAAAATGTACCTTTAAGAGTGCCCTTCCCCCACCAGCCCCACGCTGATAACACCCCTAATCTCTGGCCACTACACCAAAACTAGAAGATCTTTCTGTGTCCTCACTCCAAACGTTATTGCACTGGAGAAAAAAAGTTGTCAAAAAAATATTTTCTTTGAAATTTGGCAAATCACAGCTTGGACTCAAGTCAAGGATTTCTCAAAATCATAAATCCATTATTAATCGGGGATATTTCCTGTCAGTTGCATAATAGAGAGAAAAAGAAGTCACCCAGTGATGATAGGAAAAAGGAATAATATCATTCTATAAGATGGATTAAAGGGGATTTCCAAATTGAATTTTGTATAGAGAAATATTTTTGTACTTAATAATATTATATAATAATAATAATTCCTTTATTTATATAGCACAACACGATTATGCAGCGCTGCACAGAGCTTTCCAAATCATCCTTGTCCCCAATGGGGCTCACAATTTAATCAACCTATGTTTTTGGAGTGTGGGAGAAACCGGAGGACCCGGAGGAAACCCACGCAAACACACTGATTGATTTCACCTTTTCATGACTTCCCCGCCCATGCCTAAGGGAGAAAATCTGATATGAAGACCCTTGCTACCCATAGGCCATCATATCATGATCCAAGAAAAATCCCTTTAATGTGTACCTGACCTTTAACAGCATTTAGTAATTAGTATTTCAGTCTGTGTAGATGCGAGGGACACTATTTCTGGCCATATGGACTTGTATCTCATTCTTCATAGTAGAATTGGCATTCGTTCTTAATCAGTATGTGAAGACCCAGCAGCTGGGACTCACTGTTCCCCCCTCCTTCTCCATAGAGCCTTAAACCTGTCACCAGGAACGTCATGTTTCGCTGGTACAGGTTCAGTAGACTATGCTTGCTGAGTTTAAGAATGCCTTTGTCAGCATTCTGAATGATTTCAGTAGTTTCTAAAATTTATTTCACATTATCTGGCTCCCTGTCAGCAGCATGTGTGATGTCTAGGGTAGGGCAGCTGCAGCACAGTGCCGTACCAGTACATTTTGTTTTTTTAACCTTTTAGGTGCACTGTTATAGTGCTGAATGACAGCCTGGGATCTCATGAGGCCTGGGAAACTCCATGCACTCAATGACAATGGACCACCATCCCCCCTCCCGATGACATCTTGGTGGTGGGCAACGATCGGCCCAAGATGGCACGGAATGCTCCCTGCTCAATTAAAAGTTAAGCTTTGACGGCTGGTGTTAGCTTTGGGTGTTTGCTGAAATAGTGCTGTTCTTTAATGTACAGGATAGGAGTAGTAGACTGCTGTGCAGTGCTCATATATACAGGATAGTAGTAGTAGTAACTAGTGGACAGTGCTCATATTACAGGATAGGAGTAGTAGTACGGCTGTGCTCAATATAGTATTAGAGTATTATACTGTGCTGTGCCCAAATACAGGATAGGTGTAGCAGTACTTGTGCTCAGTATATACAGTGGAGTATCGGCGTCATTTATACAGGATAGGAGTTATAGTAACTGTGCCGTCTCTATAAATACAGAATAGGGTAGTATCTGTGGCTGTGTCATACATACAGAACAGAGTAGTAGTACTGTGAAGTGTCCATACAACAGAACAGGAGTAGTAGTACTGTGTTGTACCCATATATACGAATAGAGTTAGTAGTACTGTACTATGCTCATATATGCAGGATAGGAGTAGTATTACTGTGGCTGTGCCCATATATACAGGATAGGAGTAGTAGTACTGTGCTGTGCCCATATATACAGGATAGGAGTAGTAGTACTGTGCTTGTTGCCCATATATACAGGATAGAGTAGTAGTACTGGGTGCTGTATTCATATATACATATAGGAGTAGCACTGTGTTTACCCAATAACAGGATAGGAGTAGTAGTACTGTCTGCCTCATATTCAGGATAGGAGTAGTAGTACTGTGCTGTATCCATATATTCAGGATAGGAGTTAGTAGTACTGTACTGTGACCATATATCAGGATAGGATAGTAGTGTACTGTGTTGTACCCATATAACAGGATAGGAGTAGTAGTACTGTGCTGTACTCATATTAACAGGATAGGAGTATAGTACTGTGCTATCCTTATATACAGAGTAGTATACTGTGCTGTGCCCATAATACAGGATAGGAGTAGTATTACTGTGCTTGCATATAACAGAGAGTAGTATACTGTACTGTGCTGTCCTCATATATACAGGATTGGAGAGTAGTACTGTACTTGGCCCATATATAACAGATAGGAGTAGTAGTACTGTGCTGTGCCCATATATACAGGATAGGAGTAGTAGTACGTGTGCTGTGGCCCATAATACAGGATAGGAGTAGTAGTACTGGGCTTCCCTAATATATAGGATAGAGTAGTAGTACTGTGCTGTGCCTATATTACAGGAGTAGTAGTACTGTGCTGTACCCCGTATATACAGGATAGTGTAATAGTCTGTGCTTAGTGCATACTGTATTTGTAATACAACACAATCACATCTCAACTGTGTACAGTAAGTAGAGACAGAGTATAATTTAGGACAAGGGGGCTCCTACTGCTTAGGGTCTGGCGCAGTTGAAACTTTTCCTATGGTTTAAGATGGCTGATTCAGGAAGTGTTAACAACAGAAGCTTTAGTATAGTAATATCACCAGTGGAGCCGACGCGGACCCAATGTTTGCATACAGGTTTGGGTTCGGCCCGGGCATATTTCCCTTGGCCATTGGACACCACTGGCCAATCACAACCATGGGTAGTTGCTAGGAGCATCAATATTAGGGGTCGCCTGGCCGAACCAAACCAAATTCGGTCCACTCATCTCTAACCCCCCGCAGTACAATAACGAACTGAGACGCGTCAGGAGAGCTGCATCCAAACAGCCGACAGAAAAAGATAATAATGTCCAAAAATGTTGCATTTAAGCCCAATAAAATCTGCCCTAAGCGCCCGTATATTACATTTTTCCCCTGCTCACAATGTAAATTGGCCCGCAGGTCACAACTATTCTATCGAAACACTTCATTTTTTTCTTGCAATCTGCCCTGATTATTTTTGCTCTTTTTTTTATCTTAAACATTTTTTTTTTTTGATGATTTGAATCATGTTTTAGAACGGCACCCCCAGCTTCCTGCAGAGGTGGCATAAAGTATGGAATCCAAAAATGCCTTTTATCCGCTGCCAAGTCCTGAAGAAAAAGAAACAAGCAAGGACTTTAAATGACTGTAATAAAAAGCATGTGCGGAATTAAGAAAAAAAAAGAGCAAAAATAGTCCGGGGGAGCCGTCCTGCACCTCCTCGCTCCATGTGTTCTAGGCCCGAGTGGCAACGGTGCCATGACATGCATCATTCATAATAACCACACCCCAGACCCTGATAACTAAGAGAGTGTCAAGGACCATTGGGGATACTCAAAATAACCCCCCAGCGGACCCCCCATTATATCCTCTCCAAGATCATATGTGACAAAGCAACCAGATATAGCTGCAGGGTCATCACAGCAAAAAATCAAACACGTTTTAACAGCAGACTAGCAATTCATTACAAAACACCAACCCGGCCCATAGGAAACACATTGCTACATTGTAATACAAATGATCTACAGGCGCAAATTGATATCTATGTAAGATTTTAAGAAGCCGTTTGTAAAGTGTATCAAGTTTTATTCCGATCTATAAAAAAAAATAAACTCATCACAGGAAGCCCACATGCCCCCCAGGGAAATGAGGTATTACAAGCTGCCCATGAATCATCAATAGAAGGCTGGTGCTCCAGCGCCTGGATGTTCTTCCTGTCCCTAACATCGATATATAGGAAGCGATGGTTTCCGACTGGAAATATGCAATAGCCAACCAATTCTATGGCAGGTCCTGACTGGCCTAGAATTGCACTTAACCAGCACCAGAACTTGCTGAAGCTAGTGCACAGGTGTGTGTTGGGAGAGGTGGGGGATTGCACCTATTTCAGGGCTTGTACACCCAATTTCAGACATCAACCCCTTATATATCGACCCATAGATGGATGCTTATTTAAGAGTGGTACCTATCTATCATTCAGGACCATTCTTTCACAATAAGTTTTATTGACAGGACCAAATACAAGTAACATTGCCAAAGCATTATAAAATATGGATTGTGGGTGTGGTCATTGGGAGCAGGATGGAGGGCGACATGGTTTTGGGAAGTTATTATAGTCCTTGTATCACGTGTCTCTCAGTCATGGCAGGCAGTGACATATTGGGGGGTCCTTTACTAAGGGGCCCGATCCGCGCTTTCCCGCGTGTTACCCGAATATTTCTGATTTGCGCGGATTCCCAGAATTGCCTCGGAGATTTGGGGCACGCCATCGGTTTTGTGGCGCATCGCGCTGTCATGCACGCAACGAAATCGGGGGGGGGGGGGGCGTGGCCGAACGAAAAACCCGACGGATTCGGAAAAATCGCCGCATTTAAAACCAACAAATGTTGCGGAGCTTGCACTTACTTCACTCGACCCGAGCCGGTGAACTCCAGCGCGTTCTGATGCTTTTCACACAGCACGCGCCCTGGTGGACAGCGTAGGAACTACCTTAATAAATCCGCCGACCCCAATACACCGCATAGAACGTGCCGCTGGATCGCAAATGGACCGGGTAAGTAAATTGCCCCATTGTGGCGCTATGGACATTGTGTCTTCTCTTCCCCAAGCAGGGTGCATCTTCTCATCCCTCTTCCATGGAGCAGAAGCCGGGAGAAGATCTGAGAGTCTCCTGAAGTGAGTGTCCCTCACTGCTGAGTATCTGGTCCTGGCACAGTTGGCACAGTCTTGTCTGTTGCCCGCCCGACTCCATGCGGTTGGTTGTGGAACGGCGCCTCCGATAGATCCTAAGTGCTGTGTGGCGTGGGCGACATCACACTTACGCCATCTCATATATTTCTGGTTCTGCCTTTTTATCTAGATACAAAGGGGGGTCATGTGATTTTTTTCCCCCTTCCATGGGCTCTTTTTACGCCTTAGTGAGTCTTTTTTTAAGGTCACTTTCCCCTTTAAGGCCGGGGGTAGATTATGTGCAGCACAGGAGCTATAACTGTAATGCAGCTCAGTCTGCTGACAAATACTCAGAGATAATGAATCAATTACTAAATTGACCTTTTGGGATTTATACGGTAATGACTACTCAAACAATTAATAATTGATGTACTATACACAGACGTAAGGGCGAGCCAGCGGAGTTTTCTGCTTCCAACCTATTAGAGATGTTTTCCCTCCGATTGACTTTCCAGAATACGGGGTCATATGATCACGGAAATTTCCGCATATTGTGGATTTCTGTCAAATGTACAGATCAGAGAAAACAAGATGTGAAATTGTGCAATAGCGACACGTAACATAGAAAATACTGATTGATCTTCAAAAGACTATGTCGTCTGGGCATGGATGGGGTGGTGCCGGGTTGTGCACACAGGCTATGGCGCAAATCTACAACCACCATGTAGACTGGCGTTAAGGTGCCCCAGAGCTGCGCTGCCTCTCCTCCGCTGGGCTTTATCAGGAGGCCGGCGTCTCCTTATAGATCCGGAGCTTGCCGGAAGGGGGGCAGAGGATTGGGGCACCATCATACACTGACGCCATCCTATGAGTTATGTTCCCCATAGTTACCCTCCTAATGAAACAGCATGATTGTGTGATACAGTTGTATAAATTACAACGCAGGCATGTATCTTATATTTGGAAAGTTTTTGCCATGGATTTTTCCCATGATAACATTTGGACAGCATGTGCTCTTTACTTACCCTGTCCACTTGCGATCCCCGTGGTGCATTGTCCGACGGGATTCAGGTTCTGCCGCGAATTCCCAAAGGTTGTGCGCCCGATATCCAGTAGGTGTCGCTGCTGCGCCGAGGTCGCGGTGGAGTTCACTTTCTTCTTTCTGTGCATGTAAGTGCTTGATCTTGCGGAACTTTTTTTAATTCCACGTTTTTTCCGAATCCGTCAGGGTTGTCCCGAAGTCTACGTGAAGCCGGCGCAATTGCAACCAAAATCCGAGTGCGTGCCGCCAAAATCTTGGCAGAATTCGCCGCAAGCGAAAATTCGGGAAATCAGATGAAAGTGCAGCCGCGGAGCCCGTAGTAAATGAGCCCCAGTATATGTATTGGTGGTAACATATCAAGGGTCCCGCTAAAATCCCTCTAATGAACCCCCCACTTTACCTTACAGGTACACATATGGGATATACCCCTGTCTGTGGGTACTGTAGTGTGCCCAATGATGGGATCACACAATGTGGTCACTCCATGTGATGTTCATTCCAGCGATTATTGGGAGTGTTTATTGAGGACGTGTCATAGTATTAAAAAAGGCAACATGGCGGTATTATTTATGTAATGGATAGTACGGGGTCCCAAACATGTATCCAGGGTGACTGTCAAATCTTCTGGTTCCCTCTACGAGACAATCATACTTAGGTTGGATCTATCACAAGGAAAAACAAAGAAAATAAACAGTTCTCCAAATTTTTGCCAAAACATAATAAGTTATTTACAAAACAAAGATCAACCCGAGAGCCGCAACCTTGAACGTTATTTGCTAATGGAAGTTTGCCGAGCTAACATAACAAAGACAATCGAGATACAGAAAACTTCATTGGCAAATACAACAAGTTGCAGATGCAAACCTGTGTCTCTAAGGCCAACCCATAGGTAGAACTGTGCAGACACAGATCCCTTTAAAATCGGAGTGGGTTAAATTTTAATATTCAATCAATTACTTGAGCTCTGGATGAGAAGTATAAGACCTTCTGTACAAGTCGAAGCAAGTCCAAAGAACTTCAGATTACAGCTGGACCGATTGTTCTGATATATGCCTGCGGTGACATGGCTCCTATGTGCAACGTCACCAATCAGTTCACTTTGGTCAATTGCGGGACCAACCATCCATAGACTATTGATACGACATAGTGACCAAAAGTCCCACTAGGGGTGTTGAGCCCTCACGCTCTACATTCACAGGGGACCTCAGGACCTCCACTGATTTAAGACCAGTGGCCACTTCCCCCTATAAGGTACAACCTCTTTACTGTAAATGGGTTTCCCACCTCGTCTTCCTCTAGCACAGGGTCAGGAACCTTTTTGGCTGAGACAGCCATGAACGCCACATATTTTATGTTATTCTGTAAGAGCCTTACCATATGCCCATGCCCCCAGTAGATGGTATCCCAGTATCACAGATCACTATTATTAAGAATCTGTCTGAGAGCTAGTATGCAGCCAACAAAGAGCCTTATCTGGCTCCCGACCATAGTCCCTACCCCTCTCTAGCAGTTGGTCTGAGATGGGTGTTCCTTTGATCAGACCCATCTGATCGCCATTCTGACATGGTTAGTCATGTAGACCCTTATTTCACAAGCCCATTATAGTGAGTAAAGGTCTATTGGTTCAAAAATGTCTAAATATCATCAACATGTAGAACGGAGATGTTTCCAAGCTTAAAGACACGCTTGACTAGAAAAACCCTTCATCTTAGGGACCATGGAAGTAGATGGCTGATGTGTAATGGATGCTCTATATGTTGTAGACGCATTGTTGCTGAAGCCAAGCCACCATAGATTTCTGGAATCGCCAGGTGAGCTTGGGCTGGACCACCTTAGTATCTTTCTAGTGCATCCAATCAGTCCCAAACTCCTCCAGTAGCCCAATTTTTTATACCTAACAAATGGGCCCCAAACTCTGAGAGGAACCAAATAAGACCTGCTTTAGGAAATAACAATGTGTGTACCATGATTTGTATAGATGAAGGGTGGAGGATTTAGTACCTCAAGCTAAGACAAAGGAACCCATCTGAGTTGGCCCTTAGCGTCTAGAAGACTTTAGTGATGGCTTTGGAGCCAATCTCTTCAATTTTGGAATTGATGCACAGACAATGGGGCGCATTTACAAAGGGTCCGAACGCCGCACTTTCGCCAGGTTTCCCGAAGATTTCTGCTTTGCGCCGAATTGCCCCGGGTGGCGCATCGGCTCTGGCTTGCATGCATCAGAAATGGGGGAGGGGGGGGGGCGTCGGACAACCGGACGGATTCGGACAAACTGTGAAATTTAAAAAGGATTTGTGTCGCAGATCAGCACTCACATGCACCAGAGAAGCAGTGAAACTCCGCGGACCTCGGCACAGCAGCGACACCTGCAGGAACTGGGACGCACTATGTTAATGAATCGCGCCGGACCCGAATCCTCTTCGGACAACTCACCACGGGATTGCGACTGGACCGGGTAAGTAAATGAGCCCCAATTTGAGACCTGTTGATGATGGACCTGTGGTAGGCCCCAAGGACCCAATGGTGGCGAAACAGAGGAACTGAGACCCACAGGAACCACAGTTATGGTTCCTATGTAAACCAGGGCTTGTAACGAACTTGCTTATAAGCAAGAATAGATCTGGGTCCACCCTTAAACTGATACCCTCAGAAGGGTTAAACTCGTGTCTGGATAACAAGCCTACGCTATGACTAGCGCTATTCGTGATAAGCCTCTGGACACTGATACAGCAAGGAATTTTCCAAGTCCGTTGCGAGCGTTTCAAGCAACGAAAGAGTCAATGGGATTTTTTTTTTGGCGATGACTACCATAAAATATTTCCCGGCAAACGACATGCGGCGCGATGAATATATATCTGCCGGATCTTAAACTTCATTTACAAACAGAGCGGAGCGTGCGTCGCGGGAGACCTCACTACTGGCATTGGCTCATTTAAAAACCAGAAGGAACGATGGAAGCGTCTTCCATTTCTCATAAGAGTTAATGACCAACATTAAAACCTCTTAAAATGCGCCCGAAATCCTATCCCACAGCAAAACCCCATAATGAGGCGAACAGCGAAATCGAGGTTCTAATATGATGGCAATTTAGTAATTCCCCCCTAAAAGGCCTCGCGCACGGATGTGATTTATCGCGCAGAGGAGGAGACTATAATGTTCATAACGCGATGACGCATCACTATAGGAGAAACTTCTCTCACCGGTGGTGGGGGGGGTTTGTTACGGATGGCCAAAGCAAACTAGACAGGAAAACTGATGTTAATTTGGGGGTCGGTAGCATGCCCCACCCTACCATCCCAGCTTGTCCCGCCATTCGATGGACAGTGCCTATTTTTGGTGCAGCCAGTAAAAAACTGAGATAACAGTTGAGTGCAATGGTGAAGCTAAGAGCCGTCAGCTCCCACCACCATTCTGCCTCTGCTGCCATTGACAATGAGTGATGACTCTTCAAGTCTGATCATTTACGAGGGGGGGGGTACAATGGAGAGGGCTCCTAAAAAAGAGGTGGTTGGGCACACTTAGTAGGGAAGGATTCAAATGGAGATATAATAGTAGGGGTGCTTAAGTGGGGGGTTTAAAGCAAATAATGGGCGTTAATCTTTATAGGGTAATTATGTTCCATAAAGAGGTGATGTATTACAGCATGTGGGGCCAGTATACAGTTTAGGGGCCACAAAGCCGATTAGGAGCGGGCCTTGGCAAATGGAATTTTTGTATATTGATAGTGATCTGTGATAGTATTTTTCATTTTACCTTCTGTTCAGGAGGCCCGTCTTGTCCTGCATTACACAGACGTCCTGTTGATCTGAATGGACACAGTGTAATACCTAGTTTTTCCTGGGGTGGCACTGTAGGAAACATACCACTTAGGAGGGATTCATCACAGTCCATGCAAGCCGTAATTTAGTTGCAATTCCCGGAGCAGAGGCTGAAAATTGCGACTACTCCGCCTTATACGCCGGTTGGGTGTGGAGGGGGCGTGCTAGGCTTGCAGGGGCCAGTGCATAGCGTTCCTGCCTATAGCCAGTGTCCGTTCCACCTGCCATAGAAGTGCCCACCTCGTGCAGCTCCCCTCATCCTCTCAAAATATACAGTGATATCAGGGCGTCATGTAAAGTGTATCTCAGCAGCGCCTGTCAGGACCTCCTAAGGTCCCATACAGATGAGCAGAACTGATGTCTGCACTGCTGGTGACAAAAATGGAGTAACCAAATGTGGATATATAGAATAAATATACAGTGATATGAGGGCATCATGGGAGTCGTGTCTCTGCAGCGCCTGTCAGGACCTCCTAAGGTCCAATACAGCACTGATTCTTGTACTGCTGGTGATTACATGAATCTGTAAATTGGCGAGTCCCCAGGCGCACGTACATTCTCCTATCCTGCGGTGTAACAGTAATGAGATAGCGCTATCTGGGCGCCCCCCGCGGCACCTAGTAAGCAGATAGGACCTCGCCTGCGCCGCTAACAGCGCGGCATTAACCTTATTAACATTGTGTCCTCTTTTTTAGGATGTAAACAATTAGTGCTTTATTTTTAATTGTTCGGTGCCTGGTTTGATGTTAGCACCGTGCTGCATGGCGGGTGACGGATCTACAAGGGGCGCGGGCGCTGCAGCTGCCATTAACCCTCCGTGTGCCGAGCTGCCAAAAATACAAGAAGACATCATTGTGGAGAAATCTATTACTATCTCTATTATTGTGTGACCTCAAGGTGGCAGCAAATACTAGTTCTATCCCTGTCCATACTATACTACTGGTCCCTGTATAGGGGTCCACGTGCCTCCTTATAGCCATAGGTCTTATAGCAGTGTCCTCACACTGCTGTGTTCCCTGCTGTTTATAGTCCTTTCCTTTTACTCTACTAAAAACTGAGCACAGCAATGTAAGGACACGCCCCCAGTGCACTTAGAGAAGCTACAAATCTGGAATTTAAATACATATTTCACAGTCCTGCTGCTACTAACAACATACACAAAGGTATAAGTACAAATCTCACCAGGGGCAATACCTAACACTACCTGCACAGAGCACAGCAGTGTGAGGACAACCCCTAGTGCACTTGGAGACACTACAATTCTAGAATTTAAATCCATATTTCACAGTCCTGCTGCTACTAACAACATACACAAAGGATATTCTTGACAGGAGGCAGTATATAGTAGTATATTCTTGTACATAGGGGCAGTATTGTAGTATTTATATTCCCTGTCCAAGGGGCAGTTTATAGTATTTATTTCCTTTTACCGTAGGTGCAGTATTATAGTAGTGATAGTCTGACATAGGGCGTATTAACTCTTTATATCTTTACATAGTGGGGCGTATTATATAGTATATTCCGTACATAGGGGGCAGTATTATATTAGCAATGCATCCTGTTACTTGTTGTTGTTGGGCGAACAAAATTTGGAATCAGTTTTGTTTTTCCTTGTTAGCACCCTCATATTGTTACGTCCTAAGTTCATGACCAAATCATACACTTCCCCCACCAACAGGCCCGAAGTCCCCCGCAGAAAGCACTCCTTCATGGCAGCCTCATCTCTTTTGCGTATCTCCCGAACATTCATCTTTCATATCTGCTTAATCATGTGGGATTAAGCGCCATTCAAGCGCGGCTTCATAGCTGGGTTATTTCGTCTTCTGTTTTCTTTTCAATTCTACTCCCATGTAACCAATAACGAAGCGGATTCTGGTGTCCTTTATATTAAATATTTCATCTTTGAACTGCGACACATCGGGAGCAAATATAATATACCCCATATTACCCGGCCATTAAATTCCCTTCAAAGACCCTGAAAAGAGACCTTCAACCTGGATCTGACGGATACCACCAACGTTCAGGGTGTGTAATTTTTTTATTTATCGTTTTTTTATGCGTGCTCTATGAATACTTCCGTTGCCAGTAAAACACATTTCTTTCATTTTACTAACTCAAAGAGTTTTTTTCCTCCATACGAAGAGCTGGCATACATAGTTGTTTGGTACCGTCTATCAACCTCCCTCCATACAACAACGCCGTTCATCAAACGGTTTCGTTTGGAGTGAAGGAGAAAAAAAGATACAAAAACGTGTGATTTTTTAAAAATGTTCTTATTTATTTTTTGTACAGCCCTGTTTTCTCTCCACACTCCTTTTGTTTTTCTTTTTTTTTTTTTTTTTTTCCCGAAAACGCTCCGTTCCAGATGGCCAGAATACGAGGCCTGTCTCTCGTGATGAAATGGATACCCTCCTGCCTCCATTTTGAAGCGAGTCAGCCTATCACGAATTGGCATGCGCCTTCTCGGACATTCCCTTGTCACACTGCAAATTAATGGGTGAAAATCCACCACATTAAAAAGACATCTTCAACATTAACAGTTTCAGCGCCCTTGGGGGGTGGGGGGGTGGGGTTCGGCCCTTCAGAGAGTCGCCACACCGGAGGGGGGGTGTGGGGGTCTGCCGTCTGAAAACTAAAGGTTAAAAATAAAATATATTCCCTATTGCAAGTGTGACCACCTAGAAACGTTTATTCTTTATGGGGACCATATCACAACGCGCCATTTTGCCACCCCCTTACGTACGGGCTGATGATCGTTGCCGATTCGACTGTCTATATGTCATTATCCGTCAGTCCCCGTTACAGTACAAGATAGGTCTGTAGTTGTTATTACGGTGGAATTTGTTATTACGTCAGACTTTTATATTTTATCACTTTGTAATCCCAGCCCGAACTTTTTTGGTCTCTGTGACAATTGGTTTTTCAAAAATGTTTGTATTGTCATAGAATCATGATTAACATATAAAGCTTCATTAACAGACGCCTGTGATAACTGTTACAGCTGATTATTGTAGCCCTAGACTAAAGTTACATGTAATTACCAACATCCATAGATCCCTTTGTACTAGGTGCGTATTATGTCCGTCGCGAGTTCTTAAGTAGGGGACCGCCTTTATGATGGCAGATCTTTTAAGATGAGATTCCAGAGAGACAATAGTGCTCAGCCTAAAAGATGTCCGTAGTGTGAGAATGTTGCCTGATTAACTTTATATCTATGTGTCAATTGTGGGACAAAAAAATCTCATATTTTTGCTAATTTGTAACATTTAAAAAACCACCTCATAAATTGTTTGCTACAACAGGAATTTTATCTTGTTTTAAGGATTGCAATTTGCAAAAAAAATTAGGCCATGTAAATCACATGCATTGTGTGATAAGCTGACAAGAATAGATTCCGCAGAATTTTTTTTTTAATCAATTTTGGTTTAACTAGGACACCTGAACAAGCCTTTAAAACAAAATCTAACTTTTAAATCGATATCTACATCTTAAAAAAAGAGTCCATCTGCATATGTAATTGATGCAATTGAATGTCTATTAACTTTTTGGATTTTGGAATTTAAAAAATTTTCTCAGGTCTTGTCATAGTTTGGCCCGTGTACTGCTAAGGGTGTTCACACGTGGCACCTCATGTAGAGGAAATTTTAGTGCATTTTTTTGTGGTTTGTAGAAAAGAAACAATTTCAAAAAATGTGTTATTGATGTAAAATCATGACATTTTGAAAAAACACATGGGTTTTTTCCTTCTGAGAAGCTATTCTAAAAAAAAAAAAATTCTCTTTTCAACCAATTTAGTTGGTTGGCTCAAAATTGTGTTTTTTTACCTGTCATTTCTTCCCTTGAGACACGCTATCATATAATGTCGTTACCTATCTCTATAATCAAAGAAAAAAAATCAAAATTCAAAATTTAAAAAAGAGTCTCAGCAGGGGATTGTGGGAATCCTGCCGCACATGGCTGAAAAAAAATGTAATGCAGTCCGAGCTGCCAACCAAGAGATAAACGAATGAGTAAAATTAGCTATATTCAAATCCTTCCTTTGCAACGATTTTTAAAATATGTTTTTTAAAACAAAAAACACTGAAAAATATCAAAACAGAATTGAATTAAAATCAAATAAAAAAGATGTCCGTCATCAGAAGTATTAATATTTAAAATTTTTCCTAAAAAAATAAGAATAGTACATTTGCCTGTTCTTCCATACAAAGCATTAATCAGAGCCCTCACGTGTTTTTCTGGTACAATGAACAATAGGCCACAACTTCCTCCATATCTTGAAATCAATTGAAAGGTAACCGTATTTTTTATTTTTTGTCTAATTTTAGAGTGCCTCATTCTCTTCTGTGACTAATTGGTCTGGACATTATCCTGTTTGGGCAGGAAAAAAAAGACAGAATTTCACTTCCCAACATTTGTGTGGAAAAACCCGGATGACAGCGAAAAACAATAGAAAGGTGACAGCCTTGAGTTAATAAAACATAAAAATCCTTAGGTATAAATATTTTTAAACGGGAAACTTGCCGTCGTGGGATCGAGTGATATCGCTGCTTATATGTACATAAACTACAGAAACAATGATACTTCAGATAGACACTTTATATACAGCGGTCCCTCTAACTGAAGGACAACCCGACTTACCAGACGACCCCTATTTACAGAGGGACCCCTCTGCCTCCTCTGACTCTGGTGACCTCTCTGGATGTTCTATAGTCCCCAGACTGCAATGAATCAGCTTTAGGTGTCTGTAATGAAGATTTATTGATATCCTTGGTTTCAATTAACAAACCCAAAAACTTTTGAACTCCAATCGCACCAGGGCAAAAACAAATTTCGGCTGATCTACAATGATAAAATATAGAGTTTTCGACTTACATACAAATTCAACTTAAAACAACCTATGGAACCTATCTTGTACGTAGCTGATATATCTTTTATACACCTAATCCAAATGCCCCTTTATTGGTATTACACTCTCCCTTTATCTTATTAGACAAGTGTCTTTTTTCAACCGTATAAACTTATGAAACTAGTGAACAGGTGTCACTTGTTGTTAAAGAAGTGACGTGGTCACGGATTGACTCAAGTGAGTCCCTCGGTGAACCCCGCACTTTCGTCGAGATGCCAAAGACCAGAAAGACTTTTTTTTTTATTGACCCATTGGTTTACCATAAATCCTTTAAAACCCCTTTTTCCCGACGCTGAGGCCTCCTGTTTTGGCACCAGCCATAAAGTTGCCTGGGATTGCCGCGGTTTTCCCAAACCCTTGAACCTCCCAATCCGACATCATAGTTGTCTATTAATTTGTTTGTTATTATGGGGTTATCCAAATTGAGAAATAAACATGGCTGCTGCAACAGATTGTGATTTTAAAAGCTGTGATTGAGGTAGAGATTGACAGACCTGGGTTTACCATTCAGGTTCAGCCACGCGACCCCGGACTATGCTATATGGAAGTTCAGACGGCCGAACCCGACGCTAATGTTGGGTCGCTCATCTCTATTCATAGGCAGGTTTGTGTTGCCGTTTTCTGTATGGATGCAGAAACATTCTTCTTCTCCTAATAATCCCTTAGAGTAGTCCATACATTTACTTGATTTTGGAAGGATCCATTATCTACTACTAGCTGAAAGCAGCAAAGTTCCCTGTATAGATGCCTTGCCTTACACACTAGTGGAGTGTGGGGAGGGGACATACAACATACCCTTCCACCCACTTTGGTGTACTGAACGGTAGTGGCCATAATAGATGCCCCCCCTAGGTGTCCACAGAAGAGGATTCCTCTCATTCCTACTAAAGTGCGCCTGCCTTAAAGGGGAGATTTGATTGGACACAGACTCTCGAACTTTCTATGAACTCTAACAGTCCCTGTGCACTAGCCGAGCTCCTACCGCGTAGGGGTCACTAAATTTCTATACTATAAGGATTCACATTGATTTCTAAGGGCCTGTTAAAGAAATATCTGGGGTTGCGCCTATCAAGCAACACAGCGCCAGGCCTGTTCTATATCACATTCAGCCCTGTGAAATGAAAGCTGCGCTGTCATTGTTGCTATGGGCAGATGATCACCAACACTATAAAATCACCACAGCAATTTCCATACAATCCTCTTTAACCCCATAATCACCCCAAAATATCATTAAACATCAAAGGCCTAGAGATCGAGGAAGGGGGAATAACCTACAATAGGGGAAGCGGAATTACATCTAATTATGATTACCAGTTTGTTTCAGGGCAGCAAAGTGTTAATGAGCACTTTACTGCCGGCCCCCCCGATAATCCGTCATCTTCCAAATGGCTGACTGGCAGAAGTGCACAGATCATAGCAAAAATTTGGTTCGAAGACCCTCACCCTTTTTCAAATTTGGGGGGGATGTGACAACTCCTTTTGAATCCCCAGAGGCTTTCGGCGTTGTTCACTCCCTCTCCCTTATAAAACATGACACCCAAGGCCTACTGGCATGCATGTACATCAGAGAGTCAGGAGAACAGCTGCCAAACAAGTGGTGCCCCCGCCGACCAAAAGTGTAAATCCCGCTTTGGAGTTGTAGTTTGTCAACACTGGCATTTAGCTGTTGGAAAACTACAAAACTCCCTGACCCGGACCTGTGCCTGTAACAGCATGCTAGGGAATTGTAGTTTGTAACAACTTGAGCAAGTCCAGGTCAAATATTCCTTCCTGAGAGAATATAAAGGGCACGTACAGGGCGCAAGTAGAGATGAGTTTGTCAGATTGGACGTAATGCGCAACCAATCAGATCTAGTGTCAATCCCAAAGTATCCTAAAACTCACTGTTTCAGGACCGGAAAGTTTGGGTGAGGAAACAATACCCTCCAATATTTGAACCCAAATTGCTATACACTTAAGAGATCGACTCGCAGTTTCCCCTGTGGAACCCCCCAGCCCCCGCCCCGCCTCCATTTATAACATCTATTGCAAAGGAAGCATTAATAACTTCCCATTCAGGTGGTAATGTTTGGTGTCGCCAACAGTAGAACTCAAAGAGAAGATCAGAGAAGATTATATTTAGTCCGGGACATTGTTATATTATAGTACGGCCCTACGCTTTCTGAGTGTACTAACCCGTTATGCCGCGCCAATAATTTTAATTAATACGCCCGAGGAGACAAGGGGGTGTTTTTGTTTTTCCAAAATAACTCTCTTCCCCCCAGATGAGACGTGGGCAGAGCAGGCGGCAAAGCCGCTAGTGTACAACAAAAGAATCCTTGGCATATAATTAATGGCCTATATCAGACCCATTGGGGACTCTCGGATACTTATATCAGACCATTGACCTCCATGCCTCGCGGTGTGACCCCCTAACCTCCTATACCACCCACCCTCCCCCCTCCCCCCTTATCATCTGGAGGGGTCCATGATGAGACAGGCAATCTACCTTCATTCACACACCCTCTTTTCGGTCTTTTGGGAAGCTCAATGCTCTTGTCCCTTCGTTACTTTTGGGCAGCCGTTGCCAAAACCCCTTCCAAAGGTGCACGCGTTTGCTCCAGGGTCAATAACAAGTGTCATAATAACCACAATGTGGCTCATATTTCTGGCGTCTCCTACTCTATCCCTCCCTCTTTCTGGTGAACTTCCCTGTTTCGACACCCGTTATTACTGCTCGTGTACCTCTTATACAAACATTTATCCTGCAGCAGATGTCCAACTCTCTTTCGTTCGGTCTACACCATCGTAATATTATTGCTTCTACATACATGTACTGCCTACACGCGTTAGATCACCTTGTTCGCGTACCTCGTACGGTCATAGCTCTTTTGCTCAAACTTGAATCTCATCTGCGGTCTTATGTCCCCCCCTTCTTACATTCTCACCGACTTCTCTGACATCGTTTGGACATATTCTGTCACCCGGTATCGGTACAGGAACTTTTCGTCAAGACCAAACGAGGATGTTCCTCACAACGACCCACCCCGACATCCCAGAGTCCATTCCGTCTCCAGTTGACGCCTCTTACCAGAGTTCCATCACAAGTACACCCGCCACCCAATCTTCTGCCCGCTGACGACATCGTTAGTTGCGGCCGCCTCTCCAACTCTATACGTGCTCTCGCCTTCGCACTGTCTCCGACCCCTTCTCCTCCACCTCCCTCTACATGATCTCATTCTGTTGCCCTTCCTCTTCTGTCGTCGTGTGGCTGCCTATGGACCGATGGCCCTGAGCTCTTCCTACTAATGACTGGAGCACAATCAGACCAACGCTTTCCCGTCCACTCCCACCTGTGATCACAGCTGTCGTAGCCGGCTCGGTCCTCCAACAAGAGGTCAACCATGAGAAATACCATAGCCCATTGACTTCGTGCTATTTATCTTCTATCTTCTTCCAGTTCTTTCTCTGCTCTTTTTGTGGCGGCGTACAATTTTGTTGGCCTTCCATTGGAATGTTTGTGTGCTTGATTTCCTTTTGGCGATCAGCGTTCTTCATCTTCTTAGCCAACAACATTGTCCTGCCTCACCGACATTCTCTGCTTTTTTTCATTCATTCCTATCATTGAACTCATCTTCTCTGTGTGGCGTCCTATTGCCATTCTATTGCTCAGAACATGCTCAACTTCGAGATCTAGGTCTCACCCTATTATCTCAATTGTCTTTCGCACTCTTACATTCCGGTTCTTGCCAAATCTTACTTGTGACTAAGCCTCTCTTTTCTTGTCCTCTCTGCCTCCCCAAAACACAAATCTAACCAACCCTACCTGACACTCCTAGGAAATATAACTTAGAAGACATGGAAAAGAGTGGACTGAGACAGTTGGGCGAGATTTAGTTGTGACTTGTAACACATTCTCACAAGAGATCTGAAAGAAAACCATTCACAAAAGTGTGTCATATATCAGAACAAGAGTCGAAAAATTAAAAGACGAGGAAAAAAGAAAAGGCAAACAAGATGTCCACAAAAACCAATTGATAAGATAAATGCCCCCTAGGTCAGTGGATGGGAACCTTTAGCGGCCGATTGTGCCCAACTACAACAAGACCCACTTATTTATTCCAAAGTGCCAACACAGAAATGTAATTTGTGATTTATCACTCCCTTCTTTGTCACAGCTTTCTTTTGTACAGCTTATGCCCCTGAGGAACACAATTACAGATTAAAATAGTCCCAGGTAGAGCTGCACTTTAAATAGCTCTGTGCCACGCAAGTCCTGGCTTGTCTGGGACTGCAGAAGAACTACCTGGAGTCATCTCTGGTGAATGGCCTGATGCCCCAGAAGGGCTCTGAGTGCCACCTCTGGCACCCGTGCCATAGTTAGCCATCACTCTTGCCCTAGTGTGTTCGAGATGAACATGGCGAACTGTCCAACTAGTGTTTGGGTGGTCAACTAATAAAACCAATAATACATTTTTGAAGGGTATGGAAGCTTTTGCAACATTTTTTTATGGTACCAATTAGCTTCACTATAAACATGGTTTCATAGTTTCATGTTTATCCGGTTGAAAAAAAAGACACTTGTCCATCAAGTTTCACCAAGGAAGGGAAGGGATTGGATAGGGAAGGGTTTTAGGGGAAACATTCTATATAACATAACCACAAATGTTATTTAGGTGTAAAAAGGCATCTAGACCCTTCTTAAAGCACTGCTGCTGTCCCTGCTGTGACCAGCGCCTGGGCAGGCTATTCCACAGAGTGAACGTTTCAGTAGAAAAAGCCCTGTCGCCTCCGGTGTTAAACCTTGTTTTCTCCAGACGGAGACAGTGCCCCCTCGTCTTTTGATTTGATCTAATCTGAAACAACTTACCCACCATATTTTTTGTATGGACCATTCATATATTTAATAAATTAATCATGTCCCCTCGAGTCGTCTCTTTTCCAGACTAAATAAATCTAGTTGTTTTAATCTTTCCTCATTCCTAGCTACCCCCATACCCTTACAGTTTTGTGGCTCTACGTTGAACCCTCTCCAGCTCCAGGCCTCCTTTTTTGGACCGGTGCCCAGAACTGGACAGCATCATTCCAGTTGGGCCGAACCCAGTGCCTTGGTACAGGGTATATTACATCCCTATCACGATAGTCCATACCACTTTTGATACACGACAGATCCTACTAGCTTTAGAGGCAGCTGATTGACATTGCAATGCTGTTATTCAATTATATGATCTACTAGTACCCCCCAGGTCCTTTCAACAAGGGACTCCCCAGATATTTACTTCCCCCAAGGACATATTTTGCCTTTGGATTTTGGCCCCCAGGTGCATAACCTTACATTTATCCACATTAAACCCATTTGCCAAGTGGGATGACCAAACATTCCAGTTTGTCCAAGTTCACCCTGCCCGCCTATGAAACATCCTCCATAGACTGTATTACACTACACATTTTTGGTGTCATCTGCAAAAATACACAGGGGCTATTAATCCCTACCTCTATATCATTGCATTATAATTATATTATTTATAAAACGTTCAACTTTTTTTCTGCAACAGCTCCTTTGCAGACCGATGCATCTCCTTGGCTCCAGACTACTTAGTAGTAGTAAGAAATTAGTATTTTATGACCAATCTTCCGAAAGCTGGCTGAATTAGTCATGACTAGGGATAATTAGAACCTTTCAGGGTCCGGTTTTGAATTATGGCCAAAATCAGATCCGACACAGTTTGGTTCAGATCCGGGTTCGCTCACCCCCTTTGGTCAACCTGTTGATCGGAGATGGCATTGTGGGTGTCACCCATTTAAATGCTGCTTGATGTGTGCCACAATTATAGTCAGGATTGTCAGTCCCATGATGTCATCAGAGAGCGCAATTCTGAGAAAGATTATTGTTACCGCCCACCGATTGCGTGTTTTTCCGGCAGGGGTTGGCCCTAATGCCGGACCCAACCAGGACCCACCCGATCCAGTTGGCATTCTTCTGATTTTCGCCAATATCCTAATAGAACAAGAATGGAATGTGCCTGGGATTGGTTTTTTCCATCACATTTAGTATGTTTGGAGTTAAAAATTGAGCTTTAAAAAAAAAAATAAAAAAATAAAATCACTAAAATTTGCCGTATAACAGATGGCAACAATAGGGTAATATAATCTTAGAAAAAAGTGACAATTTATGGAGAGGAATTTTTTTTTAGATGACTCCTTATAATAGCCCCCGCAGCAGTGACATTAGGCGTAATTCATTACGCCGCAAAAAAAAAATAAATATAAAAGAAATAATAAAAATGAAACAAGATAAAAAAAAACTTCAAAAAGTAAAAGTCAAATTACTCACGCATCACAACAACAAGCTCAGTCATTTTGCTCCGATCCCGTCTCGCGGTGTGACTCGATGGTCCTCCGGGTTTTTAGCGTCGCCATGGAAACACCTGAAACTTTCCGTCGGATGATAATTGTGTACATGGAGTTGGCAGGTTGTATCTTTGTCGTGAGTTACATTTGATTGCTGTGTTAAGAAAACAAGTGACTGCCAAAATTCCGAGAAAGTTGGCCCCGGTTAATATGCTCTGGAATTGATTATTTACACCTGAGTGAACATCCTCACACATGTACTCATTACATATTCATCCATGTGAGACATGTGTTAGAGGGATACAGCTCTCGGGGAGATTCTGTGATGGTCCTGATGACAGGGCCGATGCTTCACAACCACCTAAGGATTTTCTAGCCCCACATCTGCTACAAATTCCATGTTACAAGTGACATCTAATAGATGATTTCTCTGCTTATCGCTACATGACATATCTTTAGGTCGAATATAGCACTAACTCATTTTAGAGAATGGAACATAAAGGATGCTGCTCTCTCTCCCCCCCTCTTTTACAGGAAGTCACAGCGACGTCTTCAAGCTAAACACTGCTGAATTCTCGATGATTTCTGATTCATATGTTCTGACTTGAGCCACCACTTTAATAGTCAACCCTAACATGTACCTTAATGATTTCTTTCGTTTGCTGGTTTCTGGGTGGAACCATAATACATCACTGACCCCCTTCTTTGAGCCTAGTTATTTCTATAATAATTATTATTATTTATATAGTGCCACAGATTACGCAGCGCTGCACGAGCTTGTCACATCAGTCCCCTGTCCCCCTGGGGCTCACAATCTAATTAACTATTAGTATGTTTTGGAGTGTGGGAGGAAAACCGGAGGACCCGGAGGGAAACCCATAATGAATAGTTTGTCGTTATGCTTATAACGTTGTAGCTATGGTTGTAGCTCATCAAAACCTTCAGAGAAGATGAGAAGGTCCATTTGTAATGTGTATAATCTAAGTAGGCAGTGTTTCATCAAGTTATACCTTCATCAAATATCCATCATCCGCGTGAAAAAGACCCTAGTGGCCTACAAGTCGGATTGCCAACGTAAGTCCAGCCTGGGGCCCACTGAGGATCCTCTGGTTCCAGGGCTACACCTACATTCCTGTTTGCCTGAGGGTAACTGTAAACGATTGCCCCCCTTCCACCCCATCCATCATGTACAATATATCATGTTTTTTTCTTAAAGGTGGTTTCTCCATGTAGTATGATTGCTAAAATCCAATGTGAGAGAGACACTATTTTAAATTTTCCAGTGTGTATAGAGGTACTGTGCTTCTGATGCTGCCCCCTACCTCCTGCAATAGGCGCCGCCTGAGGCGAGAGGCTCAACTCATAACTGGAGCACACTTGTCCAGCTCGACAGCTCCAATGGCAACACGGTGGGTCATATATAACAACAAGCCAATTTTAAAGGGTTCACCCAAGGTTTCTTCTTCCAAAAACAGCACCACCCCTTACCATGGTTTTGTGCAGTTTTGCATGCAGTGTAGAAATGAATGCAGCTTGTTCCATACCGCACACTACCCATGGTCAGGTTTGGCACATTTTTGGAAGAAAGCAGCCATGTTTTTCAACCTTGGCAGACCCCTTTAAGCTTGGCACCCCCCCCCCCCACCCATAGTCGGTTTCTTATATAAGATATAATGAACCTTCCTTTGACTTTTTGCTAAAAAAAAAAAAATACACCAAAAGTAAAAGAAGAGGACATAAACAGATTAAAATACAGATTTTTTTCTAAAAAAAAACTACAGCTACTACCAGGCGGCTTGGCAACCGGCTGCTTACTGAGGGTGTAATAAACAGTGGATAAACGTTCCCACCAACACCTGCCAGTAGACATCTCCATCCCTCCAAATGCGAATAACTGTATTCGTTTACAGATATGAGCAAACATAACAGAGCGCATACCGTAGGCACAATACAGTATCATGGCATCCCGGGACAGGACGGACGTGCCGAACTAACCGTGTCCATACAGAAGATCCATACTGAAGAATACACAGAGAAGAACATATCCCTATACTACACCATAGCCATGCATCCTACATATAGCTTATGTGCTGCTTAAAGGGTTATGCCACTTTCTACTTATTTGTAATAGAACAAATGCCCCCTTCTTTGACCAAAGTCAAAGTACAGTGGTGAATGAAGCAGAGATAGATGTCTCAGGAAATCGGATTCACGTGTTCTGATTCTGATCTTTGAAGGTTTACTAGACCATAGTCGTCAGAAGAACATATCCTCTGGAGGACCCAATCTTGGGGCAGCACGGTGGCTTAGTGGTTAGCATTACAGCTTGCCACGCTGGGGACCTGGGTTCAAGTCCCAGTGGTCAACCATCTGTAAAGAGTTTGTATGTTCTCTGCGTGTTGGCATGGGTTTCCTCCGGGTCCTCCGTGTTCCTCCCCACTCCAAAACATCTGGTAGGTTGATTAGATTGTGAGCCCCATTGGGGACAGGCTCAATTTGGAAAGCTTCTGTGCTGCGCGTAATCTGGGTCCTATATAAATACAGGAATTATTATACTTCAGTGACTTCAATACACACAGTGCAATACTTTGTTTGACCTCTGGAGGCGCTGCAGGGAATTGTAACATTTAATTCCCACTTCCACTTGATTGCTAGTGGTCTCATCCATTTAGTGACCCCATCTAGCTAAAACCATTTACAAATAATCCTCCATAGGGGGTTTTTCTGATTTAGAACTCCATGTCCATTAACTAATTTCCAACACCTCTTAAGCTGTTTATAAGTTGCTTCCTGCTCTGGAGGGACCCAGCCTGTCATTGATTTTAAATATGCATAGTGTAATGCTTCATTTCCCCTGTGGTGTGAGCTGCAGAATCGGCTACACTTGATATGTTTCCCATGACAGTTGATTGCTGGAGGTCTAACCCATTGGACCTCCTACCAGAACGTAAGTGAATTACTTAAAGGAATTCGATTATCAAAATCCAATTGGGCATATAGGAAAGGGGAACCTCACTAAGCAGAGGGGAGAGCTCTTTCATCCTGCTTTGTAGGGCTTAGCCCTTCAGGGACGCCTAATATTTCAATACACATTGTGCATGCCCTAATTCCCCTGGCGGGGCGCTTGCGTTGGTAGAAAATATGCTTTCCGCTTCAATGGATCTCCCACCCATCTCGATGCCCATATCTACAACCATAGGGGAAATAAACTTTTACTTAAGGGGAATAATCCCTTTACCCACAACACCCTAGTAGGTCACAGATGATGGGTCCCTTATTACTCAGACTATAGAGTTGGTATTTTGGGTGTCTCCTTCTCTGGAGACCCAGACAGTCTAGGATAGCTACATGATTTTACTATGCACAAAGCAATACTTAATTGCCCAGTGGTGGCGCTCTGCAAAACCGAACACTTCATTCCACATTCACAACAGGAGCAGGACAAATGTCTGACAAAAATGGAGTAATCCAAGTCGTTATACAGTATATAAATGCACAGTGATATCAGGGCAATCATGGGAAGTTGTGTCTCAGCGCGCCTGGCAGATCTCCTAAGGTCCCATACAGATGTGCACCACTGATGCCTGCCTGCTGGTGACAAAATGGATAACACAAAGTGGATATATGTTATAAATATTACAGTGATATGAGGGCATCATGGGAAGTGTGTCTCAGCAGCACCTGTCCAACCTCCGAAGGTCCCCATACAGATGAGCAGCACTTGATGCCTGCACTGGTGACAAAAATGGCGTACCACAAGTGGATATTGTTGTAAATACAGTGATATGAGGGCGTCATGGGAAATGTGTCTCTGCAGCGCCTGTCAGGACCTCCTAAGTCCCAAACAGATGATCACACTGATGCCTGCACTACGGTGACAAAAATACAGTAACACAGGTGGAGATATGGAAAATAAATAAACAGTGATATCAGGGCGTCATGTAAAGTGTATCTCAGCAGGCGCCTGTCAGGACCTCCTAAGGTCCCATACAGATGAGCACAACTGATGTCTGCACTGCTGGTGACAAAAATGGAGTAACCACATGGTGATATATAGAATAAATAACAGTGATATGAGGGCATCATGGGAGTCGTGCTCGCAGCGCGCTGTCAGGACCTCCTAAGTCCAATACACTGATTCTTGTACTGCTGGTGATTACATGAATCTGTAATTGGCGAGTCCCCAGGCGCACGTACATTCTCCTATCCTGCGTGTGTAACAGTAATGAGATAGCGCTATCTGGGCGCCCCCCCGGCACCTAGTAAGCAGATAGGACCTCGCCTGCGCCGCTAACAGCCGGCATTAACCTTATTAACATGTGTCCTCTTTTTTAGGATGTAAACAATTAGTGCTTTATTTTTAATTGTTCGGTGCCTGGTTTGATGTTAGCACCGTGCTGCATGCGGGTGACGGATCTACAAGGGGCGCGGGCGCTGCAGCTGCCATTAACCCTCCTGTGCCGAGCTGCCAAAAATACAAGAAGACATCATTGTAGAGAATCTATTACTATCTCATTATTGTGTGACCTCAAGGTGGCAGCAAATACTAGTTCTATCCCTGTCCATACTATACTACTGGTCCCTGTATAGGGTCCACGTGCCTCCTTATAGCCATAGGTCTTATAGCTTGTCCTCACACTGCTGTGTTCCCTGCTGTTTATAGTCCTTTCCTTTTACTCTACTAAACTGAGCACAGCAATGTAAGGACACGCCCCAGTGCACTTAGAGAAGCTACAAACTGGAATTTAAATACATATTTCACAGTCCTGCTTGCTACTAACAACATACACAAAGGTATAAGTACAAATCTCACCGGGGCAATACCTAAACTACCTGCACAGACAACAGCAGTGTGAGACAAACCCCTAGTGCACTTGGAGACACACACATTTCAGAATAAATCCATATTTCACAGTCCTGCTGCTACTAACAACATACACAAAGGTATAAGTACAAATCTCATTGGGTAGCAATACCTAACACTATCTGCACAGAGCACAGCAGTGTGAGGACATCCCCTAGTGCACTTGGAGAAGCTACAATTCTAGAATTGAAATCCATATTTCACAGTCCTGCTGCTACTAACAACATACACAAAGGGTAAACAATAAAACAAAAGTAGACAGCAGCAATATAACATACAGGAACCTATAGTTAGAGTTCTTCTAAAAAAGATAAGAAAAAAAGCTATCAGTCAGGAGGGCGGCATAAGACTAGAGTAGGGGGGACGGAGGGGCGGTTGAGACCCAAGTACAGAAACCACACAGGCGGGAGCCGCGGTAGGATGGAAGAAACATTATGAGAGGTCGTAGGTAGGGTGTATCAGAGACTAACAGACAAGTTCAAATGGATACACATGAAGGATGCCCAGCAGCTATCCTTGGCTTCAATGCCAGAGTGAAAGGACCCCACAATCTCCCAGATCGGCAAGAAATATTGAACGGATTGAAAAAGACTAGTGATTCAGTATAATAGAGCCAAGCCAGATGAGATTAGTGCGACGATAATGATAGAGCAGCACAATAACAGAGCAGGCCATAGGACACGCCGTGAGTTTAAAGGACATACTATGGATATAGGGAACAATAGCGAGGACGTTAGAAGTCAATGGCATCCCGGGGAACAGGACGGGGACGTGCCGAAAAAAAATATACCGGGACATACCAGAAGAGAAGAAGAGTACCCGACTACCACCCTGAGCAGAATGAAAATAAACAAGAAGAGGCAAGAGGAAACCGAACCATAAAGTCTTAATACACATAAGCCATGACATCCCTAACCATATAGCTTATGTGCTGCTTAAAAGGGTTAGTCCACTTTCTACTTGTAATAGAAACAATGCCCCCTTGCTTTGACCAAAGTCAAAGTACAGTGGTGAATGGAGCAGAGATAGTGATCCAGGAAATCGGATTCCGTGTTCTGATCTGATCTTTGAAGGTTTATAGACCATCAGTCGTGTCAGAAGAACATATCCTCTGGAGGACCCAATCTTTGGGGCAGCACGGTGGCTTGTGGTTAGCTTACAGCATTGCAGCGCTGGGACCTGGGTTCAAGTCCGGGTCAACCATCTGTAAAGAGTTTGTATGTTCTCTGGTGTTTGCATGGGTTTCCTCCGGGTCCTCCGGTTTCCTCCCACACTCCAAACTACTGTAGGTTGATTAGATTGTGAGCCCCATTGGGGACGGACAGATTTGGAAAGCTGTGTGCAGTGGCTGCGTGAATCTGTGTGCCTATATAAATCAGGAATTATTAATATTCAGTGACTTCAATACACACAGTGCAATACTTTGTTTGACCTCTGGAGGCGCCTGCAGGGAATGTAACATTTAATTCCCACTTCCCACTTGATTGCTAGTGGTCTCATCCATTTAGTGACCCCATCTCAGCTAAAACCATTTACAAATAAATCCTCATAGGGGGTTTTCTGATTTAGAAACATCCATGTCCATTAATCTAATTTCCAACACCTATTAGCTGTTTATAAGTTGCTTCCTGCTCTGGAGGACCCAGCCTGGATTGATTTTAAATGCATAGGTAATGCTTCATTTCCCCTGTGGTGGCGCTGCGAATATGTCCACTTGATATGTTTCCCATGACAGTTGATTGCTGGAGGTCTAACCCATTGGACCTCCTACCAGAACGTAAGTGAATTCTTAAAGGGAATTCGATTACAAAATCCAATGGGGCATATAGAAAGGGGAACCTCACTAAGCCAGAGGGGAGAGCTGCTTCATCCTGCTTTGTAGGCTTAGCCCTTCAGGGACACGCTAATCATTTCAATACACATTGTGCAATGCCCTAATTCCCCTGCGGGGGGCGCTGCAGGTTGGTAGAAAATATGCTTTCAGCTTCAATGAGATCTCCCACCCATCTCTATGCCCATATCTACAACCATAGGGGAAATAAACTTTTACTTAAAGGGGAATATACCCTTTACCCAACACCCTAGTAGGTCACAGATGATGGGTCCCTTATTTACTCAGACTATAGAGTTGGTATTTTGGGTGTCTCCTGCTCTGGAGGACCCAGACAGTTAGGATAGCTACATGATTTTACTATGCACAAATGCAATACTTAATGTGCCCAGTGGTGGCGCTGCTGCAAAACCGAACACTTCATTCCACATCACAAAAATGGAGCAGGACAAAATGTCTAGACAAAAATGGAGTAATCCAAGTCGTATATACAGTATATAAATGCACAGTGATATCAGGGCAATCATGGGAAGTTGTGTTCTCAGCAGCGCCTGGCAGATCTCCTAAGGTCCCATACAGATGTGCACCACTGATGCCTGCACCTGCTGGTGACAAAATGGAGTAACACAAAGTGGATATATGTTATAAATTACAGTGATATGAGGGCATCATGGAAGTGTGTCTCAGCAGCACCTGTCCGGCCCCGAAGGTCCCATACAGATGAGCAGCACTGTATGCCTGCACTGTGGTGACAAAATGAAGCTAACACAAAGTGGATATATGTTGTAAATATACAGTGATATGAGGGCGTCATGGGAAATGTGTCTCTGCAGCGCCTGTCAGGACCTCCTAAGGTCCCAAACAGATGATCAGCACTGATGCCTGCACTACTGGTGACAAAAATACAGTAACACAAGGTGGAGATATGGAATAAATATACAGTGATATCAGGGCGTCATGTAAAGTGTATCTCAGCAGCGTCTGTCAGGACCTCCTAAGGTCCCATACAGATGAACAGCACTGATGCCTGCACTGCTGGTGACAAAAATGGAGTAACACAAAGTGGATATATAGAATAAATATACAGTGATATGAGGGCATCATGGGAGTCGTGTCTCTGCAGCGCCTGTCAGGACCTCCTAAGTCCAAGACACATGATCTTGTACTGCTGGTGATTACATGAATCTGTAATTGGCGAGTCCCCAGGCGCACGTACATTCTCCTATCTGCGTGTTGTGTGTAACAGTAATGAGAAGCGCTATCTGGGCGCCCCCCCCGGCACCTAGTAAGCAGATAGGACCTCGCTGCGGCCGCTAAAAGGCGGCATTAACCTTATTAACATTGTGTCCTCTTTTAGGATGTAAACAATTAGTGCTTTATTTTAATTGTTCGGTGCCTGGTTTGATGTTAGCACCGTGCTGCATGGCGGGTGACGGATCTACAAGGGGCGCGGGGGCGCTGCAGCTGCCATTAACCCCCGTGTGCCGCAGTGCCAAAAATACAGAGAATCATTGTAGAGAAATCTATTACTATCTCTATTATTGTGGACCTCAAGGTGGCAGCAATACTAGTTCTATCCCTGTCCATACTATACTACTGGTCCCTGTATAGGGGTCCACGGGCCTCCTTTAGCCATAGGTCTTATAGCAGTGTCCTCACAATGCTGTGTTCCCTGCTGTTTATAGTCCTTTCCTTTTACTCTACTAAAAATGAGCACAGCAATGTAAGGACACGCCCCCAGTGCACTTAGAGAAGCTACAATCTGGAATTTAAATACATATTTCACAGTCCTGCTTGCTACTAACAACATACACAAAGGTATAAGTAAAATTCACCCGGGGCAATACCTAACACTACCTGCACAGAGCACAGCAGTGTGAGGACAAACCCCTAGTGCACTTGGAGACACTACAATTCTAGAATTAAATCCATATTCACAGTCCTGCTGCTACTAACAACATACACAAAGGTATAAGTACAAATCTCATTGGGTAGCAAACCTAACACTATCCGCACAGAGCACAGCAGTGTGAGGACATCCCCTGTGCAATTGAAGAAGCTACAATTCTAGAATTGCAATCCATATTTCACAGTCCTGTACTGGTGACAAAAATACAGTAACACAAGGTGGAGATATGGAATAAATACACAGTGATATCAGGGCGTCATGGGAAATGTGTCTCTGCAGCGCCTGTCAGGACCTCCTAAGGTCCCAAACAGATGATCAGCACTGATGCCTGCACTACTGGTGACGTAAACAATAAAACAAAAGTAGACAGCAGCAATATAACATACAGGAACCTATAGTTAGAGTTCTTCTAAAAAAGATAAGAAAAAAAGCTATCAGTCAGGAGGGCGGCATAAGACTAGAGTAGGGGGGACGGAGGGGCGGTTGAGACCCAAGTACAGAAACCACACAGGCGGGAGCCGCGGTAGGATGGAAGAAACATTATGAGAGGTCGTAGGTAGGGTGTATCAGAGACTAACAGACAAGTTCAAATGGATACACATGAAGGATGCCCAGCAGCTATCCTTGGCTTCAATGCCAGAGTGAAAGGACCCCACAATCTCCCAGATCGGCAAGAAATATTGAACGGATTGAAAAAGACTAGTGATTCAGTATAATAGAGCCAAGCCAGATGAGATTAGTGCGACGATAATGATAGAGCAGCACAATAACAGAGCAGGCCATAGGACACGCCGTGAGTTTAAAGGACATACTATGGATATAGGGAACAATAGCGAGGACGTTAGAAGTCAATGGCATCCCGGGGAACAGGACGGGGACGTGCCGAAAAAAAATATACCGGGACATACCAGAAGAGAAGAAGAGTACCCGACTACCACCCTGAGCAGAATGAAAATAAACAAGAAGAGGCAAGAGGAAACCGAACCATAAAGTCTTAATACACATAAGCCAGACATCCCTAACCATATAGCTTATGTGCTGCTTAAAAGGGTTAGTCACTTTCTATCTTGTAATAGAAACAATGCCCCCTTGCTTTGACCAAAGTCAAAGTACAGTGGTGAATGAGCAGAGATAGATGATTCCAGGAAATCGGATTCCGTGTTCTGATCTGATCTTTGAAGGTTTACTAGACCATCAGTCTGTCAGAAGAACATATCCTCTGGAGGACCCAATCTTTGGGGCAGCACGGTGGCTTAGTGGTTTAGCATTACAGCATTGCAGCGCTGGGGACCTGGGTTCAAGGTCCGTGGTCAACATCTGTAAAGAGTTTGTATGGTTCTCTGCGTGTGTTGGCATGGGTTTCCTCCGGGTCCTCCGGTGTTCCTCCCACACTCCAAACTTACTGTAGGTTGATTAGATTGTGAGCCCCATTGGGGACAGGACAGATTTGGAAAGCTGTGTGCAGTGGCTGCGTAATCTGTGTGCGCTATATAAATACAGGAATTATTATATTCAGTGACTTCAATACACACAGTGCAATACTTTGTTTGGACCTCTGGAGGCGCTGCAGGGAATGTAACATTTAATTCCCACTTCCCACTTGATTGCTAGTGGGTCTCATCCATTTAGTGACCCCATCTAGCTAAAACCATTTACAAATAAATCCTCATAGGGGGTTTTTCTGATTTAGAAACATCCATGTCCATTAATCTAATTTCCAAACCTCATTAGCTGTTTATAAGTTGCTTCCTGCTCTGGAGGACCAGCCTGGATTGATTTTAAATGCATAGGTAATGCTTCATTTCCCCTGTGGTGGCGCTGCGAATATGTCCACTTGATATGTTTCCCATGACAGTTGATTGCTGGAGGTCTAACCCATTGGACCTCCTACCAGAACGTAAGTGAATTCTTAAAGGGAATTCGATTACAAAATCCAATGGGGCATATAGAAAGGGGAACCTCACTAAGCCAGAGGGGAGAGCTGCTTCATCCTGCTTTGTAGGCTTAGCCCTTCAGGGACACGCTAATCATTTCAATACACATTGTGCAATGCCCTAATTCCCCTGCGGGGGGCGCTGCAGGTTGGTAGAAAATATGCTTTCAGCTTCAATGAGATCTCCCACCCATCTCTATGCCCATATCTACAACCATAGGGGAAATAAACTTTTACTTAAAGGGGAATATACCCTTTACCCAACACCCTAGTAGGTCACAGATGATGGGTCCCTTATTTACTCAGACTATAGAGTTGGTATTTTGGGTGTCTCCTGCTCTGGAGGACCCAGACAGTTAGGATAGCTACATGATTTTACTATGCACAAATGCAATACTTAATGTGCCCAGTGGTGGCGCTGCTGCAAAACCGAACACTTCATTCCACATCACAAAAATGGAGCAGGACAAAAATGTCTAGACAAAAATGGAGTAATCCAAGTCGTATATACAGTATATAAATGCACAGTGATATCAGGGCATCATGGGAAGTTGTGTTCTCAGCAGCGCCTGGCAGGATCTCCTAAGGTCCCATACAGATGTGCACCACTGATGCCTGCACCTGCTGGTGACAAAATGGAGTAACACAAAGTGGATATATGTTATAATATTACAGTGATTGAGGGCCATCATGGGAAGTTGGTCTCAGCAGCACCTGTCCGGCTCCCGAAGGTCCCATACAGATGAGCAGCACTGATGCCTGCACTACTGGTGACAAAAATACAGTAACACAAGGTGGAGATATAGAATAAATATACAGTGATATCAGGGCGTCATGTAAAGTGTATCTCAGATATTCTTGACAGGAGGCAGTATATAGTAGTATATTCTTGTACATAGGGGCAGTATTGTAGTATTTATATTCCCTGTCCAAGGGGCAGTTTATAGTATTTATTTCCTTTTACCGTAGGTGCAGTATTATAGTAGTGATAGTCTGACATAGGGCGTATTAACTCTTTATATCTTTACATAGTGGGGCGTATTATATAGTATATTCCGTACATAGGGGGCAGTATTATATTAGCAATGCATCCTGTTACTTGTTGTTGTTGGGCGAACAAAATTTGGAATCAGTTTTGTTTTTCCTTGTTAGCACCCTCATATTGTTACGTCCTAAGTTCATGACCAAATCATACACTTCCCCCACCAACAGGCCCGAAGTCCCCCGCAGAAAGCACTCCTTCATGGCAGCCTCATCTCTTTTGCGTATCTCCCGAACATTCATCTTTCATATCTGCTTAATCATGTGGGATTAAGCGCCATTCAAGCGCGGCTTCATAGCTGGGTTATTTCGTCTTCTGTTTTCTTTTCAATTCTACTCCCATGTAACCAATAACGAAGCGGATTCTGGTGTCCTTTATATTAAATATTTCATCTTTGAACTGCGACACATCGGGAGCAAATATAATATACCCCATATTACCCGGCCATTAAATTCCCTTCAAAGACCCTGAAAAGAGACCTTCAACCTGGATCTGACGGATACCACCAACGTTCAGGGTGTGTAATTTTTTTATTTATCGTTTTTTTATGCGTGCTCTATGAATACTTCCGTTGCCAGTAAAACACATTTCTTTCATTTTACTAACTCAAAGAGTTTTTTTCCTCCATACGAAGAGCTGGCATACATAGTTGTTTGGTACCGTCTATCAACCTCCCTCCATACAACAACGCCGTTCATCAAACGGTTTCGTTTGGAGTGAAGGAGAAAAAAAGATACAAAAACGTGTGATTTTTTAAAAATGTTCTTATTTATTTTTTGTACAGCCCTGTTTTCTCTCCACACTCCTTTTGTTTTTCTTTTTTTTTTTTTTTTTTTCCCGAAAACGCTCCGTTCCAGATGGCCAGAATACGAGGCCTGTCTCTCGTGATGAAATGGATACCCTCCTGCCTCCATTTTGAAGCGAGTCAGCCTATCACGAATTGGCATGCGCCTTCTCGGACATTCCCTTGTCACACTGCAAATTAATGGGTGAAAATCCACCACATTAAAAAGACATCTTCAACATTAACAGTTTCAGCGCCCTTGGGGGGTGGGGGGGTGGGGTTCGGCCCTTCAGAGAGTCGCCACACCGGAGGGGGGGTGTGGGGGTCTGCCGTCTGAAAACTAAAGGTTAAAAATAAAATATATTCCCTATTGCAAGTGTGACCACCTAGAAACGTTTATTCTTTATGGGGACCATATCACAACGCGCCATTTTGCCACCCCCTTACGTACGGGCTGATGATCGTTGCCGATTCGACTGTCTATATGTCATTATCCGTCAGTCCCCGTTACAGTACAAGATAGGTCTGTAGTTGTTATTACGGTGGAATTTGTTATTACGTCAGACTTTTATATTTTATCACTTTGTAATCCCAGCCCGAACTTTTTTGGTCTCTGTGACAATTGGTTTTTCAAAAATGTTTGTATTGTCATAGAATCATGATTAACATATAAAGCTTCATTAACAGACGCCTGTGATAACTGTTACAGCTGATTATTGTAGCCCTAGACTAAAGTTACATGTAATTACCAACATCCATAGATCCCTTTGTACTAGGTGCGTATTATGTCCGTCGCGAGTTCTTAAGTAGGGGACCGCCTTTATGATGGCAGATCTTTTAAGATGAGATTCCAGAGAGACAATAGTGCTCAGCCTAAAAGATGTCCGTAGTGTGAGAATGTTGCCTGATTAACTTTATATCTATGTGTCAATTGTGGGACAAAAAAATCTCATATTTTTGCTAATTTGTAACATTTAAAAAACCACCTCATAAATTGTTTGCTACAACAGGAATTTTATCTTGTTTTAAGGATTGCAATTTGCAAAAAAAATTAGGCCATGTAAATCACATGCATTGTGTGATAAGCTGACAAGAATAGATTCCGCAGAATTTTTTTTTTAATCAATTTTGGTTTAACTAGGACACCTGAACAAGCCTTTAAAACAAAATCTAACTTTTAAATCGATATCTACATCTTAAAAAAAGAGTCCATCTGCATATGTAATTGATGCAATTGAATGTCTATTAACTTTTTGGATTTTGGAATTTAAAAAATTTTCTCAGGTCTTGTCATAGTTTGGCCCGTGTACTGCTAAGGGTGTTCACACGTGGCACCTCATGTAGAGGAAATTTTAGTGCATTTTTTTGTGGTTTGTAGAAAAGAAACAATTTCAAAAAATGTGTTATTGATGTAAAATCATGACATTTTGAAAAAACACATGGGTTTTTTCCTTCTGAGAAGCTATTCTAAAAAAAAAAAAATTCTCTTTTCAACCAATTTAGTTGGTTGGCTCAAAATTGTGTTTTTTTACCTGTCATTTCTTCCCTTGAGACACGCTATCATATAATGTCGTTACCTATCTCTATAATCAAAGAAAAAAAATCAAAATTCAAAATTTAAAAAAGAGTCTCAGCAGGGGATTGTGGGAATCCTGCCGCACATGGCTGAAAAAAAATGTAATGCAGTCCGAGCTGCCAACCAAGAGATAAACGAATGAGTAAAATTAGCTATATTCAAATCCTTCCTTTGCAACGATTTTTAAAATATGTTTTTTAAAACAAAAAACACTGAAAAATATCAAAACAGAATTGAATTAAAATCAAATAAAAAAGATGTCCGTCATCAGAAGTATTAATATTTAAAATTTTTCCTAAAAAAATAAGAATAGTACATTTGCCTGTTCTTCCATACAAAGCATTAATCAGAGCCCTCACGTGTTTTTCTGGTACAATGAACAATAGGCCACAACTTCCTCCATATCTTGAAATCAATTGAAAGGTAACCGTATTTTTTATTTTTTGTCTAATTTTAGAGTGCCTCATTCTCTTCTGTGACTAATTGGTCTGGACATTATCCTGTTTGGGCAGGAAAAAAAAGACAGAATTTCACTTCCCAACATTTGTGTGGAAAAACCCGGATGACAGCGAAAAACAATAGAAAGGTGACAGCCTTGAGTTAATAAAACATAAAAATCCTTAGGTATAAATATTTTTAAACGGGAAACTTGCCGTCGTGGGATCGAGTGATATCGCTGCTTATATGTACATAAACTACAGAAACAATGATACTTCAGATAGACACTTTATATACAGCGGTCCCTCTAACTGAAGGACAACCCGACTTACCAGACGACCCCTATTTACAGAGGGACCCCTCTGCCTCCTCTGACTCTGGTGACCTCTCTGGATGTTCTATAGTCCCCAGACTGCAATGAATCAGCTTTAGGTGTCTGTAATGAAGATTTATTGATATCCTTGGTTTCAATTAACAAACCCAAAAACTTTTGAACTCCAATCGCACCAGGGCAAAAACAAATTTCGGCTGATCTACAATGATAAAATATAGAGTTTTCGACTTACATACAAATTCAACTTAAAACAACCTATGGAACCTATCTTGTACGTAGCTGATATATCTTTTATACACCTAATCCAAATGCCCCTTTATTGGTATTACACTCTCCCTTTATCTTATTAGACAAGTGTCTTTTTTCAACCGTATAAACTTATGAAACTAGTGAACAGGTGTCACTTGTTGTTAAAGAAGTGACGTGGTCACGGATTGACTCAAGTGAGTCCCTCGGTGAACCCCGCACTTTCGTCGAGATGCCAAAGACCAGAAAGACTTTTTTTTTTATTGACCCATTGGTTTACCATAAATCCTTTAAAACCCCTTTTTCCCGACGCTGAGGCCTCCTGTTTTGGCACCAGCCATAAAGTTGCCTGGGATTGCCGCGGTTTTCCCAAACCCTTGAACCTCCCAATCCGACATCATAGTTGTCTATTAATTTGTTTGTTATTATGGGGTTATCCAAATTGAGAAATAAACATGGCTGCTGCAACAGATTGTGATTTTAAAAGCTGTGATTGAGGTAGAGATTGACAGACCTGGGTTTACCATTCAGGTTCAGCCACGCGACCCCGGACTATGCTATATGGAAGTTCAGACGGCCGAACCCGACGCTAATGTTGGGTCGCTCATCTCTATTCATAGGCAGGTTTGTGTTGCCGTTTTCTGTATGGATGCAGAAACATTCTTCTTCTCCTAATAATCCCTTAGAGTAGTCCATACATTTACTTGATTTTGGAAGGATCCATTATCTACTACTAGCTGAAAGCAGCAAAGTTCCCTGTATAGATGCCTTGCCTTACACACTAGTGGAGTGTGGGGAGGGGACATACAACATACCCTTCCACCCACTTTGGTGTACTGAACGGTAGTGGCCATAATAGATGCCCCCCCTAGGTGTCCACAGAAGAGGATTCCTCTCATTCCTACTAAAGTGCGCCTGCCTTAAAGGGGAGATTTGATTGGACACAGACTCTCGAACTTTCTATGAACTCTAACAGTCCCTGTGCACTAGCCGAGCTCCTACCGCGTAGGGGTCACTAAATTTCTATACTATAAGGATTCACATTGATTTCTAAGGGCCTGTTAAAGAAATATCTGGGGTTGCGCCTATCAAGCAACACAGCGCCAGGCCTGTTCTATATCACATTCAGCCCTGTGAAATGAAAGCTGCGCTGTCATTGTTGCTATGGGCAGATGATCACCAACACTATAAAATCACCACAGCAATTTCCATACAATCCTCTTTAACCCCATAATCACCCCAAAATATCATTAAACATCAAAGGCCTAGAGATCGAGGAAGGGGGAATAACCTACAATAGGGGAAGCGGAATTACATCTAATTATGATTACCAGTTTGTTTCAGGGCAGCAAAGTGTTAATGAGCACTTTACTGCCGGCCCCCCCGATAATCCGTCATCTTCCAAATGGCTGACTGGCAGAAGTGCACAGATCATAGCAAAAATTTGGTTCGAAGACCCTCACCCTTTTTCAAATTTGGGGGGGATGTGACAACTCCTTTTGAATCCCCAGAGGCTTTCGGCGTTGTTCACTCCCTCTCCCTTATAAAACATGACACCCAAGGCCTACTGGCATGCATGTACATCAGAGAGTCAGGAGAACAGCTGCCAAACAAGTGGTGCCCCCGCCGACCAAAAGTGTAAATCCCGCTTTGGAGTTGTAGTTTGTCAACACTGGCATTTAGCTGTTGGAAAACTACAAAACTCCCTGACCCGGACCTGTGCCTGTAACAGCATGCTAGGGAATTGTAGTTTGTAACAACTTGAGCAAGTCCAGGTCAAATATTCCTTCCTGAGAGAATATAAAGGGCACGTACAGGGCGCAAGTAGAGATGAGTTTGTCAGATTGGACGTAATGCGCAACCAATCAGATCTAGTGTCAATCCCAAAGTATCCTAAAACTCACTGTTTCAGGACCGGAAAGTTTGGGTGAGGAAACAATACCCTCCAATATTTGAACCCAAATTGCTATACACTTAAGAGATCGACTCGCAGTTTCCCCTGTGGAACCCCCCAGCCCCCGCCCCGCCTCCATTTATAACATCTATTGCAAAGGAAGCATTAATAACTTCCCATTCAGGTGGTAATGTTTGGTGTCGCCAACAGTAGAACTCAAAGAGAAGATCAGAGAAGATTATATTTAGTCCGGGACATTGTTATATTATAGTACGGCCCTACGCTTTCTGAGTGTACTAACCCGTTATGCCGCGCCAATAATTTTAATTAATACGCCCGAGGAGACAAGGGGGTGTTTTTGTTTTTCCAAAATAACTCTCTTCCCCCCAGATGAGACGTGGGCAGAGCAGGCGGCAAAGCCGCTAGTGTACAACAAAAGAATCCTTGGCATATAATTAATGGCCTATATCAGACCCATTGGGGACTCTCGGATACTTATATCAGACCATTGACCTCCATGCCTCGCGGTGTGACCCCCTAACCTCCTATACCACCCACCCTCCCCCCTCCCCCCTTATCATCTGGAGGGGTCCATGATGAGACAGGCAATCTACCTTCATTCACACACCCTCTTTTCGGTCTTTTGGGAAGCTCAATGCTCTTGTCCCTTCGTTACTTTTGGGCAGCCGTTGCCAAAACCCCTTCCAAAGGTGCACGCGTTTGCTCCAGGGTCAATAACAAGTGTCATAATAACCACAATGTGGCTCATATTTCTGGCGTCTCCTACTCTATCCCTCCCTCTTTCTGGTGAACTTCCCTGTTTCGACACCCGTTATTACTGCTCGTGTACCTCTTATACAAACATTTATCCTGCAGCAGATGTCCAACTCTCTTTCGTTCGGTCTACACCATCGTAATATTATTGCTTCTACATACATGTACTGCCTACACGCGTTAGATCACCTTGTTCGCGTACCTCGTACGGTCATAGCTCTTTTGCTCAAACTTGAATCTCATCTGCGGTCTTATGTCCCCCCCTTCTTACATTCTCACCGACTTCTCTGACATCGTTTGGACATATTCTGTCACCCGGTATCGGTACAGGAACTTTTCGTCAAGACCAAACGAGGATGTTCCTCACAACGACCCACCCCGACATCCCAGAGTCCATTCCGTCTCCAGTTGACGCCTCTTACCAGAGTTCCATCACAAGTACACCCGCCACCCAATCTTCTGCCCGCTGACGACATCGTTAGTTGCGGCCGCCTCTCCAACTCTATACGTGCTCTCGCCTTCGCACTGTCTCCGACCCCTTCTCCTCCACCTCCCTCTACATGATCTCATTCTGTTGCCCTTCCTCTTCTGTCGTCGTGTGGCTGCCTATGGACCGATGGCCCTGAGCTCTTCCTACTAATGACTGGAGCACAATCAGACCAACGCTTTCCCGTCCACTCCCACCTGTGATCACAGCTGTCGTAGCCGGCTCGGTCCTCCAACAAGAGGTCAACCATGAGAAATACCATAGCCCATTGACTTCGTGCTATTTATCTTCTATCTTCTTCCAGTTCTTTCTCTGCTCTTTTTGTGGCGGCGTACAATTTTGTTGGCCTTCCATTGGAATGTTTGTGTGCTTGATTTCCTTTTGGCGATCAGCGTTCTTCATCTTCTTAGCCAACAACATTGTCCTGCCTCACCGACATTCTCTGCTTTTTTTCATTCATTCCTATCATTGAACTCATCTTCTCTGTGTGGCGTCCTATTGCCATTCTATTGCTCAGAACATGCTCAACTTCGAGATCTAGGTCTCACCCTATTATCTCAATTGTCTTTCGCACTCTTACATTCCGGTTCTTGCCAAATCTTACTTGTGACTAAGCCTCTCTTTTCTTGTCCTCTCTGCCTCCCCAAAACACAAATCTAACCAACCCTACCTGACACTCCTAGGAAATATAACTTAGAAGACATGGAAAGAGTGGACTGAGACAGTTGGGCGAACTTTGTTGTGACTTGTAACACATTCTCACAAGAGATTCTGAAAGAGAGAACCATAACCAGAATTGGTATATAAATCAAGAAGAAGATCGAAAAAAAGAAAGACGGAAAAAGAGAAGGCAAACAAGATTCACTCAAAAACCAGATTGATAAGAAAATGACCCCCTAGGTCAGTGGATGGGACCTTTAGCGGCCGACTTGTGCCCACACTACACACAAGAACCCACTTATTTATCCAAAGTGCCAACACAGAAATGTAAATTTGTGATTTATCACTCCTTCTTTGTCACAGCTTTACTTTTGATCACACTCAGTCACCCCTGGAGGAAACAATCAAGAATATAAATAGTCCCAGGTAGAAGCGCACTTTAAAATAGCTCTGTGCCACGAAGTCCTGGCTGTCTGGGACTGCAGAAGACTACCTGGAGTCATCTCTGGTGAATGGCCTGATGCCCCAGAAGGGCTCTGAGTGCCACCTCTGGCACCCGTGCCATAGTTAGCCATCACTCTTGTCCCTAGTGTGTTCGAGATGAACATGGCGAACTGTCCAACTAGTGTTTGGGTGGTCAACTAATAAAACCAATAATACATTTTTGAAGGGTATGGAAGCTTTTGCAACATTTTTTTATGGTACCAATTAGCTTCACTATAAACATGGTTTCATAGTTTCATGTTTATCCGGTTGAAAAAAAAGACACTTGTCCATCAAGTTTCACCAAGGAAGGGAAGGGATTGGATAGGGAAGGGTTTTAGGGGAAACATTCTATATAACATAACCACAAATGTTATTTAGGTGTAAAAAGGCATCTAGACCCTTCTTAAAGCCTTCTGCTGTCCCTGCTGTGACCAGCGCCTGGGCAGGCTATTCCACAGAGTGAACGTTTCAGTAGAAAAAGCCCTGTCGCCTCCGGTGTTAAACCTTGTTTTCTCCAGACGGAGACAGTGCCCCCTCGTCTTTTGATTTGATCTAATCTGAAACAACTTACCCACCATATTTTTTGTATGGACCATTCATATATTTAATAAATTAATCATGTCCCCTCGAGTCGTCTCTTTTCCAGACTAAATAAATCTAGTTGTTTTAATCTTTCCTCATACTAGCTACCCCCATACCCTTACAGTTTTGTGGCTCTACGTTGAACCCTCTCCAGCTCCAGGCGCTCCTTTTTTGGACCGGTGCCCAGAACTGGACAGCATCATTCCAGTTGGGCCGAACCCAGTGCCTAGGTACAGGGTATATTACATCCCTATCACGATAGTCCATACCACTTTTGATACACGACAGATCCTACTAGCTTTAGAGGCAGCTGTATTGACATTGCAATGCTGTTATTCAATTATATGATCTACTAGTACCCCCCAGGTCCTTTCAACAAGGGACTCCCCAGATTTTACTTCCCCCAAGGACATATTTTGCCTTTGGATTTTGGCCCCCAGGTGCATAACCTTACATTTATCCACATTAAACCCATTTGCCAAGTGGGATGACCAAACATTCCAGTTTGTCCAAGTTCACCCTGCCCGCCTATGAAACATCCTCCATAGACTGTATTACACTACACATTTTTGGTGTCATCTGCAAAAATACACAGGGGCTATTAATCCCTACCTCTATATCATTGCATTATAATTATATTATTTATAAAAAGTTCAACTTTTTTTCTGCAACAGCTCCTTTGCAGACAGATGCATCTCCTTGGCTCCAGACTACTTAGTAGTAGTAAGAAATTAGTATTTTATGACCAATCTTCCGAAACTGGCTGAATTAGTCATGACTAGGGATAATTAGAACCTTTCAGGGTCCGGTTTTGAATTATGGCCAAAATCAGATCCGACACAGTTTGGTTCAGGTCCGGGTTCGCTCACCCCCTTTGGTCAACCTGTTGATCGGAGATGGCATTGTGGGTGTCACCCATTTAAATGCTGCTTGATGTGTGCCACAATTATAGTCAGGATTGTCAGTCCCATGATGTCATCAGAGAGCGCAATTCTGAGAAAGATTATTGTTACCACCCACCGATTGCGTGTTTTTCCGGCAGGGGTTGGCCCTAATGCCGGACCCAACCAGGACCCACCCGATCCAGTTGGCCTTCTTCTGATTTTCACCAATATCCTAATAGAACAAGAATGGAATGTGCCTGGGATTGGTTTTTTCCATCACATTTAGTATGTTTGGAGTTAAAAATTGAGCTTTAAAAAAAAAAATAAAAAAATAAAATCACTAAAATTTGCCGTATAACAGCTGGCAACAATAGGGTAATATAATCTTAGAAAAAAGTGACAATTTATGGAGAGGAATTTTTTTTTAGATGACTCCTTATAATAGCCCCCGCAGCAGTGACATTAGGCGTAATTCATTACGCCGCAAAAAAAAAATAAATATAAAAGAAATAATAAAAATGAAACAAGATAAAAAAAAACTTCAAAAAGTAAAAGTCAAATTACTCACGCATCACAACAACAAGCTCAGTCATTTTGCTCCGATCCCGTCTCGCGGTGGACTCGATGGTCCTCCGGGTTTTTAGCGTCGCCATGGAAACACCTGAAACTTTCCGTCGGATGATAATTGTGTACATGGAGTTGGCAGGTTGTATCTTTGTCGTGAGTTACATTTGATTGCTGTGTTAAGAAAACAAGTGACTGCCAAAATTCCGAGAAAGTTGGCCCCGGTTAATATGCTCTGGAATTGATTATTTACACCTGAGTGAACATCCTCACACATGTACTCATTACATATTCATCCATGTGAGACATGTGTTAGAGGGATACAGCTCTCGGGGAGATTCTGTGATGGTCCTGATGACAGGGCCGATGCTTCACAACCACCTAAGGATTTTCTAGCCCCACATCTGCTACAAATTCCATGTTACAAGTGACATCTAATAGATGATTTCTCTGCTTATCGCTACATGACATATCTTTAGGTTGAATATAGCACTAACTCATTTTAGAGAATGGAACATAAAGGATGCTGCTCTCTCTCCCCCCCTCTTTTACAGGAAGTCACAGCGACGTCTTCAAGCTAAACACTGCTGAATTCTCGATGATTTCTGATTCATATGTTCTGACTTGAGCCACCACTTTAATAGTCAACCCTAACATGTACCTTAATGATTTCTTTCGTTTGCTGGTTTCTGGGTGGAACCATAATACATCACTGACCCCCTTCTTTGAGCCTAGTTATTTCTATAATAATTATTATTATTTATATAGTGCCACAGATTACGCAGCGCTGCACGAGCTTGTCACATCAGTCCCCTGTCCCCCTGGGGCTCACAATCTAATTAACTATTAGTATGTTTTGGAGTGTGGGAGGAAAACCGGAGGACCCGGAGGGAAACCCATAATGAATAGTTTGTCGTTATGCTTATACGTTGTAGCTATGGTTGTAGCTCATCAAAACCTTCAGAGAAGATGAGAAGGTCCATTTGTAATGTGTATAATCTAAGTAGGCAGTGTTTCATCAAGTTATACCTTCATCAAATATCCATCATCCGCGTGAAAAAGACCCTAGTGGCCTACAAGTCGGATTGCCAACGTAAGTCCAGCCTGGGGCCCACTGAGGATCCTCTGGTTCCAGGGCTACACCTACATTCCTGTTTGCCTGAGGGTAACTGTAAACGATTGCCCCCCTTCCACCCCATCCATCTGTACAATATATCATGTTTTTTTCTTAAAGGTGGTTTCTCCATGTAGTATGATTGCTAAAATCCAATGTGAGAGAGACACTATTTTAAATTTTCCAGTGTGTATAGAGGTACTGTGCTTCTGATGCTGCCCCCTACCTCCTGCAATAGGCGCCGCCTGAGGCGAGAGGCTCAACTCATAACTGGAGCACACTTGTCCAGCTCGACAGCTCCAGTGGCAACACGGTGGGTCATATATAACAACAAGCCAATTTTAAAGGGTTCACCCAAGGTTTCTTCTTCCAAAAACAGCACCACCCCTTACCATGGTTTTGTGCAGTTTTGCATGCAGTGTAGAAATGAATGCAGCTTGTTCCATACCGCACACTACCCATGGTCAGGTTTGGCACATTTTTGGAAGAAAGCAGCCATGTTTTTCAACCTTGGCAGACCCCTTTAAGCTTGGCACCCCCCCCCCCCACCCATAGTCGGTTTCTTATATAAGATATAATGAACCTTCCTTTGACTTTTTGCTAAAAAAAAAAAAATACACCAAAAGTAAAAGAAGAGGACATAAACAGATTAAAATACAGATTTTTTTCTAAAAAAAAACTACAGCTACTACCAGGCGGCTTGGCAACCGGCTGCTTACTGAGGGTGTAATAAACAGTGGATAAACGTTCCCACCAACACCTGCCAGTAGACATCTCCATCCCTCCAAATGCGAATAACTGTATTCGTTTACAGATATGAGCAAACATAACAGAGCGCATACCGTAGGCACAATACAGTATCATGGCATCCCGGGACAGGACGGACGTGCCGAACTAACCGTGTCCATACAGAAGATCCATACTGAAGAATACACAGAGAAGAACATATCCCTATACTACACCATAGCCATGCATCCTACATATAGCTTATGTGCTGCTTAAAGGGTTATGCCACTTTCTACTTATTGTAATAGAACAAATGCCCCCTTGCTTTTGACCAAAGTCAAAGTACAGTGGTGAATGAAGCAGAGATAGATGTCCAGGAAATCGGATTCACGTGTTCTGATTCTGATCTTTGAAGGTTTATAGACCATAGTCGTCAGAAGAACATATCCTCTGGAGGACCCAATCTTTGGGGCAGCACGGTGGCTTAGTGGTTAGCATTACAGCTTGCACGCTGGGGACCTGGGTTCAAGTCCCAGGGTCACCATCTGTAAAGAGTTTGTATGTTCTCTGCGTGTTGGCATGGGTTTCCTCCGGGTCCTCCGTGTTCCTCCCCACTCCAAAACTCTGTAGGTTGATTAGATTGTGAGCCCCATTGGGGACAGGACTCAGATTTGGAAAGCTTCTGTGCTGCGCGTAATCTGGGTGTCCTATATAAATCAGGAATTATTAATACTTCAGTGACTTCAATACCACAGTGCAATACTTTGTTTGACCTCTGGAGGCGCTGCAGGGAATTGTAACATTTAATTCCCACTTCCCACTTGATTGCTAGTGGTCTCATCCATTTAGTGACCCCATCTAGCTAAAACCATTTACAAATAATCCTCATAGGGGGTTTTCTGATTTAGAACATCCATGTCCATTAATCTAATTTCCAAACCTCTTAAGCTGTTATAAGTTGCTTCCTGCTCTGGAGGACCCAGCCTGTCATTGATTTTAAATATGCATAGTGTAATGCTTCATTTCCCCTGTGGTGTGAGCTGCATAATCGGCTACACTTGATATGTTTCCCATGACAGTTGATTGCTGGAGGTCTAACCCATTGGACCTCCTACCAGAACGTAAGTGAATTACTTAAAGGAATTCGATTATACAAAATCCAATTGGGCATATAGGAAAGGGGAACCTCACTAAGCAGAGGGGAGAGCTCTTTCATCCTGCTTTGTAGGGCTTAGCCCTTCAGGGACGCCTAATATTTCAATACACATTGTGCATGCCCTAATTCCCCTGGCGGGGCGCTTGCGTTGGTAGAAAATATGCTTTCCGCTTCAATGGATCTCCCACCCATCTCGATGCCCATATCTACAACCATAGGGGAAATAAACTTTTACTTAAGGGGAATAATCCCTTTACCCACAACACCCTAGTAGGTCACAGATGATGGGTCCCTTATTACTCAGACTATAGAGTTGGTATTTTGGGTGTCTCCTTCTCTGGAGACCCAGACAGTCTAGGATAGCTACATGATTTTACTATGCACAAAGCAATACTTAATTGCCCAGTGGTGGCGCTCTGCAAAACCGAACACTTCATTCCACATCACAACAGGAGCAGGACAAATGTCTGACAAAAATGGAGTAATCCAAGTCGTTATACAGTATATAAATGCACAGTGATATCAGGGCAATCATGGGAAGTTGTGTCTCAGCGCGCCTGGCAGATCTCCTAAGGTCCCATACAGATGTGCACCACTGATGCCTGCCTGCTGGTGACAAAATGGATAACACAAGTGGATATATGTTATAAATATTACAGTGATATGAGGGCATCATGGGAAGTGTGTCTCAGCAGCACCTGTCAACCTCCGAAGGTCCCATACAGATGAGCAGCACTGATGCCTGCACTGGTGACAAAAATGGGTAACACCAAGTGGATATTGTTGTAAATACAGTGATATGAGGGCGTCATGGGAAATGTGTCTCTGCAGCGCCTGTCAGGACCTCCTAAGTCCCAAACAGATGATCACACTGATGCCTGCACTACGGTGACAAAAATACAGTAACACAGGTGGAGATATGGAAAATAAATAAGCTGCTACTAACAACATACACAAAGGTATAAGTACAAATCTCATTGGAGGCAATACCTAACACTACCTGCACAGAGCACAGCAGTGTGAGGACAGCCCCCAGTGCACTTGGAGAAGCTGCAATTCTTGAATTTAAATCCATATTTCACAGTCCTGCTGCTACCAACAACATACACAAAAGTATAAGTACAAATCTCATTGGGGGCAATACCTAACACTATCTGCACAGAGCACAGCAATGTGAGGACATCCCCTAGTGCACTTGGAGAAGCTACAATTCTAGAATTTAAATCCATATTTCACAGTCCTGCTGCTACTAACAACATACACAAAGGTATAAGTACAAATCTCACCAGGGGCAATACCTAACACTACCTGCACAGAGCACAGCAGTGTGAGGACAACCCCTAGTGCACTTGGAGACGCTACAATTCTAGAATTTAAATCCATATTTCACAGTCCTGCTGCTACTAACAACATACACAAAGGTATAAGTACAAATCTCATTGGGGGCAATACCTAACACTACCTGCACAGAGCACAGCAGTGTGAGGACAGCCCCCAGTGCACTTGGAGAAGCTACAATTCTAGAATTTAAATCCATATTTCACAGTCCTGCTGCTACTAACAACATACACAAAGGTAAAAGTACAAATCTCATTGGGGGCAATATCTAACACTACCTGCACAGAGCACAGCAGTGTGAGGACATCCCCCAGTGCACTTGGAAAAGCTACAACCCTAGAATTTAATTCTAGGATTCTAGAATTTTGAATTCATCGAAACCTGCGACAGATGCTGCACACAAGCCACAAAATCTGATATCACGCAACTCCCAGGCACAAGCCCTGCGCTCTCTTTAGGCGATGGGGGGGGGTAATTTGTACATTTTGCCTTTGATATGTGTTAGGGTCAGGGCCTGTTTCCTGGACTGACCTATCCTGGGTTTGCAGCTACAGACCACAGTAGTTTTCGGGCAGGTCTCTAATATGAGCCACATGTTGCTGGCAATGGTTAAAGGAGGACTGGAGGGGGGGGGGGATGATGAAAAGAGCAGCCCCCCAGCCCCTCACGTGAAGTGCATTACCAGACCAGCATGGATAGGGCCGGAAGGAAAACCCACCCACCCCCGAGCCCCAGCGTTTATTCTATCAACCTGCAATTGCACAAATCAAAACCAGATGTCGGCCCCTTCCAGATCTTTCTCATAGGACAAACATGCAAAAAGTGGCCCAGGGCCTGGTCCTGCCATCACATCGTAATTGGGACCATATGACAGTCAGAGCGGCCCAGCAAATGTAAAGACCCCTCCTTAGCAAGAGGGGGGGGGGATTGCAGGTCCCACCGAGCCTCTAAGTGCATGGTGCACCATGAAAAACAAGTGCACAGGACTACAATAACCACCTGCAGGAGAGGAGGGGGCGCCACATGTCAGCCCCCAGGGGGTAACGCCAAAGGTCAATAGGGGCTAATAAAAATGCCTGACCAGAACAGTGGGGGGGGGGGAGGCGGTAGACAGGTGTAAGACCCCCATTCAGAACATTACAATTTTAAAGGAACTTTATAAACAAATGCAGGTCTCATGTTCAGAGCCTCTTATATTTTGGAGGACTGTTCCGGTCCTTTATTACACATTCATGTGAATAGATTCTATGTAATACCACCTTTCACCTGTAGGAGTGCTGCAGGGAAACTGAACACTTACTGCCTGATTTATGGACAGATCACTGCTCATCAATAGCATCCCAGAAGTTAGTGATCTGATTATTGTCAAGTGACCTGTATAACACAAAGGGATTGTCCGAGGTGGATGAACCCTTTAAGTTTTTTCAGATGTGACTAAGTTATTGATTAAAGGAAATCTACCATGAAAATCCATCATGATAAACTAGATCCAGGCACCGAGACTATGGGAATCTTCTTATATTTGTTATCCATGGCCTCCTTCTTTCTAAAATCAACTTTTACAATTATGCTAATGAGTCACAAGTGCTGTGGAGGCCTTTACCAGAGCCACAAAGTTCTGTCCCCAGGGACAATACCTAACACTGGCTTGTAAGAGATGCTGCTGTGCTTGCTGGACTTATATCCATATATCACAGTCCTGCTGCTACTAACAACTTACACAAAGGTCTGTTTACACATCTCTCCAGGGACAATACCTAACACATGGTCAAAACTGCTGACGGATTCCCTTTAAAGTAAAAGTCCTAGCCCTGGCTACATTTGTAAAACAAATACTTGATGGTGTCATGCTCCTCCAGTATCATAGCTACCTATACCTACCTACCTATAGTTATCCTATGTCTGGGAAAGCAGGGGGACACTGACAACCACAGTAACCTGCCTCAGTTTCATGTTCCACTGGGTTGTCAACCAGTTGTGTTTAGAAGCTGTGCAGTTATGGAGCGTTACATCTTTGATTAGATTGTGAGCCCCATTGGGGACAGGGACCAATTTGGCAAACTCTGTGCAGCGCTGCGTAATCTGTGTGCGCTATATACATAAAGGAATTATTATTATTATTGTCCTCCATACAATGACACATTGGGGCTCATTTACTAATGGCACCATGGCCGCACTTTCCCGTTTTTTTTCAGTTTTCCGGCCAATTCCACCGGGATTTTGGCGCACATGATCAGATTTTGGCGCAATCGCGCCGGCTTTCGCGCGACAGGAATGGGGGGGTGGCTTCGGGAAAACCGCAGAATTTAAAAAACGAAATGTGTCACAAGATCAAGCACTCACATGCACCAGGAAGAAGAAGGTGAACTCCGGTGGACCTCGGCACAGCAGCGACACCTGCTGGATATCGGGCGTACGACCTTAGTGAATCCCGGCAAAACCCGAATCCATGTCGGAGAACGCACTGGGGGATCGCGACAGGACCGGGAAAGTAAATGTGCCCCATTTTCTGATCAGGACTGTAGGAAAGTAGAGTGACATACCACACATGTACACGGTATAAATACAACACACTGAACATGGCGGGTCGTGTATATGACTACATGGAAATATCTCCCTGATGGAAGAGTGGGCTCATTCTCTCACAGTCATCTGGGAAGGCTCCTGATGATGTCATCGGAAGGCTTCAAAAAAAATAAAAAAAAAAAAGAGTAGAGTTTATTTTTCTATATATTCTGGTTTCCGTCTGGCGGCGCTGGCGCGATCAAACATGACGCGATCAATACCGTGTTTGTGTGGTGAACATTAAACGAGTGAGGAGACGGCCGCAGAACAGGCGCTCTCTGTGAGCACAGTGCATTGTGGGACAAACCGGCCATTGTGAGGAGCGACCAGAGAGGGGCTCAAATATTCTGCCGGGGCTATACAGTTAGCAGATGTAGCAGAGTTGATTTAGTAGGAACTGCATTGCAATGGGTTTACAATCAGTCATGTATTGTACTGAGTGACAAACTCAACCCTGCTACATGTTTCACCTGCTGGTTGCATCCATTCTGTATTTGGATGACTTTTTGAGTAACAAAAAGTCTCTACAAATGTTACTTGCTCTAGATGACAAACTCAGCTCAACTATATCTGTAACAACTGGTTAGTAATAAATTATTTGGGAATTGTACTAAGTCTCTGCAGGTTACCAGTAGTCCTATGTTATTCCTATGCATTGTGCCAATGACAAACTCCTCTCACTTGTGCTTATTTTCTATGTAGCACTTAAAAATGGGCCCCTGGGCTCTGTTGGACCTGAGGCGCGCAGGGTTTAGCTATGTGGGTTGCAGATGTATCCATGGGACCAAAGCCTTAGGGTGGTGGCACACATGGCGCTTTGAACCCCTTTTTAGGCCATTTTTCAGCAATCCGTTAAAAAACGCATCAGTTTTTGACTGTTTTTCAAATTGGATAATTAGGGAACAGACAAGAACGGGCAAAAAACGGATGCGTTTTAATGGACTTCGTAAAAACGGCCTAAAAACGGGTTCAGAAAGGCCACATGCGCCACCACTTTAAGGGTGATGCCACGTTTTTAAGCATGCGTTCTCATTCCGTTTAAAAACGCATCAATTTTTGACCGTTTTTGTCAGTTTTTTCCCAATTATCCTAATAGATAAACAGGTTGTAAGCAGCCAAACGCATGGTAAACAGTCAAAAACGGATGCGTTTTCGAAAAAACTGATGCGTTTTTGAAACGCATTCATTTTTAAAAGGACTGAAAACGTATGCTTAAAAACGGACCAAAAACGCCATGTGTGACATCACCCTACGAAGAGGGTCTGTAAAAGACATTAGTATTATAAATGGCGCCTAGTAGGTGGCGGCCCATTTTTGGACTTGAAATTTTCAAAATGTTGTGCTCCTTCTACTTACAGACTGTCCGAATTTCCTAGGATGTTCCTGTAAAAAGCAGATAAAGGCCGCAAAAATAGAGACTGAGCGAAATATTGCCAGGGAGAGCAAAAATAATCCCAAATTATTTTTCAAGTATATAAATGATAAGAAACTAAAAACAGAGAGTGTGGGTCCCCTTAGAAATAACATGGGGGTCATGGTGGAAGGAGATGAGGAAAGGGCCAATCTACTGAATGTCGCCTTCTCAACTGTCTTTACCCAGGAAAATCCCCTGGTGGAAGACACAATGAGGAATAATGTAAATTCTTTTTATAATGTCAACAGTTTAACCCAGGAAGAGGTACGGTGCCGCCTCGCAACCACTAAGATAGATAAATCACCGGGGCCAGATGGCATACACCCCCGTGTTCTGCATGAATTATGTACCGTGATAGACAGACCGTTATTTTTAATATTTGAAGATTCACTGAGGACTGGTTATGTTCCACAGGAATGGCGCATAGCAAATGTGGTACCAATATACAAAAAAGGATCAAATAGCGATCCTGGAAACTACAGACCCGTAAGTCTAACTGCTGTGGTGGGGAAAATATTTGAGGGGTTTGTTAGAGATGCTATCCTGGAGTATCTCACTGTGCACAACCTTATAACCCAGCGTCAGCATGGGTTTATGAGAGATCGGTCCTGTCAGACTAATCTGATTGGTTTCTACGAGGAGGTAAGTTCAAGACTGGATCTGGGGGACGCTGTGGATGTTGTATATCTGGACTTCTCAAAGGCATTTGACACCGTGCCACATAAAAGGTTGGTATACAAAATGAGACTGCTGGGAATAGGAGAAAATCTGTGTATCTGGGTAAGTAATTGGCTTAGTGATAGAAAACAGAGGGTGGTCATTAATGGCACATTCTCAGATTGGGTTGATGTTACCAGTGGAGTGCCACAGGGGTCAGTATTGGGGCCACTTCTTTTTAATATTTTTATTAATGACCTTGTAGTGGGTTTACACAGTCAAGTTTCAATATTTGCAGATGATACTAAGCTGTGTAAAGTAATAAATACTGAGGTCGATAGTTTAGCATTACAGAGGGATTTGTGGAAGCTTGAGGGATGGGCAGAGAAATGGTTGATGAGGTTTAATGTAGATAAATGTAAAGTTATGCACTTGGGCCATGGAAACAAAAAGTATAATTATGTTCTAAACGGTCAATTACTTAGTAAAACTGAAGCTGAAAAGGACTTGGGCGTATTGGTGGATGGTAAACTTAATTTTAGTGACCAGAGCCAGGCGGCTGCTGCTAAAGCAAATAAAATAATGGGATGTATCAAGAGAGGAATAGATTCTCATGATAAAGACATAGTTTTGCCCTTATACAAATCCCTGGTCAGACCACACATGGAATATTGTGTACAGTTTTGGGCACCAGTGTATAAAAAGGATATAGTAGAGCTGGAACGGGTGCAAAGGAGAGCAACCAGGATTATTAGGGGAATGGGGGGATTAAAATACACTGACAGATTACAAAATTTGGGATTATTCAGTTTAGAAAAAAGACGACTGAGGGGAGACCTCATTACAATGTACAAATACCTGAACGGACAGTACAAGGATCTCTCCAAAGATCTTTTTATACCTAGGCCTGTGACCAGGACAAGGGGACATCCTCTACGCCTAGAGGAGAGGCGATTCTACCATCACCATAGACAAAGGTTCTTTACTGTAAGAGCAGTGAGACTATGGAACTCTCTGCCGCAGGAGGTTGTTATGGCCGACTCTATGTACATGTTCAAGAGAGGCCTGGATGACTTTCTGGAGAGAAAAAATATCACAAGTTATGGGGATAAAACATTTATTTAATTCTTGAAGGTTGGACTTGATGGACTTGCGTCTCCTTCCAGCCTTATATACTATATACTATGATACTCCCTAACTTTCAGGCACAGGGGGGTAATATGTTACATACCACCAATTCAAAATGGATGGACCATTCAGGTTAGGGGAGGGGGGTCTACTAGGGGGTGGAGCTTAAAGTTAGTATCGGATTTCCGTATAAAACGGGTAAATAATCAATTCCATTAAAGGAGATAAACTACTAAGGACCCCAAGGGCCACAACAAGGTGTAAGGGACTTGTAATGCCCTTAATAGTCCTATAGGTCCGGTTACTCTTCCCATTCAGATCACTGGGATTTCCTATTACTTCCATGGTGGCTTTAGTAAGATCTCTCATTATTTAGGGTGTCGAGGCTCCGCCTCCTAATATAAACGTGACATACTTCAAATTCCCACTTCACGGGGTTTATAATGGAGGCCAGGCGCAGGAGAGTCCCAAAATAAACACTGTGCATTTGGTTCTAGTCACTGGAGTCATTAGAGGTCGAGGGGAATTAGACCACAGGTGTCTCCGGGAGGGGGAGGGGGATCTTCACTTCCTCTCTAGGAAATCTGGAATCCTAGGATTTTTTTTTTAACTTAACATTTTGTATCAAATGTTACTTTTCTTTTGCTGGGTTCTGCCATTTTTTGGGGTTTACTTAATAATGGGACCCCAGGAGGGGTTATAGTAGGAAACTATAATAGTTCTAGGGTTTGTTATAATAAATCTGTGTAATATGGAGTCAAAAAAATGATGGAGCAGTAAGTTGATGGGTGAAAAGTTACACATGTGGGCGTCCGACTGCCAGGACCTCCACTGTTTATAAGAACGGAGGTCACTTTTTTTGGAATGGCACAGCACTGTTGCATAATAGATTGTAAGCTCTTGTGAGCAGGGCCCACCCTCCTATTGTTTTCTATGACTGAAATTACTCAGTAAAGTCTCATTTTATTTGTATATGTCCCCTATGATCTGTACAGCGCTGTGGAATGTGATGGCGCTATAGAAATAAAGATTATTATCCTTATTAAGGGGTCACTCACATATGCAGCCTGTGACTCTGTACAAAAGGGGGTACATGCGGCCACTGTTCTCATAAATGGTGGGGACCCCAAAGCCCCAATCATTCAGAAGTCCCGACTAGGATAACATGTTTCTTTGTTGCATGTGACTTTGTGTGGCTTGTCATAGGTTTTCTCATTTATTTTGAGTAGTGCTGGTCCTAAGTTTCTTTAATCTCCAATTTTGGGAAGGATCGGCGCTCCCCAATGACGTCATGGGGAATACAGATCCTCTCCTAAATGGTGACATGAATGTGGCCCTTCAATTTAAATGTAATCGGCAAAGAGTTAACAACCGTTATTGGTGCTGTGTTACTGGGGGCGTGGTCCTGGTTCAGTACCAGAACCCGGGCACAAATAGGTTTTTTAAGTTTGCCAGACCCAAACTTAGGTGGGTCCCCTTTTAACTGAATGTTAGCAGATCACAACTGACATTAATTCAATAACCGCTCCTCAAACAAAGGCATTAATAATAATAACAACAAAAATAGAACAAAAAAGGATATTAAAAAAAATTATTATAAAGCAATGGACCAAAAAAAAAAAATAAACAAAAATAATAGCAATCATTTAACTGAAGAATAAGAATAAAAAGCAATGAAGGGGAAAATGGACAAATTAAAAAAAAAAAAAATATATATATATATATATATATATATATAAATAGTCAAAATAATAAAATTCTATTATAATGCAATGAAGAAAAAAAATGAGATCAATAATAATAACTAATAGGCAACAAATAATACAAAATAGACAATAAAATAAATGAATGACTAAAAACTGATAAACAAAATCAAGAATAGTGATAAATAATGAAAAAAATAATAGGCAATCATTCATAAAAAAAAAAAATAAACAATAAAATAAATGAGTTAAAAAAAAACTATTCAAAACAATAATAAGTAATAGGCAATAAATAATAAAAAATAAAAAATAAAAAATTAATAAACAAAATATAATATTATTATTAATAATAATAATATAAATATTAATACTAATATTGTTCAGTATGATTATTGATATTATTTTGATTATTATGAAAACAAATTTCATCTAAAGCAACTAAAACATAATAATAAATAAAATAATGAATAAATATTCAGATATTTTTAGCCTCGCTCACTGAATATTAGAAATCACTACAGGTGAACGTCAATGTTTACTCGCTTGCCGGCTGAGATGTCAGTGGCCATTAATAAAATCTTACGGATATATTTACTCGTAGTCCCTGGGGACGGCACCAGTTAAAGCCAAATAAATTTTCTTTAATTAAATAGAATTGTCGTCTTCCTCCCCGACATCATCCCCAATTATTACATCCTAATCAGCTCTTAGGGGAAAAGTAGCAAATATAACGTGGCTGAGAGTGAGGCGTCAAGTCATTGCAATGGGGGGTGTTACTGTCCGGGGGTTTAAAGGGGAAGTATAAAAATGTACCTTTAAGAGTGGCCCCTCCCCCACCAGCCCCAGCGCTGATAACACCCCTAATCTCTGGCCACTAACACAAAACATAGAAGATCTTTCTGTGTCCTCACTCCAAACGTTATTGCACTGGAGAAAAAAAGTTGTCAAAAAAATATTTTCTTTGAAATTTGGCAAAATCACAGCTTGGACTCAAGTCAAGGAATTTCTCAAAATCATAAATCCATTATTAATCTGGGAATATTTCCTGTCAGTTGCATAATAAGAGAGAAAAAGAAGTCACCAGTGATGATAGGAAAAAGGAATAATATCATTTCTATAATATGGATTAAAGGGATTTCCAAATTGGAATTTTGTATAGAGAAATATATTTTGTACTTAATAATATTATAATAATAATAATTCCTTTATTTATATAGCACACACAGATTATGCAGCGCTGCACAGAGCTTTCCAAATCAGTCCTTGTCCCCAATGGGGCTCACAATTTAATCAACCTATGTTTTGGAGTGTGGGAGGAAACCGGAGGACCCGGAGGAAACCCACGCAAACACTGATTGATTTTCACCTTTTCATGACTTCCCCGCCCATTGCCTAAGGGAGAATCTGATATGAATGACCCTTGCTACCAATAGGCCATCCATATCATGATCCAAGAAAATCCCTTTAATGTGTACCTGACCTTTAAACAAGCATTTAGTAATTAGTATTTCAGTCTGTGTAGATGCGGAGGGACACTATTTCTGGCCATTATGGGACTTGTAATCTTCATTTTCTATGTAGAATTTGCATTCAGTTCTAATCAGGTAGGTGAAGACCCAGCAGCTGTGACTCACTGTTTCCCCCTCACTTTTCCATAGAGCCTTAACCTGTCACCAGGAAAGTCATGTTTCGCTGGTAACAGGTTCCAGTAGACTATGCTATGCTGAGTTTAAGAATGCCTTTGTCAGCATTCTGAATGATTTCAGTAGTTTCTAAAAGTTTATTTCACATTATCTGGCTCCCTGTCAGCAGCATGTGGTGAGTCTTAGGGTAGGGGCAGCTGCAGCACAGTGCTGTACCAGCTACATTTTTGTTTTTTTAACCTTTTAGGGTGCACTGTTATAGTGCTGAATGACAGGCCTGGGAGTCTCATGAGGCCTGGGAAACTCCATGCACTCATGACAATGGACCATGCCCCCCTCCCCGATGACATCTTGGTGGTGGGCAACGATCGGCCCAAGATGGCACGGAATGCTACCTGCTTCAATTAAAAGGTTAAGCTTTGACGGCTGGTGTTAGCTTTGGGTGTTTGCTGCAATAGTGCTGTGCTTTAATGTACAGGATAGGAGTAGTAGTACTGTGCAGTGCTCATATATACAGGATAGGAGTAGTAGTACTGTGCAGTGCTCATATATACAGGATAGGAGTAGTAGTACTGTGCTGTGCTCATATATGCAGGATAGGAGTAGTAGTACTGTGCTGTGCCCATATATACAGGATAGGTGTAGCAGTACTGTGCTCATATATACAGGATAGGAGTAGTAGTACTGTGCTGTGCCCATTTATACAGGATAGGAGTTATAGTACTGTGCCGTCTCTATAAATACAGAATAGGAGTAGTAGTACTGTGCTGTGTCCATACATACAGAACAGGAGTAGTAGTACTGTGAAGTGTCCATACATACAGAACAGGAGTAGTAGTACTGTGTTGTACCCATATATACAGGATAGGAGTAGTAGTACTGTACTATGCTCATATATGCAGGATAGGAGTAGTAGTACTGTGCTGTGCCCATATATACAGGATAGGAGTAGTAGTACTGTGCTGTGCCCATATATACAGGATAGGAGTAGTAGTACTGTGCTGTATTCATATATACAGAATAGGAGTAGTAGCACTGTGTTGTACCCACATATACAGGATAGGAGTAGTAGTACTGTGCTGTACTCATATATACAGGATAGGAGTAGTAGTACTGTGCTGTATCCATATATTCAGGATAGGAGTAGTAGTACTGTACTGTGACCATATATACAGGATAGGAGTAGTAGTACTGTGTTGTACCCATATATACAGGATAGGAGTAGTAGTACTGTGCTGTACTCATATATACAGGATAGGAGTAGTAGTACTGTGCTATGCCTTATATACAGGAGTAGTAGTACTGTGCTGTGCCCATATATACAGGATAGGAGTAGTAGTACTGTGCTATGCCATATATACAGGAGTAGTAGTACTGTGCTGTGCCCATATATACAGGATAGGAGTAGTAGTACTGTGCTATGCCATATATACAGGAGTAGTAGTACTGTACTGTGCTGTCCTCATATATACAGGATTGGAGTAGTAGTACTGTACTGTGCCCATATATACATGATAGGAGTAGTAGTACTGTGCTGTGCCCATATATACAGGATAGGAGCAGTAGTACTGTGCTGTGCCCATATATACAGGATAGGAGAAGTAGCAGTACTGTGCTTTGCCCATATATACAGGATAGGAGTAGTAGTACTGTGCTGTGCCCGTATAAACAGGATAAGTGTAATAGTTCTGTGCTTAGTGCATACTGTATTTGTAACACACACAATCTCATCTCCACTGTGTACAGTAAGTATAGACTTAGTATAAGTTAGGACAGGGGGGTCTCCTACTGCTATAGGGTCTGGCGCAGTTGAACACTTTTCCATATGGTTTAAATGCCTCTGATTTTCAGGAAATATTACAATACAGAAGCTTTAGTATAGTAATATCACCAGTGGAGCCGAGGTTTGTGTTCGGCCCGGGCATATTTCCCTTGGCCATTGGACACCACTGGCCAATTACAACAATGGATAGTTGCTAGGAGCATCAATATATAGGGGTCGCACTGGCCGAACCCAAACCCAAATATCGTGTCCACTCATCTCTAACCCCCAGCAGTACAACAAGTTACTGAGACGCATCAGGAGAGCTGTCAGGTCCACTTTAAAGTGCATCCAAAGAAAAAGATAATAATGTCCAAAAATGTTGCATTTAAGCCCAATAAAATCTGCCCTAAGTGCCCGTTATATTACATTTTCCCCTCTCACAATGTAAATTGCCCGCAGGTCACAACTATTCAGTAAAGACTTTATTTTTTTCTTGCAATCTGCCTGATTTTTTTGCTTTTTTTTTTTTAAACATTTTTTTTTTTTGATGATTTGAATCATGTTTTAGAACGGCACCCAGCTTCCTGCAGAGGTGGCATAAAGTATGGAAATCCAAAAATGCCTTTTATCCGCTGCCAAGTCTCTGAAGAAAAAGAAACAAGCAAAGGACTTTAAATGACTGTAATAAAAAGCATGTGCGGAATTAAGGAAAAAAAAAAGAGCAAAAATAGTCCGGGGGAGCCGTCCTGCACCTCCTCGCTCCATGTGTTCTAGGCCCGAGTGGCAACGGTGCCATGACATTGCATCATTCATAATAACCACCCGAGAGCCTGATAACTAAGAGAGTGCCAAGGACCATTGGGGATACTCAAAATAACCCCCCAGCGGACCCCCCATTATATCCTCTCCAGAGGGATCATATAGTGACAGCAAACCAGATATAGCTGCAGGGTCATCACAGCAAAAAGATCAAACACGTTTACAGCAGGACTAGCAATTCAGTACAAAACAATCCAACCCGGGCCCATAGGAAACACATTGATACATTGTAATACAAATGATCTACAGGCGCAGAATTGATATCTATGTAAGATTTTAAGAAGCCGTTTGTAAAAGTGTATCAAGTTTTATTCCGAATCTATAAAAAAAAATAAACTCATCACAGGGAAGCCCACACTGCCCCCGCAGGGAAAATGAGGTATTACAAGCTGCCCATGAATATCAATAGAAAGGCTGGTGCTCCAGCGCCTGATGTTCTTCCGTCCCTAACATCGGATATATAGGAAGGCGATGGTTTCCGACTGGAAATATGCAATAGCCAAGCAATTCTATGGCAGGTCCTGACTGGCCTAGAATTGCACATTAACCAGCACCAGAACTTGCTGAAGCTAGTGCACAGGTGTGTGTGTGGGAGAGGTGGGGGGATTGCACCTATTTCAGGGCTTGTACACCCAATTTCAGACATACAACCCCTTATATATCCGACCCATAGATGGATGCTTATTTAAGAGTGGTACCTATCTATCAATTCAGGACCATTCTTTCAAAGAAGTTTTATTGACAAGACCAAATACAAGTTAACATTGCCAAAGCATTATAAAATATGGGATTGTGGGTGATGGGTCATTGGGAGCAGGATGGAGGGCGACATGGATTTGGGAAGTTATTATAGTCCATGGTATCACATGTCTCTCAGTCTATGGCAGGCAGTGACATATTGGGGGTCATTTACTAAGGGGCCCGATCCGCGCTTTCCCGACGTGTTACCCGAATATTTCTGATTTGCGCGGATTTCCCCAGAATTGCCTCGGGATTTTGGGGCACGCCATCGGTTTGTGGCGCATCGGCGCTGTCATGCACGCAACGGAAATCGGGGGGGGGGGGGGCGTGGCCGAACGAAAAAACCCGACGGATTCGGAAAAATCGCCGCATTTAAAACCAAAAAAATGTTGCGGAGCTTGCACTTAGCTTCACTCAGCCCGAGCCGGTGAACTCCAGCGCGTTCTGATGCTTTTCAGCACAGCAGCGCCACCTGGTGGACAGCGGAGGAACTACCTTAATAAATCCCGGCCGGACCCCAATACACCGCAGAGAACGTGCCGCTGGATCGCAAATGGACCGGGTAAGTAAATATGCCCCATTGTGCGGCTATGGACATTGTGGTCTCCTCTTCCCCAAGCAGGGTGCATCTTCTCATCCCTCTTCCATGGAGCAGAAGCCCGGGAGAAGATCTGAGAGTCTCCTGAAGTGAGTGTCCCTCACTGCTGAGTATCTGGTCCTGGCACAGTTGGCACAGTCTTGTCTGTGCCGCCCGGACTCCATGGCAGGTTGTGGTTGTGGACGGCGCCTCCGGATAGATCCATAAGTGCTGTGTGGCGTGGGCGACATCACACTTAGCGCCATCTCATATATTTCTGCCTTTTTATCTAGATACAAAGGGGGGTCATTGATTTTTTTCCCCCTTCCATGGGCTCTTTTTACGCCTTTAGTGAGTCTTTTTTTAAGGCACTTTCCCCTTTAAGGCCGGGGGTAGATTATGTGCAGCACAGGAGGCTATAAGCTGTAATGCAGCTCAATCTGACAAATACTCAGAGATAATGAATCAATTACTAAATTGACCTTTTGGGATTTATATCGGTAATGACTACTCAAACAAATTAATAATTGATGTACTATGACACAGACGTAGGGCGAGCTAGCGGAGGGTTTACTGCTTCCACCTTATTAGAGATGTTTTCCACTCCGAGTGACTTTCCAGAATACGGGGTCATATGATCACGGAAATATTCCGCATATTGTGGATTTCTGTCAAATGTACAGATCAGAAACAAGATGTGAAATTGTGCAATAGCGACACGTAACATAGAAAAATACTGATTGATCTTCAAAAGACTATGTCGTCTGGGCATGGATGGGGTGGTGCCGGGTTGTGCAAGCACAGGCTATGGCGCAAATCTACACCAGGTCAGACATGGCGTTAAGGTGCCCCAGAGCTGCGCTGCCATCCGCTGGGCTTTATCAGGAGGCCGGCGTCTCCTTATAGATCCGGAGCTTGCCGGGAAGGGGGGGCAGAGGATTGGGGCACCATCATACACTGACGCCATCCTATGATGTATGTTCCCCATAGTTACCCTTCCTAATGAACAGCATGATTGTGGTGATACAGTTGTATAAATTACAACGCAGGCATTGTATCTTATATTTGGAAAGTTTTTGCCATGGATTTTTCCCATGATAACATTTGGACAGCATGGGCTCTTTTACTTACCCTGTCCACTTGCGATCCCGTGGTGCATTGTCCGACGTGGATTCAGGTTCTGCCGGAATTCCCAAAGGTTGTGCGCCCGATATCCAGTAGGTGTCGCTGCTGCGCCGAGGTCCGCTGGAGTTCACTTTCTTCTTTCTGGTGCATGTAAGTGCTTGATCTTGCGAGACATTTTTTTAAATTCCACGTTTTTTCCGAATCCGTCAGGGTTGTCCGAAGTCTACGTGAAAGCCGGCGCAATTGCACCAAAATCCGAGTGCGTGCGCCAAAATCTTGGCAGAATTCGCCGCAAAGCGGAAAAATTCGGGAAATCAGATGAAAGTGCAGCCGCGGAGCCCGTAGTAAATGAGCCCCATGTATATGTATTTTTGGGTAACATATCAAGGGTCCGCTAAAATCCCTCTAATGAGACCCCCACTTAGCCTTACAGGTGACACATATGGGATGATACCCCTGTCTGTGGTACTTAGGTGTGCCCCAATGATGGTATCACACAATGTGGTCACTCCATGTGATGTTTCAGCAGAATATGGGAGTGTTATTGAGGGACTGTGTCATAGTATTAAGAAGGCAACATGGCGGTATTATTTATGTAATGGATAGTACGGGGTCACCAAACATTGTATCCAGGGTGACTGTCAAATCTTCTTGGTTCCCTCTACGATACAATCAATACTTAGGTTGGATCTATCACAAGGAAAAACAAATGAAATAAACAGTTCTCCAAAATATTTTGCCAAAACATAATAAGTTATTTACAAAACAAAGATCAACCCGAGAGCCGCAACCTTGAACGTTATTTGCTAATGGAAGTTTCCAGCTAACATAACAAAGACAATCGAGATACAGAAAGACGTCATGTGCAAATACAACAAGTTGCAGATGCAAACCTGTGTCTCTAAGGCCAATCCCATAGGTAGACTGTGCAGACAAAGATCCCTTTAAATCGGGAGTGGGTTAAATTTTACATATTCAATCAATATACTTGAGCTCTGGATGAGAAGTATAAGACCTTCCTGTACAAGTCGAAGCAAGTCCAAAGAACTTCAAGATTCACAGCTGGACCGATTGTTCTGATATATTCTGCGGTGACATGGCTCCTAATGTAGCAACGTCACCAATCAGTTCACTTTGGTCCAAATTGCGGGACCACCATCCATAGACTATGGGACTAGCATAGATGACCAAAAGTCCCACATAGGGGTGTGGAGCCCTCACCTCTACATTCACAAGGGGACCTCAAGGACCTCCACTGATTAAGACCAGTGGCCACTTCCCCCCTTATAAGGTACAACCTCTTTACTGTAAATGGGTTTCCCACCTCGTCTTCCTCTAGCACAGGGGTCAGGAACCTTTTTGGCTGAGACAGCCATGAACGCCACATATTTTAAAATGTTATTCTGTAAGAGCCGTACCATATGCACATGCCCCCAGTAGATAGGTAGTCCCAGTATCAGATCACTATTTATTAAAGATCTGTCTGAGAGCTAGATGCAGCCAACAAAAGAGCCTTATCTGGCTCCCGAGCCATAGGTTCCCTACCCCTGCTCTAGCAGTTGGTCTGAGATGGTGTTCCTTTGATCAGACCCTATTCTGATCGCCATTCATGACATGGTTAGTCATGTAGACCCTTATTTCACAGAGCCCATTATATGAGTAAAGGTCTATTGGTCAAAAAATTCTAAAATATCATCAACATGTAGAACGGAGATGTTTCCAAGCTTAAAAGACAACGCTTGACTAAGAAACCCTTCATCTGAGGAGACCATGGAAGTAGATGGCTGATGTGTAATGGATGCTCTATATGTTGTAGACCAATTGTTGCTGAAGCCACCATAGATTTCTGGAATCGCCAGGTGAAGCTTGGGCTGGACCACCTTAGTATCTTCTAGTGCATCCAATCAGTCCCAAACTCCTCCAGTAGCCCAAATTTTTATACCTAACAAATGGGCCCCAAAACTCTGAGAGGAACCAAATAAGGACCTGCTTTATGAAATAAGCAATGTGATGTGCCATGATCTGTATAGATGAAGGGTGGAGGATTTAGTTCCTCAAGCTAAGACAAAGGAAACCCATACTGAGGTGGCCCTTAGGGTCTAGAGGACTTGGTGATGGCTTCGGAGCCAACCTCTTCAATTTTGGAATTGATTCACAGATAATGGGGGTCATTCACTAAGGGCCCGATTTGCGCTTTCCCGACGTGTTACCAGAATATTTCCTATTTGCGCCGATTTTCCATGAATTGCCCAGGGATTTTGGCGCACGGGATCGGTTTGTGGGGCATTGGCGCTGGCATGCACGCGACGGAAATGGGGGGGGGGGCGTGGCCGAACGGTAACCCGACAGATTCGGAAAAACCGCCGCATTAAAAAAAAAATTGGACGCACGGCCCATACTCACATGCATCACGATGAAGACGATGAACTCCGGGGCACCTCGGCAGACTTCGGCGCAGAAGCGCCACCTGGTGGACATCGGGCGCAGGACCTTCATGAATCGCAGGAAGACCCGAACGCTCGTCAGAGAAGCCGCTGCTGGAACGCAAATGGACCGGGTAAGTAAATGTGCCCCAATATATGAGAACCTGGATGATGGAGCTGTGGTAGGCCCCAAGGACCCAATGGTGGTGAAACAGAGGAACTGAGACCCACAGGAACCACAGTTATGGTTCCTATGTAAACCAGGGCTTGTAATGAACTTGGTTATAAGCAAGGATAGAGCTGGCTCCACCCTAAACTGATACCTTCAGAAGGGTTAAACTCATCTAGATAACAAGCCTGTGCTATGACTAGCGCCATTTGTGATAAGCCTCTGGACACTGTAGCGCGAAACTGATACTGTGAGGAATTTTCCAAGTCCGTTGCGAGCGTTTCAAGCAACGAAAGAGTCAATTGAATTTTTTTTTTGGCGATGACTACCATAAAATATTTGCCGGCAAACGACATGCGGCGCGATGAATATATATCTGCGGATCTTAAACTTCATTTACAAACAGAGCGGAGCGTGCGTCGCGGGAGACACTCACTCACTGGCAATTGGCTCATTTAAAAACCAGAAGGAACGATGGAAGCGTCTTCCATTTCTCATAAGAGTTAATGACCAACATTAGAAACCTCTTAAAATGCGCCCGGAAATCCTATCCCACAGCAAAAACCCCATAATGAGGCGACAGCGAAATCGAGGTTCTAATATGATGGCAATTTAGTAATTCCCCCCTAAAACGCCTCGCGCACGGATGTGATTTATCGCGCAGGAGGAGGGAGACTATAATGTTCATAAACGCGATGACGCATCACTATAGGAGAAACTTCTCTCACCGGTGGTGGTGGGGGGGGTTTGTTACGGGATGGCCAAAGCCAAACTAGACAGGAAAACTGATGGTTATTTGGGGGTCTGTAGCATGCCCCACCCCCTACCTCCCAGCTGTCCCGCATTCAGATGGACAGTGCCTATTTTTGGGGTCAGCCAATAGAAAACTGAGATAGAGTTGAGTGCAATGGTGAAGCTAAGAGCCGTCAGCTCCCCGCTCCACCATTCTGCCTCTGCACATTGACAATGATGTGATGACATCATCAAGTCTGATCATTTTACGAGGGGGGGTACAATGGAAGAGGGCTCCTAAAAAAGAGGTGGGTGGGGCACATTAGTAGGAGAAGGATTCAAAATGGAGATATTAATAGTAGGGGCTTAAGTGGGGGGTTTAAAGCAAAATAATGGGCGTTATATACGTTATAGGGGTAATTATGTTCCATAAAGAGGTGATGTACAGCATGTGGGGGCCAGTATATAGTCTAGGGGCCACAAAGCCAATTAGGAGCGGGGGCTTTGGTAAATGGAATTTTGTAATATTGATAGTGATCTGTGATAGTATTTTTCATTTTACCTCTTGTTCAGGAGGACCCGTCTTGTCCTGCATTACACAGACGTCCTGTTGATCTGAATGGACACAGTGTAATACCTAGTTTTTCCTGGGGTGGCACTGTAGGGAAACTAACCACTTAGGAGGGGATTCATCACAGTCCATGCAAGCCGTAATTTAGTTGCAATTCCCGGAGCAGAGCTGAAAATTGCGACTACTCCGCCTTATACGCCGGTTGGGTGTGGAGGGGGCGGTGCTAGGCCGTGCAGCGGGCCAGTGCATAGCGTTCCTGCCTATTGCCAGTGTCCGTTCACACCTGCCATAGAAGTGCCCACCATCGTGCAGCTCCCCGCCAGGATTTATCAGGAGGCCATATCCGTACTTCTCAATAAATTTACAATCTATGGAGAAACCTGGCAGTAAGTGTTTAGTTTCCCTACAGTGCCCCTCCAGGAAAAACTAGGTATTACACTGTGTCCATTCACATCAATAGGAAGTCTATGTAATGCAGGACAGTAGAGGTCCTCCAGAAAATACAAAATATACAGCAGCAAATTATTGTTGCACTGTGTGGCGGTATTATGCAGGCTACAATGACAAGTAATACTTCCCGTGCATTCCTTCCAATGTCCCGTAAAATTCTTGGCATATCCCTGACCTGGCAGCTATGTGAAATAGATACCAGGAGCTGAATAATATTGGATATAAGAGGATTGCGGTATGCGCCAGTGTGTTGTGTGGCGGTGTGAAAACATAACCTGAGTGTAACCTGAGGAGCGGCGGCGTCAGAGACCCCCCCCCCACCCCCCCTTCTACGCGATTAACAACTTATAGACAATAGCAGGACATAAAGAGGATGAATCCCGAGCCCATATTCATTTCTCCGAGAATTCTGAGTATGCCGTATTAGTAACAGAGCTTATCGGTGGGCGGCACAGCCACAACACTGCACGACTTAACCCCTTCATGCTACACATAGATTGCAGCTCCTTCTGGTTGTTTACTATGGAGCGGTATTATTATTCTGGGCCTTACACACATATGGCGGCACAAATTCACCCAGGCAGTAAAAACGTAGCGATACAACGATAGATACACGGTATATGGACATATATGTGTCAAAGGAGCATACGGGGCCCCTGGAAAGATGGAAGGGCCCGGGCTGGTGTCACTGTACACTTATAGCAATAGAGGGTAGGTACTGATAGAGAAGCCTCACCACAACTCTCATCATCCAGGAAGAAGAGCGGCATTACTCGGTATATAGTTGTATCATTTCAGAACGGAATTGCAGTATGGTGTGGGTAATTAGATGGCGGTATTATATGAGGAGTTTATGGTGGTCCTACAGGAAAACTATGAGAAAGTTTTACGTGGGCTCTTTAAGGCAGTATCTTTTCCATATTGCATTTTATTTTGGCAATATATAGTGGTAGGACATGTATATGGCAGTGTTATCTTGTTACTCTATGGCAGTGTTATGTGAAGTGTAGACTTATGTGGGGAATTATACGGGAACTATATAAGAGCTATCCGGGGTATCATCTGAGAACTATATGGAGGTATTATATGAGAACTATGTGGAGGTATTATATGAGAACTATGTGGAGGTATTATATGAGAACTTTACAGAGGTAGTCTATGAGAATTATACTTAGGTTATGATAACTATATGGTGGTATTATATGGGAACTATGTGGAGGTATTATATGAGAACTATGTGGTAGATCTCTGCAGCTCCTCCAGACTGACCCTGGACCTTCTGTCTGGGCCATCAGTGGACGGTGGACCATGTGTTGGTAGGTGAGTAGTTGTGCCATCCTCCTTCCATGTACAGATGATGCATTGTGCTCCGAGAGATGTCCAAAGCTGTCTAACCCTGTGATACACCGTACCACAACCTCCAGACTGACCCTGGACCTTCTGTCTGGGCTATCAGTGGACGGTGGACCATGTGTTGGTAGGTCAGCAGTTGTGCCATCCTCCTTCCATGTACAGCTGTGTCCAAAGCTGTCTAACCCTGTGATACACCGTACCACAACCTTATCCCTGAGCTGTCTGCGGTGCTCCATGCTTTCCATGATACTATTTGTTCACTGATGTTCTCTAACAAACCTCTGAGGCCTTCACAGATCATCTGTAGTTATCCTGAGAATAAATCACATTAAGATGTCCACCGTTTACTAAAAAGGCGACTTCTAAAGGAAACTCGGACCCTAGATCATATTTAGGGGTATCACAGTACTGGGGGGGAGGATGAATACATATGAACGCCACACATTCTTCCTCTTTTAATTAGCAACATTTACATTGTTTACATTCCATTTCACAAATATTTGATACTTTTTGTTACTCTTTCACATAAAATATCAATATTCAAATGACCTCACTGTACATACACTTACACACATGTATGTATAGTATAAGTACAACAAGTGTATAAACGGTGAACATTATGTATCTGTGTCTAATCCTAAATATTACAAGTGAGATGAAACCCCCCAACTCCAACACGAAGGGGATCCCCTAGACTGGCACCCCACAGACCCCCTGTTTGTGGGTAGAGAATAAGAAGTAGGGGCAATTAGTAGTAGTAGTTGTGTGCACATATTTGTGGTAGACAATTTTAACCCCTACAGGTACAAAATACACCAGCCCCCCCCCCTATAATAATGTCTCTATTTTATGTTCTGAAACTACACCAGAAGATACCAACATCCTACAGTCATATCGTGCCACTGCTGCAACACAAAAAAGCCATGTGCGAGCCAGATGTAGCAGAGCCGAGTGTGTCACTTGGCACCACACATCCTACATGATATGTGTTGGCTCTGTATTAAGGCCGCAATTCAAAACTTTCTTTTGGATGACAATAGGATCACAATCTCAGGTATAACAAGCTCAGCACTGCTACATCTGAACAGTCTTTAAAAATGGATTAACTTTTTTTTGTTGTAAGCAGCGCAGCTTATCTTTTTCCAAGGAATGTGCTGTAACCTCTATGGACACCACCGGCATGTTTTCAGCACTGGGATGATTAATCGGTGATGCCTTGAAATTCCTCTACACAGGAAAAGCTACCAAAAAAAATTTTTGGAATATTTTTTTTTTTAATAGAATTTTTGAAACTTAATTGTTCAGCTCGAAAAAGGTCAAATGCAAGTAAAAATATGCACATACATAGAAGTATAATAAATGGGGCCTATATATATATATTATTTTGTTGCATTATGGAATCTATAGGTGAGCAGGACGCGATAGTCTAGGGGGGAAAAAATGGGCACAAAAAGAACACAGGCTGCGAAATACATTTCGAGCGGGCACACGCGTGGCATACACATTCTCCGCAAGATGCCTGGCACAATATCAAAAAGCGTACAATGCTAAATCCCTGCCAGAACAATACCCTCACCGTTATAAACAAAAATCCGTTTGTCGCGCGGAAGGTATGGAATTAGCGACGAAAAGAACGTTCGCATTTCACGAGACATCGGTCCGGTTTACACAAACCCTCACTTAACGAAAAAAAAAAAATCAAAAAATTTATCGTCACTACATATAGATATATATATATATATATATATATATATATATATATATATATGTGTGTGTGTGTGTGTGTATCCGGCATTGACTACGGAAGGTTTTTAAAAAATTATAAAAAATATATATATATTCTAAGTAGAGTATTTTCAAATTTTAAAATGATCGTAAAATTATGGAATTTGTTTTTGAAATTTTTTTTGTTTTTTTTTCATCATTGAACAATTGAACAACATAGAATTACTAAAAAAAAAATCTAAAATAATTTGGTCTTAAAATTTTTTTTTACTCTCTATTAGCCATATTTAAAAAAAAATTAAAAGGATGCTTCCTAATATCAATATCAGACCCCTTAATGGGCCTAGCAGGACAGTATGACTTTCCTTTTTTGGCCTATTGCCCCTGACCTGGGCACAGCTCACAACCTGATGAAGTGAGAGGGTAAAACTAGACAAATGTGAACCAGTGGCTGCATGTTTTCAGCGTGTCATTGCTTTACCACATGTTGTTTTTTTTTTGTGTTGATTTTTTTTTTCTCTCTTTCCCTTTAGAAACCAAAAAAAAAAAAAAAAATCTCCTTTCTTTCCCATGGCATGGGGGGCAAGAGGAAAATCCGCTTCCAGATGGTAATAGAAAACCTGCAGCTGAACCAGGGAGCCAAATGCCACACATACCTCAGTAATCGCACATGTGCGGACTGAGATCCGCAAGAAAAAAAAGCATAAAAAAATAAAAACATAAAAACAAAAACATTCAACTTCCCTAATATTGATATATTCAATTTTTAAAAAAATGTGTTTCATACATAAATTACAACAAAAAAAAATTCCTTTTCCCTACACAGATTTTTTTTTCCACCCCTTGCTCTCCCCTCCAGCCTGTCATTTGTTTAAGCAGTCTCCCTGACAAATTTTTTTTTCCCCCCCAGGTTACCTCACCACAGAAAACTGATCTGGAAAACCTCACAAAACAGGACAAGAAAAAAAAAAAAAAAACACTGTGTCAATTGTACAGTGAACTCAATAACAACACAAATAGTCATAATAAAAACCACTAAAACATTCAAAGAAAATGAGTCAAAAAAATAATGATAAAATAAAAAATAAAATTTAAAAAAATGTATTTTTATCCAAAACTTTCTATCTCACAAAAGAAGGAATACCGGTAATAAAAAAAAAAAAAATAACAAAAAAATAAAAAATGGAATATTATCCTCTAGACAAACTTTAGTCGGTAAATTTTTCGAAATACCATCCTAAAAACACATCCTTAATATTGTCAAATTGCGCAACAGCCACTAGAAAACTTTACTTAGTCATTTTAAAAAATAAATAAAAAATACCATCACAAAAACACATCCATAATATTGCAAAATTGCGCGATAGCCTCTAGAAAACTTTACTTAGTCATTTAAAAAAAAATACCATCACAAAAACACATCCATAATATAGTAAAACTCCACAACAGCCTCTAAGACCAACTTTTTCGGAAAATACCAGCGAAAAAAAAATATTGTATCGTATCTACTATGCAAAGGACGTCACGCAGCAACGTAGATATATAAAGCAAAAAGCTTCTACTACTCGGAGATTTTTTATTTTTTTTTTCTCATGTCTACGATGTAGCAGTGCTGAGTCGGTTGCTAAGCAGTGCAGGTAGAACGTTACATTGTTACAACCTCAGAGAGTTCCCGAAAACGAGGCAGAACAAGCCCCAGAGAGTTACATGACAAATTGAGCTCTGCTACATCTATCTGTAGGCGACATGTCAGTTAGGGGTCTAGTTATAGAGAGAGAAGACACAATCATCCGGCACATGAATACGGTGGAGAAGAGCCGTCGTAACTGGGTGCACATCCCTCGGCTCTCAGCGAGCAGTCGCAACGCCGCTCGCCGTTGCGTCCATTCATGTCACCCACATTCCTACGACAATAAAACTTGTCAAAATTACACCTTTCATTACAGACTTGTCTTACCGCTTTGCCATTATAGTAGTACATCAGAGAGTTTCCGCCCAGTCCCGGGATTGGGTATGCGCAATACATAGTGTCGGCTTCTTTTTTCTCCTCTGTCCCACTCTTAACAACTTTTTATTTCAAACTCGGCTGTCCCTTTTTTCACAACAATTCCTTCACTTGCATTTTCCCATATGGCCAGGCCAAGCATGGTGAATATGCAAAGCAGGGAGAGACCATTCCTGACGTTTGGGCGGGGGGGAGGAGGTGGCTAGTCCTCTCCCTCTCTTCCCTCTCTCTCGTTCTCTCTCTCTCTCCTGTCAGACGACAGCTAACTTTCCACAGTGATTCTGGAAAGCATCCCAGCACTGACTTGTGCCTACAACATTCAATTTTTCCATGTTTTTTTTTTTTTTCTTTAGGTCCGATCCTAGGCTCTTGGCTCTTTAAAAAATGTTATTTATTTTTTTTTAATTCCGATAAAGGTCGATCTTTTCCAAATTTTCAAAAATGAACTCCGGTCAAAAAAAATGGTCTGAATCCGGTAAAATTCCTAGAATTTTTTTGCTGGGAAATGTTGGATTTTTTTTTGCTCGTCGTGCCCCCCCCGTTTCCTTTATTTCTCCCCCCCCTTTAAAATTTCCACTTAACTGCCTTGGGGTAAAAGTAGGAGAGGGTCCATAATTGTGCGGAATACAAATGCAGTTAATTGACTCCCCCTCTCTCTCTCTCCCTCTCTTTCTTTTTTTGTTTTAATTTGATTAAAAAGCGAGTGGCAGGAAGGGATTCGTATGATGCACATCTAATAACTATACCATCTGTCTCTGCTCCTGGCAGGCTCCCAGCATTGTACGCAGCTGCTTGGGAACCCAGTTCAGAAAAGGAAAGGGGGGGGGGATATGTGGTGGGGTTGGAAAGAGAGAGGTGGGGGGGTGAAAATAATAATAAATAAATAAAACCCGTTCTGACCGGGCTGAAAAGGAAAAAGAACCAGATTCTGATTCTGTGTTCATTGATGAGGAAGGGGAGGAAAAACTGGGGAAAATGAGCAAAAATTAAAAAAAAATTAACAGGTTGCTCCTCCCAGAGTTGAAGAAAAAATTTAAAAAAAAAACATTTTAAATGGACAAATAAAAAAAAAAATATATATATATATGTATATTTTTTTTAATCACAACAATACCAGTAGATATTAGTATAGTTCTGGAAAAAAAAATTCTTAAGGACACAATAAAAAAAATTAATAATGATGATAATGAGCAATAATAATTATTGTAAATATGAAAAAGATGACTGTATATCTTTGTTCAATGCAAAAAAAATATCAGGAGATGTTATTTGCACACCCCCCCCCCACTAAAAAAAAAATTTGGTCAAATAAATTGAATTATGATAGTAATTACAATAATATAATAAGACAAAAAAACTCAATAGACATTATTTGTGTAAGCAAAAAAGAAATCTAGAGTACAATGAAAAAAATTAAAAAATAATAATAAACTATTTATGGTTAGAAATATTCTGGTTCCTAAAGGAATGTGATATTGAGATATTTTGACATTCATATTCACGAGGGCCTGACAGTGCTATGTGCACTCCTATACGGGGCATTTAAAAAAAATAAAATAAAAAATATTTTATTACTTTAATAATTTTTATTTGTTCCATGTATTTTTATATTACCTTATATACTCGAGTATAAGCCTAGTTTTTCAGCACAAAAATATGTGCTGAAAACCCAAACTCGGCTTATACTTGAGTAAACAAAATATAGGTTTTACCAGGTTTTTGTGGTAAAATTAGGGGCCTCGGCTTATACTTGGGTCGGCTTATACTCGAGTATATACGGTAATACGGTATTTTTATGTTATTATTTATGTTATTATTTTTGTATATATATTAATAATTACCTATAAATATATATATATATATATATATATATATATATATATCTATTTATATATTCTTTATATATATATATTTTATTTTTTTATTTTTTTATTTAATTATTTTATTTATTTATTTTTTTAAACCTTCTTCTTTTTTTTCTTTTGGCGAGTACAAGTCAGATACCACCGAACCAATCACTGCTATTCATCTCGAAAAAAAAGTAAAGCCAAAACTGATCACACTTGAAAAAGAACAAAAATCCCCAGTCGATAGCGATGATCAGACAACGTTACGTGGATGCAAATCTTGGGACTTTTTTCCCCTCCATGTTTACTAATAAATCTCTCATACTTCATAAGGGGAGGGGGCAAGGATGTAGTAGGCCTTTGTGTTCTTGACACTGTACCAAATTACCCCCATCCCAGCAAAAAAAAAAAATTGGAAAAAATAAAAATGAAGAAGAAGCTGCCTGGCGCTTGCCAAATTCGTAGCATCATAGGGAAGAAGGGCTCCTGGGAACTCATCCCAAATGAAACTAAATCATTTGCATATGCCGAAATAAATGCCATCCAAGCGTTGAGCTACTCTCCGACAATCAACTTTAATAATTCACAATTTTTTTTTTACCTCCAAATAAAGATGGGAAACACCGACCCAAAAAAAAAACGGGGCTCATTGAAAAAAGTTTCAGCGAAAGTTGTAACCTACCCCTCCCACATTGTGCAACAGCATAAGGAATAAGCAGAGGTTTATCTAAGTCACTCGCTCTGTATTTATTCAGGAAGTCCCCGGGGCTTTGGGTAAACAGTACTTGAATTATAATCACACATTTCATTCCAATTTCATGCTTTGCTGATTTTTTTGTCATTAAAACAGTTAGATGTCAATGTGATGGGATAGCGGTCGTAACCTTTCCGCCACCCTGCATGTCCTATACCACCAGGCTGGGCGACAACAGGTCAATGGGTGTACAACAACGCAAAAAAAACGGAAGCTGGGGGTGGGAGGAGGGGGTAGACATGGAGAAAGCATGTGAGGACCTGGACTTAATAGACACAACCTGCCCATTAATTGTCTGACTGACCCCTTGTCATTGGATAGGCCCCTGCGCTGGGAGATGGAGGAGGCCGTGTAGTCTATAGAAAACTGGAGTAGATAGATACGAGAGATGAAGAGAGAGAGAAGAAGGGAGATATGTGAACATATGAGATAGATATGAGATAGATATGAGATAGATAGATATGAGATAGATAGATAGATAGATAGATAGATATGAGATAGATAGATAGATATAGATATCAGATAGATAGATAGATAGATATGAGATAGATAGATAGATAGATAGATAGATAGATAGATAGATAGATAGATATAGATATCAGATAGATAGATAGATAGATAGATAGATAGATAGATAGATAGATAGA
>CM033641.1:313485564-313497443 GCA_019512145.1 Engystomops pustulosus | reverse complement strand
ATAGATAGATAGATAGATAGATAGATAGATAGATAGATAGATAGATAAAAGATAGATAATAGAAAGAATTTGATAGATATATAGATAGAAGATAGATACATAGAGAAACAGTAGATAGATAACAGTTGATAGTTGAAATAAATGGATGTATAAATAGGTATGAAAGAGTAGATATGGGACAGAAATTAGATAAAGAGATAAATTGATTGATACATAGATAGATGTAAGATAGTATATACTAGATATAAAGACAGATACAAAGTTGGTTATTGGTTAATGAAGAACAAATACGACTCATACTTAGATATTAAATTGTTGAAAAGTTAAAAGGTTTAGTGGATTGGTAGAGATAATTGAGAGATAGATAATAGATTGATAGGAGATAGATATGACGCCGGTAGACAGATTAACTAGTATTTATGAGAAACAGATCCATAGAAAAATAGATATGATATAAATCGATAGATAGAAAGATAGAAAAATGATTGATAGATAGATATGAGATAGATAGCTAGCTAGATAGATAGATAGATAGATAGATAGATATGAGATAGATAGATATGAGATAGATAGATAGATAGATAGATATGAGATAGATAGCTAGATAGATATGAGATAGATAGATAGATAGATAGATAGATATGAGATAGATAGATAGATAGATAGATGATAGATAGATAGATAGATAGATATGAGATAGATAGATATGAGATAGATATGAGATAGATAGGAGATAGATAGATAGATAGATAGATAGATAGGAGATAGATAGATAGATAGATAGATAGATATGAGATAGATATGAGATAGATAGATAGATAGATAGATATGAGATAGATAGATAGATAAATAGATGTATAATAAATAAAGCATACATTTCTCCCCCATAGCTGATACATTACATACATTACATACATTATATACATTATATACACACATTACACCTGATTTCAGCTCAGACACATAAAACCCCAATCAGACATGAGTTCCCCCGGCGGCGGCACATAAACCCCGGCCCATATGTGTCTATATATAGACCTGTAGTGGCACCTGACAACAATATGACATTGAGTGCAGTAATGGGCCCGGCTACCCCCAGACCAGGCAGGCGGGGGCCCTCTGTATGTGTTTACCTGGGGTGGGGGGAGGGGGCGCTGTGCTGGAGGCTTGTGGCTATATAATGTGTAATGTGGATGTTAATTAAATTAAAACAAGATTATTTGCTCGGCCTGCGAGGAAAGTCGCCTGAAGACACAGACTTTATTGGCAGCGAGTCGCATATGGTGGGGGGACTTTTTTTTTTAACTTTTTTTTTTTTTTATATTGCTGGCATAAATCCCTAAATACACCATGAATACCGGCCAGTATGCTGGACCCATTAATAGGGGCTTGTACACACAGACCAAAACGTGGGGGGGTGAAAACTTTCACAATTCTCCAATAATTTTCTAGGTTTTAATGAAGGTGCAGCCGACATATGTGCAATAACATTTACCTTAGACGTTTGCACAGTAAAGTAGCAGAGCTGTGAGTGTTCTGGCTTTTCCATACGTGAATGCAGCCCCCTGTTCTATACGGCCATAAATACCACCTGCAGCAGTTTATTCCAGATATCTATTAACTCCTTCCCTCGGACCAGCGACAAAGCTGGAACACATTGCCCATTGCCATTGCACAGGGGAGATGTAGCAGAGCTGACTTTGTCATTGGGCTCAGGACAATCTGAGAATGAGAAAATCATCTCTGCTATATGTTATATAAAGCTTTTGCTTTGGTAACAGTATCGGATCAGCTCATCAAAGCTTCAGTGGGCCCAAGTTCTAACCCCATCCTAAAACCTCCTGGGTCCTGCAGAAGACAAACCCAATTGGGAGGCTTCCAAGTTCTATTATCAGTGAGATGATAGAATATTTTTATCAAAACTTAAAAGAATCCATGAATATTTTAAAACATTCTAATTCATTGTTTTTTTCAATTGGATGCCTACATATGCACATCTGCAGGATCTGATCGATTAGTACAGTAAAGGGTTAATTTTACATCAAAATTTATGCAGCATCTGCAGATTTTGCACTGGCTTTCTTGCAATGTTGCTGCAAACCGACCAACCCGCTCCGTTCAAAGGGATACTATCAGTATTTAAAGGGCATCTACCACCAGGATGAAGGGCTGTATGCAAATGAGCCTGAGGGGCTCCAGGCTCTATAGGTGTTAATGGAGCCCGGAGCCCCTCAGGCTCATTTGCATACAGTCCTTCATCCTGGTGGTAGATGTTCTTTGAAGAAGGAGAAGTGTTTGCATTAATGTATTTATTCAATAGGAATTTTTGGCAACACATCAAAGGAAAAAGAAAAATAAAGTACAAAAAAGACCGAAGCAAAAAGTAAAACAAATTTAGATTTTGAAGAAACATATTTACATTCAGTTGTGTTTGTTATCATTTATGATGGGACAATGTAACCGTTGTCTAAAGGCTCGGGATAAACTGCAGTCGCAACAGTGACATCTGTAGGACGAAGTGCGGCAGCGCATGTCTTAGAAAAAGCCAGAATAAAAGATGACAAAAAGTAATCGATAAAAAGGAAAAAAAACGAAAAACATTCTAAAAACCAAATAAACAAATGCAATTTTTGCCTTCCGTACACTAAGTTTTTGTTTGATTTTTTTTGGCTTCTCTAAGTAAGACCCTTTATATTCTTTGTACATATAGTGGGGGATTTATTGGGGCTTGTGCACCTGAAAGCGGGAGTACAAGCCTTAAAATAGGCTCGGTTCCTGGTGTACAGTCATAAATTGCACCTTACACCACCAACAAGCCTGGTTGGCCTAGAGGTGTGTAAAGGGGGCGTGGCCTACAGTGCAGTGGCCCGTTTCCTGCGGCTATGCACTGCCTATAGCCTGCTACTATTCTGGCACAGGATGTGGCAGGTCAGACCTGGCATAGAAGTGCTACGTTGGCGCAGCACAGGTGAGCACCGGCTGCTGCCAACCGGCAAATTCATCAGTAGGCTGGAACCTCCCAATAAATTCTTCCTGGGCCTGGGGTGTGTAGGCACCATCATACCATTACCATATGATAATTGTGCCTCATAGTGCCGGTACCGTCACAGCCGACCTACAATAACAAAACTTCCCCTACTTAGGGACACCCGACTAACAGAAAACCCCTAGTTACAGACAGACCCCTCTGCCCTCTATGATCTCTGGTGACCTCTCTGGATGTTACTATAGTCCCAGGCTGCAAGGTGTCTGTAATGAAACTTTATGTATAATGCTTGGTCCCATCACAGCCAAAAATTTAGAGAATTCACTTGGCACTGGGACAAAAATTTTTTTGTTTGAAACTACAATTATAAAATATACAGTTCAAATTCAACTTACCGTATATACTCGAGTATAAGCCTAGTTTCTCAGCACAAAAAAATGTGCTGAAAACCCAAACTCTGCTTATACTCGAGTAAAAAAAATATAGGTTTTACCAGGTTTTTGTGGTAAAATTAGGGGCCTCTGCTTATACTTGGGTCGGCTTATACTCGAGTTTATAGGCTAAGTACAAACCCAAGGAACCTGCCTGTAGCCAATCCTATCAACCAAGGTCAAATAAAAATAATTGTGGTTTTATTAACCACTAATCTGTTGTAAAATGTTGCCTTGGGTATTTTATCTATCAATATCAATATTTTACTATAATTTTGGATATTTTTGAGTTATTTTTGGAAAGCCCCCCCCCAAAAAAAAAACAATAGGCCATGAGATAAATTTCACAAATTGGGAGGGTCCTTCATAGCAATCATTCACATTTCTGTTGCTCGAGGGCTTGTATTTGCTGGTTGTGCCAACGTGTAAGCAGATTCGGAAAGACGAATTTGTTAGAGGACTTGGGCCTCTATTTCTAGTTGTACGGAGGACTCTATGGACAATATATTCTATAATTCTATAAATATATTTTTAAAATTTTGTCAATTATACATGAACTGAAATATGTATCTCCGAAAACTTTCAAGATATAGTTAAGCCACAAAAATATATTAAAAAAAAATAAGTTATGGTAAAATTACTTCTAAAATGCTTTAAAAAATTCAAAAAAGTACAAAGGATCGGGAGGCAGTTAAAAAATCAAGTTCATAAATTATGTGAACATCAATCATTGTGACGTCTAAGTTTGATGCTTTGTAACAACTTCCTTTCTTCCTATTAGATAACGTTCAGGCCAAAAAATTCAAGGTAAAAAAATTTAGGGGGGGGGGGATTCCCATGTCAACGATTTGCGGTTTCTCTCTATATCCGAAGAAGTGGTGATGACCAGTTGCTGATTAAGCTGACACCACCACTGGCAGATGTTTCCCTCCAATCCGACATGTAACCATGAATCAGTGATGTAATGTGTAGAGGAAGTACTTACATCCAAGGCCGGGGTTGCAAAAATAGATAACGTAAAGATCCACTAACGGGGTATTTTATTACTGGTTATCTCTCATCAGTGATCAGACTCAATCAGTTTCATTTTATGGCCTAATTATCCACTATAAGAATTTTTGAAAATTTTAAAAAGTTTTTTTGGGGATATTTTTGAATTCCACCATTTACCGTATATACTCGAGTATAAGCCGACCCGAGTATAAGCCGAGACCCCTAATTTCAACACAAAAAACTGGGAAAACCTATTGACTCGAGTCTAAGCCGAGGGTGGGAAATGCATTGGTTACAGCCTCCCAGTATATAGTCTGCCATCCCCTATAGCATACAGCCTGCCCAACCCCTGTAGCATACAGCCTGCCCAGCCCCTATAGTAGGAAAAAAAATAACACTGTACTCATCTTTCCGATGTCCCCCATAGGTCCTCTTCTGTCTCAGACTGTCTCAGACAGAAGAGGACCAATGGGTGACGTCAGAAACGTGAGTTTTGTCTTTATGTTTTTAGTTGACTCGAGTATAAGCCGAGTTAGGGTTTTTGAGCACAAATTTTGTGCTGAAAAACTAGGCTTATACTCGAGTATATAAGGTACTATTTTTTTTCATTTAGAATCTGTAATGTATACATTTGGAAGATTCTATAGAAAAAAAACACAGAATAGACTTGTCCTCCTATGAATTGACTTTAACAATTTGTAGACTTTGCCACTTATATCTCCATGGGCCTTTGGTCAATTTTTCAAAATTTTTTTTCGATAACTTCAAATAAATATTTTAAAAAATATATCTATAAAAGGTAACAAAAGCACAATATACGGTGGATGACGGTCTGATGACGGACTGAAATGAAAAATGAAAAAAAAAAAAACAGCTGCTACATTCCACTAATCCAAAAAATTGGACCACTGTCAAGTAGCTATGCGTTGTACCGGACCAATAAAATATTGTGTTGCCCGATCTTTAAATCCTCTTCCGACCAAACCTGCACTTATCGAGACAAGCTGGCCTAATAAGTCAAAATCGGCAGATGTAATAAATCCTAAAAAACAGAGCCAGATTTTTTTTTTGCTCCCGATTGTGGTTGATCACCATATCAGCTGTGGTGGTGATAATGCTTCGAGCTGGCTACAGATGCCGTATGGGCTGATCACATGGAACGAGTTGTTAATCATTTCTATCATGTATGGTCACATGATGCAACTTTTTTATGTTTTTATTTTTTCATCAACTATTTGTAATTTATCAATGAAATAATTACAATACTATAGTTACATCCCACTTTGACAGGAAGTGCAAATAGGTCACCGAAATTTTTTGTTCTAATTGTCCTTTTATATATAAAAAAGAAATAGCAAAAAATTTCTAAAATTAATAAAAAAAAACATGCAGCAATAGACATAAATCATGGATACGAATATCTGTGAGTAGGGAACCGGATCATTTGTCTTAAAAACTGCCGGGTGACAGTCGGCAACGCGAGGGTTAACAAACATATGCTGCATAATTAGGAGATGCATTAATGATTATGAATAGCAAATGATTTGGAGAATGAAATACACAAATGGCACAAGGAACGCACCTATGTAATATTTTTTGGAAGGTTTTTTTTAAATTTTATTTTATATTTTTGGAGATTTTTTTTTTCTCTCCCCCCCACCCTCGAAGAAAGTACATTATTGGCGTAAATAGTTCCAAGGGTACATCAAATTGTAATCTTTCATACGACATCCATCAAACCAGGCTGGAGATTTTGACAAACATTAAACACAGTAAGGAGGCAATTATGTATGCATGATTTAATCTGCAACTAATTAATATGCAAATGTATTCATATGTTAGTTACTAAATTAAAAATGCAAAGAAGCCCTTATGGTGATTCTCAAAATTTTACACAAACAGAACATTTAAAATGTAAGAAAAATTGAATTTGTTTTTTTTTTCTTTCTTTTCTCCTCCCCAAAAACCCACAACTTTTTTTTTTTTTTTTAAACTTTAGGAGTATTTTTTGGACCTGTTGCTCCCTCCGTCGTGAAATATATTTTGCGAAAAATGAAAATATATTTGCAAGGAAAGACTAAAACGCACATCTGTCTCATTAAAAAAGATGCCTTTAATTTTATTTGGAGCGGTGCCCAATACACAAAGGACGGCGGCGCTTATTTATCCAAACCCTAATTCTTAACATAGAAAAAGAATTCACAACAAAAAAATTTTTTAGGGACAACCAAAAAACTTTTTCTCGAGGAAACCCAAACTGATAACCCAAACTGCTATATAAAAGTTATATAAAGTTTAAAAAGGTTACAAAAATCTGTTATCATATCCACTACTTCCTGTGCAAGACGCCCAAAGTGGGTTAAAAAAAATTCAGTCCCCCCCCCCCAAAAAATTCTAACATAAAAGCTCGTTTTCAATTTTACATCTATATATAATATTAAAAACACTTATGTGCAATGATAAATACAGGTTTATCAATTTTGGCCAAAATCCCTCAAATCTTTTTTGTAGCCCCCCCCCCCCCATCGCCAAACCACCGATTCCTAATAGCTTTTTAATACCCCGCAAACTGTAGAACTAATGAAACAGATGATAATGGGTCCAAAAAAAAAAAATTACAGTATTTTATATAGTTTTTTAAATTATATTTTGAGTTCTGTTAAAAAAAAAAGAGTAATTCAACAAAAATTCAAAAAGTTTAGAAAAAAATATAAAATTTATTAAAAATTATTATTTAAAAATTCATATATTTCTAAAAAAAAAAATATATATATAGCATCAAAAATAACGTGAAATAAAATGAGGAAGCTACTCGTCATTAGGTCCAAAATTCGATTGTATCTCCCCAGATTTGATCCAGCCGAGCTGCCAAGCAGACTCCAGCCTGCCCATTACATTTCATGTGCCGCAGCCAAGAATACGCACTGTCCTGCAGTGCACGTAGTCTGCTCTCATTTGGTTTTTCTCCGTTGCTGGCTTCCTTCGCCAAATACTTTCAAAGTGGGGCAGACCGTGTGGCTATAAACCAGGAATTACAAAAAAAAAATAAAAAAAATTACAAAAAAATAAAAATGCAACGGTGTCATCAGCGAAAGTATCTACATGCCAAAAACAATTCCATATCCCCCCCCACCCAACTAATTTACTCCTTTATTTCGTTATTTCGCAGTGCATCTGCTTTGACTTTCTGCTAATTGAATCACCTAAAATATATCCTGTTTGGTAAATTGTTTAATAGAAAACATATTGAGCTGTAACAATGTATAGCTGCGCGTGGACGCTCCATTCAAAAACGATCAATTTTTTTCGAGGCTGCACAGAGCCGCCATCCAACAGTATATCCGCAAATTATAGGATTTACGGTCATAAATGATATTTTATAGGACGTTATGGAAGTATAAAGGCCGAACTGTTACATACCTTATATACTCGAGTATAAGCCTAGTTTTTCAGCACAAAAATATGTGCTGAAAACCCAAACTCGGCTTATACTCGAGTAAACAAAATATAGGTTTTACCAGGTTTTTGTGGTAAAATTAGGGGCCTTGGCTTATACTTGGGTCGGCTTATACTCGAGCATATATGGTATATGGTTTCCAAAAGAAAAAAAAAATTGAAGGAGATCTATAAATTTTTTACTATTTTTTTTTTCCAAAAATTCCCCCCCCCCCCCCAAAAAAGGCCCTTGAGACTTTATACAATAATATTGAATACTGACTTTTTTACAGTCCCAGGAAACACGTGCTCGGAGCAATCTGTTTCCTCATTCGGTTGCTTTCCTGTCTGTTTAGCAAAAAAAAAAAAAAATGGAATAAAAAAATTGCAACACACTTTAGCCCGTGTAACCGAGAGGTGCTCATAAATATCTCTAAATAGCATTAAACAGATATGAAAGACATTAACACTCTCTGAATGCCAAAGCCGTATAAAAAAAAATAAAAAATCTTAACAGATGCTCCTGGGTCAAAAAGTGAAATGTGCCGTTTCCTGTAGAAATGAAGGAAAATCTCATCGAATTCATAAATGAACTGTTAGTCGGGGGAACGAGGTGTCACTGAGTAAACCCTACGGTCTCCCGATGCAGGTTTTATTATTCGGAAGTGCTCTGGGAAAGGCAGACGTCATGAGGATTGTTCATGTCACCTACGTGAGAAAAACTTCTGTAAATTAGTGATAAAAAACATCAATATTCCAGTAATTAAGATAGTTATTTACCAAATAATGAATAGTTTTTCCTCGGAATTCCGAGGAATTATCTAACGGACAAATGACCAATCAGGGATCTATCGTACTGTGTATGTGTCTGGATTGTACCACTTCAAGCCGAGGTCGTTACAATGAGAATAAAAAACGGCACCCCCCCCCCAAAAAAAAAATCGTCAGATGGAAATGACCTATGGAATTTTTTTGGGAATATTTTTTCGCATTTTTTAATCATTTAGTGTTTTACTTTTTTTTTTACACTACGGTATTTACTTATTTATTAATTTTTATTTTTATATTAATAATTATTTTTTTAAATTATTTTTTGTAATTTTATGCCTATTATGACTACTGAAGCCTATTTTATAATTCTTATCCAATATTTTCATGATCTTTGCTATTTGCCGGTATGGCAAGAGTATATAATTTTAAAAAAAGATAAAATTAAAAAAATTAAATCAATGGACTGGAGATCATTTTTCTTATTGAATTTCGAATAGAAACATTTAAAAACTCTTCTTTGATATCTTTGCAATGATATCATTGTTTTTTTTCATTATGTGATTAGACAAATCACTGACTCCTCCCAGAACCTCATCTTCCTCTTTTACTGCTTTTACCTGATTGGCTAAGTTCTATTCACGCCCACTTTTTAACCACTAACTCACATCCCCGCCCACTTTTTAACTACTTACTCACATTTCCGCCCACTTTTTAACCACCAACTCACAACCCGCCCACTTTTTAACCACTTACTCACATCCCCGCCCACTTTTCAACCACCAACTCACATCCCCGCCCACTTTTTAACCACTTACTCACATTTGCACCCACTTTTTAACTTGTAAGTCAGCTTGTTGACTATCAAAGGAGAACACTGGCCCATTACAGTGTCTGCTATGAAATATCCATCACATCTGGGCACCTGACTTCAGAGTCTAGTTGCTAAACCTAAAAAAGCTGTGAAACTTCTGTGCACATAAAGTTACAGCTAATAAAGCTGCCACCTGTTGTTTTTTTGGAATTTTTCTGTCTTGTGAAGACCAGGACTTACTCTTGCAGACCCTCATAAACCATTTGCTAAGCAGGGACCCGATGATATTTAGCCAGTTTCTTAGCAACACAAGTCCCGGTCTTCAGGTGACAAAACCTGGAGATATAGGTGTCACATTTATAGCCATAAATACACCCTGGGGTCAAGTTTGTGAGTGGAATATTAGACAATTGCCTCAACAGCCCATTTTGAGATGAGGCACCCAAGAGTGGGACCCAGGATGTAATCTAAATTTGCTAAGATCCCTCCATTATCCTAAACCACCCGGAATGTAAAATTTGCTCTACTCCTAATGGAACACCCTAGCATAGGCCCAAAAAATAATCATGACTAGGGATGAGCAGATCTGTTCACATCCGTATTCGTCAAGTTAGTCTGAACCCGATCTTAAAGTTCGGTTTCAGTTCCTTGAGGCAGGTGTGACCCTTTAGCACGTGCAGTCATGATATGTTGGGCGAGTAATGATACTACAGAAAAGGCCGGCACCATTTAAAGGGTTGATACCGATTGGAGGAGTTACCGGGGGTAGGGGCAGCGGTAAGCCCAAACACCGTACCTATGGTTTGAGGATCCAAACCTGCAATGTTTGGCACAGACCCGAACATTGCAATTCAGTTCAACTCATCCCTAGTCATGACCCCCTCCAATGTTCGAAAATGTAAAATTGACTCCATTCCTAATGGGGCAACCTTAGTTTGAACCCCAAAAAGTCATCTAAAATTTCTGGGACCCCTTGAATATTCAAGACCACCAGGGAATTGTAGAGGAATTACCTAACTCTACTAAGACCTCTCGCTGTCCTAGACCACCAAAAAATTAACTCCACTCCCTTCACTAGGTAGACCCGATTCAGTCAAGTTTAAATTTGAGGGTGTAATTAAACAAATACCCCAAAACTTTCAACTTACCAACATGGCACCACAAAAAATTATTTAAGCCACCGAGGAGCCCACCTCTGTCCTAGACCCCAGAACATGACCAGTTAGCCTTCTTAACTTCAGAGTCAGACAATTTCCCGAGCCTTGTTTCTAAGAAAGTTGCCCAAGAAAGAGACCCAATGGTCATTAAAACTGAAAAGACCCAACACTGTCCTAGACCACCAACTGGTGTAAAATGAATTTGCTCGATTTCAGAGACAGACAAGGCCAGTTTTGAAGTTGGAATATTAGACTATTGCCCCAAATTTCAATTTCTTAAAAAAAAACATCTGAAATTGAGATCACAAAGTTTTTTGAATATTTTCTAGGACCCTTTCTGTGTCCTAGATCACCATGGATTGTAGGATTATCTCCATCCACAAGACCACTTCTGAGGGTAGAATATTAGACAATTGTCCAATGATGAAACCCAAGAATAGTTCTTAATTTACCAAAGATCTTTACAAGGACCTAGACCACCAGGGGTGTATTCACTAGAATAAACTTCATTTAATGCAACCATTTTTTTTTTTTGCTTTGGGTCCCCTATTGTTTTTAGCAAAGTAGTCCCTACAGCGGACAGTTGGAGTGAGGGTGAATGTATCTGAATGTATCTCGGCAAGTATTTGCCTTGAGGCAGGCGTTTGACATAAACTTCTGGGGTTCCTAATATCACCTGCCGTCTTCTTATGTGCAGATTCTCAGACACCAGAGGTGGCAGTTAAAATTATGCCCTTAAGGGTAGGGTTATGTGGGGGCAGAGGTCCTCAGCTATATTGATATTATAGCCCCTGCAAGTCTGGAATCACTTCCTACATATGGTACTAGAAGTGTCCCTTCTGCTGCTTTCAATCTGCGGTTTCAGGACCTTTGGAGGACCTTCAAAGGTCCTTAAATGGTTCTTGTGTTAATGTGTATTGAGAGCAGGAACAGATATACAAGGATTTCATGGGTGAAGGTTCTTCTCGGTATAAAATATGGTGGTTGGTTTCGGGGCCATGGGCCCCCTGATGGCTTGGGCCCTGGGGCGACCACCCAAACTGCCTATCTTGTAATCCACTTCTGGGTGGGGTAGGTTTTAGGGAAGTTGACATTTTGCAAAAACCCAAGTCTCCATAAAGGATGGAGCCTCACGTATTATATCATCATAGGTCTAGAAGGTCTAAACACCTAATTATTTCCCATTCCATTGTATAATATAGAAGTGATGTAACTCAGCTTTTCCTTGGACATGTTCTTTATGATATTGAGGTTTATTAACACATGGACCTCAAGGTAAGGGCTTATGGTCACTA
>CM033641.1:313373064-313483064 GCA_019512145.1 Engystomops pustulosus | reverse complement strand
GCGGCACCACCCCCTCCCCACCCAATTGGCGAATTGCACTGGGAATTGCGACTAATTCACGGCTTGCACGTCCCTTTTCAAGCATACAAGCCGTGATAAATGTGGCCGTATGTGTAGTCTGAACCCCCAATGACATTGCCAATCACATGTCTATGAATTTTTGACAAAATCTCAAGTGTAGGAAGGTAGCAGGACTGTATGATCTGTTAATACAGGTAGTGGCACTGCATATTTCTGCATATGAGCTGTGTACACAAAACGGCTGGTAGTCTCAGCTCGTCTCTGCAGATCACATGTCACATGTCTACGAATTTTTGCCAAAATCTCAAGTATAGGAAGGTAGCAGGATCTGTTAATACAAGTAGTGGCACTACATATTTCTGCATATGAGATGTATACACAAAACGACAAGAGATTTTTTGCATCAGTTCCATGTGGAAAACATATTTTTATTTTTCACTTGTGATTTGTTGAGAAAACAAAAATTGGTTCTATGTCCTCAGGGTAAAACCCCCCATAGTGACCAGGACAGGGACATGGACTCACTCCATAGACTTATACTATTCCGTGAGGGAATGTATAGATATTCCGTAACAATCCTATGGCTTAATTCACAGCAATCTAGTTTATTAATTACTGGTTACAAAGGGAAACAATTATTGTATCTGGGGCTGGATGTGAGGAGACGGGCGGCAGCTGGTAGTCTCAGCTGGTCTCTGCAGACCCAGCGCTGCTTAGCGTCTGACATCAGACAGGGCAGGTTAGAGCCGTCGCTTACAAACCAGTCTTTAGGATAAATTCATATGGGTGATTATGTAAATTACAGATTAAGTGCATTTTAGCTATTTTTGTTGTTCTTTTTTTTTTGCCGTAGTGACTGAGTACTCAGGATGTAAATGTAGCGCACTTCCCCCCATTCTAATATAAAACACATAGGGGGGATTGTCCCGCATAAATAGGGTCAACCTATGACTGAAGCAGAACTACAATGCACAGCTTCACTGACAACTTGACGGAGGAGTATCATCCTATAACTAACAAAACAAGATTACGAGTATGAAAACCGAGCCAACAGCCCTCCATACCCTAGATTCCTGGATTACGGGGTGAATACAGGGGGTGATTGATCTATTTTTACCCCATTCCCCGACTCTTTTTGCAACTGTAGTGAGTCTTTTGTTTGCACCTAAATTGTCTTTCTGGTCTCAGCTCTTTGTCTTTGACTTTTTAGGCACAAATTTTTTGCACAACTCCTCCCATTGTCTTCCCTATGCAGGACTGCAGTGTTTTTGCACAATTATTTGAGCCCTTTTAGGTGCAAAACCATGTTAAATCAGGAAGCAGGTGAAATACAAAGACAAATTAGGTGCAAACCAGGAAACTTCTACACGGAGAGCTCCAGCACTGCTGGGAAAAGCCGCAAAAATTGTGAACATTTGGGTCCCCAAGGGACCCAAAAAGTCACTAGACTACAACCAGTATTTTGCATCAGTCTCAGATTAATCTGCCCACCGGCTCGGACGTTAGGTGGCCCCCCAGGCCCTACATAAGTTGTGCTGGACAATGTAATGTATAATGTAACAAGCTTATAGCTGTGGTGGGCCCTAAGATTTGACTGGTGGGCCCAAGGAATCTGAGTCCGACACTATCTGCCCCATTGTATCTTAACTCACTTTTCAATTTCTTATGCCAGAAAATGTTTTTGGGAATCCGTGCTTCCAGGTAAATCAACCATTTCTGCAAACAATAGGTAGAAGCAGCAGTTGTCAAAACCTCAGTCGCTTTCTGACAGCATGTTACTTCTTGCTTGTATTATGTTATGCATCTTTTTATCCCCTTTTGTACCAGTTATATAGTCCGGTATTTCATTTTCTGGGGAAATTTAGTCTGTTTTTTTAATTTTGTGGTCTAAACCACCTCTTATTTGATATGCAACAGCTATAATGGACAGAGGGGCGGTCCAGACTACATAAACAATATCTGTAGTCTGGATGGCAACTTTAGCTGATTAATATTTCCTCATCTATCTATACCACACCTATCTTTATATCTATTGATTTTTATTATTATCTATCTATTTAAAATAAGGAAAGGCCCGGCTCTTTCAAGGTTTCTGGTAACAAATATTTTGGCCCACATTTATCAAAAGTAGTGCAGTGCAGTTTGCCTCTGTAATGTGTGGAGTGTGGCAGTTTATTGACTACTGATGCAGAGTTTTCTCGAATCTGGCACGCCCTGCACTGTTTGGGTGGGAAGTGTGCATTAATTATTTTTGGTGCGCCTTTAACATAGAGCATGCAACACAATTCTGTTGAGTTGCTGTAATAAATGTGGTGCACCGTCCAAATTGCCACTGGAACACACCTTTAGGTGCAGAATTTTGTGGCGCGGCGGACGCAGTGCAAAGTCAGAAAACCAGTGAAAACACTTTAACAAATGTTTGTCTTTCTGTCTGTCTTTCTGTCTGTCTATCTCTTATCTATCCCCTATCTATTATCTATCTTTCGGTCTACTCACTCATGGGACTACTGAAAAGGTATCTTCTTGGCCCCTTCTTGATTCCAAAGATGAATGAATTTGCCATTTCTCCTTTGTCTATATATCACTTTTTACACTTTGAGGGTTCGAGCACCATACGGCACAGCCACAAGCTATAGCTCTTAAAGAGACAGCAGCCAAAAAAACTTTGTGGGGAAAAAAAAAACATCCCAGAATTTTTTTTTTAATATCTTTTTTTTTTTCCATGAGACAAGAACTGTGATGTGTTCGCTCTACGGTTTACGAGCCTTAAATCCATTTTCGCACCTACCTTATACACACAACAAGTCAACAGATTGTGGATGAATGTAGGTGCGAGATGTATGCAGCTACATAAAGGGCTTTCCATAGGCTTCACAGCTGTGAGCCGGCTGCCGAAACACTTCTCATTGTCAGCAGACAAGTCGTGCTTGTGAAGGCATCTAATGAGGTTGTTGTGTAAAGTGGCGGCAGCTAAAGGGTTACACACTGGTAAACAAGTGCTGGTGCATATTAAAGGTGTACCGCACCTTATTAGCCATCTGGATCAAAGGGGCTTAAGACCACTCCATGGATCTTAAAATAACTTGTATTATTAGATTACTGCATGTAGAGTGTAGCATTATTATGCTGGTTTTATATGAGCACTGTATGGGGGAATTTCCTACTTGCAAATTACTACGGTATTGAGGTTAAAGGGATTTTTCCACTATTTATACTTATTCTCTCAAAGTGTTTGACCACTGGGGTGCCGGTGCTGGGACCCCAACCGATCATAAGATCTCTTCTTCCCTAGTGCACCCTGTACTCACCAACAATCTATTCATATCTATAGGACAGAGGGAGACTGGTGCCCTGGAAGTCACGTAGACAAGATATGTTGGTGCACCAATGGGCACCCATTTGGAAAATCGATGGGGTTCCAGCAGTCAGACCCCCAGTATCGGTCATTAGGCAAATGTACATCATCAGAAAATCTTTTACTTATACATTAAACAGGGTCCATCATTCACTATAAGGACTGATCTGATTGAAGAGATAAGCAATGGCACAGGATACACCCATGGACGAGAAATACCGGTAGGTGCTATTTGCAAAAAGTTGTTGTTTTGGTTTTAAAACTTTTTTTGGAACTTTCTGAAAAATTCTATTTTGAGAAGTTTAGAAAAATTATCGGGGTATATTATATTCCACAAATAAACCATATAAACTGCACATGTAGACTACAAATTATTAAAAATAAAATAAAAAAAAGGAGAGGCACAAAAAGGAGAGTACACTGCGAGAAAGGCCTATGTCTTCAACATAACAATCAGTTAAGGTGACGGGCTACGGAAGTCGTTATTTTTGTAGACTTTATGCTGACCACCGTTGTTCTAATAGAAAGGGAGTGACTTCCATGACCCGGCCAACAATCTGGACCTTTCTAAATGACGTCCTTGACCCACGTCCATACAAGATTGTAATAAGTTAGAACACACTTATCTTTTCACCCCAATTCCCCTCCACATCTTAGGTTTATCCAACGCGTTTCACAGTTTCCATATTTGCCGTAACAGCTTGTTCTAGCACTTGTCGGACACAATAGTCTCATTGTCTTGGAACCTCAAATCTCGATTAGTTCCATGAGAAGTTTTCCTGTTGATCCTATGTGCAGTATCACACCCTGCAGGGGGATTCCTCAAGACTGGGTGTAATGTGTCGAAGAGCATGTAAACAGCTACATCTGGGTGTAAAGTCATCACAATTGAGGACAACGGTCCTGGAGAAACGAGGGAGGGGATTGTCATGTCAGATGTTGCTTTGCATTCCTGCCTTGTAAAACTTATGACTTATTCATAGGCACAGGCATAATGCATGTCCTAGGAGGACCGAGAAGGCTACTGGGGCTAAGACTGACCAGGTATTTTGCTGACCTGCATGTAAGTCAATTATGTCGAAAATATTCCCCAGTCACATACAATACAAGGAACAGTAAAGATGGAATGAATTTTAAGTGGTAGGTGTGCTCCTTTAATTGGTGTTTGGTTCACACGTATACCTTATGTGCCAAATCCTCTCTATACAGGGACAATACTAAGGATCTCTAAGGTTTTAGTGACTCCAAATAATGTATTATATCACTATTTGAATTGTTGGGATCACCTAACCTGATGTAGTCTAAGGGAAGGTTCTCACTTTCAACCTATGGCAGATGTCCGAAGACAAGTGGACTCAGCATTTACCAACCATTCGCAAGTGTTGGTCTCTTTAATTCTTTGTGAGAGAACATCTGAACCCCTCATACCCCAGAGACTGCATTAAACTGCAACGTTTGTATAAACCCCCCCCCCCATAGCCAAAGAGAGATGCAAAATCTGAAGTCAACAGAAGAAGCCGTCGTGGCAGCCTGGGCCACATAGAGAAGAAAATGAAAGACGTAGACAGTGAGATTATTTAGAATGGACCCTATACGGGATCAATATGTTTAGCCTTATCTATCTAGGGAACCATATTCCTTGTCCCTGGCCTGAATTTTCTCATAATAAATTTTAAAAATTAAAAGTAAAAAACGCTTAAAATCAGTGGTTGAAAATTTGTAAAACATTATGATTGTTTTTTTAACCTTACGAACCCATGTTTATTTTATGCACAATGCCTGATTGTGATTGTAGAAGAAGTTTTTGTAAACACAGAAAAATCCTCTGTATGCACTTGCCTTATGCATTCCTCATCTACTGAGAAAATCTCTATACTCATATCACAAACATGATCCCCTCTCCAACCCAAAGTTTCCACTGGTTGCCCATTACACGATGAATATCATTTGTGGAATCCTCACCTTAACTAACAGACTTTTTCAAATTGGCTTCTGTCTATTTTTTCGCTACAAACTACCCTCTTACTTTACCCAAAATACCCTCAATGGGATATTGACCTTCTCTCTCAACTTCTCAAACCTACAATTTGTCCAGGACTACTCCTCCCTCTCCCTTCTTTCCCATATGTTTTGCATTCTTTAATCCACCAAACTCAAACTTATCCTGAAAACTCAAAGAGCTTCTCCGACGGATAGAGTCTAACTCTATCAATGTCTCAAAGAGCTTCTCCAATGGCTAGAGTCTAACCTTATCAATGTCTCGGGAGATAAAGTTGGACATGTAATGTGAATCTCAAGGCTCCAAATTTGGCTGGGCCATGACCATTGTGCAATGGATAAAACTGGTGTCTTATTTTGTGTCAAAAAGACTTTGGACATCCTCCAGGGAAATTAGTTTGACCCACCAATGTTTGCACTCACCTACAGCTTATACCCCTTCTAAAGAGAGGGGATATTCTAAGGTCTCTTGGAGAAGCTGTCATGACAGTCTAGACCTGATGGAGAAAAAAATGGAAGGACTTACAGTTTGATCCCGAACTTCTCTCTACTTTTTTCCCAAACTATTTGCCATTTTCCAATCCTTCAAACCCAACTTACTGTGAAAACTTACAAGAGTCTTCTTACATGGTCCAGACTTATATAAAAATACTAGGGCCCGATCCTATGTGTTTTCCCATGTTTTCCATCTGATAAGCTAACGATTGCTAAACGTAGGAGGGATCACCCGTTATAAAGCCGGTTTCAAATCTATTCGGGTTGATATGTTTCATTAGTGTTTCAGTCTGTATGCAGTAGAGGGTGTTCCTAGATCTTATTGACTTCCTATTTCTCGATTCCCATTTGTATGTTAGATCTTCCAAGATGCTTCAAAATAATTTGTGTATTATTCCATTTTTGAACATCTAAGAATATATATATATTTTTTTTACTTTTTACATTTCTTTTTTCAACTTTTACTATTTTATGCAGAACTATTTGATGAAGATAATTGACATTTTCATTCAAATGTTTGGCCGTGATATTTTTGCTAAATTTTTTTCTTAGGATATGACACTCTCAACTTTTTTTTTGTTGAACATGTGCTGTGCGTATTAATGGAAAATCTGATGTGCTAGCGCATACAATCACTGAAGTGAACAGATTAAGGGGTTGTTTATTGATTGACACTGGCACTACCAACTGCACCCAACTCAACTATAATCTAAACTTACTTATCTGGGCCAATTGATTTTCCCGTTATTGTTTACCACAGGGCTAAACATGAGAAAACCAGGCCCCTGCAATTACTGTCTGCTCTCCTCCCCCGCTAATGTTATGTGTATCGCAAAAGGGGCGTTAAATCACACAAAAATGGGGCCCGTCCCAAGTAAACGCAGCACACCTGCTCTCACGCCCCCTATTACATTCTGACAATTGGTCTGCCCCATTTATTTTCGGCAGGGCCCATTAGGCGGCTTGGGTGGAAGCTTCCTGTCCCGCAATACATCTATTCATAGTCATAAAAAATAGAAAAGAATATATATCATGCCCATTGGCGTGCAGCGTTGCCACATATTTGGCATCATCTTATAGACTGTAGACTTTTTTTTTCAGTTCTGGAGGCATCTATGACCAGATAGAGGCACATCGGCCCAGTATGAGGCTCCTCTAATGCCAAAATATTATGAGGAAGCCTGAGCCTACTACAGGTGGCAGAAAACCTCAATAAAGTCAACGCTAGATTAAGAGGAAGATGGTCCTGCCAAGACCTTTGCAGAAGCCATCGAAAGACCCCCAAAGGTTAGAATACATATCTTAAGTAATCGAAAGTGTAGTAAGTCAACCAGAAGGAAATTAAGGTCAGCTCTAAAATCTTCAAAACCACTATAACTGACGAGTATGGAAGTTGTACTTTGGCCACTTAGTGGGGTCCATCTTTCATGCAAGATTGGCTTGGGCCAGGAGCAAGGCCCATCTTTGGAACCTAATTAGGTAATTTTTTTGTAGTTTTTAAGAGAATAACTCAAATTAGATGATTGTTGTTTTGGATCCCTCAAGAAGTGGCTTGTCATCCAAAGCTTTGGATGAACATTCTCTTAGATCAGTGGTGGCGAACCTATGGCACGGGTGCCAGAGGCGGCACTCAAAGCCCTTGTTGTGGGGACTCGGGCGATTGCCCCAGGACAACAGACAGGACTCAAAGAATCTTCCTGCAGTTCCAACCAACTTAAAAGATGCTGTTCTCGGTCATATATTCGCTACTTGGGACTGTAGGAAGAGGGAGAATTAGACAGGGTCGAATTATCTTTGGAGGACCTCCTGCTGGCCCCACGATTCTCTGTGTACAGAGGGACACTGGAAAGAAGCTAAAATGATGCAAGTTTTCCATCTTTCTACTGTGTTGCTGTCCTCAGGAGGCCAATATGATTGAAAGATGTTGAACAGGGAGCAATAAGTTACTGCTTTAATTTTTGGTTGGCACTTCACTATAAATAAGCAGGGTTTTGGGTTGCAGTTTGGGCACTCGGTCTCTAAAAGGTTCGCCATCACTGTCTTAGATGATCCAATTGTAGCACAATTTAAATAAAAGATAGATAAATAAAAGTGCCTCCAGGGGTATCAATTATTCTCCAATATGTAAGCATGTGAAGCAATAACTTTGAGAAAGTATCCACCACTTTGAATGAAGTCCCAAAGATTAAGGGACCAGAAGAAAGAGTCCCTTATAGTCCCAATATGTGTCTTTGCTCTTATTTGTTTTGGGGGTTCACATTTACCACCCCTTTAACGTAAGACAAGTACTGTATGCTATAATCCAGAGAGGTAAAGCACACGTAGCAGGACAGAATAATTCAGAGCCTCAGCCTCCGGCTGAAAGCAAACTGACAACTCTTTCGATAAGGAAATCAAGTCCTCGTGCCGCACAATTAAACTGTCTTCATAGTAGTCAGTGCAATGTCTTCATTAAAGGGAAAAAAATGTATAATACATAAGCAGAGCGGCTGTTATGGAGGCAAGCAATGTTACTACAAGCTGCTAAAGTATAGTGTTGCAAACAGAACTCACATAATGTGATGGTGAATCCGAAAAGGTAACATTGAGGGGAGTAACGTGATATGCAACCAAGCTTATAATTAAAGATGTCACATTTGCTTCACTGCTTTAGGTACGAGCAAAATACACAGACAGCACTTTTTCACCTTGCAACAGCTAATTAGGATTTCTCAAATTATTGCTTCTCCACAGATCCTAAAACAGCCGTCTGTGTGAACTGTGGCTTTGGGCAAAAGAGCATTACATTGTGTGGAGCGAGAGTCTCAGGAGAAGCTTCCACACGACAGACGACTGCTCGAAATCATTGGCTTTGTGCATGGGTAGAGGGACAAACTAGGAATTCAATTTAAAGAAGATAATTTTAGGTAGGATTATAACAGGTTTGTTAAATGTAAAGTGTAAAAATCAGCAACCGTAACCTTTCACATATCCAAAAACAAGAACCCGAAGACCAGAATTAGGGTGGGAATTAATGCTCTATCGATAATGGTGAGGATGTACCTACAAGATTGGAGCCCCATAAAATGAGACCATAATTATGGGTTCAAGCATTGTCACTAAGACGGCATTTTATTCACAACCAACTTTCGAAGATACATTTCCTCATCCCTAGTCATCCAGAATTTGAGTGTCATGTCCAAGTTCTTGCTACCCAGTAGAAAGTAAGATGCAATCAGTAAAGGCTGGACCTTCAGTCTAAGGGTCCATGGTGACGGCAGGGCCTGCCTTTGTGCTCCGTCCTTCGTTTGCCCCAACGGCTTATCATTTAATGTGTATGAGATGTCTGCACATTTCAGGAGGAAAAGAATCAGACATCATAAATTTAAAGATGCTCCATCCATTGTTCTCAGGATGTTGATGCTAGAGGAGCCTTGATGACAAGGGAATGCTCATTGGTATGAGCAGTTTCACAGAAATAGCTGATGGTCAATCTAGTATTCAACCAACAACCTTCCAAAGAACATGGACAGCTAAAGACTTATAGGACCATCAGGTTCCTCGAAATTTGGTTTCATGGATGATGTCAACATCTACAATATTTTTTTAAGAAATCAGGTTAATATAGTCTGATCAAGAAACTTCTGGATATACAAAGAAGACTAGAACAAAAATTAAGAGTATTATTAGTTCCCAAACAAAGCAAAGAGAAGGTAGAACACTTACAAGCAGTAACTTTTAACTAAAGCAACAACAGCAACTTCAATTGCCAAAATTATCCATTTGAAAGTCCTTTCCTGGTACAAAGCTCTTTATTATTAAAATACCTTCAAATCAACTAGAAATACTATAGGAGATTTCAAAATACATGTAAATACACATGGTGGTCTATAAATCAATGTACCGTATATACTAGAGTATAAGCCGACCCAAGTATAAGCTGAGGCCCCTAATTTTACCACAAAAACCTGGTAAAACCTATATTTTTTTTACTTGAGTATAAGCCGAGTTTGGGTTTTTCAGCACATTTTTTTGTCCTGAAAAACTAGGCTTATACTCGAGTATATATCGAGTTGCAATATATGTCTCAGTTGTAATTGGATAATAATAGATTTGTGTGTCATTACCAGTGTTCACTAATTTATCCAGAGGTTGGGAAGTGCACCTAAAGCCCATCCATAAAGAAAACAAGATAATTTTGTAACAAAAATTTTTGTTAAAAAGACAATTTCCATGGGCCAATTTCCATGGGCCAACACTTACACAGCATTGAAAGACAAAGGGATTGTCCACATTAGGGTCTCAAAAAATTTCAGTGATTTCCACACAATGGGGCACATTTACTTACCCGCTCCTTGGAGTTCACAGAAAGTTTATTGTCTGACGATAATTCATTGTGCCACAATTCTCTAAGATCGTGCACTCGATATCCTGCATGTGTGGCTTCCCCGCTCAGGTCCGACAGAGTTCACCTTCTTCTTCCTGGTGCATATAAGTGCTTGGGCTTGTGACACAATTTGAATCTTAAATCCTGCGCTCAGTCCGAATCAGTCAGATCGTCCAAAGGCGCGCGCCCCAATTTCTGTCGCATGGAAGCCAGCACAGATGCCCACAATCTAATTTGACACAATCCCAGCGCAAACCCCTGTTAAATACCTGTCAAAGCTGCCCAAATCCCAAAAATGATGAACAGTCCAACGAAAGCGCGATCCGTGACCCAGCATCTGGTCTTTTGGTTAAACTCTTGTGCTGATATGTTCTCTAAGATGTCTGGATAAATTTTAATGCAACAACTAGGGCAGTAAAGACATGTAAATTACTCCACATTATTAGTCTGTAGAGGTCCACCAGTGTCTATACTGGCAGGTGACATTTCCATATTACCTATCTCCAATGGAGGCTCCAGAGCTTTGGGTGTGCCCAACACAGTAGGGGATTATAATATAGGGGGTTTGAGAGGTATCTCAAGCCCAAGGCTTATACTGAGAAGGACCTTAACCCATGAAATTCTCATACATCTGTTCCTGCTCTCAATACAAATGTACACAACTCTGTTGTCATCCAAAGATCCTGAAAGGTCCTGAAACCACAGATTGAAAGAAGCAGAATGGACACATCTTACATTCCCCAAGAAGCTGATTCTAGTACCAAATGTAGAGAGTGATTCCAGACTTGTAGGGGCTATAATATTCCTACAGCCCAGGACCCATGGTGGTCCTAATCCACAACTAATCCCACTGTACCCGGACATATTACTGGATAGGCTGCTGAACAGCCAAACTGGCAAATTTACGCACCTAGCAATTAGCCATGGCTATGATTATCCAGGCATGTCCCCTTGGCCAATCAGAGCCATGGCTAGTAGCTGGGTCATTAATTTGCTGGGTTGGCAGTTCAGTACCCGGAACGCAAATGGAGACTTCAGGCAGGCTCATCTGTAGTCCCTAATACTGAAAGTTTTTTGGCAAGACTCTTTTTGAGTTTAATCTCAGCCTGGGTTTAACTTGGCCACCAAAGTACTGGAGGATCAAGAAGACCTAGGATCTTACCCAAAATTGGTCTCCAAAAGCTCAGCAAGAGAGAACCTACTATGCTGTATTTCCCAGGAATTGTAGGAGGATGGGCCCCCGGTATACAGTAAATGTATTATATATATTATATATATTTCCACATCTTCAATGAATTTGGTAAATTGGGGGAGTTGGTAATTACACCAAAATGTTCAAGATCAGTGTAAAATTAAATAAATAAATATAAGCGCTTCCTTCCGTTGTCTCCTGGCGCTTGTGTTTATTGAATAAAATGATATAATTGAATATAGTACGCTCTGCATTTTTTCCAAGGATGAATATATTTTTTTTCTGAGCACGGGTTCCCCAGAGAGGACATTTTCTAAATTCTAACATTACAATCCCATGACTTCATCCCGAGACCCTGAAGGCCAGAGGAATGCATTCATCTGTTCCTTTTTTTCCCGCATCCCTTAAACTGGATGACAATAAATTCTACATCTGATCATGAAGAGATCACTGAAGAGGTTTTTTTTTTTCTATAAGCCGTGGTTTTTTTTTTGCTTTACGTCTACCTTACTGTTTGAATAAATGGGGCATCACTATAGGGGGTGCAGAGGTAGCAGTTAGGCCTGGGCTGCGATGTAACGGGGCTGCCATAGAACAAGACTCCATTATTAGTATTAATGGCACATGGTATGTAGGGGGGCCTGTTACGAATTTTGCACTGGGACCAGGAGCTTAAAATTACACATCTGCAGTTCATGGAAGTTGAAAACTCCTTGAAGTAGGACGACCCTTTCAATCACTGAATCATTGAATGAAATTTTTGAAATTTGAGAGAAAATGGACATAACCCAAAAGAGACATTGGAAAAAAATATTTTCATTTAGTTGGAGAATAATGGCCACTTGTGACCATGTTCCACCAGATGGAGAAAATCTCATGATGACCTTATAGGTGGGCATCCTAGGGGTGGGTTAAACATATAAATATGCTATCGATATCTATGTCTCTTATTTACACCTACAAAGGGAAAGAGCATCTGTCAATAGTTTTGGGACCCCTAAACTGCACACATGCCATGATGTAGTTGGGGATTGAGGTCCCAAACTTGTTCAATTTACTTCCGTTGGCCACATGGTTTACAAGTATTTGATAGAAAAGGCATCAGAGGTCCCGTGACTTGAGTCCACTTCAGACCCCGACACATGCATTCAGAGATGGTTCCAGCCCCAGGCATACCTGGGCAAGTGCGGGGGCCTAGAGCTAGGGGGGGGGGGCACTCAGTCGGATCTTTCTTAGTCCCTAGCAGGCTGGCAGCACCTGGTGAGAGGTGAAGGGGCTGAATATAATGAAGCAATGGGGGGCTGTATGTAGTTAAACTGAAGGGGCTGTATATAAAATAACTTTGACAAGGCTGTTTAGGAATTATAAAATAGGGAATATTTTAGTTAGTTTCTGAATTTTTGATGCTGGCACATAAGTTTTCTGCAAAGGGGCCCACAAAGGCACTTTTCCCCAAGGGGCCTACTGAAACCTGAAGCCGGTCCTGCATGATTGCACAGACAGTATACCTCGCTTCACTACTCAATGTTCAGGACATGTTGAATATAGAAGGGTTTCTGCAACTCCTGCATTTAATTTAATTTTAAGAATATCTAAAATTTAAGTATGTTTAGTCTTCTCCACAACATGGACTAGAAACCGGGTAATACCTTGAGGGGATGTAGAGGGTGCAACCTAGCCCAAGAGGCTAAGGGGGCCCATAAGGTATCACTTTTCCATATGAGAAGACTAGTACTATAAACCATAAATTATTGTTGGTGCCTGGCACACACTTTGCACTGGGACCCATCAGCTTTAAGTAATGCCACTGATCAGAGACTTTTCGAGTCCTGGCTACCACAGGGGGGTAAAATTCATTGTGTAATAATAAAAACGCTAAATATTGTGATGAGTGGACCTGTTAGGCTTTGCCGAGTTTGGCCGAACCTTCCACAAAAGTTTGGGTACCCGAACCTGAACCCCCAATACTAACATCAGCCATTGGTGCCTGACCAATCGCATTTGTTAATTCTTTAGATGGCGGCTGCACCAATGGCTTTCCCTGTGGCATTTAATGGGTTAACACCCATGACTGGTGCCGATCGCAAGTGTTACTGGCGGGGGTGAGCCTGAACTCAAACTTCTATGGCAAGGACCATAACATTGTGGTATAAACTAAGAGTGAAGAAAATTATTTAGTCTAAAACAAATTTGGCACCTGAGCCGTGGTGGTATCTTCTTATATTTCTTATCCATGGCCTCCTTACTTCTAAAATCAACTTTAAAAATTATGCGAATTAGTCAGAAGGTTAAGCCCTCTCTCAGAGCCCATCCATGCTGTAGCCCCACAGGCTCTAAAACTGTGCAGGAGTACTTCCCCCCCCCCTCCCAACGAGGGGTATGTTGACTGTGCCCTTTTTTACAAAAAAGGGGAAATTAGGGCAGGAATTGTGAATTTTTAGGGCTTGTGCACCCCATGGTTTTCATTAGCTGATAAAGAGAGAATAGGAAACAGACAGCGCCATTCTGCATACAGGATGAAATGTAACACTACAGCTCAGCTCCCATTCAAATGAAAGAGAACTGATCTGCAGTAACCATGTTTGACCACTACACAGAAAATGGCGCTGTCTGCTTTCTTTTTATCAGTTTCTGATTACAGCTGATCTGTAGGGGTGCTAGGTGTAGAACCACCACCAATCTGATATTGAGGACCTATTCAATGGATATTTTATAATTTCTTAACCTGGAAAAATCCTTTAAGGATTAGATCTGTAGAGTAATAGTGGACATGTAAACCATAAACATTGACCATTGTCTTCTATATGGACACAACATCTGAATTCAACGTTGCAGTAATATGTTACGTCACTTTGGGTGAGTTCTGAAGATTTTGGGGTAACGTTCCGCAACCAAATTAGTGGGTAAGAACGTACATTTTTTTGCTATAATTTACAGGTTTGACCCATTTGGTGTTTGTTCCCTATTTATGAGCCGCACTGCAGCTGTAATACATTGAGTAGCATCTCTAGACCTGCTACATCAGTTTCACGACCTTAATTTTGAAGGCTCTAAAACTCGGACACAGCAGAAACTGTAATGTAAATGTGCGACGGTAGAGGCTGTCAGCTCGGGGCTGGAATTGTTAATGCGCTCGCTGGAAAGAAATAAATAAATGAGGCCGGCAAAGCGAGCAGGAGGGGAAAATTCATCGAGATACAGCTGTTTTATACAGGCTGACACCTGGTTTATCAAGCGCGCAGCTACTGATGCACTCACATCTCCGGCACTCGCTCAGATACCTCCCCTCCAAAATAAAGATGTTCTTTCTGCAATCTATGTAAATTTCCGAATAAATCCGTTGCGCAAATCTCTTTGAACATGCAAATCCATAAATCATCATTATGCTGACAAAGAAGGGAAGGATCTGGTGAAATGAAGCCTCGTTTTATCCCAAAGCCCCTGCTCAGGTATGGGGCTGTGAACTTCGGGCTGCGGTCCAAGTGCGATACAAGAATGTTCCCTGCTTAAGATTAGCGCCGCCACCGATTCTAGTGTGTTTTGTAATTAATCAATTGGGCGTCTGGTCAAGTGAAAAAAAAAAAGATTTTTTTTTTGTTGATTTTTTTGTTTTTTTTAGGCGGCTCTTAACTTTTCCACCCGGGGTGTTAATTAGGTATGCTCCGAGAAGCGGCTAATGAGGGTTGTTTGCGGTGACCAGAGCAAAGTAAAAAGGGGATCAGGAGGGTAAGTGTAGCAAGTAGCAGAAAGGCTTTCCTCTTGTAGTTACACGCTCCCACGGTGCGCTGCTCCGGGGATTCTCCAGCTGTAAGCGAACCTCTCGCCTGGCTTTGTTAGAAGGGATTTAAACACCAAGAGTTTAGATTCGGTGGGATTAAAACGCAAGCAGAAAGGGTAAATATGGGGATTGGAGAACAATTGGGCTTTGTTCTTATAGAAACAAGAGGGACTGTGTGTATGAGACAAACCATAAACAAAAGTCTTAGGATAGTCCAAAACATAGGCACCTAGGTCCTTGGAAATCAGGGGAGCCCACTGCAACATATGGAGACCCCATTGTCATAGATTGCATAGAAATAGGTGGCGGACCTGTTATAGGTGTTGAATTAGGTTCCTCAAGTTTCTTGCTACACCTTTAGTTCTACACTGGTCAACATTGTGGAAAGATGTAGAACTCTAAAGAAATTGGCTGAGGGTGGAGGTCCTTTTTTATATTACTAACTTGAGAGGAGTGGACCCGAACTTTAGGTTTGGCATCCTTCGATCAGCAATCAGCCGTCCACCAGTTTTCCATTTGGCCAATCACATCCATGCTTAATTTCTAGAAGTGTAAAGCTGAGTGATTGGTTACTCGGCAGCCCATCAAACAACACGTCCAGGTTAGGCGGAGCTGCCCAAAAGAGGACGCTGAACCTAAATTTGGGTCAGTTCATCTCTACTTATAACCTAGTCTCAGGACAGGTCATCAGTATCAGATCAACGTGCATCTGTCAACCGGTCCTATAATACGACATTATGGGAAGCAAATGTTCCCGTCCTCTGCATAGTGGCTGCGCTATAGAGCTGACTGATCTTCCTGCTTCAAGTGCCATCTCCCTTATAGACTTGGGCACCCAGGGTCTGGGTGTTGGACCCTGGTGACTTGTTACTAATGACCAGGGTTGGTATTCTTAATGGAGAACATTGCACCCTGCTTTACTATAGCTTTTGATTGCAATGTTGGCCTAATATGGGCTTCCTCTCTGGGACACCAAGACATTTCTTGGGTTTCATTATGAGCTAAATCGGAAGGAAACATCTAATCCTTAGACTTGTACTTTCCCTTTCTTTTGGATCTTCTGGCTCTGGTTGGTTAGGTTTGTTTTGTGTGTGGGAGATTCCACAGACCCTACACAAGAATTGTAATAAAGTTTGTAAACTGACACGAGCCCATAACTATTGTGAGACACAAGAATGGCACTCACCACTCTTACTGTTCATCTTTTTGGTCCAAAAAAGTTAAAAACACAAAGTACGAGGAAGGTAAAGAATGTATGCCTATGGGGATAGCTCATGGCTCACCCATATCCCTGTATAAATAATAATGAGAGGGACCTCCAGTTCGACACGTGTGCTGACTCTCAACACAAAATTATACAATAGTCTTTCCAGGAACTTTTAACGTTCTCCTTAAATGAAATCTCCCATTAAAATCCATCCTGATAGACCAGGGACACTTACCCATAGATCCAGGCACCGTGACTGTGGTAATCTCCTTATACTTTTTATCCATGGCCTCCTTCAATCTAAAATATCAACTTTTAAAATTATGCTAATGAGCCTGACAAGCTCTGGGGGGTGTTACTAGAGCCCCTCTATGCTGCAGCTGTAGTTAGACTGTCTCACCCCCCACTTCCCATGCTGTTCCCTTAGTATTCCCCTTTCTCTGCCTGCAGTAATTTTACAACAAGCTCCTGCACATTGTAACAGCCTGTAAAGCCATAGGTCCTTGTTATGACACTGATTTTTGAAAGTAGATTTTAGAAGGAAGGAGACCATGGATAATAAATATAAGAAGATTCCCACAGTCACAGGCCTGGATCTATGAGTAACCAATAAACCAATAACATATAACTGTATGTAGATACAGTTAAATATCAAAATTAAAGTTTTTTCAATCCAAGAACATTACCCACTGTACAACGATCATCTATGTAACATATAAAGAAAAAGAACAACCACACATGTAACTTATATCTTCAATGTGATTACTATATCTATATATATATAACACCAATAATCAACAAAATGGTGAGTACAGCTCTGGAGTATAATACAGGATCAGTACAGGATAAGTAATGTCATGTATGTACACAGTGACTGCACCAGCAGCAGAATAGTGAGTGCAGCTCTGGGGTATAATACAGGATGTAACTCAGGATCAGTACAGGATAAGTAATGTCTGTTTGTACACAGTGACTGCACCAGCAGCAGAATAGGAGTGCATGCTCTGAGGTATAAATCAGGATGTAACTCAGGATCAGTACAGGATAAGTAATGTCATGGATGTACACAGTGACTGCACCAGCAGCAGAATAGTGAGTGCAGCTCTGCAGTTTAATACATGCATGCAACTCAGTACACAGCGATTCCACTAGCAGACCAATTAAATAAATATCAGAAGGCTCGCAGTAGTATCAGATAACATCTTTTCATTGAAATATATGGACAGAAGAGGAGGGAATAAAGATGAAAGACAAGCAGCTTTAGAGACACAGGAAGGTAGACATTGCTGCTGGCAATAGTAAGTTTTCTATCTGACCCCAAGTATTGTCTATGTAAGACCACATAGCAGTTATCCTCTAGCCACCTGTATAATAATGGCCAGATAATGTTTTGCTCCTCATTTTTACAGACAAGATGACTCTTCCTGTAAAGTCGCTAGAACATCATGTTGTAAACAGATCTGCACTTCACACATAGCAACAGATATAAGGTTTCCTTTACTTAGAAATTCCGGTGCCAACATTTCCTATGATTGTAGTATTTAGTTTGAGACATTTCACAGGTCGTATTCATAGTCATATTCTATAAAACAATCTAAAATACACATTCTAACATTTCTTAAAGGCACATCACAGGAGAACAAAGTGTCCATTGAACAATATTATGCAATAAAAGGGTTCTTTGGTTAAAACCTATACATAGCTACAACATTTTCCGTTAATAGCGGGAGGGTCCCCTGTACCAGATCAAATTCGTTTAGACATAATCAACAAAGAATCCGTCTATCTCTCTCAGGAGGACCTGCCTGGTTCTACAAAACAAAGACATCCTAGTGATTGCAGTAAACACAGTGTAATGCTTAACTGTACCACTGGGGGCACTGCAGGAAAACAGAATGCTTATAGACAAGTTTCAACATAGATCATAACTGGGTATCCCAGAAAGATTAAACTTTGCAATCTTATTGCTATAAAGGAATCTAACATGTACAGATGGACAAAATGAAGAACTTTGTTAAAAACAGCCACAAATATATAAAAAAAACACCACATTACAGAATGCTGTCACTGCAGGAATTTCCATTATTCATAGTAATGAGTACTCACTGAGGAGGGTAAACCTGGGGGCACTTTTCTAACTTTCTTTGCTTGTACCTCTGTGGAAAAAAAATAAATTAAACTGATTAAATTTACTTTTTTAATGCTTTGCGTATTATATAAAATAGTATATAGTAAAATATTGTTTAAAATAATCAATAGGAAAAATGTAAATTATGATGGCGTTAAATAAAAATTAATTTAATCACCCTTTGTTTTTACAATTTTACAATTTTCTATTATATTTCTATGATATTTTTCAAAAATTCATTTGGGGTTTAAATTGAAGAAGAACGTTTTTAAAATGTACTATAGTGGGTTAATTTATATAATTAGAGATATGGAAAGAGGGGATCCCTATGCTGATGCCTAAATATTTAATGATTTATTAATTAACTTATTGGAAAGGAAGAGTTTAACAGCTTAAAAAGTGTTTTATTATTTATAAAATTCTCGGTAATAGAGGAAAGTCTTATATTGTAACAATTCTTACATCTCCCTACTTATGTATATCACATATATATCATTTTTTTCTGAATCAGTGACTGTAAAGAAATTACAAAAAAAATCCCCATGTGTTAACAACCATGTGGTTTCCCTCTAGCCGCTCTTTTTGGAAAATAATCCTCTAATAGTAACTTTGGTTACTTAGATAATGACAGCCTTGATAATTGTGGTAAGCTTGAGAGTTATTTTGCTGTGGTTTTCTAAACTTACCACTTTATATAACCCAGCTTTGGGTTTCTTTAGAAACTCCCCCTTAATAATATTTTTGGGGTTGTACATTAAGTTTTTAATTTTTTTTTTAATTATCAAAATTTATAGAATGAAACAATATAATATTTTTTTAAAAACTCCTATCATTTTAGACACATTTCTTTACATTATTTGCTGAATACTGTAGTTGTGATGTCACAGCGTGATGCTCATCATGTAAACATTGCACAATAGTCTGTGCAGTGCAGGTATACAGGCGGTCCCCTACTTAAGGACACCCGACTTACAGACAACCTATTGTTACAGACAGGCCCCTCTGCCCACTGTGACCTCTGGTGAAGCTCTCTGGATGTTACTATAGTCCCAGGCTGCACTGATCAGCTGTAAGGTGTCTGTAATGAAGCTTTATTTATAATCCTTGGTCCAATTACAGCTAAAATTTGGAAACTCTAATTGTCACTGGGACAAAAGAAAAAAAAATTGTCTAGAACTTCAATTATAAAATATACAGTTTCGACTTACATACAAATTCAACTTAAGAACAAACCTCCAGACCCTATCTTGTATGTAACCCGGGGACTGCCTGTAATATGTGCTGGGCTATACAAATAGCAGCCAATACAAGCTGAGCCGTTGGGTAACTGGGAAATATCTGAAGGCTCTTGTTATCGTGTGTGTCTCTGTGGGGTACAAGGTTTATCTGAGAGTGTAACTGGATACTATTACTAGGCAGAAAATAAAGATAATACTCACCCATTGAGCTGCTGTGAAAAGGCCTCCTCCTGGAGTTATTGCTTGAATAATGATAGTACTGTGAGCCAGGCTTTGTGGGTGAGAGAGCTCCTGAATTCCCAATGTCCATGTCACCTCCAAGCAGGCTTTGCTAGAAACAACACAGGGAAACAAAGTATTCATATTTATTCATAGGCCAAGATGTCCTCCATTGTTTACACCGAAGCAGAAGCATAAAAAAAACCACTAAAAAAAACAAAAAAGGTGCTATACATTTTTATGTATCATTAGTATGTAGATGATGGCGAAGCACCAGGTTACGGTATTGGCTCGACTATCCAGAGCTGGAGACACGCAATCACCTTATTCATCAGCCTATTCTGAGCTTGCGTTAAAGGCACTGAAAACACAAAAAAGGCAACATGCCAACAACATGATAGTCCATGGCACAGCAGACGTCGATGTATTTTTTTTTACTGTCCTTTTTTTTTTTTTTTCTACTTTGCATTTTAAGGGTTATGTTGTCTCTTGCTTCCAGTCTACACTAGAATTATAAATTTTTTTTTTAAATAATATAAACTACTACAATTTTTTTTTAATTTAAATAAATCAATAACTGAAAATGTAAAAATATAAAAAAAATATATAACAAAAATAAATGATATGATAATGGCGAACCAAAATAAAATAGAAATAAATGGCCAGATCCTACGAAATTTTACAAAATATAAATGATAAAAACTTTAATGATAAAACTTTAAATATACATGATAAAACTTTAAATATAGGGGATAAAAAAATTAGAAAAACATTAATAAATAATGCAAATTATTATAAAAAATATGTATCTAAGTAATGCGGAAATTATACAAAATTTTCGGAACGTAAACCAATGAATAATTTAGAACAGTAAAATAAAAAAATGAAAAAAAAAATAGGCAGTAATTGAATAAAATCCCAAATGTGAAAATGACAAAAAAAAAAAAGCAAATGGCAAAATAAAATAAAATGTTACATTTTATTTTAAAAAATTAAGAAAAATTAATGAACAAATTTAACAAGGAGCAATTTAATTAGGTAACCAATTTTTGGGGTTTGTTCTGATGCTCTTTAAGTTCCTGAATGTAACGTGGAAAGGCAGAACAGTTGAGTAGAGAACAGTTTGGTTTAGAAGTCAAAAAGGGAAAATTTTGGGATGAGCAAAAAATTGCAAACGAATGAGGCCGGCAATAAGGTTAATAAGAGGAAGTTAATCTATTGACTACGGTTGTAACTTACCCACAATATACAAGTCCCGTGATTGCACCTAGCCTGGGATACATTGTTCCCGTAATTGTCCTCACATGGGGCACACCAGGTGCACGGCCCATCCTTTATCTTAAAAAAAAAAAAATTATCGTAGAAAAAAAAATTGTGAAAATTTCAAATTAAGGACCGGGAGCGGAAAAAAAAATTAATAAAAAAAATTCTAACTTTATCTTTACTTGTAATCAACTTTTAGCGACTGAACTAATTACTGTACTTGATAAAGTACAGAATGTGTTTTGCCTAATCTAAATTCTAATCACCGTGTCACTCACAACAGACTTAGTAATGCTTCACTAGCGCACTATTCACATGCAAAATACTCTAAATGGCCCAATTATGACGGTGCTCCTGTACCGCCGTTAACCCACTGAGAACTGAAACATTTCACCAGCCGCTCAGCCACTACAACAAAGAGCCCTTGTCTTAAATTAAGTCAGTCTTTTTGATTCCGAAATAGCTCAACAAAGTGGCGACTCTTCTGCCGCCAGCAGTTGGTCAAACTTGACCCGGGAATGGAAATAGGAAAATCTCTACAACTTTGGAAGTTGGACTGAACACACAACGTAGACTAAAAGTGTGTGTGTGTGGGGGGGGGGGGCTCCAAGTGTCCTCGTACGGTAAATACATGTGTTTTCACTAGTGCAAAAAAATCATTTGTCTGATAAAACATGGCACAGAGCTTGGAGCAGGGGACAATACAGAGATACAGGATGTCAGAGCTGCCTTATAGTATTATATAACCAGGAGGATACACTGTGCTGAGATCACTATTCACAAACAATGGAGCATCAAAGAGTTAAACAGATCTATCTGCCTCATATCTATCTATCTATCTATATATCTATCTATCTCATATCTATCTATCATCTATCTCATATCTATCTATCCCATATCTATCTATCTATCTATCTATCTATCTATCTATATCATATCTATCTCATATCTATCTATCTCATATCTATCTATCTTCTATCTATCTCATATCTATCTATCTATCTATCTATCTCCTATCTATCTATCTATCTATCTATCTATCTATCTATCTAATATCTATCAATCTATCTATCTATCTTATCTCATATCTATCTATCTATCTATCTCATATCTATCTATCTATCTCATATCTATCTATCTATCTATCTATCTATCTATCTATCTATCTATCTATCTCATATCTATCTATCTATCTATCTATCTATCTATCTATCTCATATCTATCTATCATATATCTATTTATTTATTTATCTATCATCTATCTTCAATGTATGTGACCCCCTCATTGAATGTACAGCACCATGGAATTAACTGTACTCTATAAATAAATATTAATAATAAATAATAAGAATTTATCTATCTACCGATCTCGTATCTATCATCATTACATTATCCTGTACTGAAACTACACAACATTTTGTTCCATAAACTCTCATGTGACTGAATGTGATTCATATCACAAATCAACTCATAAAAGATTAAAAGACAGAAGGGGAGGAGACGCATTTCTTGTATTTCAGATGATTACACCTCATGTCCACTAGGGGGTGCCACATGTCATCATAAAGCTTTACTGTACACCCCAACATGTTTCTGTCACTTAGACATCTTCTTATCTTTATCTATCATATCCCTGGCTGCTGCCTGTCCTCACTTGTATGTAGCAGTGTTGTGTTTGTCATTGCTTTGTTTCTTGCTCCATGTGATGTGGGTGACCGCAGATCGATCCAACACAACAGCTAACATATCATGATGGCACAAATGACAAACTCAGATCCACAATATCATCACAGATTTTTGTGACAGCAATTGATGGCCTATCTTTAGGTAACGCACGTTTTTAGATCCCACAATTACCGTTTCTCAGTAATTTTTCATTTTACGAAAAATTCGGTTTTTATGGAGCACTATTTTTGTTCTTTGAATGTGGCAGCAGCCCTTTCCACATAGAATTATATCTTCCATCGAAAGAAGGTGTAACAAGAAGAAAACTTATGGCCCCTCCCCCTGGTGCACTAGAAACTTCATTTGCATAGATTAAAAACTTTATTATATTATAATTTTCTTTTAAATGACATATCACTGGAAATCAGGAAAGGTATACCCAGATAAGTCATACATTAGCCTATACTTAGATTATGGTAAAAAGGGACCAAGGGATTATGTGTAAACATTTTCTTTTTACCGAGAATACCTCCATGCATCACATAGTGGTACAGCCTGGTACTGCAAGTAACCCTATTATCTGGAAATAGATTGTGGTACTGTACGCTGCAGTACCATGTATAGCCACTATGAAATGCAGAGTGCCAGGCTTGGGGAAGTATACAGATGCTACATCATGAGTTTCACGAGCTGTGGAATCAGTTTATTAGTGGGGTGAAGAGGAGCCTCCATCAAGCTGATATTGAATTTGCCTATGGAAATACTAAGGGCAACATTTAACCCAAAAACAGGGGTACAAGCCACAATTTAGTCTGTGAATTGCGACTTCTCTGCCCTTTATGGTACAGTTGGGCAGAGGGGTGGTGCCAGGTTGGGCAGTTGGCTGGTGAAGAATGTTCTATGGAGCAGGGAGGGGGAGGTGCCAGGCCCTGCAGTTGGCTGGTGAAGAGTATTTTGTTGGGCAGGGAGGGGAGGTGCCAAGCTGTACAGTTGGCGGTGAAGAGTGTTCTGTTGGGTAGTGAGGGGGAGGGGCCAGGCCATACAGTTGGCTGGTGAAGAGTGTTCTATGGAGCAGGGAGGGGGAGGTGCCAGGCCCTTCAGTTGGCTGGTGAAGAGTATTTTGTTGGGAAGGGAGGTGCCAAGCCGTGCAGTTGGCCGGTGAAGAGAGTTCTGTTGGGCAGTGAGGGGGAGGGGCCAGGCCATGCAGATGGCTGGTGAAGAGTATTCTGTTGGGCAGGGAGCGGAGGTGCCAAGCCGAGCAGTTGGCCGGTGTAGGGTGTTCTGTTGGGCTGGGAAGGGGAGGTGCCAGGTCGTGCAGTTGGCTGGTAAAGAGTGTTCTGTTGAGCAGTGAGGGGGAGGTGCCAGGCCGTGCAGTTGGCTGGTGAAGAGTATTCTGTTGGGCAGGGAGGGGAGGTGCCAGGCCGTGCAGTTGCAGTAGGGTTTTCCTGTGCCGCACTTTGATACTGCCTAAAGCCTCTTTAGGTAAAGACTATAGCGCAATTCTATGCAAGGCCTAGCGTACACGTGACTTGGTGCAGAGTTAAGCCCTCTGAAATGTGTAGCTCCAGTAAGTGCTGGTACAGGGACACCGAGTGTCAGCATATGATAAATGTACTCCGACAACTCCTCTTCAAAAAAGTTTGACTACTGCTGTGATGGAAGAAAATCCAAAAACTCATATGCTGCATTTTTGCATTTCTTTTGGATTGTATTTAGAAACACAAATCAATCAGGGAGGGGCTTGGTCCGATTGCATATGTTTTTCAACACTCATCCCGTTTTTTTGCATGTAAACAATGCAGAACACGTAGAGCTCCTTTCCAACCGCATGGATTTCAGTTAAAACTCATACGATTGGGCTGAGCTTCTCCCCTTTTCTAAACGCAATCCAAACTGAACAGTTATGTAGAGGGAATCTTCAGTATTTCTGGATGGCTTCTATACTAAGGACTAAGCTGTGTCCTGTGCTGAACGTTACTACAGATCTTGGATTTATAGGGCTGGATTTATCAGGGCTTATATTCCGGAAATCTAGGCCCTGAAATATACACAATACTTAAGCAACAACTTAAGCCAAAATACTTAGCAATGTAAGCCACCTGCACGCCAAATGGGCGTGGAGAGGCGTGAAGAAGGGTGTGCCTGGCAAAGAGTGGGCAGACGCAGGGCGGTCATACTGCGCACCTATCATACGGGGGAGATGTTACACCAGCTCCGGCCTCCTAAAAAATCAGTGGGGGGGGGGGGGCAGAGTTACACTGGTCTGGCCTTGCATAGAGTCACGTAGACCTGCGTTCAGGCATAGGCTTTAGGCAGAGCAAGCAGGACGCTGGGTCCTGCTTAGTGTGCCACAACCCACTTCACACCCCTCCAAACCCACTGGCGTACACCCTTACTGGCATAAGGGAGAAAACTGGCATACAAGCTCTGATAAATCTGCCCAAACTGGCAAAATGAGCCAATCATCACACTGGATGGTTTGTCTAGACCAATATACAGGTAATCTGGTACCCCAGAGGCCTTACAAAATATGTTACATAATACTCCTAATTTATTTCAATAAAACCATGGAGGATCCATAAAACCCCCCAAAAGACCCCAAAATGGGGCCTTACATCGGAAAGTATTCCCAGTTCTTGTATCTGAGCTGTAAAGGTTATTGAGCTCCACTGCTCCTTTAAATTGTACAAATTTCCAAATACCAGTAAAACTAAATTTCCATTTTTTTTTTTAAATAAAAAGAAAGAAACTTTGTATCCATTAGTCTTACATAGGATTTTATGGGTCAAGGGACGACATTAAAATGCCACAAGTATAAAAACCGGCGAGAGCCAAACACAACGCAAAATGCAACGTTCCATAAGGTTTATAGACTGCGAATAGTAGTAATAAGATTAGAGGAAGAAACCTCCGCAGAGCAGCGCTCAACTTCTGCTGGCACACAGACCGCTCCCGGAAATATAACCAAAGGAAAATATGGCAGAAACTATAAAAAAAACCCAATAAATGTAAAAATAGTTTACATTACATACATATATAATATATAGGAGCCTCAGCCCAGAAATCTGCAAAAGCAGATATCTATCTCATATATATCTATCTCATATCTATCTATCTATCTATCTATCTCATATCTATCTCATATCTATCTCATATCTATCTCATATCTATCTATCTATCTATCTCCTATCTATCTATCTATCTCATATCTATCTATTTATCTATCTATCTATTTATCTATCTATCTATCTATCTCATATCTATCTATCTCCTATCTATCTATATATCTATCTATCTCATATCTATCTCATATCTATCTCATATCTATCTCATATCTATCTCATATCTATCTATCTCATATCTATCTCATATCTATCTATCTATCTATCTATCTATCTATCTATCTATCTATCTATCTATCATCTATCTATCTCCTATCTATCTATCTATCTATCTCATATCTATCTATCTATCTATTCATCCATCACTTTATGGATCTACGTATCGCCTTCTCACTTTCTTCTATCTATCTCTATCTTAGACGGAGGAGTCTTGTGATGCTTAGGAGACTGACATTCCGCTCACACGACACGTTCTTCTCCCTCTTCCTCCGAGAAGTCACAGCCTGATGTCACATTTTGGTGGCGCTGTATGGAGAAGGCTGTAATCATCCGCAGCCCCTGTCACTGCTCAGCCTGACAACTAAGGTAGAGATTTGGTAGGTAGCCAAGTGGTGACAACCAGGGAAGACTATGTGAAAGCGGCTTCTCCTTCCCAGAAGCCGATGATAATAGAGGAGCTGATGAGAAATTGTCCATAATATCACAGTCTATTTCCCCTCCCGCTAATGTCTTGGCGGAGCGCTGTTTTACAAGGACATTACACTTAAATATACATGTTAATAAGGCACAGCCGGTTATGATTACTAAGACTCATCCCTTTAAAAGAAAATACATTTTTTTGGAGTGGTCTAGAATTTCCAGGGCGAGAAGGTTTTTTGTAATATTCACTTTTCAAAAAAGATTTTTGTTATCATAAAAATGTTATCTCTTTAAATGCCAATGCTTAGAGTGCAGCTCTCTCTCCCTCTATCCCAGCAGGAAGTCCAAGCCCCAATATCAATGTATTCATTGGAGACCTGGGTTCATGTCCCAGGGTCAACATCTGCAAAGAGTTTGTATGTTCTCTCCGTGTTTGTGTGGGTTTCCTCCGGGTCCTCCGTTTTCCTCCCACACTCCAAAAACATACTGGTAGGTTTATTAGATTGTGAGCCCCATTGGGGACAGGGACTGATTTGGCAAACTCTGTGCAGCGCTGCGTAATCTGTGTGCGCTATATAAATAAAGGAATTATCAATTCTGTGATATATACCAAACCTGGTGCATTGTAGGTAGCCCTGTCCTGTGCAACTATTCTCTTAAAGTTGGCAAAATAGACCGGGGGGGAGGGGGGACCACACAAGCAGAATGGATTAGAGTCTAATGCATATTATATTTTCCAATAAAGATTTTTATTACCTCTACTAATTTTTGTTGGTTTTCATTCCATTCTAGGGGTTATGCTGAATTGAAAAAAAACATGGCGGCTTCTTTCCAAAACGAGTGCCCCCTCTGTCCATCGGGTATGATAACTAAGCTCCATTGTAGCGGACATGATATACATGTCTTAAGGGCCTTTGTAGAGTGTGAACAAGGCTTTATTAAGGCTACAAAAGATTTATTGTGTTTGGGGTCATATTGCAGGTGTATGTGTGTAATGTAACTGCGCTGGGGACATGCTGTACACAATGTATATCTACTTACTTTAAAGCGCTTGTAAATGGAACGCTAGACATTTAGTAGTGTGCAGCCTTCTCCTCCCTAACAGCCGGCAATAAAGGGAGAGATAAAGCGCTCACAAACCATCAGCCGGTAAGATTCATTTACTGCACCATTTGGGGATTGTATGCAGCCAAATGAGCAGTCACAAGAATGGGGAACATTAACTCTTTTGTTGCCTGTGATTCCCCCGCTGCACACCTCCACATGAGACCCTTCCAGTCTGCAGTGGTGTAAACACTATCTACTTAAAGGAAATCTACCATCCTGATAAACCAGGGGCACTTACTGATAGATCCAGGTAGTGATTATGTCTCAAAGCTTCACAGGTTGTCTCCCCCCTGCTCCCTCAAAACTTCCCCATTCCTCTACCCCATGTAATATCACTGGAGAAGGGGATATTTCAACTCATAGTGGGAGTGCGCAGTGTAACAGCCTTTGAAGCTACAGCACCGAGGGGCGCTGTTAACACCCCCAAAAGCCCATGTGATTTATTAGAATAATTTTAAAAGTTGATTTTAGAAGGAAGGATTGATGGACAACAAATATAAGATTAACACAGTCATGGTGCCTGGATCCCCCTACCCCCTCAAAACTTCCCCCTTCTCCTACCTGATGTAATATGACTGGAGAAGAGGATATTTCAACGCACAGTGGAAGTGCGCAGTGTAACATCCTTTGAAGCTACAGCACCGAGGGTCTCTGTTAACACCCCCAAGAGCCCATGTGACTTCTTAGAATAATTTTAAAAAATTTTAAAATTTTCGAAGGAAGGAGGCCATGGATAACAGATATAAGAAGATACCACAGTCCCGGTGCCTGGATCTATGAGTAATGTCCCTGGTTTATCAGGATGGATTTTGATGGTAGATTCCATTAAAAGTCAATTATTTCATAGTATAAATAATAAAAATGTAAAAAAATTTAAGTAAATTTACCAGATAAATTGCCCCATATTCTTCCCAGATAAACAGTACTATTTACTAAATTTGAGTCTGGTTCTAAATAGAATGTCCAATTGATTTCATTTGATCTGAATTCATTTGAGTCCCAATCATATGAGTCAGATTTGGGCAGGGTTCAGCAAATAAATTATTCTCCATAGAATACTGGGAAGACATGAAACTCTGTGTCCTTCTATAAACTGCAGAAGAATGAAAGATTTCTCCTCCTGACTGCTCCTCCTCCCCTCTCACAGCGCACAGTATTGCAGCTCCACCCCCACACTTCCTGTTTGTAAGAATGTACCAAATTCAGAATAGGATTGTGTGTAGATTGTCCATGACATAACTTTGGAAGTGTTACAAAATATCCAAGTTAGGAAATTCACCTGGACGATTTATCCTTTTTTTTTTTCATCATTGCCCAGAATCTCTTATTCCAATTTTTATTATACAAGTCACTATAGCAGTGATGGTGAACCTATGGTACGGCTGCCATAAGTGGCACTCGGAGCTGCCTCTGTGGGCACCCAGGCCGTCATCCGGGTACAGAGTTTGCGAGACAGGTTGAGTGACTCTCAGCATCCTCCTGAAGCCCTGGGTAGCCCAGGATTCAGCACGCCAGGACTTTCTGGGACTGCAGGAGGAGTGCGGAGGTCTGGACAGGGATGGATTATCATTGGAACTGTGTTAGTGCAGGAAGCAGTAAGTAGCTTTCATTTGCCCATGAAAGAGAATTTAAAAATTTCAATCCCCTTGTGATGTTTTCGCAATAAAGATACTTTTTTGAACCCTTTACTTTATCCCTCTAGTGCTGTGTGCTGACAATGTGCTTAGATTATCAGGGTCCAGGTTTATATACACTTTCATTTAACTTCCGAACATTGTACTGAGACATAATATCAAGTATTCTAGTATCCGACACGGAAATGAGAGATGAGACAGATGAAAGATGATGAAATACTGTTAGATCTGCTGCGCCTCCCTCCCCTCCCCTGGATTGGGGCTCATTTATTAAGAGTCCGCAGACCGCGATTCTGTCGGGTTTCCCGAATATTTCCTTTTTGCGCCGAATTGCCCCGGGTTTTGGTGCTCGTGATCCGTTTGTGGCACATCGTCGCCGGCTTGCATGCGACAGAAATCGGGGGGCGCGCTGTCAGACAACCCGACGGATTCGGACAATTTGCGGGATTTAAAAACAAAATTGTGACGCGAGATTAGCACTTACATGCACCGGGAAGAAGAAGGTGAACTCCGGCGGACCTCAGCACAGAAGCAACGGATGCAGGAACTCAGGCGCATGGACCTTAGTGAATCACAGCAGACCCGAATCCTCATCGAACAACGCATCGCGGGGATCGCGACGGGACCAGGTAAGTAAATGTGCCCCATTATCTGCCTGTATCACTGCTGCTGTTGTTTGCCAGCAGGAAGTCTCTGTGTGATGGAGGCAGAGAGCGGCTCAGTGCAACATCAGACAAGAGAACAATTGGGCTTATTTACGAAGGGTCCGCGGATCTCACTTTCGTCGGATTTTCAATTTTTTGGGGATTTGCACCCTGTGACAGGTATTTAACTGGGGATTGTGTCGCGCGTGATTAGATTGTGGTGCAGCTGCGTCGGCTTTCATGTGACAGAAATCGGGGGATGGGCGGTCCTCCGATCCGACTAATTTGGACTGAGCGCCGGATTTAAGATTCAAATTGTGTCGCAAGACGATGCACTTACATGCCCCAGGAAGAAGATGGTGAACTCCGGCGGACCTGAGCGGGGAAGCGACACATGCAGGATACCAGACGCACGATATTAGTGAATCTGTACTTTATGAACTCCTCCGGAAGGTTAGTAAATGTGCCCCAATATATCCTTCCCGACCCTAAAGTCAGAAGATTTACGGTCGGATTCAGGGGCAACCGAAGTTGTGTACACCAGGACTGATAGAGACAGGTTGGAATTATATCTGTGAAATGCTGGATTTTTGTTAATAACAGTGAATTAGAGAATGTGTGATTTTGTTATCCTGAGTATATTTAAGAATCTTGTCTTCGTGGGAGGAATGCCCCTTTAAATTGCTGTATCAGTGATAAATAATTGGGGTTTTCGCTGTAGTTTGGGTACTCTGTACTCTCTGTCCCTATTTTTGCTAAATAGTTTATTCTCATTCCATCCATTTTTAGTTACTGAAGGAAAGAAAAACCAAGAGATGGGCACCTATAATTATCAACGCTACCTCGAACGTATGGGAATAATTGGGGCTGTTTGCCAACACTGGAGCCTCAGATACCCCTTCCGAGGTGACATCATTGTTCCAGACTGATTACATCTAATTGCGCAATTTTGCCGGGAAAAAAAGGTTAAATTGTGATAAGAGGTTTCCGCTCACAAAGGGTCAAGTTATACATTTCATGTTTACAGCATAAATTATATAGGGAGTAATCGCACCATGTAGCCATCATCCGCGCACAATGATAATAACAGTCATTGCGGGTTATATAATGTTCCTAAGCGGGATTCTTTCCAGTCCACTGCACCCTCAGACGATATTTACAGCTCGGCCTTCCAGAAGCTGCCGCCCATAGGAGCTCCATGGAACAAATCCCAAATATTAATATGCCTATGAGCGCCTCAGGCGACATTTGACTTTAATATCTTTGTAGTAATTTAAACAGTCAAGTAGCAAGTAAACACGTGAATTTAGAGATCTCTTTAATTATCCGGGTAATTATTCCTATTGCTTATAATAAACCGACGTGCACCTGGTTTGTCAAATCCTATTTTTATTTGCTTTTTGGCTGCCATAAAAGAGGGGGGGGGGGGGGAGGTGCTGAATAAAGAACATGGGTTAAATATTTCATTGTGGTGGAAATAGACAGAAAAGGGCCAGAGAAGAAGATAAAAGTCTGTCTGGACTATGGGATAAAAGTCAGAATCCTGCGATAAAATCTAAGAATTATGGGATAAAAACGAAAGTCAGGAATGTTTTCTAAGAATTTTGACTTTTTTTTTTGTCAAAGAGTTCTGACGTTTTATTTCAGACTTCTGAGTAGTGGTGTAATTACAGTGGTAGCAGCCATAGCAGCTGCTATGGGGCCCGAAGTGTCACGGGGCCCCGGCATCAAACCTGGCACACTAAAGAATGGAGGATGTGCACCATTATACATGTTATGCTACATTATACAGCAAAATATGTATATATGTGTGTATGTATGTATAATATGTGTATATATATGTGATGCATATATGTGATGTTTAATGGTGTACTTTGTGTGTATATGCTGTATGTCTGCATATGGCACTGTATGTGCGTATATGTGATGTGTATATGGTGTACTGTGTGTGAATATACGCAGTATGTCTGTATATGAGACTGTATGTGTATATATGTGATGTGTATATGGTGTACTGTGTATATATGATGAAGGTCTGGATATGGCACTGCATGTTTGTACATGTGATGTGTACGGTATATAGTGTACTGTGTGCGTATATGCTGTATGTCTGTATAAGTCACTGTATATGTGTATATGGTGTACGGTGTGTATATGCTGTATGTCTGTATAAGTCACTGTATATGTGTATATGGTGTACGGTGTGTATATGCTGTATGTCTGGATATGGCACTGTTTGTGCGTATATGTGATGTGTATATGGTGTACTGTGTGTATATGCTGTATGTCAGTATAAATCACTGTATTTGTGTATATGTGATGTGTATATGGTGTACTGTGTGTATATGCTGTATGTCAGTATAAGTCACTGTATTTGTGTATATGTGATGTGTATATGGTGTACTGTGTGTGTATATGCTGTATGTCTGTATATGACACTGTATTTGTGTATATGTGATGTGTATATGCTCAGAAATCTGACTTTTTATCTTAAAATTCCTACTTCAAAATATTGGTTTTTTATCTTAGACTTCAGATCTCTATCAGGACCTTTACCACAAAATTTGGACTGCTTTTATCTCGGATGTATAATCCTTACACCGTTTGACATTTATCCTGGAATCTCAGGCTTCTGATTTCAAAATTTTGTCTTTTTATCTCAAAATTCGCACTTCTTACTATAGAATGTTGATGTCATTCAGAATTATTCATTTTTTTTAGCTTCTCTCTTCTCTCTTCTGTTGTTGTATCCCTAAATTTCGACTTTTTTATCGAACAATACTGATCTTCAAATTTAGGGGTTTTTTTACATTTTTTTTTTTTATCCCAGGGGATTTTTTTCTTTTAGAATTATGATTTCTCTGTGAAATCTCTACCAAAACAACCCCTTTTTTTTGTTAGAACTTTATTTTTATCATTTTTAAAGGACGACATTTGCGTTGCATGTGCATGTTGTCTACAATATATATGCATTGTGCTAAAAAAAAAAAAATATTTTAGAATCCTGTTAATAATATCCCAGATTTTTTTTCTCTCTTTTGAACCTGAAAATGTTGATGTTTTTCTAAATACTTACTTTTTTCACAAATTTAAACTCCCACCCTCAAAACTTTTATCCAAAAGGTCAAAAATTTTGTCCCATAATTTGCCAGCATATGGTTCAAAACCCTCCTCTCAGGGCAACAGAATTCTGCGAGGATTGGCAATCGCTAAATGATCCCCCATGACCAGAAATAGGCTGAAATATTACAGGCCACAGACTGCAACTACAGATGTGTCTCCCCTTTCTCCGCTCTTTGGATACCTGTGGTCCCTGCATATTTGTTGCCACCAAGATGCGGTTCTCTGCTACGGACAATCCCTATTTCTTGGAAAAAACCTTAGACAATGGGGCACATTTACTTACCCGGTCCAATCGTGATCCAGCGGCGGGTTCTCCAACAAGGATTCGGGTCTGCCGGGATTCACTCAGGTCGTGCGGCCGATATCCACCAGGTGTCGCTGCTGCGCCGAGGTCCGCCGGAGTTCACCTTCTTCATCCTGGTGCATGTGAGTGCTTGATCTTGCAACACAAATTATTTTTTAAATTCCGCATTTTTTCCGAATCCGTCCGGTTGCCCGACGGCCACGCCCTCCGATTTCTGTCGCGTGAAAGCCGGCGCTGATGCGGCAAAATCCGATCGCATGCACCAAAATCCCGGGGTAATTCGGCGCAAATCTGAAATAGTCGGGAAACCCGCCGAAAGTGCGCGATTCGGACCCTTTGTAAATGAGCCCCAATAAGTTGATCCATATGTCCTCCTGTATCTCCAGCTCTAATCTGTAGTGGAACTTAGAAAAGTCCAAATTTCTAGCAGCGCCCCTACAGGGGAAATGAAGTATTACATGATTTCTGTTGAAATAAATGGGTTATCTGTGAAATACAGGACAAGCCAAGTCCTCCAGTGTTAGAGACCCACTTGGTAACTGCTCGACATGCCGGCCAAGTGAAGAGTGTCCCGAAGAGAAAGCCCTCCTCTAGAAACTCTATTGACATTTTCAAAAGCTTCTGTAATATAATTTTTTAATAAATAAGCCATCAGGTCAACTAAAAATTTGGATCTAAACTACCTTACTATATGAGAAATAAGAAAAAAAAAGTCTAAATTAAAGCAAACTGGTAAAAAAAAAAGTGGTGCTTAACATCTGGCTTGTCTACAGTAAAGGGAGTATAATATATGCTAAGGGGGTCATTTCTGGGTTTTCAAGCTCAATTATGTTGTTAGGTTTCGTTTATGTAAAATCAGACGTGGGGCTGATGGTTTAGGGGATGATAAGTAACATAGTCAGCAGAGCCCCGCTCCGAGTGAACCATCCAAACGGGAATCGGAGGTCCAATAGTAGAATAAAGAAGACCTACAAACTGCTATTTGCCTTCACATCGCAATTTAGTGGATAAACAATTTAAAAAGCTTCTTTTATACTGCATTCGCCTTAGTCAGGAGTCAGCGCAGCCCGAGTATAATATGAGGTAATTATGGAAATCCATTGTATAGCACCCATAGGTTCTATGATCCCATATAACACCTCAGCGAAGCCTCAAACATTGCTTCAGAGCAAAGAACTGACCTAATTTAGCATCTTAAAGAAGCTCCACAAGGGTAGAGGTAAGTAGAGTCGCCATTGGTTCATAGCACAGAGCTCTGAACATACTTTCCACTTTCCGCGGTTTGTCCGAATCCGCCGACGCACCACAATCCGATTGCGTGCGGCAAAATTCCCAGGGCAATTTGGCGCAAAACGGAAATATTTGGGAAACCCGATGAAAGTGAGGCGTTTGGACCCTTAGTAAATGAGCCCCAGTATTTTTACGTATGAGGTCCTGCTGTAGCAGGTGATTGCACCCCTGATGGTGCCCCCCATCTTTCTGCAGGTGGTGCTGCCTGAGGCAATAGCCTCAACGCGCCTCATGGCTGGTGCACTTCTGCATGTGTTAACTCTTTAAAAGCTGCAAGAAAAGTGGGCATCATTGGGGAGCGACAACCCTTGGGAAAATGTTAACATCTGCAATTGGTGTTAGGTCTTACCAAATGCCAAACTCAAAAATCTGTGATTGGGGTCCCGAACCCTGAAATTTTGGGTCTGTGCTAAACATTGCAGGTTTGGGTCTGCTATTGTTATGTTGTCCCACATATGTCCTGTCCATGGAATACTGGATACTGTCTGCTGGGACTCCCAAGTGCACTATGGGAATTTTGTGGTCTCATTTATGTGTGTCCTCCACCCTTTATTCGTCTATGGAGATACCAGATATCACAGTTTAAAGCAGTGCCATAGATATCCATGGAGCGATGGTAATGTATACACAGCAGTGCTCAATTTACATGGGACAGTCCTGCAATCATTGGGGGTCACAGTTGTCAGACCCAACAACCCCTTTAACCACTTAACCTCCCTAGACCTCAATGAACCACCAAGATACTCCAGACCACTAGAGATACTAGGGGGGAATTCATTAAGAACGGAATTTTGAATTCCAGCCTTAAAATCCCCCCTATGGGATATCTACGAAGAGGGTCCTTAGCAATCTCTGCTGGATTGGAGATGACACCAGGTCTGATCTGACAAGAGATTTCTGCTCATACCCCTGACTGCCCCACACCCTCCCTGCAACCTGCCCCAACACTCCCAAAGTGGCATATAGGGAGGAAAAGCAGGAAAATGGCGGGTGGTGGGGATGGGAACATATAATGGCATAAGGCATAAGGCATAATGAATCTCGACACACTGGACCAATACCTCACCCTAAACCACTAGATGTACGAGATATAAACCAATAAGCCACCTTAAAACAGCAGAGGAAGCAAATATTAACCACGTATCCAACCTAGACCACCGGAGATACTAATCAATAATTACTTAGCCACCCTAGACCCCCAGAGATACCAGATATTGACCATTACAGCACTCCAGACCATAAGAGGTAATAGATATAAATCACTAAGCCACGTCAGACCACCAGAGTTACTACTAATAATAATAATAATAATGGTTTAGACACCCTAGACCCCCAGAGATACAAGATATTGACTGTTACATCACTCTAGACCAGTCGTTCTCAACCTGTGGGTCGCGACCCCGGCCGGGGTCGAACAACCAAAACACATGGGTCGCCTAAAGCCATCGGAGCCCCGATTTTATTGCATTTTTTGGCACAAATACAATATTCTTGTACATGGTTTGGGGTCACCGCAACATGAGGAACTGTATGGCGGGGTCACAGCATTAGAAAGGTTGAGAACCACTGCTCTAGACCAAGAAGAGGTACTATAAATCACTAAACCACAGGATATAAATCACTAAACCACCTTAGACCACCAGAAGTACCAAGTATCAATCACTTAGCCACTATAGGCCCCCCCGAGATACCAGATATTGACCATCACTTTAGACCACTAGAGGTACTAGATATAAATCACTAAGCCACTTTAGATGCCAGAGGTACAGAGTATTAACCACGTATCCACCCTAGACCACCAGAGTTATTAAGTGTTGATTATTTTGAAACCCCAGACCCCCCAGAGATACTACATATTGGGGCTCATTTAGTAAGGGTCCGAACACCGCACTTTCATCGGGTTTCCCGAATATTTCTGTTTTGTCGGCGCCGGCTTTCACACGACAGAAATGGGGGGGGGGGGGCGTCGGACAACCCGACGGATTCGGAAAAACCGTGAAATTTTAAAAACGCACTCGCAAGATCACGCACTCACAAGCATCGGGAAGAAGAAGGGGAACTCCCGGCAGACCTGAATCCACGCCCCATTGACTGTTACATCATCCTAAAGCAAGAAGTGGAACTAGACATATCACTAAGCCACCTTAGAACACCAGAGGCACCATGTATTTACCACTTGGCCACCCTAGACCCCCAGAGATACTACATATTAACCATTACATCACACTAGACTCTCTAAACCACTAGAGATACTCAATATAAATGGTAGAGGTGCAAAGTATTAGTCCTTTATCCACTTTAGCCCAACAGAGATACTAGGTATTGACCAGTCAACCACCCTAGACCACCAAAGATGCTAAAGATTCAGCAATAAGTCACCTTAGAACTCCAGGAATAATATAAGTAACCTCTAGTCCACCAATGAATGATATTTAGTAGAGCAGGTGGAAAGTTTGCAAAGTTTGGGGGAGCAGTAGGAAAGTTTTTGCCCCCAATAACAGCATGTGTTCACGTTCCTTCTAAGATTTCGTAACTTTCTCTCCTCCAACTTCTAATTAAAAGTTGGAATGAGAGCAGATTCGCGCTTCCTGTGACACAGCCTATAGGCGGAGTGGTTATCGTAACCTCCAGGTGTGTGGTGTAATCTTAAAGGTGCTACGTTCTTGCCGGGCTCCATTATCACCAGGTGCTTTATTTAGCCGCTCTGAGGAGTTGGAGACAAGAAGCTGGATATAAAATACAACAACATGAGAAATGTGTAAAGATAACACGTGTTATAAACACACGGAAACATACAAAACATCTTGACCTTGCTTAACTAATGAGCACCTGGGAAGTAAAAGCAATTATCACACTCCACGCATCTGCCGAGGACTATGTACTAATATAAATCCTAATTAACTGGAGATTTACATTGATACCGTCATGATTAAAGCCGAAACATTCATTAACATTCCTTCCCGTGGTCCTGCCTGCCTGCCTTCCCGTGGTCCTGCCTACCTGCCTTCCCGTGGTCCTGCCTGCCTGCCTTCCCGTGGTCCTGCCTGCCTTCCCGTGGTCCTGCCTGCCGGCCTTCCCGTAGTCCTGCCTGCCATCCGTGGTCCCCTTGTCCCTACCTTGGCTGCCACCGTGGGCCTAGTTGCACCCGTGGAGCGACTTGGTGACTCCCCGCCGCAGCAAGTCCATCCCGCTTTGCGGCGGGCTTTGGTGAAGACCAGGAGTTCACTTAGACTCCGCTCCCGGGTGTGGCTAAGGTTGTTATCTCCCGCGGTGGTCCAGGGAGTCCACTTACTTAGTCCTAAGGGACTAATCCCCATAGACTGTGACAGTACTGTCACGGTTACACCCGCGATCCTCGGTACGGATTGAGGGTGTACCCGTGCCTGCTGCCGCGGTCCCCGCTCCCCCAGCTCGGGGGCACGAAAATGGTGTCCCCGACGGCCCTGTATCACCATGAGCCCAATGTATCAATTACAAGAACTTTGAGACTTTTAACTTTTAAAAACGCAGTTTATTAGAAAAAAATGAACGCATCAATAATAGTTTGAAATATACCACAAATTGAACCCCAAGCCTTCCGCAGCATTATCTAAAAGACTTTTATACTAATTTTGTTCTTAGGTTTTTCTTTCTCTTTCTCTTGTGATTTACTTTTTTACAGGGTGGCATTTGTGGACTGGACAGTAACTTATATCAGGGCACTAGATGTGGACTGGGGCAGTACTGTAGACTGGGCTTACTTTATACTGGGGGCATTACTGGGGACAGTGGGGCGTTACTTTATTGGGGGCATTACTGGTAACAGGGGGCATTATGTGACTGGGAGCAGTATACTTTATATCATGGGCACTAGTGGACTGTGTGCATTACTGTAGAACTGGGGGCCTTTTCTTGATAAAGGGGACATTACTGTGGACTGGGAGCATTACGTTATAAAAGGGGGTATTACTGTTGACTGGGGGCAATTTCCGTGTATAAGGGGGTATGTACTGGGACTTGGGAATTTTCCTATATAGATGGGGCCTTACTGTGGACTAGGGGGTATTTTTAGATAAGTGGGGCGATTGCCTGGACTGGGGGGGAGTCTATAATATAGGGTGCATTACTAGTGGACTGTGGGCATTTCTATATAAGAGGGGGTTACTGGGACGGGATAACTTTGATTAGGGGGGCCTTTATATAGGTAAAGGGGGCCAAAAAAATTTTACTGTGGCCGGGGGGACTTTCCTATATAGAGGGTTCATGACTGCGGACTGGGGCATTTCTATATAGAGGGGGCATTACTTTGGCCTGGGATCGTTTAGTTATAAGGGGAATATTACCTGTGGACTGTGAATTACTTTATTAGGGGGAATTTCTATAAGTAGGGGGCATTTTCTTTGACTAAGTGAGATTACTGTTTTAAAGGGGGCAAATCTGCTGTGGACCTCTTTGGCCCCCTTTTTTTTTATAGAGTGGGACATTTCTGTGGACTGGGAGCATTACGTTCTCAAGGGGGTATTACTAGTGGACTGGGGTATTTCTATATACAGGGGTGCATTACTTGTGGACTGGGCATTTCTATATAGAGGGGCATTACTGTGGACTTGTAGAATTTATTATAGAGGGGTATTACTGTGAACGGGGAATTGACGTTATTAGGGGGGAATTGCTATATAAAGGTGGCATTACTGTGGGCCTGGGGGAATTTCTATTTAGATGGCCGTATTCTGTGGACTGGGGGGCATTTCTATATAGAGGTTCACTACTGTGTACTGGGAGCCTTTAAGTATAAAAGTGTTATTGACTTTACGGGGGAATTACTTTATTTAGGGGGCATTTCTATGTGACTTTGAGCATTACTTTATAAAGGGGGCTTCACGGTTACAAAGCTCCGCGATCCTCGTGACTATATTGAGGGTGTACCCGTTCCTGCTGCTTGCGGTCCCCGCTCCCCCAGCTCCTCACTTAAACCTCTCCAGTGCTCCGGCCTGCACTCTGCTCCCAAGCTTGTAGGCCGCATGCTTTCTTCCATGCAGCCAATCCCGCTCCTGCCCTATGGCGGGGCTGGCGCGCGGACTTTGCTTCGGTCCCAGCATTAAAGGGGCCAGCAGCCTCCATTATTTTGCTCTTTGCTTTTGGCTCGGCTACATATCCTGGCGACTCCCACATCCCTGCCGGATCTTCATGTCCCTGTTTAATTTGAAGATAAAGCCTCCATGTTCCCGAGCCGTTTCATACCCTCTGTGGATTCCTGTGGATTACCGTGGTCCTGGTTTTCCCTGTGTTCCCTTTGTTCTGTGGCGGTCCTGCAATCCTGTGGCCGGTCCTGTATCCTAGTGTCCTTCAGAGGTCCTGCACCGTCCTTGCCCTTGGCCCACTGCCTGCCAGCCTCCTTCCCGTTGGTCCTGCCTGCCAGCCGTCCTTCCCGGTGGTCCTGCCTGCCACCGTCCTTCCCTGGTCCTGCCTCCAGCCGTCCTTCCCGTGGTCCCTGCCCTGCCGGGCCGTCCTTCCGTGGGTCCTGCCTGCCGCCGCCTTCCCGTGGTCCGGCTCCAGCCATCCTTCCCTGGGTCCTGCCTGCCCAGCGTCCTTCCCGTGTGGTCCTGCCTGCCACCGTCCGCTTCCTGTGTCCCCGTGTCTCTACCGGGCTGCCACCATGGTCCTAGTCGACCCGTGTGAGGCGACCTGGGACTCTTCCCGAAGACCAGGAGTTCACTTAGAGCCGCTCCCCAGGTTTGGCAAGTTGTTATCTCCTTGCGTTGGTCCGGGAGTCCACTGTTATTCCCCGAGGTTGTGACATTAAGATCTGGCCATTACTCCCCAGGTCTGATCCAAAGCCATGGACAGTGTCAAGGATCCATACCTGCTCTGTGTGGTACCTTCCCGCACTATGCCCGCAGTCCCCAGATATGCTGAGCAAAAAACTCTTGGATACTCGCTGGGGCCACCCTGCGGTTTATTTCCTTCCAGCCGCAGGCTCCTGTGAACTCATCCTCCTGTTGCTGACACTTCCCCCAGCATGTTTTTCGGCAGCGAACTCTGGAACAGATCTTTTGATGCCGAAACAATTTGAGTGGAACCCCAATTTTTGCAGAGTTTTTGGGTTTTCCAATGCTCGTTGTACATCAATTGAGTCCTCCCCGTCCCCCCCGACCCGCTCCTAAGTTGGCATTCGTTTTTTCTTTGCCCTGGAGAGGCGCGTGACCTGGGCTACTCCTCTATGGGTATTGTTGACCCGGCAGTTGTTACCATACCAAAGTTCCTGGCAAAAATCGTCCAATTTGAACCCCCTCAATTCGACCTCCTCAGTCTGTCCCTGCATGGTCCCAGGGTCTCCAGTGTCCTCCGCAGCTTCCCAGAGCTGCATCAAGTGGCGTGGGCGCCCAACCTGCTCAGCTTCCCAGAGCTGCTCCCGTACTCCGGACAGTTTTGCTTCCCATAGCTTCTCCACAATTATCGGCACACATGCCCTTTAAATCTTACAGGCCGACACATGCGCGCAATAGAGGCGGCGGGATGTGGTGAGCAGGAGTACGGGACGGCTGCGGGCCAGGGAGGTAAGTGAGACCACAGACAAACCGGGGATCAGGGAGCACATGGGGGAACCTGGTGTGACTGGGATAGCTCTGTGAATACAGTAGTGTTTACTACATTGGCTTTTTACTTGTATCGCTCTTTTTGCTAATGGTATGTGTTTCTCCGTTTTTTACAATATTTGTGAAAAATGTCCCATTTTTTGGGTTGATTTTCTTCTTTGAGTTTCTTGGATCTGTCCCATGTTTAGCCCTATAAGGTCCTCGCACAACAAAATCTGAGATGTGTGTTCTCATTTTATATGGCATGAAGAGTTGATTTTAGGGCTAACTAAACATTTTGGCCAAAATTTTCAAATTCCGTATGTAACCTTCATTGTTTTTTTTTCATGTTCAATGCTTGAACAGTTAACACTAGTCACCAGGGTGTTTTAAATAGTTTGAGGATGCAATTTAAAGGAAAACCTAACCACTTGGAATTGTGCTTCTAAGCCGCAAATACAAGCACCAGCTCAGGGTGAGCTGTGCTGCTGGCGCTATCTTCCTTATGTTCTAAAAAGATGTAAGGGCATTTAAACGATTTATTAATCTTTATAGGAAGTAGCTTCACCGCACTGCAGTACATGTCGGCGCACCACGAGCATACCGTGGGTGTGTCTGAATAGGAAGGGTCGCGCGCAATGGTGCGCCAAGCACCAGACCACGGTGCGGTGATTTGATGAAGATACTCCTATATAAAGACCATGCATCACGCCAAACATAGGAAGTGCTGGAGAGCGATGGGACGCAGGCGCGAGACGGTTCGCGCGCTTGGTGCGCCGAAGTGCGTCAGATTAAGATTAAAAAAGTGTTGTTTAAAACCGCGATACAGCGGTTATGGACAATAACGAAAATATGATACGGCAACCAGCTCACCTTGAGCTGGTGCTCGGTATTTGCCGCTTTACACACTATGTAATGTGGTAGGTTTTTTAGAAATACAGGGTGCAGCGAAGCAATCTTTTTATCCTGCCCGAGCGACGAATTGGACTCGTGATGTTTGACTGCAATGAACTACAGATTGCGCGTCGCATGTGCGACCATAGTCTTGGCACAGCGAACGTCACGTGTTACAGACTGTATGATCAACTACCTGTGGTTTTGTCATGATCATTTAGCGTTATCCCCCTTCCTCTTTCCCCCCTTCCTTTCCCCTTCTCCCCTCCCTTTTTTTTTCCTTGTCCCGAACCATACCCACCAACCCACCCTCCTTTTCTTTTTTTCTCGCCGCCCATCTTTTGATGTTGCAGGTTAGTGTGTATAGATATTGGAATAATGAAATAGCCGAGAGGGAGGAAAAAGATGAAGGAGGCTACATGAACAGCCAATATGTTATTGTATTCATCTCCGAGAACTCATGACTGTTCACGTATGTTCCATGTGTTTTAGTGCACTTAGCGGCCCACGAACATGCGCCCACATTCATAAAATTTTTGCCACTATACAATTTCCACCATATCATAACCCGCAGGTATGCTGCATAAAAAAGTTAACCATTTAAATTGCAGACCAGCACCATTTGAATGTGTCGGTGCATGGCCCGGTGCCAACTTGGGTTGGATTGAATGCCCCCAACCTGTCATCAGGAGACGTCGATCCCTTGCCATGGCAGCAGGGAGTTTGGTGTGAATTTCTCTTCACATGATCTATAACTTTCATCTGTAAACTTGCATCTGTGATCTGCAGTATATTCACCCAGGGTCTGAAAGAAAAAAAAAAAAAAATTCAACAGAATTTGGTTTATCCAATAGTGTGCCGATCAACAAAGAAAGGGAAAAGAATGAAGAATGGAAAGCAGTAAAAGCAGCCACGAAGCACACCAAGAACAGTGCCGAAAATGGTGATTAGCACTTCAACGCCCACATTCATTGAAACTATGAAATTACTGACACTAGGAAGCACACATTTAGGTAAACTAACACAATGGGTCTGTATAAATGAAAAATAACATAGTTATGGAATGACCCACAGGAGGGGAGCAATCAAAATGGAAAAAAGGCATCCTGCATGCAAGGGGTTAAATAAGCAGGGTATTGTTAGATCAGCATAAGCAACCACAACCCCCCAAGTATATATCAGCAGCAAAAGTGGTTTGAGCCACAACATCATGTATTTCTTAAGAATTAGAGAGAAAACACACAACACACCCAACCTCAATACCACCCTGCCACACCCCCAAAACTGGACCCCCGGCCCTCTTGCCCCCCCTTTTAGTGGAGAGCACGAATATTAGCAATTATGATGCCAAGGAATACGGTTCCATGCAGGTGGTCAGCCCTTGACATAAGACTCACAGTTGGATTATCCGTGCATTTTGTGTAAAATAGATGGGGCCCTCCATCTTGGTTAGATCTTTGTTTTGCCAATGACGGCAGATTTACTCGACCTGGTCCTTTTGCAATCCCGCATTGCCATGTCCGCGAGGATTAGGGGTCCGGAGAGGGTTTTGTTCACAGATTGTGTTGCCCGAATTCCCTGCAATCCTTGCTTCCCCCGCGAGGTCCGCGAGTAACCTTCTTCTTCCCGGTGCTTGTAAGTGTGTCTGCGACAGAATTCTAATTGTACATCCTGGCATTGTTACGAATCGTCGGGTTGTCAGTGAACACTCCCCCCCATTTCTGGCATAGTTGCCAGCAGGCGCCAAAATCCCGGGGCATCGGCATAGAACCGGAAATCGTGGGAATCCCAACGAAAAATGTGTCGACTGCCCTGTATATACATGAGCCCAATGATCAATTACAAGACTTTAGAGACTTACTTTTAAACCGTTTATTAGAAAAAAATAAGCAAATCAAAAATTAAATAGTTTGAAATTATAACCAAAAATTGAACCCCAAGCCTTCCGCAGCATTATCTAAAAGACTTATTAACTAATTTTGTTACTTAGGTTTCTTTTCTTTCTCTTGTAGATTTATTTTTACGGGTGGCATTATGTGGACTGGGAGCAGTAACTTTATATCAGGGCACTATGTGGAGGCTGGGGCATCTGTAGAGCGGGCTTACTTTATATGGGGGCATTACTGGGGACAGTGGGCGTACTTTATTGGGGGCATTACTGGAACAGGGGGCATTATGTTGACTGGGAGCATTATACTTTATATCAGGGGCACTGTGGACTGGGGGCATTACGTAGACTGGGGGCCTGTTCTGATAAAGGGGAATTACTGTGGACGGGAGCATTTACGTATAAAAGGGGGTATTACTGTGACTGGGGGCAATTACCGTTATAAAGGGGGGTATGTAATGTGGACTGGGGAATTTCTATATAGAGTGGGGCCATTACTGTGGACTAGGGGTATTTTTATATAAGTGGGAGGGCATTGCTCTGGACTGGGGGGATGTCTCTATAAGGGGGCATTACTGTGGACTGGGGGCATTTCTATATAGAGGGGGTTTACTGTGGACTGGGAATAACTTGATTAGGGGGGCATTTCAATATAAAGGGGGCAAATTTATGGGCCGGGGGATTTACCTATATAGAGGGCGTTTCATGATGCGACTGGGGCATTTCTATATAGAGGGAGGGGGGCATTACTTGGCTGGGGAGTTTAGTTATAAGGGGAATATTACCTGTGGACTGTGGAATTACTTTATTAGGGGGAAGTTTCTATAATAGGGGGCATTTTCTGTGACTAGTGGAGATACTTTTTAAAGGGGGGCAATTGCTGTGGACTACTGCCTTTTTTTTTATAGAGTGGGACATTCTGTGGCTGGGAGCATTACGTTACTAAAAGGGGGGTATTACTGTGGGACTGGGGGTATTTCTATAGTACAGGGGGGCATTACTTGTGACTGGGCATTTCTATATAGAGGGGCATTCTGTGGACTGTAGAATTTAGTTATAGAGGGGGTATTACTGGTGACTGGGGAATATACGTATTAGGGTGGGAATTGCGCTATAAAAGGGGGCATTACTGTGGCCGGGGGAATTTCTATTAGATGGCGTATTCTGTGGACTGGGAGGGCATTTCTATATAGAGGGCCACTACTGTGTATGGGAGCTTTAAGTAGAAAGGGTGTATTACTTTACTGGGGGAATTACTTATTAGGGGGGCATTTCTATGGACTGTTGAGCATCTCTTTATAAAGGGGGCTTCACGGTTACAAGTCAGCGATCCTCGGTACAGATTGAGGGTGTACCCGTTCCTGCTGCTTGCGGTCCCCGCTCCCCCAGCTCCTCACTTACAACCTCTCCATGCTCCGGCACTGCACTCTGCTCCCAAGCTTGTAGGCCGCCATGCTTCTTCCATGCAGTCACAATCCGCTCCTGCCACTAGAGGGGGCTGAGACGGCGGATTCTTCGTCCCAGCATTAAAGGCCAGCATCCTCCATATTTGCTCTTTGCATTTTGGACTCGGCTACATACCTGGCGACTCCCAGCATCCCCTGCCGGATCTTCATGTCCTGTTAATTGAAGAGTAAAGCCTCCATGTTCCCGAGCGTTTCAACGCCTCTGTGGATTCTGTGTTACCGTGTCCTGGTTTCCCTGTGCTTCCCTTTGTTCTGTGGCGTTCCTGCATAATCTGTGGCGGTCCTGTATCCTAGTGTCCTTCAGAGGTTGCAGCCGTCCTTGCCGTTGGCCACGCCTGCCAGCCTCCTTCCCGTTGGTCCTGCCTGCCAGCCGTCCTTCCCGGTGGTCCTGCCTGCCAACCGCCTTCCCGTGGTCCTGCCTGCCAGCCTCCTTCCCGTGGTCCCTGCCTGCCGGCCGGTCCTTCCGTGGTCCTGCCATGCCGCGCCTTCCCGTGGTCGGCTAGCTCCCTGGGTCCATGCCATCCAGCCTTCCCGTGTGTCCTGCCTCGCCGTATTCCGGTCTGCCTACCGCCTTCATGTGTCCCGTGTCTCTACCGGGCTGCCACCATGGTCCTAGTCGACCCGTGTGAGGCACCTGGTGATCTTCCCGAAGACCAGGAGTTCACTTGACTGCCGCTCCAGGTTGGCAAGTTGTGTATCTCCTGCGTTGGTCCAGGGAGTCCACGTGTTATCCCCGAGTGTTGTGACATAAGATCTGGCCATTACTCCACCAGGTCTGATCCAAAGCCATGGACAGTGTCAAGGATCATACCTGCTCTGTGTGGACCTTCCACGCACTATGCCCGCAGTCCCGCAGATATGCTGAGCAAAAGAACTCTTGGATAACTCCGCTGGGCCAGCCTGCGGTTTATCCTTCAGCGCAGGCTCCGTGACTCATCCTCCTGTTGCTACACTGTCCCCCAGCCATGTTTTTCGGCAGCGAATCTCTGGAAAGATTTTTTGATGCCGAACACAATTTGATGCGAACCCCAATTTTTGCAGAGTTTTTGGGTTTTCCAATGCTCGTTGATAAATCAAATTGAGCTTCCCGTCCCCCCGAACCCGCTCTAAGTTGGCATTCGTTTTCTTTGTCACTGGCAGAGGCGCGTGACTGGGCTACTCTCTATGGGTATTGTGACAACCGGAAGTGTTATCATACCAAAGTCCTGGCAAAAAATCAGTCCAATTTGAACCACCCAAGTTCGCCACTCAGTCTGCCCTGCATGGTCCAGGGTCTCCAGTGTCTCCGGCGCTTCCCAGAGCTGCATCAAGTGGGTGGGCGCCCACCTGCGCAGCTTCCCAGAGCTGCTCCCGTGACTCCGCAGCTTCCCAGAGCTGCTCCAGTGGCGCCCCGGCTCCCCGCGGCTGCTCCAGTGGCGCCCCGGCTCCCCGCGGCTTGCCCCGGCTGCTCCGGCCTCCCCTGAGGCTAGTCCGGTGTGCCTAGAGCTGACCCAGCCTACGGCTTTGAAAGTCTTCCCGTTGCCTTCTCTCCTCCTAAGGTGTCTCACCAAGAAGAATTGGAGGAGTCAAAGGAAGAAGAACAGCGGGCTAAAAAAGAAGAGACGAGGGGCCCTAAAGGGGGGGGTACTGTCATGGTTACACCCGCGATCCTCGGTACGAATTGAGGGTGTACCCGTGCCTGCTGCCGCGGTCCCCACTCCCCCAGCTCTCACTTACCTCTCCAGGCTCCGGCCTGCACTCTTGCTCCCAGCGTGTAGGCCGTATGCTTCTTCCATGCAGTCGCGTGCTCCTGCCACTAGAGGGGGCGTGCGGACTTCTCCCAGCCTTAAAGGGCCAGCATCCTCCTTATTGGCTCTGGCATTCCTGGCTCGGCTATATAGTCTGGCGACTCCCAGCATCCCCTGCCGGATCTTCATGTCCTGTTACTGAAGAGAAAGCCCTCCATGTTCCCGAGCGTTTCCAGATGCCTCTGTGGATTCTGTGATTCCCGTGTTCCTGGTTTCCTGTGTTCCCTTGTTCTGTGTCATTCCTGTGGCGGTCCTGCATTCCTGTGGCGGTCCTGCATTCCTGTGACGGTCCTGCAATCCTGTGGCGGTCCTGTATCCTAGTGTCCTTCAGAGGTCCTGCCAGCCGTCCTTCCAGGGGTCCTGCCTGCCAGCCGTCCTTCCAGGGGTCCTGCCTGCCAGCTGTCCTTCCCGGGGTCCTGCCTGCCAGCCGTCCTGCCTGCCAGCCGTCCTTCCAGGGGTCCTGCCTGCCAGCCGTCCTTCCAGGGGTCCTGCCTGCCAGCTGTCCTTCCAGGGGTCCCCGTGTCTCTACCTTGGCTGCCACCGTGGGCCTAGTCGCACCCGTGGATCGACCTGGTGACTCCCCGCCGCAGCAAGACCATCCCGCTTTGCGGCGGGCTCTGGCGAAGACCAGGAGTTCACTTAGACTCCGCTCCCGGGTGTGGCTAAGGTTGTTATCTCCCGCGGTGGTCCAGGGAGTCCACTGTTTATTCCCCGAGTTTGTGACAGGGGCATTGCTGTCAACTACTGCCATTTCTATATAGAGGGGGCATTTTTGGACTGGGGCGCATTAATGTAGAGTGTAGGTAATACTGTGGCTGGAGGGTAATTACTGTGGGCATTTTACGTTGACTGTGGCCAATAATCCGGGCATTAGTGGGGAGTTTGGGGGCATCACTAAGGAATGTGAAACGTGGGAAGGCACTTTTAGGTAGGGATTCCTTTCAGTGGGCAATTTTAGGACAGGAACCACAATTGGGGATGGGGAATTATTAGGAAGGAGAAACCAGTTGGAGAGGGGGCATTATTAGGAAAGAGAGACCATTTGGGGATGGGGGAGTTATTAGGAAGGGGGACACAATTATGGGGTAAAAAAACAAACAAACAAACAATTATGGGGTGTAAAGGCTAGGGTCTTTAATAGGGCATTCTTTAGTGTTAGGGATCACAGTGAGAGGGATCACATGAAAGTGGAGTTTAATACTCATAAGTCATTGCTAATTTTGGTAGCCAAAATCAGGACAGTACAGGAGTGTACACTTCAGAACATTTGGTACATATGCATTGGGGTCCGTGCCCTGAATCTTTTGGTACCCTAGCAACGCCCCTGATCCTAACTAGCATCCAATGCTTTGACAAGAGGGCAGAGAAGTTAAAGGAAACCTACCACTTGTAGTGGCAGGTTTCCGATGGCAATACCGGGCACCAGCTCAGGGTGAGCTGGTGCCAGAGCTTATTTTAGTTAGTGTTTTAAACCGCGGTATCGCGGTTTAAAACACTTTTTAAACTTTATAGCCGGCGCAGGCAGGTACGCGCTCGGCGCTTACAGATTTACATTGATACCGTCATGATTAAAGCCGAAACATTCATTACGGTATATGGAGGAGGCAAGTGAAAAAACATGCAGAATAATAACTGCAGCTTGGGGGTATAATACAGGATGTAACTCAGGATCAGTACAGGATAAGTAATGTCATGTATGTACACAGTGACTGCACCAGCAGCAGAATAGTGAGTGCAGCTCTGGAGTATAATACAGGATGTAACTCAGGATCAGTACAGGATAAGTAATGTCATGTATGTACACAGTGACTGCACCAGCAGCAGAATAGTGAGTGCAGCTCTGGGGTATAATACAGGATGTAACTCAGGATCAGTACAGGATAAGTAATGTCATGTATGTACACAGTGACTGCACCAGAAGCAGAATAGTGAGTGCAGTTCTGTATTACAACACAGGACACACTTGGAATTAGTTCAGCATATGTACAGCAGAATTATGATTACAGCTCTGGAATAGAACACATATGTTTATGCTGGATCAGATAAATCATGTCATTTATTAGTAACTTTTGTATTGTATTTTGTTATTTATTGTTTCCGCCTTTCTGAATCCTCATTCTTTGTTACGTTTCGATCGTGATAATCCAGAGCGCAGACACCTCCAGTAGTCCTGCTCTTTATGTGACTGCCAGACTGAATTGAGCTTCTTTTACCAATAGGAAAAGATATTTGCGGTAAAGATCCCATTAATTACATGTGTTTGGCACTGGCGGTTTTCGTGTGATTTTTCCCCATCCAACACCCCATTTAGTATATGGTGGGGGAGGGGCGCGGGATGCTGGGGGCCCTTCCATTAATGGAAATGATTGGATATAAAGTCTGACCTTTATGTTATAGTCTAGAGAAGCAGACAGCAGCCTTCAGAAAACATCACATCATTAAGGCTGGCACCGATCCTCTGCAGGATTTGGGCCCAGGTTCAAATCCCCGCTCCACTGGTGTAGAACTTAGTAATGGGTGGCAAAAGTCCAACCCAATTTCTCTTTCCCAGGTGTCAGTTCCATCATGATGCTGATCATGAAGGAAGCTTCCTCCGGGGAAGGGCGGAAAAAATAGGAAAAAATCTGAATCCCGTGCAGCTTGTTACCCAGAATGCCATCATGATACGGGGTGATTGATTAAGCGACGTTCTCACCGATAAGTGTCACCGAGACTGTGGTGGCAGCAGCTGCTGTCATATACACAGGATAAGCCACATCTGCAGGAGAACAGGGTGCACCCCAAAGCCCGGGCACAGGGACTGGCAGGACGGAGGGATTCAGGGACCTGATTCTTGACTAAATAAAAATTCTATGTCATCTATCTATCTATCTCATATCTATCTATCTATCTATCTCATATCTATCTATCTATCTATCTATCTATCTATCTATCTATCTATCTATCCTGCACCCGGACCGCGCCCCTCCATATAATCCTGCACCCGGACCATGAAATGTCTTCAGACCCCAATCTGGGCCATTATGTACAATCATAATTTAGGACAGACCCCTAAGAATACTCACACTGCTGACCCCAGACCAGCTGCCAAAATATACCCAGAACCCTACACATATTGGGATCCCAGTCTAAACCTGTAAATATGTTGAGACCCCAGACCCTGCAGCGATGCGTGGGATCTGTATACTCACAGATCTCCGATATTGATGGATTGGGATAATTCTTGTGTTGTCCGGTTCTCATTGTATTTCGTCTTTGCAGCTCCGGACAACGCAGCCATCATCCCAAAGACACTGGAGATCTCCCTGTGCAAAGAGGGCAACAGCTTTGGGTTTGTAATGAGAGGTGAGACCTGCAGCGCCCCCTTCACTACATCTATAGCGCAGCAGCCTCTGCTCCGGGGGAAGAGACGTCCTGAGCGCAGGCGACCACTGGGGGCAGCGCAGGACCATCGCCGCTCATGTGTACATGCAGCTTGCAGGGTTTTTCCGTTTGCGCACGGCTGAGCTTTCACCCCTTGTTATCCTCAGTGGTGAAATGCCCTTGTTATTCCCAGAGGGAACAGCGATCCATATCCTTCGCTCTGTAGCTCCAAAACATGTAGTGTACACGGTCCCTTTAAGAATGGGGTCTATCTATGAAATAACTGAATGTGTTCTTGTGCTTTGCTTTTCAGGAGGGGCGCAGGATGACTGGCACAAATCCCGGCCTCTGGTGGTGACCTACGTGAGACCAGGCGGACCTGCGGATAGGTAGGAGTCAGCAAACAATGGGTTAAATGTAGCACTGGCGCGGACAGCAGCGGGATCCACAGACTGGCACTTCCATAAATCCTTCCCTTATATCACTGACAAGAGCGCAGGCATATTGCAAACGACTGCTAATGTCTCTCTAATTCCACAGCAGACGAGGATGAGCGACTCCGGGAAATAAAACTCCTGTCTTATAGGAAAGATTTACTGAGGAAACCGCGAGCGGGAGGGAGGGCGGAGACCGGGAGAAATTACCATAAACCATACGTAAAAGACAATATCATATTTTATGCTTTAATGCAGAATAGTGAGTGCAGCTCTGGGGTATAATACAGGATGTAACTCAGGATCAGTACAGGATAAGTAATGTCATGTATGTACACAGTGACTGCACCAGCAGCAGAATAGTGAGTGCAGCTCTGGAGTATAATACAGGATGTAACTCAGGATCAGTACAGGATAAGTAATGTCATGTATGTACACAGTGACTGCACCAGCAGCAGAATAGTGAGTGCAGCTCTGGAGTATAATACAGGATGTAACTCAGGATCAGTACAGGATAATAATGTCATGTATGTACACAGTGACTGCACCAGCAGCAGAATAGTGAGTGCAGCTCTGGAGTATAATACAGGATGTAACTCAGGATCAGTACAGGATAAGTAATGTCATGTATGTACACAGTGACTGCACCAGCAGCAGAATAGTGAGTGCAGCTCTGGGGTATAATACAGGATGTAACTCAGGATCAGTACAGGATAAGTAATGTATCGGTTTTGCTTAGAATGTTGCATTAGTCTGATATACTGGAACATTCCACGTCTAGCAGCAGGGGGTGCACGTACATATTACTATTCTTTTCTAGTTATTATAGATGTAACTGGGACAGGATTAAAGATCTGAATGTCACATTTAAAAATGTCTTTAATCCAAAAGCAGCAGAACACTAGATACTGTAATAGGGTATCTATACTATTCCAGAATCTATTACTTTAGAGGTGATAGTTTTGATGCCAAAATCCCTTGAATGATTTTGAATCTTAACATAACAGGGGCATGCTGGGAGTTGTAGTTTAGCTATATTTATGATCTGGCCCCCATTGATATTGACTGTCACTGACAAATCATTCATGACCTCTCCCCCCTCCCACACTGTCACCGACCTCGTCCACTAACCCCGACCACCAGGATGATCTTGTATGTCATACAACCCAAATCCCCACTGAATTCTCCCGTCTTAAATCCTCATGATTCTTAACATTTAAATATAAGCAGAATTTCCATGAAGCCGCACAGATGCCCGACCTTAGCAGATTGTACTGATCACAGGGAAGCGACACAAGAGTGATATACAGCTCAGAATTATAATATGATCCATACATGTATAATGTATCAGCACTATATGCACCGCATCAATGGACACCATGGGGGGGTGCAAGGGTTAATTGCAATTCTGATGTGTGGAGCCACTATAATACTGCCCCCTATGTACAGGAATATAACTACTATAATACTGCCCCCTATGTACAAGAATATAACTACTATAATACTGCCCCCTATGTGTAGTGGTTGGTTCTCTATATGTCGGTATGATGTGGGTGCTGTGCGGAGCTCCTCCAGTCTGTGGCGCTCTGATCTCATCTCCTCCTCCCTCCTTGTATCCCGTGTTGTGGAGCCGGAGATCTGGGAGATATGCCGGGGTCTCTTATCAGTATCCGGGTGATGCGGCAGGTAGATGGGGGCTCTGCGCTGTCCTCGCCAGTCACGCCACCCGCTCCGGAGCCCTTCCTCCGCCCGTCGTCTTATCTTGTTATTTTTCTTACATTTTCCTTCTCTTATTATTTGTTTGAAAATGATGAGAATTTCACTGAATGAAGAAAGAAGATATAAAACATACAGAGGAGTCCATGAATCTGCTGCTCAGGCTCCTCCCACTTGTCCAGCAGTCTCCAGTATTATGTTGTATATAGGTCACATGATGATCAGTGAGCACTCACCTCCCGCACTCTCTGGGGGGCTCCCGCTCATACACAGCCGTCAGTCAGAAGAAGCCGAGCTGCAGGGTAAATCATGGCACCCACTATAATGCAGAGAGGATGATGTGGGGGCAGTGGGGGGCTCTAGTAGTGGGGGCTCTAGTAATGGGGGGCCCTGCCTGGTATTATCAGTAGAGCGCCAGGACTGTGTGTGGACACCAGGGCACAAACCAGGGCACTGACCCTGTATGATAGAAGGCAGGGTTGGCTCCAGGATTCAGTAGGCCCCTGGGCGGCAGACCCTCAGTGGGCCCCTGGGCGACAGACCCTCAGTGGGCCCCCGGGCGACAGACCCTCAGTGGGCCCCTGGGCGACAGACCCTCAGTGGGCCCCCGGGCGACAGACCCTCAGTAGGCCCCCGGGCGACAGACCTTCGTAGGCCCCCGGGCGACAGACCCTCAGTGGGCCCCTTTGCATTAAACCCACATGGCAACATTAAAGATTTAGCCTCCTCACGCCCTATGGATTTATTAGATACAGCCCCCCTCATCCTGATGGATTCCTTATGTACAGCCCTGGGCCCCAGCACTTGCCAGGTATGCCCAGTGCTGGTGCCAGCCCCGATAGAAGATGCCACTTTCTGGTATCAGTAGTCTGCAGTATTAGAGGGACCAATAGTAATTGGAAGCTTGAGCTGGCACCAGCCATTAGTGTTAGTGGGACCCTCGGACAGGCGCCATAAGTAGGGGGCTCCGGCAGGCGCCACCAGCAGGGGGCTCCGGCAGATGCCATTAGTAGGGGGCTCACCAGACCCCATTAATAGGGGGCTCCAGCAGGCGCTATTAGTTGGGGGCTACAGCAGACACCATTAGTAGGGGGCTCCGGCAGGCGCTATTAGTTGGGGGGTACAGCAAACACTATTAGTAGGGGGCTTCAGCAGACGCCATTAGTAGGGGGCTCAGCATACCCCACCAATAGGGGGCTCCGGCAGGCGCCACCCGTAGGGGCTCCGGCAGATGCCATTAGTAGGGGGCTTTAGCACATTTTGTTAGGGGAAAGCTCTGTTTGGCTATATTAGTCGAAGGCTCAGGCAGACTCTTTTAGGGGAAGCTCTGTCTGGCTGTATTAGTAGGGGGCTCTGGCAGACACTATTAGTAGGGGGCTCTGGCAGACACTATTAGTAGAGTATAATACAGGATGTAACTCAGGATCAGTACAGGATAAGTAATGTAAAGCATTGTTAATACAGGCGGTCCCCTACTTAAGAACACTCGACTTACATACGACCCCTAGTTACAAACGGACCTCTGGATATTGGTAATTTATTGTACTTTAGTCCTAGGCTACAATAATGAGCTATAACAGTTATCAGAGGTTTCTGTAATGAAGCTTTGGTGTTAATATTAATTCTGACAACCCAACATTTTAAAATCCAATTGTCACACAGACCAAAAAAGTTCTGGCTGGGGTTACAATGATAAAATATACAGTTCCGACTTATATACAAATTCAACTTAAGAACAAACCTACAGACCCCATCTTGTATGTAACCCGGGGACTGCCTGTATTGGAATTATTATTGAAGTGTTATATAAATGTGTACTATATGTTAATGTTTTCAGAATGCAAAGCCAGGAGACATATTGAGGCTTATCTACTAAGGGTCCCGTGGCTGCACTTTCATAGGATATTCTGACGTTTTTGGGGATTGTGCCACTGGGACAGGTATTTAGCAGGAGATTGCACGCGATCGGATTTTGGTGCAATCGCGCCAAATTTCATGCAACAGAAATTGGGGGACGGGGCTTCACACGATCCGACGGATTCGGACTGAGCGCGGGATTTAACTTTCAAATTGTGTCACAAGACAATGCACTTACATGCACCAGGAAGAAGAAGGTGAACTCCGGGGACCTGAGCGGGGAAGCGACACATGCAGGATATCGGGCGCACGATCTTAGTGACTCGCGGCACAATGCATTATACAAAGACAATGCAATTTCGGGAACTCGCTGGACAGGTAAGTAAATGTGTCCCAATATAATGTAATTTTCTCTTATAAAACCCGGTAGTTTGTATATAAATAGTCAGCCTTTCTAGTACTGATAGGTCTGGACCGTGTGATCTTACTCTTGTATTGTTGCCACCTGACTTCTATTTATACCCGGTGCTGGAATGGAAACTAAACCGAAAATGTCGCCTTCTGCAATTAATCTAATTTTAAGATGTGATTCTGCTCATTGTACCTTCTTCTTGTTAAGATTTCAACACCCATGATACAATGTTCCCTGCTTATGGTACCATCTGCTGCTCCTTTAAGGTTATATTACTATAATATGTTACATATAGGAGCATATAGTGGTAGCAGGGGAGGGTCCTGGTGCAGATATTGCAATAGTGACCGGGGTCTTAAAGGGGTCATTCACATTCAGCAAATGATTGATATTGGTTGTGTAGTAAGTTTAGAATTTTCCAATATACTTTAGGTATCAATGGTTCATAGTTTTTATATCTCTGCTTGCTGTCATTCTATATGTAGCTTCCTTGTTTAATTCCTGTGGATGGTCCCTGGTGCACAGCTCTGATTACGCTCTGTGGTACTAATGAACCCTGCACCTGTGTGACATCACATGACCAGGGATATAATGAGCTGTGCACCTGTGTGACATCACATGACCAGGGATATAAGGAGCCGTGCACCTGTGTGACATCACATGACCAGGGATATATAACAAGCCGTGCACCTGTGTGACATCACATGACCAGGGATATAACGAGCCGTGCACCTGTGAGACATCACATGACCAGGGATATAATGAGCAGTGCACCTGTATGACATCACATGACCAGGGATATAATGATCCATTCACCTATGTGACATCACATGACCAGGGATATAATGAGCCATGCACCTGTGTGAATCTATTACAGCCTGCCTCCAGCAGACTGTAATAGATATTGCCAAGTAACAGGTCGTTGCAACCGTCCAATATCCCCCAATGACTTTACATACCACAATCCAAAACCTTGTAAACTCTCTGCTTATCTATATCAATGCGCCTCCACAGACTGTAATAGATATGCCAGTAACATGGTCGTTGCAACCGTCCAATATCCCCAATGACTTCTAATACCACAATCCAAAACCTTGTAAACCCCTTATCTATTACAGCCTGCCTCCAGCAGACTGTAATAGATTTGCCAAGTGACTGGTCGTTGCAACTGTCCATAGTTCCCCCAATACTTTACATACCACAATCCAAAACCTTGTATACTGCTTATCTATACAGCCTGCCTCCAGCAGACTGTAATAATATTTCCAACTGACAGGTCATTGCAACCGTCCAGTATCCCCGAATTACTTCACATACCACAATCTTTGGCTGATTGTACTTGTTGGTCTATGCAGGAGAACCCAATGGTATATCCCCCCTCACATCCTGTTAACTTAGCTACCTTTTATTTAAGTTTAGTAATACACAACCTCCGGAGCGATCCCTTTCACACATCGCGCCTCTGCAGTGTCTACGATTCTGCATGTGTGGAGTCATTTAAAGTGGAGCAGAGAATCCGTGAGATGAGAACAGACTTTCATACAGAGAGTGAAAGAAAATTTACAAGATTGTCAGAAATAGTTCAGGAAGAAAATGGTTTTGTGAGCGTTTATACGGCGCCGCGGTAGCGATAACATCACGGTGGCTTATTTTGCTGCAGAACTTTTTCACGAATGACAATCTTGTCAATTGATTTAGGAATATATCTATCAAATCCGAACATTTCACAGGTTTGGCGGAACATGAGGCGCCGGTGTTCTCCCATTGTCTGCTGCCTGTATATTGTACAGTTTCAGGTTTTTCTGTTACATTGACCCGAAAATGATGTAGTAAAAGGGTTATCAGCAAAACTAAGGCTCGTGGCATTGAGGTGGGTACGTACATACAACAGGTGAGGATGACTTTTGCAAAAATGCACATTCTTGCAATGCCCTTACTACTAGTCATGTCCCATATACCTTATACCCCCTACTTCCCAGGCATCTGCTACTATTAGCAAAATCAGTGGGGACCCCTACTGAATGTAGCCCAGACAGTGGTTACTCAAACTATACTAAGTTATCATTATATTCAGTGGTGTTAGCCTGCTGCTGGCCGCTGGCACGTGGCAGTGGTGTTACCTTAGCTCCTGGCCTAGCTGCACAGTGGCATGTGGTTCCCCAGCTCCTGGCCTAGCTGGCACAGTGCAGTGGTGTTAGCCCAGCTCCTGGCCTAGCTGGCACAGTGGCAGTGGTGTTAGCCCAGCTCTCTGTCCTAGCTGGCACAGTGGCAGTGGTGTTAGCCTACTGCTGGCCTAGCTGGCACATTGGCATGTGGTGTTAGACTAGCTGCTGCCTAGCTGGCACTGGGCAGGTGGTGTTACCCAGCTCCTGCCCTAGCTGGCACAGTGCAGTGGGGTTAGCCTACTGCTGTCTACTGGCACAGTGGCAGTGGTGTTCTAGCCTAGCTGCGGCCTAGCTGCACTGGGCAGTGGTGTTAGCCCTGCGGCCTAGCTGCACATGGCAGTGGTGTTAGCCAGCTGCTGGCTTGCTGCACAGTGGCAGTGGTGTTAGCATACCTCCAACTTTTTGGGGAAGGAAAAGAGGGACTCCAAAGCCCCACCCCCTTTTTCTAAACCACGCCCATTCTTCCACCTACCGGTATAATATACGAACTTGATGGTCCCCTATGGTATACAACGCACTAATTTGGCCCCCTTCCTGGACCAATATAAAATCCCCTAATGCAACTCTGCTCAACATGTAAAACATATAAACGCCTTCTTTAAATTTTATTCCTGCTTTACATTTGGTTTTCTAATTTTATTTATCTCCCCAAACTACACATAATATTATCATCTGTATTGCTACCCCCACCCCTCCTCACATGGTGTGGTCCCTGTTCTCTATCCTCCTCATTCTTCTGTCCTCCATCCTCCTCCTGTAGCCTCCTGTCCTCCATCCTCCTTATGTAGTCTCCAGTCCTCCAGCCTCCTCCTGTATCTCCTGTCCTCCATCCTCCTTATGTAGTCTCCTGTCCCCCCCTCCCAGCCTCCTCCTCACTCCTTCCTGCCATCCTCCTCCTGTAGCCTCCTGTCCTCCAGGCCTCCTTCCTGTAGCCTCCTGTCCTCCACCTCCTCCTGTAGCTCTGTCCTCCAGTAGCCTCTGTCCTCAACCCCTCACCTCTCCGCACCTCCTGCCTCCATCCGCTCGTAGCCCCTGTCCTCCAGCCTCCTCATGTAGCCCTCCTGTCTCCATCCTCCTACCTGTCCCCTCCTGTCCTCCATCCTCCTTATGTAGTCTTCTCCAGTCCACCCACCTCCTCCTGTAGTCTCCTCTCCTCCACCGCCTTATGTAGTCTCCTGGCCTCCCAGCGCCTCCTGCGCCTCCTGTCCTCCATCCTCCTCCTGTAGCCTCCTGTCCTCCAGCCTCCTCCTGTAGCCTCCTGTTCCTCCATCCGCTTAGTAGTCTCCATTCCACAGCCTCCTCCTGTAGCCTCCTGTCCTCCTACCTCCTTATGAGTCTCCAGTCCACCAGCCTCCTCCGTGTAGTCTCCTGTCCTCCATCCTCCTTATGTGAGTCCCTTCCCTCCCAGCCTCCCCTGCAGCCTCCGGCCTCCTCCTCCCCTGACTCCTGTCCTCCAGCCTCCTCCTGTAGCCTCCTGTCCTCCATCCTCCTCCTGTAGCCTCCTGTCCTCCAGTAGCCTCCTGTCCTCCAACCTCCTCCTGCAGCCTCCTGTCCTCCATCCTCTTCCTGTAGCCTCCTGTCCTCCAGCCTCCTCATGTAGCCTCCTGTCCTCCATCCTCCTCCTGTAGCCTCCTGTCCTCCATCCTCCTTATGTAGTCTCCAGTCCACCAGCCTCCTCCTGTAGTCTCCTGTCCTCCATCCTCCTTTATGTAGTCTCCTGTCCTCCAGCCTCCTCCTGCAGCCTCCTGTCCCCATCCTCCTCCTGTAGCCTCCTGTCCTCCAGCCTCCTCCTGTAGCCTCCTGTCCTCCATCCTCCTCCTGTAGCCTCCTGTCCTCCAACCTCCTCCTGCAGCCTCCTGTCCTCCAACCACTCCTCCTGTCCGCCTCCTGTCCTCCATCCGTCTTCCTGTAGCCTCCTTCCTCCATCCTCCTCATTAGTCTCCTGTCCTCCCATCCTCCTCCTGTATGTCCCGGTCCTCCAGCCTCCTCCTGTAGCCTCCTGTCCTCCAGCCTCCTCCTCCTGTCCTCCAGCCTCTCCTCCTGTAGTCGCCTGTCCTCCAGCCTCCTCCTCGTCCTCCATCCTCCTCCTTACCTCCACCCTCCTCTCCTGTCCTCCCAGCCTCCTCCTGTAGCCCCGCTTCCTCCAGCCTCCTCCTGTAGCCCCCGTCCTCCAGCCTCCTCCTGTAGCCTCCTGTCCTCCAGCCGGACTCCTGTAGCCTCCTGTCCTCCCAGCCGACCCTGTAGCCTCCTGTTCCGTCCAGCCTCCTCCTGTAGTCTCCTGTCCTCCATCCTCCTCCTGTAGTCTCCTGTCCTCATCCTCCTCCTGTAGTCTCTCCTGCCTCCACTCCTCCTGTAGCCTCCCTGTCCTCATTCCTCCTCCTCCGTAGTCTCCTGTCCTCCCAGCCCTCCTCCTGTACTCTATTGTCCTCCAGCCTCCTCCTCCTCCGTCTCCGCCCTCCTGTATCCTCCTGTTCCTCCCAGCCTCCTCCTGTATTCCTGTCCCCCCTCCTCCCCTCCTTGTTTCCCCTGCCTTCGGTCCGTCTAATCTCTTCCCCCCTCCCCTCCCTCCGCCTCCTCCTGTTCCCCAACCTGAGTCCTACTTTCAGCCTTAGCACCTCCTCATCCTTGTTTCCCCTGGTCTCCTGTCCTCCCACCTCCTCCTCCTGTCCCCAAGGATACAAAATTATAGTTTAAAATGCTTTTATACTTTCAAAATAAAACCCTCTTCATTTGCCATCTTCTGATGCCAATACTTTTTAATACTTCAGTGTACGGAGCTGTGTTTGTGTCATTTCTTGCGATATTAGATACATTTTCAATGTTACCATTTTTAGGACAGTACGGCCTTTAGAACACTTTTTTATTACATCTTTTATATTTTTGCAAAATGGCAAAAAAGTGAATTTTTTCACTTTGGGCGCGCCATTTTCCTTGCTATTTTTTTGGGTTTAAACGCTGGAATAACCATTATTATATTTTGATAGCATTTCAGACACGGTGGAGAGGGGGTAATGCAACCATCGGACGGCACCCCGTTCCCCCGGATCGCGGCTGGTACCCGCGGTCACTGTTCTGCTAGCGTTGTGTTATGCCTCGGCCTGATCTCATATGCATTTCCAGAGACACGGATGCGATTGGGTTACGATTTGCCATCAGTTTCCTGGGAAACGCATATCGATCGGGCGGAGGTTGACCCTAGCAGAACGTGACCGCAGCTTCAGGGTTTACACCCTCTATCGTAGGAATCTCGGATCGCGGTGTTTAGTGATCTGGCACCTGCTCTGTTCAGCGCTGCTGACAAAGCGGATGTAGTCAATACGTCACCCTGGAGCAATCCCTTGCCGCCCTGTGACGTTGTACTATCATCCAGTTGGAAAGGTTTTAACCCCTTCAGGACTCACTGTTTTTGGCCTCTAGGATACGGCCAACTTTTTAAGAAGTTTGTTAACCCTTTAGGTTTTTTAATCGGGTTAAAACAAAATGGAGGTACAGTCTACAAATTAAAATATTTTTTCACAATACACCATTTTGGTTGGAAAATCAAACATTTGCAGTGGGTTAAGAAAAAAGCTCCCACAAATTGGATACCCATTCCTCCCGAGTGCACCGATACCCCTAATGTGGCGTAACCCTGCTGTATGGGGCGCACGGCGGGGCACAGAAGGAAGGAGGCGCCATCCAGATCAGATTTGCTATTCACATATATAATTTGGTGAGATTTATAACTTCTTTGTTGGTGGAGAATGAAATCGCATCAATTTTTAGGAACATTTTTTTGGGGTTTTTTTTGGCCATACTGTAAAAACAGTATTTATTTTATTCTATGGGTCGCCACGATTCCGAAAATACCTCTTTATATAGATTTTTATTTTTTTTCCCTTGTTACTGAAAAAAAAATCTTTGGCAAATGTTGTTAATTTAAGCATCACCGACTTTCATATGCATACTTTTTATTTTTTCGCCTCACAAATCTGTTTAAGGGCTTTTTTAGCGAAATGATTCTTCTTTTAGTGGTCTTATTTAGAGTGCATAACTTTTTTTAATCACTTTAAAGCATTTTATAGGGTATTAACTTAAAAAAAATTTTTTTGAGCGTTTTGTTGGGGTTTTTTTTTTTTTACGGGGTTCATCTTTGCGAATCTAATAAACGATTCTGTTTTAGTTATCAGATTGATACGGATGCAGGATGCCAAATATGTGGGGTTTTAATGTATTTATAAATTTTTACGGAATAAAAACTAATTTGGAAAAAATCTTGCACATTTTTAGCATCACCATCTTTTCATATGCATACCTTTTTACTTTTTTCGCTGACAAATCTGGTTAGGGCTTATTTTTTGCGAAAAAGTGGTTCTTTTTTTTTTTTTTGTTATTTTATCAATTTTTTAGGCATTTTTTTAAAAGGTATTAATTAAAAATTATCTTTTTCGGAAGTTTTTTTTGCGTTTTGTTTTCTCTCCGACATTTACCGTGCAGGTCCAGTAAACGATCTTTTTACAGATTGTTACGGACGCGGCAATACCAGAATAGTGTGTGTGTGGGGGGGGGGGTGTTGTGTGTTTTTATACTTTATTAATTGTTTTTATGGGAAAGTGACATTTTAGGGGCAGATGCATGCCTCAGACATTTACGGTCAGACCCAAAGGGTCTGACTTCCAGGAGATTGGGCAGCTCCAATGCACATGGCAGTCCTCGGGGCTGCCCAGAGAGGAACAACCTACACACGCCGCAGTCATGCTTGACCACCCCGGTAAGGGGTTAACACCCACATCGGAGTCGTCTCCGTTCGCAGGGTGTTAGTGTGAGGACACTGACAGCCGTTCTTTCTGGTGCCGGCTCTGTTTGTGAGCCGGTCCAGAAGCCGGGACTGCTATACTACGTCCCATTGCGCTAAAGTAATAGACCGCAGGGACGTCTATAAACGTCCTGGTGCCCCTAGGGTTAATAGTCTCACTGATTGGCTATACCCTCTTGGTGTGGGAAGGGCACAAATCGAATGTCCTGGCCTTCGCAAAACATTGGCGATTATTTCGGGGCTGTATGTCCAAAGCTGACATACAGGTCCAATAATGTGTCCTGTACCACACTGACCGTAGCTGTCTCATACTGTGGGGGTTTGACTGTCCTACTACTCATATCCCTGCTGTGCAGATTCTCCTACTGGACTCTGTACGCCTGGCTGGAGTGGGGGTCACAATCACACAAGTGTCTCCTCTCTTGCTTCCACCTCTCCTGCACAGCTTGCATGAGATGAGCTGAGGGTCCTCCAGGGTCCCTGCCGGGTCACACAGCATCCGATCTCCAGGTGACCCCCCCCACCCTCGATGTTCTCCTCACACATCTCGGCAGCACACACGGGGGAGGGCGGCCCGGGGGAGGATGAGGATTGTCCGTGCATGAGCGGTACATCGCATTGCTCCTCTTGCTCTGCTCAGTGTCCCGGCCAGGAGACGGGACAAAGTCTTTGGTCCGGAAAACGTGAAAATCGTGACAAACCTCTTAACTCCCGGTGCGTCGACAGGGCTAAAAATCGTGAAAGTCCCGCCGAAACCGGACGGGGGAGTATTGGTGTTCAGCCTAGCTGTGCGCCTAGCTGGCCACATTGGCAGGGGTTTAGCCACCTGGCGGCCTGGCTGGCCTACAGACGCAGTGGTGTTACCTTAGCTCCTGCCTAGCTGACACAGTGGCAGGTGGTGTTAGCCTAGCCGCTGGCCTAGCTGGCACAGTGGCAGTGGTGTTAGACTAGCTGCTGGTCATTAGCCTTTTTGCACAGTGCAGTGGTGTTAGCCTAGCGCTGGCCTAGCTGGCACTGGGCAAGTGGTGTTAGTCCCCGCGCGAGTCTGGCTGGCACCTGAGTGGCAGGTGTGTTAGCCTAGTGTTGGCTTGCTGCACAGTGCAAGTTGGTGTTAGCCCTATCTGCTGCCTCGCTGCACAGTGGCAGTGTGTTACCTAGCTGCTGGCTTGCTGGGCACAGTGGCATGGTGTTGCCTAGCTGCTGGTCCTAGCTGCACAGTGAGTGGTGGATCCCTAGTTCTGCGCCTAGCTGGCACAGTGGCAGTGGTGTTACCCACTGGCGGGCCTGGCTGGCAAACATTGGCAGTGGTGTTACCTTGCTCCTGGTCCTAGCTGGCACAGTGGCAGGGGTGTTAGCCTGCTGCTGGCCTAGCTGGCACGGGCAGTGGTCCTTAGCCTAGCTGCTGCCTACTGGCCCAGTGCATGGTCTTAGCCTAGCTCCTGGCCTAGCTGGCACAGTGGCAGGGGTGTTTAAGCCTAGCTGCTGGCCTCAGCTGGCAGCAGTGGGCAGTGGTCTAGCCAGCTTGCGGCCTAGCGGCACGTGGCAGGTGTAGCCTAGCTTGCTGGCTTGCTGGCACGTTGCAGTGGTGTTATGCCAGCTGCTGACCCTAGCTGGCACAGTGCAGTGGTGTTACCCGAGCTCGTGCCCTGGCGGCACAGTTGCAGTGGTGTTACCTTAGCTCCTGCCTACGCTGCACAGTGTGCAGTGTGTTTGCCTAGCTGCTGCCTAGCTGGCACAGTGGCGGTGTTGCCTAGCTGCTGGCCTAGCTCTCACTGGGCAGGTGTTAGCCCAGCTGCGGTCTGACTGCACAGCGGCAGGTGTGTTTGCTGGCTTGCTAGGCACGTGGAGTGGTGTACGCTAGCTCTGCTGGCCATGTGTCATTGGCATGGTTTTAGTCCTACTGCTGGCCTGCTGGCACATCAATGGGTGCCACTGTGGTCTACGTGCATGTGTAGCTGCTGCGCAGACAAAACAGCTGGCACAGTGGCAGTGGTATTCACTTAGGCTCTTGCCGTAGCTGCACGTGGCAGGGGTGATACCCGAGCTGCGGCCCTGGCTGGCACAGTGGCAGTGGGTAAGCCTTAGCTCTTGGCCTAGCTGGCACAGTGGCAGGGGTGTAGCCTAGCTGCTGGCCTAGCTGGCACAGTGCATGGTGTTTGCTAGCTGCTGGTCTATGCTGTCACAGTGGGCAGTGGTAGTTGACCTGCTTGCTGGCCAGCTGCACGTTGGTATGGTGTTTAGCCTGTCTGTTGGTCTACTGCGCACAGTGATAGTGGTGTTAGCCTAGCTGCTGTCCTAGCTGGCAACGTGTCAGTGGTGTTACCTAGTTTTTCCTCGCCTCTGTCACAGTGGCATGGTTGTATCCTAGCTGGCTGGCCTACTGCACAGTGGTCAGTTGGGTTAGACTAGCTGGTCTGCTGACAGTGGGCAGTTGGTGGTATCTACTGCTGGCCTATCTTGCACTGGGGCAGTGGTGGTTAGCCCCAGCTGGGTCTGGCTGGCACCGTGCAGTGGTGTTTAGCCTAGTTTGCTGGCTTGCTGGCACGTGCACGTGGTATAACCTAGCTCTTGCCTAGCTGGCACATGGCAGGGGTGATAGCCTAGCTGCTGCCTAGCTGCACAGGGCAGTGGTGTTATCTAGGCTCTGGTCTAGGCTGGCACAGTGCATATGGTGTTAGACTAGCGTCTGCCTAGCTGGCACAGTGGTAGTGGTGTTAGCCTAGTCGGTTGGTCAAGCTGCACGTATAGTGGTGTTACCTAGCTGCTGGCCTTAGCTGGCACATTGGGCAGTGGTGTTAGCCTATTTCTGGCCTACTGCACAGTGGCAGTGGTGTTTAGCCTAGCTGCTGGCCTAGCTGGCACAGTGGCAGTGGTGTTAGACTACTGCTGGTCTAGCTGGCACAGTGGCAGTGGTGTTATCTAGGCTGCTGGCTCTAAGCTGGCACAGTGGCAGTGGTGTTAGTCTAGCTGCTGGCCTAGCTGCACTGGGCGTGTGTAGCGCATCGCGGGTCTGTGGCACAGTGCAGTGTGTTAGCCTAGTTGCTGGCTTCTGGCACAGTGGCAGTGGTGTTAGCCTAGCTGCGGCCTAGCTGGCACATGGCAGTGGTGTTTAGCTGGCTGGCCTGGCTGTGCACAGTGGCAGTGGTGTTAGCCTATGCTGCCTGCTGGCACAGTGGCAGTTGGTTGTTAGCCCATCTGCGGGCCTGGCTGGCACAGTGGCAGTGGTGTTACCTTAGCTCCTGGCCTAGCTGGCACAGTGGCAGGGGTGTAGCCTAGCTGCTGGCCTAGCTGGCACAGTGCAGTGGTGTTAGACTAGCTGCTGGTCTAGCGGCACAGTGGCAGTGGTGTTAGCAGCTGCTGGCCTAGCTGGCACTGGGCAGGGTGTTAGCCCAGCTGTGGGTCTGGCTGGCAACAGTGGCATTGGTTAGCCTAGTTGCTGGCCTAGCTGGCACAGGATGGTTATAGCCTAGCCCTTAAGAATAAAGTGTGGGGCCCCGGCAGCGCCCCTGGAGCTTCTTATAATCTGTCCCTGCATCTAATTCTAGTCCTGGGCTTATACCTGTCATTCCCCTTACTCTGCCGCGAGTCATGGGTCTTTATGATTTCAAGGTATTTTACCACCTACAAGTAAAACTTAGTAGAGATAAAAAATAGAAGTACCATAGGGGTTGCATATAGCGTAGCACTTATTGACAACAATACAGTTGAAAGGAAATAAATATTCTGCTCACCTTATGGGGATAACTAAGTGTTCAACCACAAACTCGAGCTTTGTACTTATATGGAGGCTCCCAGTGGGGCCCGTTTTTTGTAGCTGCAAGGTTGGGCTGGAGCGATGATTAATCCCAACAGGGGAGGTATAAAAAGTCCAAATTGATTATACAAAATCACATATAAACTGTTTGTGAACATGGAGCAATCAGTTAAAATTAACTGGACATGAAACGTTGGCTGAAAACATGCCTCCTATTTAACTAATGGCTAGTTACAGAGTTCTATGTGATTTTTATACACATTTTAGAACAGTGAATATATATGTCTTAAACTTACGACTTGGGCGCTAGGAAAATTATTATTTTGGTACTCCACATTGGGGATTAACATCCCCACAAGAAGCTAGCCTTGTATATAACACTTAAAGTTGTACAGAAATATTTTTCCATCGCTCCTACAATCTTGTCATTTAGAGAAAATTCATTTTTATGCAATTTGGATATTTCAGAGCACCGTGATGTGGCTATTCTTCTGGCATCCACAGAGCAGGCCTTTGCACAATGAAGGAAAACAGTTTGCAGAAAGGAATTGTAGGCAGAAAAAAACGGGTGCAACAGAAAATGTAGCCCCCCCCCTGTGGAAAATTGGGCTAATTTGCATAAAGATAAAAGAATATTTTCTCTAAAATAACAATGACTAATTTATGAACATTTAGTAAGGGGCTCCTTGCAGCCCTGCCCAATTAACACTTTGCAGTTACACACAGTATAGGTAGTATCTGTAATATGGGGCGCAGGAGAATGTAGGAGATGGGCAGGTGATATGGAATGGAGAAAATATAAAATCTTTACAGCATTTATAGATAGATGATAAATCTATAATGCAGAATATAAGTAATTATATATAAATATATAGAGAGATAAGTAGAAGATTGTATTTGTAGAGAGATATAGATAGATATATAGATAGATGATAGATGATAGTAGAAGATAGTAGATAGCTAGTAGTAGATCAATTGATAGCTGAATAGATAATAGTAAGAGATAGATGATAAGAAGATAGACCGATACAGTAGAAGATATGATGGATGATAAATACATCCTCGGCCCACCAATGCAGGGGCCCCATTTGGATAGGGGCCCGGGCAAATGCAGTTTGCCCCCCCTAATGCCGGCCCTGTCTGGAAACCTTATAAAGCTGCTGGTATACAATGCCAGTGTTACTAATGCGTGATTTTGGAGCAGTAGAACCCTCTTAATATGATTTGTAATACTGTAGCTCTATGCCCTTCCTCTTGGTACTAATCAATTCCACTTCTATATGACGTAATGCCTCATTTCATTCCATTATGTCTCTACTATTGGCACATATTTACTTTTTGTCCGGAATTGGTTCATGTTATAGTCCTGAGAATTGTCGATCTCGGTCAGAATTTTTTTCCCGTAAACTTTTTACGACGGCTATAATTGTGGACAGACTGGTGCAAACCTTTAAACAAGACGACTGGGAACTCATTGCACACTGCTCTTCCTAATGGCGACTCCAGAAAGTCGTGTGTGTGATTATCAGCCAGAATTTACTCGTTACAACACTCACATTACCGTAATATTTCTGCTTTCCGTACCAGCCACCTTTAAAAGAATAAAAATATCCGCCATAGCCTTCTCGTTTTTTCGGGATTGCTTTAATAGCATCTTTCACTGCTCAATACTGGGAACAACACAAAAACATAGAATTTAATCACTCTTTTATTGACTTAAAACAGAGTTATTTCCTCTGGCCCCGCGCGCCGATGGTGAAGTGGGAGTGGATAAGACTCTACCGTCGAAGGCAATGGGCCACAAAGCAGATTTACGGCAAAGAAGCGGCGCGTACATAATCTATACTGCAAATTAACACTGACAAAGGGTCTGGTTTAGTATTGTAAACATGCGTTTACTGCGGAAAAGCGCGCCGAACGCGGTGGATAAACGGCCGGCTTTTCTATACACAAAACTATCTTGATTGAAGATATTTTCATGTTTACTGAGCAGGAAGGCGAATGTCAATATCTGCTTTTCCCCAGGAAGATTTCATTCCTCAGAGCTGTGCGCCAAACCTGTATTCCCCAAGATGAGCCGCGCGCAATGAATATGTAAAGGGAGATGGAGAGATTGGGATATTGGCCCCAAAATATATGTGTAGGTGGAAGGAAGAAAGTCATACAGTCTGACGTTCCATATACTTACAACGCATCAATATCCTGATGTGATACAATGTATCTCATGAAAGTTGTATCGCTATTGCTCCACTAAAATTCGCTATGTCGCATGGCTACTTTGAGAACAATGGAGGAGGGGTAAGTTATCTTCCATGGGGAATAAGAACCTCGTCCCATTTCTGTCCTGTTTTTGTGGTCATAGAGCCATATTTTCTATCCACAGGACAAAAGAAGCATTTTCGGATCCGATTTTTTTGAGTCAGGCCAGTAGGACTCCACTAAACATGGGGAGGGGCTACAAGGTCATAGATGTGTCCCTAATAAAAGGAGCATGGATGAATATGCTCGATATTGCCTCAATTCACTTCTATGGGACATTTGACTTCCATAGAAGTGAATGTAGTACTGGTGTGACCTTATGTGTTGCCAGCTCTTGTTCTTGTAAGTATAGTGGCTGGACCCTAGAAATCCGACACAGAGGGTGCGGTCACCGTCGCGTTTACTGCTGCGTTTAAAAACGCATTGCTACAACTGAAGGGAGATTTGCCTAATTAAACAGCTGTTAACACTTGTTTACAAATGCATGTTGCGCGAAATGTTACACATGCGTTAACACTTGTGTTTGTAAACGCAACCGTTAACAGCTGTTTAATTAGGCAAATCTCCTTCAGCTGTAGCAATGTGTTTTTAAAACCATGCAGTAAACGCGACGTGTGACCGCACCCAGAGGATAAAGCAATTTTAAGAACCCCCTATTAACTAACTCAACTCTTGAGTAGAAATGAGCAGATTCAGGTGGTTCCCATGCGCACCTGGACATATTTCCGGATTGGCAGCGTGTACCCCAATCAGAGCAATTGACACCACCCTAGCTACTTGCCATAATGTGATTGGGTCAGGGGGATTTTGCCGGATTGAAGAAGTAGCTTCAGAGCTTGGCCAATAGAATATAAAAAATGTTTGCCCAATATGGCACTGGGGGTGATGGTACACCTGCTGTCAATAAGTTGATGCTCTGAGGCTGCATTCACACCTTCGTTAACCATACGTCAAATGCAAGAACAGATTTGCTTATTACATTGCTGTCAATGTTGCGTTACACAGTAACGCAATGTTAACTAATGTGTTTTGTTAACACTGTGTTAACATGCTGTTTACAATGTTAACACATGCTTTTGTAAACGCAAACAAAACGCAAGGTGTGAACATACCCTCATTTTTCTTTATTATCACATTATATTTAAGGGATCTGCTAGTCTCACCAGTAATGGGATCAATGAAAAGAACAAAACAAAAAAAGGGCATAAATTGATCTCTTTAATATGGTGGATTCACTGTATTGTACAGATTGCCATGGATATAACAATACAACATGTAGAATTTATTCACAGCTTTAAGTGTGTGTTGATTTGATGTCAAACACACAATGCTCTTACATAAGAAATATTTCCAAATCAAATATTATGTGAATAAAAATTTTCTACTATTGCAGGTTGTTAGAGAACAAAAAAAGATCTTGTATTTCACCTGTACTTTTTTACCCTCCTACACTGAGGATCCAGGTGTAGAACCGAATGGGGACCCCCATAGACTGCACAGGGCTTTGCCTATCAAGCGTTCTCCTCCGCTATTGTAAGAGGCCGCCGCTCTGGACTGTGTCTGTTCTCAATGTAATTAGAGCTACAGTGCTTCATTCATTAATGTATATGTTACCATCATTTTGGAGACGGGCTATTGAACTGATGGAATGATACATCTGCGAGCAGCTGCCTGCATTCAGTCGGTGCCTAATTGATAACCCCCTCCCCCCCACCTCTCTATTTCTCGATCTGCATGTAGATGTAATACACGGAGCACAGATAGTGAGGGAGATCAGTTTTCCTCGTATTGGTAACAGTTGTCCCAACTCTTTGAGTTGATTCTTTCTGCAGTGTTCTAGGCTTATGACCTCACCTAGGGCTGATGCTCTGCTTGAGGCTGTGATTGACAAGCCTAGTGCCTCTCTGAGCTGGGTGTGTGCACCAGGTGAATGCCTGACGCCGCCCCCTCAGCCGATTCTTAGTCATCTGCACTCCCATTGGTAACCGTGACACATGCACAGCTCAGAGAAGGCAGCTAGCTTGTCAATCACAGCTTCATGGAGAGCATAGCCCCGGTGCGTCACAAGACCAGACACTACAAAAGAATCATTCAGAGGTTCTGACTCTAGGAACAGAACCTTCCCCCACTTTCGGTCAGACATTGCTAGAACTTAAGAGGGGTTTTCACTTTTTAGCAAATAATGAATATATTTGTTGTGCGAAAGTATACAATTTTCCAATGTACTTTCTGTATCAATTCCTCACATTTTGCTAGATCTCTGCTTGCGTCCTCTATAGAACTCTTCTATGGTTACTGCCAGTGAATAGAATCTGTCCATGGTGATGTGTATTGATTACTGTGACGTTCGCTGATTACTCTCTGATACTAACAGCATCACATCACCATGGACAGATTTCTATTCACTGCAGTAACCTAGAAGAGTTCTATAGGAGGACAGCACAGAGATCTAGAAACTGGAGAGATTGATACAGAAAAGTATATTGAAAAATTGTGTAACTCTCCTCACACAAACAATATCATTATTTGCTATAAAGTGGACAACACCTTTAGTTACACTGACTTCTTCGCCGCTGATAGATAGATTTTCTTGTTGGTAAAGCTTCCGCTTTATTTTCATTTAAGACCAAGTCCTCTGTAGTGATACTCAATGAGTGGGCATAATATCTCTTGTGTGTGAGGGACCTCAGGAGGGGGCATTTTCTATAGCTCTTGATGCTCCGATTCGGGTAACAAGGCCTCATATATTAAGTGCATAGTTGTGTCTGCAATTACCAACAGTTCTGGCTACTGCTATATGTAACAACCAACTTTTACACCTAACACTCTCATCATCCTGCATGCAGTATTTCATTCAATAATTTTAAAGGTTATAGAGGATTCCAGGGTGCTGTACTCACTGGTCTTCCTGGAGCACCTGGTAATTGGTTTTTAAAAATCTTTCTGGTGACCTTAATGGAAATTATGTTTCAGCGGTGGAATTTGTGAACTTTAAGCAGAATAGTGAGTGCAGCTTGGGGCTAATACAGATGTAACTCAGGATCCTACAGGATAAGTAATGTCTGTATGTACACAGTGACTGCACAGCAGCAGAATAGTGAGTGCAGCTCTGCAGTATAATACGGATTAACTCAGGATCAGTACAGGATAAGTAATGTCATGTATGTTACAACATGTGACTGCACCAGCAGCAGAAGTGGTGATTGCAGTCTCTGGAGTATAATACAGGATGTAAACTCGGATCAGTACAGGATAAGTAATGTCATGTATTAACAGTGACTGCACCAGCAGCAGAAAGTGAGTGCAGCTCTGGAGTATAATACAGGATGTAACTCAGACTCTACAGGATAAGTAATGTCATGTATGTACACAGTGACGCACCAGCAGCAGAATAGTGAGTGCAGCTCTGTGGATAATACAGGATGTAACTCAGGATCGTACAGGATAAGTTAATGTCGTATGTACCAGTGACTGCAACCAGCAGCAGAATAGTGAGTGCAGCTCTGGGTATAAACAGATGTAACCTGGATCAGTCAGGATTAGTAATGTCATGTATGTACAGTGACTGCACCAGCAGAGAAATTCGTGCATTCTCATTCTGCTGTTGCTACTGAAGGGTGTGGTTTGTGCGCTGAGCTCCTTGCACCACCTGGTGAAGATCAATCCACCCAGGCTGTCTCTCCTCCCCAGGGAGGGAGTGGGTTTCTGGATAGTGACCAGGCAAATCCCGGGCTTCTGCCTCTCTGACAGGCCGGCGGGGGGCAGAAAGCCAGATACCGGCCAACATGGAGGGGGTGAAAGATCTGCCCGGAACCAAGACGCAGCGATGTGACCATCGCTGGCCACCCCCAACCCAGGGAAGCCGCAAGGTCTCGGTTCACAGAAGATCACAGCAAGTAACATCTCCTGAGTGCTCCTCCTGGAAAGCTGAGTGACTGTGCGGGAAGTGGGTGGTTCAGCTGGAAAGCTGGGTGCTCACGGAGGTGTGCAAAAAGCATGGGGACATCTAAAGGCCGCGGGAGTCTGCTACCATTAGGCCCATGCTGAGTCACCTCCGTGAGTACGAGGAAGCTGGCAAGGCGATGATAGGCCCCAGAGGAGATACGCGGACCTTGGCCTAGCGGGGGTGGCTACACAGAAGAAAAAGTCTGATCTTCTTAACACCATTGACAGATACTTAACGCCAGTCACCGCTCTGCAGGAAAAAACACGGTTTGATCCGGAGCAACAGCGGTCCGTTCAGGGAAAGTTGTGAGAACGACGCAAATTTGATGACATGCGCCGGAGCAGCTGAGAAAGCTGAAGGGGCTTCAGATCCAGGCGATGATGGCGATGGCGATGATGAGGAGGATGAGGAAGACCTGCCGTGTCCGTCTGGTGGCCTGCACCAACACCAGCAGGCCTCGCACGACAGGCTGCCTGCAGAGCAAGCGCCTTTACCATCAGCGGCGGCTCGCCAACCTGGAGGAGGAAGTGATGACAGCGCGCCAGGGGGGGCGCTAATGTCTCAGATCGTCAGCTGAGTCCCCAGTTCACCTCCAGAACTTCTCCTTCGGCGCATGACATGCCAGAACGACACCTAAAGAGAAAGAAGAGAGCCAGGAAGATCAAGGCGTCTCAGGAGGTGATCTGGTGTTTCGTCCCCTCCTGCTCCCTCCGGCGCGGCAGCAGTGCCACCTGTCGTGTAGGCCCCCGTTCCCACCCCAGCACGAATCCTGGCAGTGACTCGGTGCAAGGGGTGCGGGGAGATTGCAAGCCACGTTCACCATGGCGCAGAGCACCAGCCTTGTTTGTAGTGAGCAAGGATGGTGCAGGGAAGGCATCGGCCGAAAGGCCGGACAGTTGAGGGCGATCCAAGTCCTGGTACTGTGCGCTTCCCCAGTGGGAGGGGGGGGTGGCCCGTGCCAGGGGCAGTGGCGGTGGCTCCTGTGGCCCCTAGCGCTTGTGCTGCATCTAGCAGCCGGTGGGCGACGGCAGTGTGATGGGGCTGCTGGGGCTTGTGGTGCGGCCGCCTCCCAAGCGTCCTGTGCAGCCTGTGGAAGGGCGCAGAAAATTTTATTTTGTATCGGTGCATCTGACCTGGAGATGACCATAAGAGACTGTCCGGAGCATAAGGACCAGCGGCCCTTTCATCCGCGAGCAGCGATCTCAAACCTTAGAAAAAACTGGGACAACAAGGGGTTAATGCCAAGGAGGCGAGGGCACAAGTAAGATCGGGGTTGGAGCGCCTCTTCTCAGCTGTATCAGCTAGGAGGTGGCTCTACCCCAGTGCCCAGTGAACGCGATGAAACACCCCAGGTCCTCGGGCCAGCTGGTGTTGTGATGTCAAGGAAGCGAGGCCAGTGATGCAAGGAGACGAGGCAGTAATGTACATAGTGTGGTGAATGTGGGGGTGGGTGAATGGTGGGGGGGATCCTGGTAGGAGTCCTGGTCCATCTGCACCCCCAGTGGTGGCCCTCCCATAAGGAGCTATGCGAGTGTCACCGCTTGGCAAGTGGGGTTCACTCCTTGTCTCCTGGCTCTGGGAATAGCGTTTTGGCAAAGGCGTCTTCTGGAGGCTTCGCAAGAGGGGAAAAGTCCAATCACTGTAGTGGAGAGAGAGGTTGATCTGTCCCTTCTGGACAGACAGGCAGGCCTGGCAGCCTTCCAAGAAAAAAGGGGGGGAGAGACTGATGGTCCTTTACCCACAACTGGGCCCGGAGCTGCCCGTAGGATAATGTGGTTCGTCTTCGCTGAGGGCAGTGACGTCATCCCACCCAGGTCAAGGGTGGTGGAGCTCCTCCTGAAGATGAACTTCAGGGCTGATGACATCTTGTGCCCGGATACATCCTTTATGTACTCCGGAGTTCGATGACGTCAGCTTTGTCCGCCGGAGGGCTTTAGAGCTCTTCTGGTCGAATTATGAGCTGGCAAAGAACAGCCCGCATGGCGAGAACTTTGCTGCTAGGCAAGCAGTTGGTTCGCCAAAAAACATCAAGAAGGTGACCCGTTTGTTACCCGTAACGAGTCACTTCTTGCCTATGGACAGATTGACTTGGCTCATTTTTTATGGTGAAGGGTTGTAAAGGGTACCTCAGAAAAACCGCGATGATTGGCTTTGGTAACGTGGGCTGGACTCTTCGATGCCAGAAGTTGAAGTGGTTAGGCGGCACAGTCGCCCACATTCCTTCTTCAGCCTTTCTTGGGCGGGACAGCCAAGTCCTGATTTGTGACCAGGGGCAGCCGAAGGCTGTCACAGCTTGCGGTAGCACCCCACACACTTTGAAGCCAGCTGCCAGTTGCAAGAAGTGCGCTTTGTGTGGTGGGCTAGGTCCATCTCGGCTGCCTCCTGTAGACAATTAGGTGTAACCTGTAGTGGTGAGCTCGGTACCTTTGTCAGCCGTTTGTCCTCGCTCCTTTGCCAATGCAGGTTGTGACCCAGTGGACGAGTAGCATATGAGTGGTTAGCTTCTGCTGGGAAGGTACCAGCAGAGGTGGAGGTAGTCTGAGGGCCTGTTTGAAGAAAAGTCAACGAATAAGTGCACCACTTCTACAGTTTGAGGCGGCGGTTGAAGACCGGAGACAAAAAGGGACGAGTAATGGGGAAGGCCTCACAGGTTGCTGGGGTGAACCTTTGGTCCTTCTCAGAGGCTGGTCATGGCTACTGAGGCCCCGGGGATGATGAGTTGGATGAGGAGGTATGAGGATGGGGAGCGCGAGAAGGTTCCATGTCTCCACGCCGTCCCATTATGATAGTATGGGATGATGAATAACCGATTGGCTGGAAATAACGCAATCAGAAAAGAAAAGCTCTGCGTCTCTAGGTACCTAAGGAGGAAAACTTCCTCCCTCGGGTTGAGCTTTCCAACCAGTTCCTCACCCTCGATGAGATCGCCTCCTCCGGAAGGAGAGGCGAGGTGGGGTTCTGAGGTGGCGTCGAGCACCCTCAGGGGCGCCGAGTCTCTATCCTCTGGGGAGCCGTGTCCTCAGTGGGGGAGACTTGACTCAGAGTAGGAACAAGGACGAAGGAGAGGGTGGTCCTGGGGGTTCCGTGGGTGGTCAGTAAGAACATGGACACCTCCATTTTCGTTAAAAAGAAGTTGCCCCAATTCTGAAGGGAAAAGGAAAAGGGATCATCTCAAGGACAGTGGAGGGAAGGAGAGGTAGTAAAGAACAAAGCCGTCTAACTCAATCACTCATGATGCGGCAGCCCCACTCCGTTGACACTGGCGTCCATTAAAGTCGCCAAGCATTAAGTCTGATGCGGCTAGATTGCGGCCTTTGATTTTCTCGCCGTGTTGAAGCCGACATTTTATATTTTTGCAGGAGACCAGGCCCGCCAGATTTGGCGTCCGTGGTTAAAAGCTAGAGGGAATGGAGACACGGGCCCCATTGGTCTCTTGCGGCGAGCAAGTATAGCGGAGTGGCGGTCCTTTTTTACCGCACGGTAGAATGCCGCGAGTTATTGAGTTAGAATGGGGAGTGCCTGATCCTGAATGCCTCATGAAGGGACAAGAACTTCGTCTATTGAAATCTCTGTCCGCCATTCCAAGGGGACAGAAGTGTCTCTTTATGAGGATCAGCCTACTTTTTACCAGTCGGCAGGTGGGTCTTTGGAGGGACTTCAATTTGTCAACACAGGTCCCAGATAGGGAGGTTCCAGAGACAATCTGCTTATGATAGCGTCGCTCTTATAGCAATCCAGTGAAGCTCGCCTTGTTGGATTCCACATCCGGCACAACCCCAGGCCAACGCGGGGTTCACCTATTATAGGGGTAATCTGCAGTCGAGAATAGACGGTTTATTTAAAGGAGGAGTCCATCTCTTCAGCATTGTCCGTTGTTGGGTGGATTTCTCCGACACTGTTTAATTGTTGTTTTCTCTGAATTTTTCATAGACCCCCCGGATGGGAAAGAGGCTACTGGCGAAGCCAATTCGTCTCTCCTGGAAGAAGCGGAGGATCAGTACCATCCTTTGAGGACTTTCTTCGATCCAGGTCCATTGGCTGGGCCTTTGGTAGCAGTAACAGAGTGGGGAGAGCTCAAAAAGGTGGTGGCGAGATTCTTTCCGCCAGCCTCTCGACCTCAGGAGTCCTGACAGGTACCACACCTAGCCTGTTCAGGGCCTGAGTGAGACACTCGAGCATCTCGTCTCGACTGGAGGTAGTTCGTGCGGACATCTCAGAGTGAAATCCGTCTTGCTGAAGAGCGTGTCAGTACGATAGACAAACGCACTTTAGTTTTTTAGAGGTGATTAAGGGAAATACCGCTCGCCCGACCATACAATAAACTGCAAGATGTCAGTGAATGGTAAAGTTGTCACAGGACGGGTTACAGTACGGGATCCCTGCAAAGGTCCCGATCAGGGATTCTGGAGGTCTCAGATCCTTCACTCGCACCTCTTGGGCAGGAAGGATCTAGATCGTGATGTGATGTCGTCTTTCCTTTCCTGGCTGAAACTACTGTTGTCCCTGATCCCGGAGTAGACCCCCTCTCTTGATGTGTTGACAGGATATTATGGAAGGAGGAAGTCAGCCGGGCGATTGAATGGTCGCCTCATAGAAATCGCCGGTTCCGTATGGCTTAACACCGAGTTTTATAGACCTTTAAGGACGGGCCTTGGTTTTCCCCCTCTTGACTGAGGTATTCAATGATGGTCTTTCTCGGGCGCTTCTGTCTGGCCCCTGGGCTCCGAAGTCAATGAGGAGGTCTGCCCTGATCATCCTGTCAAAGGGTAAGGACCGATCTCGTATTAAGAACTCTGGCGTCCCATAGCTCTTCTCAATACGACTAGGGAGAAAGGTTTTTGGCAAAGTGCTGTTTAATAATCGGCTAGTGCAGTTTGCCCCCCGGCTCTCGGGGACCCATCCACTGCTCTGTTCCAGCCGCAATACATTTAGTGCTGTGCTTTGGTGTCCTGAGGCATTGGAACAGGGCAAGGGCTGGTAACTGGAAGGGGTACTTGTGCTGTCCTTGGATCAGGCTAAAGCGTTGAATCGTGTTAACCACGAGTAACCTCTGGTCTGTCCTCTGAGGTATGTGGCCTGCCGGGTGGGTTTGTTTAATTGGCTTGAAAGTTTGGTACCAGGCAGAGAGTTTCCCCGCTTGTGAACGGTTGGATTGGCCGCCTGTTGAGGTTGGTCTGGTGTTCGCCGGGTTGTCCTCTGAGCCACTACTGTAACGTTTCGCCCGCGATTGGACCCATTCCTTAGGATGGTTGCTCGTGTCCCCCCCCCCGTTGGTGGAGTCGGGATGGACCGGGCACCCCGGAAGCCACTCTAAGTGTGGTATCGTATGCCGAGACGTCACTGTTTTTGTGTCCCTCGAGAGGGGAGGGCAATGGTGATGTCAGAAGTTGACCCGCGTACTCAGAGGCTTCTGGGTCCAAGATCAACCCGGGATAAGTGTGAGAGTCCTCTGGCTGGGAGAGGGAGGTCCAGGCTTTGATCTCCCGGACACTCTTGCCAGGGCCCCAAGGACTCTGCCAATGTTCTCGGCATCGAATTTGGCCATGGATTACCCCATGCAAAACTGGGAACGCAGGCTTAACGATCGCCGCTCAAGGTGGACCAGTGGAAGGGTTGGTCTTTACCCCATAGAAGGGTAATCTGATCAAAACTTACCTGCTCCCATTTCTGAGATTCTGGGCAGTGTGGTTGCATGTTTCCAAACCCCTCTGGACTCTCGGGTGTACAGTCTGTTTCTTCAGCTGTGTTATGGGGGGGAATATGCCTGAACCTTATCAGGGAGGTTACTTAAACCGCACGAGGAGACAAGGAGGGTTGTGTATGGTCAACCCTGTGTGTTTCTCTAGTGATACCTTTTCTTAAGAATCAAATCTCGCCAACCTCTGGAAAGAGAGGGGGCTCCTCCGTGTTTCGGCCTTTCTCCAGAATGGGAGACAGGAGGACAAGTGAAGGATCTCCGTAACAAACCGCATGGGCATCTTCGGCTTTACGCTACCCCGGTTCTGAAGTGATTCGCCGGGGGGTCTGGGAATGTGGGAGATCAGCATTGAGAACTACTCCTTGACAAGAGGTTCTGTTTGACCCATTTCCAGAAGCCCTCTGGCCTCAGGGTTGCCCAATCGATCTGGGGGTGGGTTTTAGTTTATTGAATTCTATCCGATCCCCTTTAAGTTTTGGGGACTTGACTTGGCGCTGCTTCCATGGAAAGCTGTGGTGTGAGGGACAATCTGAGTGTAGGGGCGCTGAGGAAAAGGGTTTGTCCCGGGATGAGTTCGGTGGCCTGCTGGAAGCACATGGACCACTTCCTGCTTCAGTGCCCCTTTAACACAGAGGGTACAACCGTGTGGGCGCTTTCATCCATTGGCCCGGGTTGGCCGGTCTCCTCCTATGCGGAGTGGGCCTATGAGCATTCAGAGGCCTGGGTGCCCGGACGCTGCCCTTTTCTAGTTAGTCTAGTGGGTCAGGTACCACACGTGGAACGCACCGTTGTTTAGTGTCGCGCAGCGTAAAATCCGCCCGGTGATATGTGGTTAGGAAACATCTGGGTGACCTGGTGAGGTGCGCTCTCTGGAGTATGAGAGGCTGGGCACGGTAGGGCCTCTCTACTCCTTTGGAGGGGTTCTCCTTTAGTGTCCCTTAGTCCTGTCATCTCCGCTCCTTGGTTGGGCTGAAGGCTGACACTGGTAGATTTTTTTGTTTTGTGTTCTGAGGTTATAGTATGTTGGGCTTGCAGGCGCCGAACCTTGGCTTTTGGTTTTTGGATATATCGTGTTTGTTTAATGTGTTTGTATCTTGTGTTATCTTTAGTTTATAGTTTTCGTGTGTAATAGGTGTTGTTGGTTTTGGGGTTTTGGGTTAGGGTTAGGTTGGGAGGGGGTTGACGGGACTTGGACTTACGATCCTGGCACTGTCTGGACTATATAGCGTGAACTTTGTGACGTTAGACCCGTGTCTGGGGGGGGGAGGGTGATGGGCGTGGGGTGGAATTTAGTTAGTTATATTTATTTGTTATTTAATGTTTAATGTTTTTCCGTTATATTCTTGTTATTCTCGTTATTTATTGTGTTATTTATTTATGTGTTAATTTGGGCTGTGTATTTCGATATAAAAAAAAAAAAAAAAAAAAAAAAAATTAGGTGGGTGGGAACGGGTGAAAGTGTTTGTTTGTTTTCATGCTGATTGTGGTGGTGTGTGGTGGCTGCCAGGAGGTTTTGTAAGTTTATTTTCGTTTATATTTGTTCTTTTGTAATTTTTTTGCCGAGAAGTTATGGCTTTATTTAGTTTATTATTGTTATGTTTTCACTTTTATATATAAAAAAAAAGATTACAGGATGTACTCAGAGGATCCAGTATAGGATAGTAATGTCATATGCACAGAAGACTGCACCAGCAGCAGAATAGTGAGTGCAGCTCTGGAAGTATAATACAGGATTTAACGCCGGATCATTACAAGGATAATTAATGTCATGTATGTTACACAGTGTCTGCACCACAGAATAGTGTAGTGCAGCTCGGAGTATAATACAGGATTTAACTCATGATCAGTACGGATAAGTATGCATGTATGGACACAGTGACTGCAGCCAGCAGCAGAATAGTGAGTGCAGCCTCTGGGTATAATACAGGATGTAACTCAGGATTTAGTAAAGGAGAATAATGTTCATGTATTTACACATGCACTGCACCAGCAGCAGAATAGTGGGTGCAGCTCTGGGGCCTAATACAAGGATTTCAACTCGACAGATAACACAGGATCACACCATTGACAATATGTAACAGGGCAGTGCAGCGCTTCTATAAAACTAGAGACAGATAACACAGGATCACACCATTGACAATATATAACAGGGCAGTGCAGTGCTTCTATAAAACTAGAGTCAGATAACACAGGATCACACCATTAACAATATGTAACAGGGCAGTGCAGTGCTCCTATAAAACTAGAGACAGATAACACAGGATCACACCATTGACAATATGATCCTGAGTTACATCCTGTATTATACCCCAGAGCTGCACTCACTATTCTGCTGCTGGTGCAGTCACTGTGTACATACATTAACTTATCCTGTATCCAGTGTATCTTTTGAAGTCACTGTTTCTTCAGCTTTCTCAAAAATAGTGAATAAATCATGAAAAACCATAAACATGTTAACTTCTGAGTTCTTGGCTTGTACTTTCTCTGTGTGATATAAATAACACTATGGTCCTATATTGTGAATAAAGGGGCATTCACAGACCCCAGAAGGCGCACAGAACACGTAGAATATTTTATGGGGTCTCCGGGATTCCAGGGATGTGACTGTCCAGCTCTGGGGTCGGGGAATACAAAGTGTCCAGTGTCCGGCTCGGCTCCTGGCATCTGTATATTGACGGGGTCAGTGATTTATATATATTATATGCATCCCCCGTGGAATATATACTGTAGTTACGCTCCATGCAAAGGATTTCCTGACACTATGTTACCATAACTACAAAGTATACAATGTTCTCTATAAAATAATGGAAAGACTGTGCAAAAAGAGTGAAAGGGATAATAATAATAATAATCTTTATTTATATAGCGCCATCATATTCCATAGCGCTGTACAGATTCTATTCCTCCAGCTCCCCAATTACTCCCCACTATGTTATAAACTTTCCATATATATCTCCCTGGTTTCCAAGCCATCCAGAATTTTTTGTTGATCTTTATGTAAATTAGCTTACTGTGCACTGTGGGCGGGGCCAGAGCGGATGTAGCACACATTGGGGCTCATTTACTAAGGGTCGCGGATCGCACTTTCATTGGACTGTTCACGGTTTTCGGGATTTGTGCTGGGATGGTGTCAAGCGAAATCGGATTTTGGAGTAGCTGCGCTGCTTTCATGCGACAGAAATCGGGGTGTGGCCGTTGGACAATGTGACTGATTCGGACTGAGTGCGGGATTTAACTTACAAATTGTCTTGCAAGACAATGCACTTACATGCACCGGGAAGAAGAAGGTGAACTCCGGGGACCTGAGCGGGGAAGCGACACATGCAGGATATCGGGCGCACAATCTTAGTGAATCGCGGCACAGTGCATTATACACGGACAAGGCACTTTCTGTGAACTCCATGGGACGGGTAAGTAAATGTGCCCCATGGTGCGTTGTGATTCGCCTTATTACATTACTGTTAACATTTGCATTTACAAAACGCATAGTAAACGCGATGTTAACACATGCTTTTACGTCACATTTACCGTATATACTCGAGTATAAGCCGACCCAAGTATAAGCCGAGGCCCCTAATTTTACCACAAAAACCTGGTAAAACCTATATATTTTTTTACTCAAGTATAAGCCGAGTTTGGGTTTTCAGCACATTTTTCGTGCTGAAAAACTAGGCTTATACTCGAGTATATATGCGTATATTGCGTTTTGTAAACGCAATTAAAACGCCACATTTGACCGCACCCTTAGAAGTAACCAATAAATTAAAAAAAAAATGTAAATGCAAAAATGTCTGAATTGCAAACTAAGCAAAAAAGTCATACATAAGTGAAAAGTCGCACGGAACATCTGGAAACTAAAGAGACATAAGACACAAGGTGCAGACCAAGGCGCACTTGAAAAATGACAGCAAAAGTCGCAGTGAAAAGTCGCAAAAATGACAGAAAAATTTATTTGAGTAGCAGAAATAAAGATACATTTCCCCCAATAAGAATAAGTCGTGCTGGGTTGTAATAGGCAGCACAATAAGAGGAAAACGGTTACATCAGCAGGCACAGCCCCGCCCCCTGCTGCACCAAGAGGATAATTTGCATAAAATATATATATTTTTTCTTTTTAAATGACAGATTATTGAGAAACAGAAAAGCTTAGAAAATGTCTGACACAATGATGGTTACACATATAAGGTGATCACGGGGCTGGATTATACCCTTTAAATCACATGTTAAAGATCACACTATATAAAAACAGACGGTCCCCTACTTACGGACACCTGATTTACAGACAACCCATAGTTACAGACAGACCCCTCTGACCTCTGGTCACCTCTCTGGATGTTACTATAGTCCCAGACTGCAATGATCAGCTGTAAGGTGTCTGTAATGAAGCTTTATTGATAATCCTTGGTCCCATTACAGCAAAAAAAAATTATAATATATAATATAATATAAAAATTATAAAATATACAGTTTTGACTTACATACAAATTCAACTTAAGAACAAACCTATGGACCATACGGTATGACTGCCTGTATAGGAATTATTATTATTATTATTATTATTATTATTCAATGGACAACATGTAATACTTCATTTGCCCTATAGGGGCAGCGCAGGGAAATTGAACACTTGAGTTTCCCAAAGTGTTTTCAGTAGTGCAACTTTATTGTCACAAGAGGACGACTCCATTACAGTGTCATTAACCCATAAGGAACCAGATATAATTGGAAAACCCGACATTTTACTAATATAAACGGAACATAAAACAAGCGCAGATTTGTGGATATTTCAGAGGACGCGTGGATGTGCGGTGGATCACATGACTAGCCCCCTTTTATAACTTCCATGTGATTCCCTGAGTGCGGTTAGCCTGCCCTCCAGCATAATCTTACTAGGAATATAAAATGCATGCTTAATGCAAAGCCCCAGCGGATTCCGGCTAATGTGATAATTTCTGCTACTTAGTTTCTGTTCCTAAGAGACCACATAATAGGAAACCAGAAAAGTACATGTTTATTTTCATTCTGGAAATATATTTGTGATACGTCCCCTATTGTCAGCGGCTTGACTCAATCTCGGAAGAGACCCCTTAGCATTTACCTTTAGACGCTCCCTGTGATATACGGACATTTAAAGGGAGGCTTTGGTTTATTTGGATTATTCGGACATGTGTTTCCCATGTATGGGGGGTTCTGCTTTAGGTCTATAGGACTGGAAAGTGCAATGGATCCATTGTAATGCCTTGTAATGAGCACTAATAGTAGGGTGATCCCCAGTGGTGTAACTAGAAGCTGTTGGGCCCCAGTGCAAAGTCTGTGCCAGGCCCCCGACTATAATGTATGGTTTATAGTAATAGTCTTCTCATATGGGAAAGTGACACCATAAGGGCCCCCTAAACCTCTTGGGCCCGGGTGCCACCGCAACCTCTGCACCCCCTCAAGTTACGCCCCTGGTTATCCCATTAAACATCTCCGGAGATCAGAGACAATAGAGGGTTCTCCATGCAGGTCAATCCCCCTACCTTTCAGTACTGGAATATAATGCAGGGGCTTTGGGTGGTTGCCCGGGGCACAAGCCTTCTAGGCTTAGGCCTTAGGCTACAATAATCAGATGTAACAGTTATCACAGGTGTCTGCAATTAAGATTTATTGTTGATCCTGGTTCTTATAACAACCCAAAAGTTTTAAAATCCAATTGTCACAGAGACCAAAAAAAAAATTGGGGTGGGGTTACAATTATAAAATATACAGTTCCGACTTACATACAAATTCAACTTAAGAACAAACCTACAGAACCGATCTTTTATGTAACCCGAGGTAATTCTAGGTCATTGTCCGTTGAATGGAGGCAACAAAGACATGATTCCAATCTGGAGGACCCAACACATCCATTGTTTTTAATGGATATCGCGGGAGTACAGGTAACTAAGGAAGCATTAGCTGGTGCGATCTCACGCTTCCTTAGTTACCAGCCAGTGCACTAAAAGAACTGAAAGCCGGAGATTACAGGTAACTAAGGAAGCGTGAGATCGCACCAGCTAATGCTTCCTTAGTTACCAGCCATCCGTGGGCTGTACTAAATTGTCAGGAGTTAGTGTACATCTACAAAATATACCAGTTCCGACTTACATACAAATTCAACTTAAGTACAACCCTCCAGTCCCTATCTTGTACGTAACCCGGGGACTGCCTGTATACCATGGAAATCCATCCTGATAAACCAGGGACATTACTCATAGATCCAGGCACCGGGACTGTGGTATCTTCTGATATATGTTATCCATGACCTCCCTTCTTCTAAAATCAACCTTTAAAATTATTCTAATGAACCTGAAGGGTTCCTGGAGGTGTTACCAGAGCACCTCCGTGCTGCAGGTTTTACCAGGGTTACCTGGAGCTGTTACCAGAGCACCTCCCCCTGCTCCATCAGCACTTCCCCCTCTCCCTCAGCCTGTGTAGCTACAGCACAGAGGGGCTCTGGTAATGCACCCCATATGCCTTCTAGCTCATTAGCATTATTTTAAACGTTGATGTTAGAGTGAAGGAGGAGATGGATAACAAATATAAGAAGATTATAATCACACAGGTGCAAATAATAGACTCAGGGAAGGCGCAAAAAGAGCTCAGAGAAGGGGGAAATAAGATAAATGACCCCCAATAACCTATTTATTGTATAATCCTTATCATATATATATATTGTACATGGAGCAAATATATAATTGGGCTCTTTACATCGCACTTATGTGTATATTTTATTATGATCTTTCTTATGGGCTGCGCAGCATGTGATGTAAAGCAATGCTATATATATACAGTATATACACACACACATATACATCTATACATATAATATATAAGCGTCTCCTGTTTGTGTGGGGGAGGATAAGCCAACAGCATAGACATGAATCATTCTCAGTAATTTCAGTGTTTCCATGACATCAACGGGCACAAGTCCAAAGCTCTGTACAAGTCTGGAAGGTACCAAAGAGGCACAGAAGCCGCGGGAGCTTGACTTTTTTTTTTTTTTTTTTTTCGGAAGGATTATGCTCTTTGTAAAGATCTCATCTGCAGTTTCCTCTGTTACCATCAAAAAAAACTCAGTTTACCCCAAATCAAACGATACAGTAGGAGAATGTCAGGGTAAACTTTTCCCGGTTCATCCTCAAATCATTCCCCCTCTTTTTTTTTCCTTTTTTCTGTTGGCTATTGGAATGCAGTTTACGTCATTTTTTTAATTTTGAAATTTTTTTTTTTTTAATTCAAAAAATCCTATAAAAATTCTATAAAAAATCATATAAAATCCTATAAAAATCCTATAAAATCCTCTAAAAAATCCTCTAAAAAATCCCATAAAAATCTTATAAAATCCTATAAAAATCCTATGAAATCCTATAAAAATCCTACAAAAATCCTATAAAATCCTAAAAAAATTCCTCAAAAATTCTTCTAAAATCCTATAAAAAATCCTATAAAATCCTATAAAAAAATCCTATAAAAATCCTCTAAAATCCTATAAAAATCCTATAAAAATCCTATACTTCCCGCTCCTCAAATCTCTGATCCTGCTAAGAGGAAAAACTTCTTTGACTCACTTCTAAGGGATCTGTGCAGGTTATTTATTAGATATGTCAAATACAATTTTTTTTTTAGAAGAATTTACCAAATTGGGCAATTTTTTATTTTTTTTGCCAGTTGCATCGCAAACCTATGCAGATCGGCTTGATGTTGGCATTTGTGCAGAGAGACCCAAAAAAAAAAAAAAGTGCATTGTCTAATGCAAACGACGGCTTTTGTTTGCTGCTATATTGACGAAGCCCTTATTTTGTTAACCCATCGCTCCCCATAGTAAACAAAAAAAAAAAAATGGCACCCCTTCCCTGTATACATCCCCGTACCGGCTGCATTGTCTGGCATTGTCATTGTTCCCAGAAAGCACAAATCTGCGTTGAAGCAAATGGAGGAGGGTTTGCTTTGTTTTTTGGGGGGTTTTTTTGTTTTTTTTTTTTGGGATGCAAATTTTCGACAGAGAGAAGAAAAAAAAAAACAACAAAAACAACAACAACGTAAACATCAAAACGGGACATATTTATTAACAGAAAGGCGACCGGAGTGATATATATCCCAGACGTAATCACTGCGGATTTTTTTTTTTCGAGGACAAACCTCTTGTGCTAGTATGCGGCAGTCGCTGCGGATATTTTTTGGCACGGATACAATGGTGGCAGTGCCAAGCCCCATGGCTAAAGCTACTTAAAGAAGGCGCGCTAGTAGCATTAATTGCTCAATAAGTATACGGCACACACACAACTCCTCGCTTCCTGTTTTTTTTTTGTTTTTTTTACGGAGCCACAAGGAGTTTTTGTTGTCTACGACCACAAACATCAATGTAATCCGAGAGGAAGAGAAGGGGGGGAAAAAAATGGTCTTATGCAAAATTTTCTGCATGAAATTCACATCTGGCGTTCTGTGTGCATGAACCCGAGGAGGCTCCACGGCCCTAATGACGTTTATTACAGATTTTACGAAATTTACAGAAACATTTTTAAACAGGGATCGGTGGGGGGTGTTTGGTACCAGCGCCCAACGTGACAAAAATACACATTTTTTTTAAATATTATTTTTTACAAAAAATAATACAGGCATTCCCTTACTTAAGAACACCCGACTTACAGACGACCCCTAGTTACAAACGGACCTCTGGATGTTGGTAATTACTGTACTTTATCCTTAGGCTACAATAATCAGCTGTAACAGTTATCACAGGCGTCTGTAATGAAGATTTATTGATAATCCTGATTCTTATGACAACCCAACATTTTTAAAACCCAATTGTCACAGAGACCAAAAAAATTTTTGACTGGGGTTACAATTATAAAATATACAGATCCGACTTACATACAAATTCAACTTAAGAACAAACCTACAGAACCTATCTTGTATGTAAACCGGGGACTGCCTGTATGCAAAAAGTGTTAGAAAGAGGTGACCAAAAATCAGAAAATAAAAATCAGAATTTTTTTTTTTTACTAGCCTATTTATGTATCTGAAGGCTTTGGGATAGTCTCTAAATTGAACTCGAGCACATCATGTGCCCCCCCCTTTTTTATCGATATTTCATTTGAGCGGGGGTCCTTCCTGTTTCTAGACATCTGCAATGTGTGTCGTTCTGTGAAAGGACAGGAAGAGATAAAATTATCGAAACAGAAAACCCTCCAGTGTTTAACTCCAGTGGGTGCAACAAAAATTAGAAAGTTAAAAAAAAAAAAAAAGTAACTATAACTATGAAAAAAGTTCAAAAAACGGTGACAAAAAAATGTATTTATTTGGGGAAAAAATACAATGTGAAAATCTAAAAAAAAAAATTAAATAAATAAATAATATCAAAAGTAAAAATTATAATATTTTGATATTAATATTCTTTTTTTATTATTTCAAACAAAAAAATAATGCTAAATGTTGGCTTATTATAAACTTTGAACCACACAATATTTTTTCTCTAGTTTCTGTTTATGGCACGCTATAGGTTAAGGCGAGGGGGGTAACAATTAGGAACAGATCCCCTGTAAAAATCTATGCGTGAGCAGCAGATGTTCAGGAAATCAGAGGGGCATAAATCCAGTTTTGGAGCAGCTCCTGCTTTCTAAGGATGAGATTTTCTTCAAATTATATTAATATGTATCTGGCACCGGGTAGATGGAACACAACAATATTCTGCAAATCTCCGGAGAGGTTAGTAAATTACCGATGAGCAAATTATTAATGCACATAAAAAGGTGCGCTGCTACTCCATCAGATCCACATTATCTTCCACTTATGATTTCCTCATGTTAATTTCAGAGTTTTACGTAAATCGTTGTGTATTTTTCTCCTGTTTAGAGGGCAACTCTAGTTTAGATCTGTCTCCATTTAGAGAAGTCAGGAGCATAATAGAGAGTGTGGAATAGGAGAATTACATTGTAGCTACACAGAGGCCGAAGACTGGGAAATTGTGCGTCAATTTTTAATACTCGGCACAACCGGCGCGTGACCTTAGTAATTCTGGCGCAGCATTCATGGCATGGCCTGCTGTAGATTTCAGCTTGAACCGGTGCCAGATTTTGTGTCCTCGCGGTGTTACTTTGTTTCCTGTCCCGTCCACTTCTTAAGAGTCTATGACTGCATTAGGAATAGTGATTTTTTTTCATGCCTTATACGTAGGCGGTTTGGGTGGTAGTCCGGGGACCCAAGTCTTCTAGGGGGCCCATGGTCTCCCAAACCACCCACCAAATTTTATACTGAGAAAGACCTTTACCCATGATATCCTTGTACATCTGTTCCTGATCTCAATACACATGTACACAAGAGCCATTTCAGAACCTTTGAAGGTCCTCCGAAGGTCTTGAAACCACAGAATGAAAGCAGCAGAAGGGACTCATCCTCCATTCCCCAAGAAGCTTCTAGTACTACATGTAGGAAGTGATTTCAGACTATAATATTCATACAGCCCAGGGAAGTCTTACTCCACCCCTGTATGCCACCATACTTCTGCTTCATTAAGGGGTTCTCCAGTCATAATCATGATCTGTGGGGTTCTCAGTTATGGGACCGCCAGGGATCTTGAAAACGGGGGTCCGTTGTACCCCTTGTTGTGCTAGAGATGAAAAGAACAGTCGGTCGTGAATGCGCCAGCTGCTCCATTAATCTCTATGGCACTGACAGAAATAGCCGAGCGCTGTACTCAGCAATCTTCATCACCGGCAAAGAGATGCGTAGCTCAGCTGGTGCACGTGTGACATTGATCTATTGATCAGTGGCGGTCCCATCATTGAGACCCCCACCGATCAGCAAGTAAGGCCCTATCCTGTGGATAGAGCCTAACTTGCTATGACTGGAGAACCCCTTTAAAGGAAGGTTCATTGAATTCTACCTTCTGCAGGGCCTAAAGGTGGAGCAGGACTCCGGGTTCTAGAAGGTTTGAGGAATACATTGAAGATGAGTCCTGCTCCTGCCTTCAGGCCCCGCACCGTGTATTATCCAATGAATTAGCTCTGCCCAGAGTTTTCCTTTTATAGAGTTTAATTGTAACTCCAACTTCTAATTTGATTACGTTGTACACTCTAGTCATAGATGTAAGACTCTTGGAAGGAGACAATGGGCCTCACAGAGATCCTTGATCCGGGTCATGGGCTAACGAGCCATATAACCCCATCCCCTGCGGCTTGGGGTTTTTGTGAAGTCTAAGGCTGAGTTCACACTTGATTTCAGCAGGTTTTACTAAAAGTTCCATTATTGATTATTGATAGTGGAAAAGAACTGTGCAACAACTTGTACCATTTATCCACTTAAAATATAGAAATAGTAAAAGAAGATCTTTGAAGACTATGGGGGAGGTAAGAGCATGGGTTCATCTTCAGTTTTTTTATATTATCCTAAAACGGAAACCATGGGAGTCTCTGCTTGGAAAGTTGCATGGGACTTAAAGGAAATCCATCCTGATAAACCAGGGACATTACTCATAGATCCAGACACCGGGACTGTAGTATCATCTTATACTTATTATCCTTATACTTATTACTCCTTCCTTCTAAAAGGGAAATGCTGATGGAGGGGGTTTACAGTGTAACAGCCTGTGAAGCTACAGCATGGAGGGGCTTTGGTAACAGTTGATATTAGAACGAAGGAGGACATGGATAACAAATATAAGCAGATACCACAGTCCCGGTGCCTGGATCTAGGAGTAATGTCCCTGGTCTTTTATGATGGATTCTGATGGGAGATCTCCAATAAGATCTGTGACTAAACATCCAAGAGATTTGATTTACTTTGTTACATCATATGCTGCAATCTACCAAAATTCGGAAGCATAACTTGTGATGTCCTGGTCAAAATTTTCATATTGTACGTTAGCCAAAAGGGGATAAGCTTCAGGCTGCGTTCACACGTTCAGTTTTTCAGATGCAGTTTCCAATGTCCAAACCAGGAGTGGAGGGAAAAGAGTTGAGCTTTCAAAACTGCATGTGAAAAACTGAACGTGTGAACGCAGCCTTAAAGGACACCAGTCATCAGGTCTGTGTCACTAGTCCTGTCACCTCTACCTGTTGGAGCAGCTCACAGGGATCCCATCCCAGCCTTTATCTAGTTATTTCATACATTATTCATTGTAAAATCATCTATTTTTTATCATGTAAATGAGGCTGGTCACATGGTCAGAGGCAGTGATGTCACCCCTGTTACCCCTCCCCTCTCCTCCCCCTGCTCATGTCTGTGTGTAATGTATAGTAAAGCATTGCTGGTGTGTGTGCTGCATCTGCTGACATGCTGCATCCTCCTAATATACAGGTCAGAGACACAGACATCAGCTACACAAGTACCTGACATGTTCTGCTATAACATGGCTGCCTGGAGCTGCTGTATCTCTCCTATACACACACACACATGCACACACAGGCTGCAGGGGGTGCCGCCACCAGGAAGCACATCATTATACAGCCTCACATCATTATACAGGCTGTCAGTCATGTGTATAGGAGTATCTCATACACACAGAGGCTGCAGGGGGGGCCAGCACCAGGCTGCCAGTGATGCACTGGGGGTGTGGCTGTGCCTCCCACTCATGAATAAGCTGGACAGCTTGAATATGCTAATGTCACTAAGGTAGTGCGCCCGATTTCCACCAGGTGTCGCTGCTGCGCTGAAGTCCGCCGGAGTTCACCTTCCTATTGTGGGTGCAGGTAAGCGCGTGTCAAGAGACACTTTTTAAAAAAAATTCCACAGTTTTTCCAAATTCTGTCGGGTTTTCCGACGGCCACGCCCCTGATTTCCATTTGCATGCATGCCGGCACTGAAGCGCCACATTCCGATCGCTCGCGTTAAAAACCCGGAGCAATTCATGGAAAAACGGCAAAAAACGGTAATATTCGGACGAAAAATAGCGATTCGGGCCCTTAGTAAATGACCCCCAATATGTCACCGAAAATTCTCATAGACTTTCCGTTTGGGTGTAAGACTTCTCCTCCCAAGGTAACATGGGGCACCTTCTCCTTCTTTTATGCACCGCAAGCAAAGCCACAAACTGGATCTATGATGACAAACTATCCGTGCCATTGTCCTACATACAAAATAAATCACTGGAGTTCTGGAAAAGTCCCTCATCCTTCTTATTGTTCTTTCCGGACCTGGGGAATAGTCACATCTGAAGAATCTTACAATGGACAATACTCCCGGAATATTAGACACATTAATAACAACATGATACCGACTTTTAACACATTATCATTCTGACCTACATATTTTCTTTCATGTAAAACCTGTTACATTAGACAAGTATCAGAAATAGTGCCCCCCTCTTGTCCAAAGGCTGCTGCTGGTATTGCAGTGGGACTGAGTTGCAAAACCAGAAACAACCAAACAAGTGAAAAAAGTTTATTTTAAGTTTTTGATTTGAAACTTTAAACATCCACTAAATACAAGAGCAGGTAAGTGCTATCCAAGTGTCCCCTCCCAATTTGTATAGATTGGTGCTGCACCTTATGGGACTACTCTGCAATGGATTATAAAATGGGCAGTTTGGGCGGCCGCCTGGGGCCCATAGATTCTAAGGGGCCTGTGACCACCTGAACTAATCACCTGTAGAGATAATAAACAGAAGGACCTCCAGCCATGAAATCCTGAAGCTCACATCACATACAGATTGCATACAAGGGTCCTTCTAGGAGCATTGAAGGTCCTCCAAAGGTCCTCCAGCTGCAGAAGTAAAAGTGGACAGAAAGGACCCCCCTCCTTTCCCAAGTAGCGTGATTCTAGTATCATATGAAGGAGGGAAGTGCCATTAAATAATTAGATAATAATAATTAATAATGGGCCACAATTTTTTATCCACCCCTGCAACTAGTGAAAAGTCAGTACATATATACTGAATATGTTGCTATCAGCAGGGCCACCACTTTGAAGTTTGGGCCCCTAACTGGCTGATAATACTGCCCTGTATGGACAGTAAGTTCTGTTGATCTGGGAAGGGAGGAGAGTTTTTTGTGACTTGGGGCCCCTTCTCCTCAGGGCCCCTTGAACACAATCACACCAAACCCCCCCCTTATGGTGGCCCTGGCTGTCAGTATTTTTAACCTCAGATGTAAAGATGCTAATTAGAGGATAAAAAACTGATAGTAACTGCTATGTGTGAACTGACCCTTAGCGAACAATGATGACTAATAGCAAATGGGGATACACTGGACCTGTGTTCTTGTAAACAGTGGGGGTCCCAATGTTTGGAAACCCCCCTCTGCATGATGAGACACTTATCCATATATCTGTGTTATATATACGTCTGTATATAGAACTGTATGTGTGTATATGTGAGGTGTATATGCACTAAATGTGTGCACATGTGTATAAATATGTGTATATACAGTATATGAGTATATAAACGTTTGTCATTGTAACTCACATTTGTGTATATTTTTTTTATCATTCATAAGCCTTCTATGGGGCCCCGACTCTCCTAGTTACGCCCCTGAACAGGCACAGGCTATAGGTGTATCTAAGCAGGTATGTCTCTCTTAGGCCCACTGCTCGTCCCGCCGCGCCCCTTTTCAGGCCCCTCCACACCCACTTAACCTGTGGTTGGGAATTGCACCTTTTTCAGGATTTAAACGCTAGAAAACTGCCCTAAATCTTTGTCTCCACCATTTCATGAGGTTATCTATCCATGTATCCATCTATGCTCTAAAAAGTTGGTAAGCCACCGAAACGTCGCTTAAAGGAATAAAGAATGACGCTTTACTTCACTTCTGAGATCTGCCTTTTCCGTCAATTTATATACATTAGCCCGGGCCAGGGGCTATACGGCTTATCTCCCACCAGCAGAGAGCTGCTCACTATCCATCTAAATTTTAAGAATCAAAGAAAACAGAAAGAAATCTAAAAAAAAATCCAAATAAAAAAGTCCTAAAGAAGATAAAAAGAAAAAAAAATCCAAATGCAAACAAAAAAAACCCCAAAAAATTCCTAAGGAAAACAAAAAAGCCCCAAAATTCTAAAATAAAACAAAAAAATCCAAATAAAAGTCATATAATGTAAATACTATGTAAAAGTATGTGACACCGGTAAAGCTGCCGACCTCCTAATAGACTCTAGTCAGGTAGCCGGGAGGAAGCTGAACTTCTCCACGAGTAAACATCCACCAAATAAAAATGCCACCGGGGTAAACAACTTCTTCATTAAACATGATAGGAGCTTCCTGTTAACATTAATGGAGCCGTGTTAAATAAACACAAGTTCCATGGAGTAAACCACAAAGCATCGATACAAGCAACAGGTCACATCCGAGATACATCCCTCATCATCATAACATCTTACCCACCCGAGAAAGGATCATCAGGCTGGAAGTGGTCCCAAAATCCATGGATTAACCTTCCGTTACATTTAAAGTAGGAAACGTTTTAAATTGTATCAACTCTGTGTTCCAAAAACAGCAGCACATCTGTCCATGGGTTATGATCGGTCTCAGCCGATTCAGCCCCAATGTTATAAATGGAGATGAGCTGCAATGTCAGACTCGACCAGTGAAGCAGGGTGGCGCTCTATCTGGAAGGAAGTAGCCATATTATTCTATTATAACTATTAATATCAAGTATCAATTTTTTTTTGGGGGGGGTCAGCAAGCTAAATGGTCTAATTATCCATCTGAATATGTCTCCACAATGTTTTTGCTTGTGATGATAGTGGGGTGTCCCAATATCTCAAACTTTTCTCATTGCTCCACCAAGATGTTCCACTAAGGAAAAACCCCCAACTTTAGCAATAACCAATCCATCAATCAATGAACATAAATATAAGCACCATGACTACTGAATAACCCATACTTGATCTACAAAGAAGCACTACAACACCGGCGCTTACAATCTAGTTCCAAAGAAACAATGCAGCTATGCTTGGAAGTGATGATATGCCCCTCCCCCAGAGCCCGTTCTAACCATCTTCCAGTCTATCTGAGATTACATGAAGAAATAGAAGTACTGGAGCAAGTGGAATAACCTCCCTCATGAGTTCCAACATCCACAGAAGAGCTAAGCTAAGTTCTCCAAGATGTCTGGAACAACCTCCCTGCCGAGATGCCCCATATACAATGTCTAAAAATTGCAGTGTATGTGTAGTAAATAACGTGTCCAAGATGTTGGGAACAACCTCCCTGCCGAGATGCACCATATACAACGTTTAAAAAGTGCAGTGTATGTGCAGTAAATAAGTTGTCCAAGATGTCTGGAACAATCTCCCTGCCGAGATGCCCCATATACAACGTTTAAAAAGTGCAGTGTATGTGCAGTAAATAAGTTGTCCAAGATGTTGGGAACAACCTCCCTGCCGAGATGCCCCATATACAACGTTTAAAATGTGCAGTGTATGTGTAGTAAATAAGGTGTCGAAGATGTCTGGAACAACCTCCCTGCTAAGGTGTCCCATGTACTAAGAAGTGCAGTGTATGTGTAGTAAATAAGTTGTCCAAGATGTCTGGAACAACCTCCCTGCTAAGGTGTCCCATGTACTAAGAAGTGCAGTGTATGTGTAGTAAATAAGTTGTCCAAGATGTCTGGAACAACCTCCCTGCCAAGATGCCACATGTACTAAAAAGTGCAGTGTATGTGTAGTAAATAAGCTTCTGCTGGAGGATCATAGCTTTCTCCTGTAATCCCTACTCAAATAAAGTAATTGAAAGAAGAAAAACACAACCCCCCCAACAATCCACACAAACACATTAAAATATTGTCATAGTCCCCTGGTTTGTCAGAGACTATACACATCGCATATTCAAACAACTGTAACACTGTAACAGGCTACACAAGAAATGGATCAACATGAAATCTACCACCAGGATGAAGGAAACCAAGCACACTTACCTGCTGGTGTGCGCCCCCCTCGGCAGAATACAATCTTCTTTTAGTTTCTTATGCCCTTCTATTTACAAATAAAAAGGCTTTAAAGTTATGCAAATGATCCTCAGGGGCTCTGGGCTCCATAAATGTTAATTGAGCTTGGAGCCCCTTAGATGAATTTGCATAATTTTTAAAGCCTTTTTTTAAGTAAAAACTAGGGCATGAGAAGCTAAAAGAAGAGAAGATCCTGCCAGAGGGGACGGACACCAGTATGTCAGTGTGCTTGGTTTGCAATCCTCCATCCTGGTGGTAGATATCCCTTAAATGTTGTGAAAAAAAATTTAACATTTTTAAATTTCTACCCCAAGTAAAGTAAAAAATAAATAAATAAATAAATAAAACCAATACCATTTTAAATTATTGAATTGCCCTATGTGTCACAGGAAAAAAAAAATACTGTATATACTCGAGTATAAGCCAATCTAGGTATAAGCCGAGGCCCCTAATTTTACCACAAAAACCTGGGAAAACCTATTGACTCGAGTATAAGCCGAGGGTGGGAAATACATTGGTCACAACCTCCCCATTTATACAGCCTGCCGGACCCTGCCCCATAGTATATAGCCAGCACCTGCCCCCCAGTATATAGCCAGCACCTGCCCCATAGTATATAGCTAGCACCTGCCCCCCAGTATATAGCCTGCCAGCTCATATCCCCCAGTATATAGCCAGCCTCCTGCCCCAGTATATAGCCAGCACCTGCCCCATAGTATATAGCCAGCACCTGCCCCCCAGTATATAGCCTGCCAGCTCATATCCCCCAGTATATAGCCAGCCCCCTGCCCCAGTATATAGCCAGCAGTGGGGGAAGCCGGAAAGGTGACTTTTGAAATATTTTCTTTTACTCAAGTAAAATGGGTTTTCAGCACATTTTTTATGTGCTGAAAAACTAGGCTTATACTCGAGTAAATATGGTACAACAATTACATTTTTTTTTTAATATTAATAATAAAAAAAGTGAATGCCCCCGTATTCACAAAAACAATACAAAGTCTGTGGCTTTTTTTCAGGCCGGGTTGTTAAGGGGTTAATAATGCGGAGGATTGCTGTGCTATCACCTTCGCATCTGTCTCGCTAGAAGGGGAAGGGAAACCGTAGCGCCGTCTCCATGAACACCTTGTGTCACGTCTTAGCATGTATGGGTCACGCCCCGGTGAAGCTCCATGGCTCGGCTCGTCGGGTCTGTGCACCACGACCGCCTGTAAATCGCATGTTCGGCACAATGTACCGGGAGTGCACATTCAGGCTAAACTAAGCGATTGTGACATGTCGTCGACCATGGCCAATGACATGGATAATACGTCTTAACGCGGGTAAAATCTCGTGGCAAATAGGTCACTCTCTTCGTGGGGGAAGGCAAAGCTACGTCTCCCGCTTTGCATTTCCACCACGATTCTTCATTTTTCAGCCCGGAGCTGGAGAGTGAAATGCAAGAACGGAAAACCCACTGCTCAAAGCTAAAATCTGCTTCCAGGACAATCCATTATATCTGACAAGCTAAATGTTCCATGGTGCACCATATGGCACCGGAGCAGGGCCCAACGATGGAACAGAGACATTCAGCAAATGCATCACTATTATGGAGTTTGGCTCCAGACTCAAGTTTCATTTACTTTCTTTCATATTTATTTGCTCCTTACAAATACTTAACCTTTAAATCTACAGCCAAAAAAATGCCAAGCGTTAAATCCTCCTGGCAGGAGGAGTAAGAAGGATTCGTACGTGTGCCGCCATCTACACAAGGGAGAGGAGCGAGTCTCCGCTGTCCCCATCTGGAGGCATCAAAGGATTTAGAAATGACTGACAAATATAACAATCCCGGAGCATCTTATATAGCAGTTATATATAGAGCCGCTCCTCTGTTATTCCTTCTGGAGATAGAGGAGGAAATAGACAACTGGGCGTTACTGTAGGAATTTGGGGATTAGACAACAGGGATATAATTTTTCTATCATATTTTGTTGGATTAATGTATAATGGGGCACTGGGCTATTATAACACATTGGATACCATACAAAGGAATTGACCCCCAAGAGAAAATCATATAAAACAGAATGAAAGTATTGTTCTGTGTCCATATATACAGGATAGGAGTAGTAGTACTGTGCTGTGCTCATATATACAGGATAGGAGTAGTAGTACTGTTCTGTGCCCATATATACAGGATAGGAGTAGTAGTACTGTTCTGTGCCTATATATACAGGATAGGAGTAGTAGTACTGCGCTGTGCCCATATATACAGGATAGGAGGAGTAGTACTGTGCTGTGCTCATATATACAGGATAGGCGTAGTAGTACTGTGCTGTGTCCATATATACAGGATAGGCGTAGTAGTACTGTACAGTGCCCCTATATACAGGATAGGAGTAGTAGTACTGTCCTGTACCCATATATACAGGATAGGAGTAGTAGTACTGTGCTGTGCCCATATATACAGGATGGGAGTAGTAGTACTGTGCTGTGCCCATATATACAGGATAGGAGTAGTAGTACTGTGATGTGCCAATATATACAGGATAGGAGTAGTAGTACTGTGCTGTGCCCATATACACAGGATAGGAGTAGTAGTACTGTGCTGTGCCCATATATACAGGATAGGAGTAGTAGTACTGTTCTGTGCCAATATATACAGGATAGGAGTAGTAGTATTGTTGCTGAGCCCATATATACAGGATAGGAGTAGTAGTACTGGTGCGTGCCCCCCATATATACAGGATAGGAGTAGTAGTACTGTGCTGTGAAATATTTACAGGATAGGACGTAAGTAGTACTGTGCTGTGCAAATATACAGGATAGGGAGTAGCAGTACTGTGCGGTGCCAATATATACAGGATAGGCGTAGTAGGACAGTGCTGTGCCCATATATACAGGATAGGAGTAGTAGTACGTGCAGTGCCCATAAACAGGATAGGAGTAGTAGTACTGTGCTGTGCAAATATTACAGGATGGAGTAGTAGTACTGTTTTTTTTTTTTTGCTGTGCCAATAATACAGGATAGGAGTAGTAGTAATGTGCGTGCCAATATATACGGGATAGGAGTGAGTAGTACTGCTGCTGTGCCATTATACATGATAGGAGTGTAGTTACTGTTCTGTGCCAATATATACAGGATAGGAGTAGTACTACTGGTGCTGTGCTCACTATATACAGGAAGGAGTAGTAGTACTGTGGCAGTGCCATATATACAGATAGGAGTATAGTATGGTGCTGGCACATATATCAGGATAGGAGCAGTACTACTGTGCTGTGTCATCAATATACAGGATAGGAGTAGTAGTATGTGCAGTTGCCATATATACAGGATAGGCGAGTAGTGTACTGTGGCTGTGCCAACGATATTTACAGGATAAGGAGTAGTAGTACTGGTGTGCCCAATATTCAGGATAGGAGTAGTAGTACGTGCTGGGCCAATATATACAGATAGGAGAAGTAGTCAGTGATGGTTGCCCATATAAACAGATAGGAGTAGTAGTACTATGCTGTGCTCATACATACAGGATAGGAGTAGCAGTTACTTGGCTGCTCATACATACGGATAGGAGTAGTAGTACTGTGCTGTGCTCATATCTACAGGATGGAGTAGAAGTACTGCGCTGTTGCTCATATATACAGGATAGGAGTAGTAGTATGTGCTGTGCTCATATATAAAGGATAGGAGTAGTAGTACTGTGCTGTGCCACATATATACAGTGGATAGAGAGTAGTAGTACTGGTGCTGTGCCCATATAAACAGGATAGGAGTAGTAGTATGTCCTGTACCATAATACAGGATAGGAGTAGTGTTACTGTGTGTGCCCATATATACAGAATAGGAGTATAGTACGTGCAGTACCCATATAGACAGGATAGGAATAGTAGTACTGTGCGTGCACTATATATTACAGGATAGGTGTAGTAGTACTGTGCTGTACACATATATACAGGTAGGAGTAGTAAGTAACTTGCTGTGCCATATATACAGGAATAGGCAGTAGTACTGGTCTGGTGCTCAGATACAACAGAATTGAGGAGTAGTACTGTGCTGTGCCCATATATACAGGGATAGGAGTAGTAGTACTGTCTGTGCTCGCTACACAAGAATATGAGTAGTGTACTGTGTGTGGGCATATATACCGGATAGGAGTACGTAAGTTACTGTGCTGGCCATATATACAGGATAGGGTAGTTAGTAGTATGTGTTGTACCCATATATACAGGTATAGGATAGTAGTACTGTGCTATACCATATATACAGGATAGGAGTAGTAGTACTGTATCTGTGCCACATATTTACAGAATAGGAGTAGTAGTACGTGCTGTGGCCCATAATACAGGATAGGAGTAGTAGTACTGTGCTGTGCCATATATACAGGATAGGAGTAGTAGTACTTGGCTGTGCCCATATATACAGGATAGGAGTAGTAGTACTGTGCTGTACCATTTATATAGGAATAGGAGTAGTAGTACTGTGCTGTACCATATATACAGGATGTAGAGTAGTACTGTATGTGCTCATTATACAGGATATGAGTAGTCTAGTTGTACTGCTGTTGCCATATATACAGGATAGGAGTAGTAGTTACGTTGATGTACCCATTATATACAGGATAGGAGTAGTGTACTGTTGCTGTACCCAATATACAGGAGAGGTAGTAGTTAGGTACTGTGCTGTGCCCATATATACAGGATAGGAGTAGTAGTACTGTGCTGTGCCCATATATACAGGATAGGAGTAGTAGTACTGTGCTGTGCCCATATATACAGGATAGGAGTAGTAGTACTGTGCTGTGCCCATATATACAGGATAGGAATAGTAGAACTGGACTGGGGATCTGACCAATGGAATACTGTGTGATCTGTAGAGTAGGGGAATCTTAACTGCCTCTAAGTTGGTTTGTTGGGCCTGGGACTTCTCAAATGTCTTAAGCTGACAATCCCAGAAGTCCCCAGCCCTATAGATCATCAGTATGCGGTCTGTGGGGGCACCATCCGACTATTGTAAGTGCTGGAACCCATATAGTATCCAGAGGATAGGTCATCCTTATGGACAGGGTCCAGAAAACTCCCTATGACTATGGGGGTCAATTTGCAGGGTCATGAATATGTTGCAAGGCCGAACCCTGAACGTTCCAGGGTATTTCGATGTAATAGGGAGATACAAATGATATATTCTGTAGGGAGATGAAAGCCAGAACAGTAACCATGACCCTTCCATCAACCATGTAACTCATAGATACAAAGTCTCACGTTGACTCATAGATCCCATTCAGTTTTATTACTTTTACTTTTTTGGATGATATTTTTTATAAAAAAGAATGAATGAAAAAGTTTATACCGGAAATATTCTTTAAATCTTTTTTTTTTTCTCTCCAACCAACCGACCAGATCATTCCCAAGGTTCCCAGAAGTGTCAGGCGGCGGCTAAGAGACCTGTAATAATTACGATAATCAGCAGCCATCACGTATTGGGAATTATTATAAATCAGGACGGAGAGAAGTGGATGCTGGGAGCACAAACAATCAAGTTTAGAGACAAACAACAAAACCCCCACCCGGCCGTTTAATTTGCGTGCGCGGCGCGGTGGCATTTGTTGATAAAACATGTAATGCGGCGGGTGCTGGGAGCGGGGCGCCCGATCACACCTCTCATTCTCATGCCGGGTTAAGATTATATGCACTCAGCGCTGTGTGCAAACACTCCAAGGCATCGCGTGTAACCAGCAGCAGCCACACACAAAGGCTAATTGTGCAGCCCTTGTTCTGTGCATTATTCCACTATAGCGCGGCAGCGCAGTGTCACGTCGCCTTCTGTGTGCGCAAGTTATCCGGACAGTGAAAATCCGGAATCTGATCATCCAGAAATTGCGCAAACTCAATGACCATGTCACATACGGAATATTAGATTTTTTTCTGAGGAGCGTTCGCTTTTTCCTTAAAGGTAACCGTCCTCTAACTGTATCTCCTGTATCTACAGTCCTCAGATCACAGATATTAAAGGGGTTTTCAATGAAAAAAGTTAGGCCCCATCCACGGAATAGGGCCTAACTTGCTGATCGGTGGTGATGAGACCCCCAAAGATCGTGAGAACTGGGGTCCAATATGCCCCCATCAGACCCCTCGTCGTTCCATGAGATGAGTGGAGCAGCCTGTTACTCATGGCTGGGCTTCCCCTGTTCATCTATCTGGAGCTGACGGGGATAGAGCAGAACCTTGGCACAGTGGGTAGAACTACAGCCTTGCAGTGCTGGGGTCCTGGGTTCAAGTCCCATCCAGGTCAACATCTGCAAAGAGTTTGTATGTTCTCTCCGTGTTTGTGTGGGTTTCCTCCTGGTCCTCCGGTTTCCTCCCACAGTCCAAAAACATACTGGCAGATTGATTAGATTGTGAGCCCCATTGGGGACAGGGACTGATGTGACAAGCTCTGTGCAGCGCGGCGTAATCTGTGTGCGCTATATAAATAAAGGATTTATTATTGCTGCCGAGTATGGTGCTTGCCATCTCTGTCAGCTTCATAGGGATTAACGGGGCAGTCAGGCCATGTGCGACCGCTCATCTCGGGGAGAGAAGAGGGGTACATCAAACCCCATACTGGTGACCTGTGGGTATCATCTCTGAGTCATCACTGAGACCCCCACTGATCAGCACATAAGGCCCTATCCTGTAGATAGGGCCTAATTTGTTTCGTGGGAAAACCCCTTTAAAGATGAGATACTTATCTTTAATATGACACCAGTAGCATGTTTCTATGTGCTATAGAACTGAAGCTAGGGGCATTTGAAGTGACACCCCCGCTACATCCTCTAAACTTGACTTATCTTGGCCATGATAAAGCCAATCCAGAGGCAACACCCAGAATCCTCGGCATTGTGGTCCTACAGAACTTAGCTGACTATGCAGTAAGTGTGTTATATATATAGAGCTATATACAGTAATTCCATTTTTTGGGCTACTCAGTGTATTCTCTGATAACACATCTAAAACTAACTTTATCACACAATTGTTCCTTTCAGGGTTGGAGAACAATGGCCTCATTCTCCTTTAGAGGTCATGTTGTATGGCTGCTATTGTTTGGCCTGCTTGCCGTCTGGGAATCCTAACTCCTTTTTTTGTTTGTTGGAGGGACCCGGAATTCTTCAAAATGTCAATAATAGTCTTTGAGGAAGTGAGAGCCGGTATGTAAGCCGTGATTATTCCTGACTCCGCAGTCGTAGGTCACATCTGGAGACATGACATTGGTGGCGCTGACTCAACTTTCATGGCCTGTTTATGACACTGCCAACATGGATGAGAAAGCTTAACGGGAGCTCAGGATCCATACTGGGCAACCTGAGAGGAGCACAAAATAAAAGGAGGTGATCATTAGGATGTAACTAGATTAACTACAACTAAGGGTCCATAAGGAGGCGATCAGTCTATAACTAAATTGACTAAAGATACTGCATAAAATGTGAAGTGTTTCCAAAATCAACATCTTTGTCGAGGAAGAGAAAAGGGTGCAGGCTCTGAACTCCCCTAGAATCCCCACCTGAACTTATCCCCATCCCTACCTAACAGCCTCGCAAACCGTAGTGGTAGGGGACTACTGGTCACCAATCCCTACTCTGAGTATGTGTTCAGAACAGAAGTAAGATTAACATTGAGACAGACCGATAAATATACAGACGCAAGAGAATTGGGGTACAGGCTCAGTGTTCAGGCCAGATTAGGGTTCAGGTATGGTTTAGGGTTTCATATCAGGTGGGGTACAGAGTTCTGGATCAGGCAGGATACAGGCTTGGGTACTGGCTCAGGGTTGTGGATTCAGGATTCCAGATCAGGAAGGATACAGGCTGTGGTGCAAGTTCAGGGTTCATGGTTCCAGATTAGTTTGGGGTTCAAAGTTCTGATTCAGGATCCAGCAGGATGCAGACTCAGGTATAGGTTAAGGGATCCAGATCAGGCTTGGGTCTAAGGTTCTGGATCAAGCTCAGATAAAGGTTCTGGTTAGGAAAACACAGACAGTAGTATTAAAATTCACAAAAGAAAGTATAACCAGCACTGAGTGAACCGAGGACTGGATATATGAGCAGTTCCTGGATGCCACTCTAACAGCTGCCTGGTTTAAGTGGCCATTATTCAACCCAAACCTGATAACCCCCAGATTTGAAGCAAGATGACACCATCCAGCTTTGCACAAAACAACACACCTAGCTTAGCCAAAGGAATCAATCACAGCTCTAGCAGGGAAGCCCTGGTTAACAACCGCAGAACTCTGCAGCCAGAATCTATAAAGAGGGTTCTTAAAACAACAAAAACCATTATTATAAAAGCTGTTCCAGAATTAAGATGTTTATCTAAGAAAAATAAAGAATAAAACTTTATACTGCCATTCAGTAGAGTAAAATCTCTACTCTCCATTGGTTTTTAGTTTGATTGATTGATTTTTCTTCTTCTATGCTTTGCTATCAATCCCATAATGCATCAGCAAAGCACAAGACGAATCAGGACAGAGCCACGTCTGTGCAATTTGATTATTCTCTCTAGTTTCTCCATACCATGAGTATACAGTCAGGGAGGCTGAACTGTGAGCTTCTTATCAATAACTGTATGACAGGAACTTGTCTAGTCATTACTAGTCCCATGTGGAGTTAGTCCCATTATTAGTCCCATTAAGGACCAACCCCCCCCCCCCCCACCACCATTAACATTAATTCGGTGAACCTAAACCTTAAAGGGTCCACTGGTCAACACTCCCAATGTGATATATAGAGATAAAAACAACAAGTATCCCATTATAATGACAAGACAACACAAAATCAAACGTAAGACAAAAAAAAAATACCATAAGCAAAACCTTTGACATCCGACCTTAACCTACTCCAATCTATAGATGACCCACGAGCTGCAATTCCCAAATCTACAACCATGTAGCAGTCAAGGTAAAGATTTTACGTTTTCGTGAGAGCTGACGGTCAGGTGGATGCATTGAAGTCTGGAAAGAATTGTTAAACTAAATTGGGGCACAATGACCCACGGACCAGGATGTGCGTGACATAACGTATTAATCCAGCTATAGCTGCTACATTAACCCCTAGAGGGGCTGTCCTGTTTCGGTATATGAGTTAAAGAAAAGTTATATGACTAGGTAAAATATTCTGAAATAGTAACAATGGAGCAACTATTCTGAGAATTCTGTATTCTGTCATTTCGGCTGCTAACCCCTTCGATGCCGTGGTCAGTGGCGCGATGGCTATGTGTCACCATACGACCATGATGGCTGTCCTCCTACAGAAGGTCGTAGGTCATTGCATAGTGACAATCTTCAGAATGGATACTTTTGATTTAATTTGTTAACAGCATTGAGTAGTCGTAAGCAGGGAGAAGCGGACTCATTCAGTTTCAGCCAAAACCCGAAAGTTCAGCTCAATACCTGAACCCAAGCGCTCACCCGTATGGGTAACACCCGGGAACAGTGGCTGCATCAAATATTGTTACATATGCTTTCATTGCTGCAAGACAATGGAAATCATTCCATAATTTAAATCTACAAGAAGCGTACAGGATTAACAAATACATGTACAGGCGGTCCCCTACTTAAGGACACCCGACTTACAGACGACCCCCAGTTACAGACGGACCCCTCTGCCCCCTGTGACCTCTGGTGACCTCTCTGGATGTTGCTATAATCCCAGACTGCAATGATCAGCTGTAAGGTGTCTGTAATGGAGCTTTATTCATAATCCTTGGTCCCCTTAGAGCAAAATATTTTGAAACTTCAGTTGTCACCGGGGCAAAAAAAAAATTTTTCTGGATCTACAATTATTAAAATATACAGTTTCCACTTACATACAAATTCTACTTAAGAACAAACCTATGGAACCTATCCTGTACGTAACCCGGGGACTGCCTGTATTATGGATTGACTATGGTAGTAACTTACTGTCATTACTGTAGTCTTACAAAAAGGTGGTGCCTATGGGAAAAATCCTCTTTGATATGACAACTGAAAATGCCATGAATGGAATCTAATAGGCTAATGTGATTGGTGGGGGTCCAAATGCTGGGTCCTCCACTGTTCATGAGAACTGGGTCCTGATCTCAATAACTGAAAAATTCAGCAGGTTGGGAATTTGTCCTCTTGACTCCTGTGTACATGAGTTTTGGAAATTGCCGGCACAGCGATCTCCCATCTATGGAACTCCCAACTACTATCATGAGAGTAAAAGGAATAGCCAAGTACCAAGCTCGGCAATTTCCAATGCTTGTGAACTCTGGGGGTCAGTCCTCATGATTGGTGGGTGTCCCAGTACTCAGACCCTGACTATGAATTTCGGGACTACTTGTAATAGGAGTTTTCCAACTTATTGATATTGATGACCTTTATATAGTATGATCCATCAATATCAGATGGGGCCGGGGATCCAAAGTTTATGACTCCTACACTTCAGATGATGGTTTGGCCGTCTCCGTGGTAGAAACAATACAAAGAAACATGAACCCATAGACCCAGAAGAGACTTTGGCTGAGCTCCCATAAACTTAAAGGCAACCAGAATGGGGAATTGGTGGTGGTCTAAAGTGTCGGAGCCCCTTTGACCTGATATTAATGGCTTTTATGTTCAATAGATTTTTATGGACAATTTTTGGAGAAATTTAAGGTACCATTAATGTTTTTTATGCCAAAGGGCGACTTCAACGTCATTGACCGTTTCACTGAAGCTAAAGGACAACTTTGAGCAGCAATAAATTTTGCTTCAATTTCAAAACTTAGCAAGAATACAAAACAAGATAATAAATTGGTTGGAAAATAGGTAAAAAAATTACGTAAATAAATTGCATATCAAGGATTAAAAATGTTTACGCCCCCCCATCGCAACTCGATACCAAAAATGGCCATAAAAATGGCTCCAATGGATGAGCTCGGAGCCAAACATAAGGTGATGTGAATGAATTCCTGCAAGAGAAAAGAGTGAGCGCGCATCTGTTCTGCGTGGCATTCGCCCAAGAGTTCTTAAGGAGCTTAGTTAAATCATCACTAGACTTTACACGTAATCTTCAAGGTTCCTTTCTCTAGTAGTTTTGTGCCATGTGTTTGGCGCACGGCAGATGTGGTAACTTTATTTAAGCCTGAAGTCATAGCCAAGGAATTAAAGACAAATAAGATTTTTAGGTCAATAGGGCAAGAACAACTTGGCTTATTTATCAGCTAATAATACTCCCTTTTTTACAATTTTTTTTTTTTTTTTAGAGTTTTTATAATAGTTGTTTTATCTTTTTTTTATTATTTTGCATTTCTTCTGATAACTCCTTATCGAAAAATTCATGCCTTGATAAAATCCCCATTGATCGACTATTATTCGTGGTAAAATTGGAAAAAAGTATTGAGGGTACACCGGGTGCTTGGAGAGGCGGGTTCACCGGGTGCTTGGAGAGGCCGATTCACCTGGTGCTTAGGGTCCACAAATAGAAGGGGGTTCAACATTCTGGACTAAAGGAAGGTGGGATGTACTAAATTTTTGTCCACACTGGTCAACCCTGCCCAATTTTGGGGGTGTAATTGAAAGGTCTGTGGGTGGATCCAATGATATGTGGGTGGGGCTTAAATATACCAATTTCACGCTGTTTCTCCCTGGTTCCTTAAAGAGGTTTGCCTGTGAAATAAAGTTTTAATTCAAATTTTCACCCCCTAGTAATATTTAAACAATAAAGATCATTTTTAACTCCTTACTTTTCAATCATACTGTTTTTGCTCTTATCACTGACTAGGCCTATCAAAGTAAGATTCAGCAGTGTGGGCGGGCACTAGCTGAGCAGACACTTCATGATCCCTCTGTGCGGTGAGATTACGGCGCACACAGATTACGCAGCGCTGCACAAAGCATGCCAAATTGGTCTGCTGTGAGCTGACAATGTGCTTAAATTATCAGGGTCCAGGGTTTATTTACATTTGTATATAGCTACTGAACATTCTACTAGTGTCTGACACATAGAAAGAGAGAGATGAGACACATCAGAATCATGAGATGGATAGGAGACACAATGACACACTCAGTTCTGCTGCCTCAACTATAAAATACACAGTCAGCACTGCAATGTCACCCCCTTTCCTCGGATCCAGAACTTATCTTATCTGTAAAGCTGGTTCTGGACAGGAAGTGCCTGTGTCTGTAGTGCTCTCCGCCTCCTGCCCCTCCCCCATGCAGTACAAGACAAACTATTCATGTGAAAAATCTGACCATAGTCAGGAAATTTACGGTCGTATCCAAGGACAACCAAATTGTAAACACCACATATCTGTGAAATGTTGTTTTTTTTTTTGTTAATAACAGTGAATTAGAGAATGTGTTATTTTGTTATCCAGAGTATATTTAAGAATTTTGTCTTGGTGGGAGGGATACCCCATTAAAGCAGCCGTTACTTTAACAAGTAACCTGGTTGACTTGCATCCCACCAGTGTGTGGGGCCTCGGAGATCATTTGTAGGATGAGTTTTGCCCCTATACATGTTATATGTATCACACTACCCTGGTAGTTGCCTTTCCCTAGGTGAGGTATGAAATGTGGCCCTGAGGTTTAGGGGCCCAGGCTGATAGATATAACTTACCAGAAAGTAAGAAATCTTACTGTTTAAGTTTCCTTTTTTCATAAAATATGAAATTTTTTTTTATATAAGTTTGAAGGTGAAATGAACACCTGCTAAGGCCACCCCGGTGCGTTTCTGGCACAGACTATAAATGACAATTCGGTGTACGGCACCTCTATATTTATCCAAACGGTGGATTTCTAAACCTAATTATGTTCAATTATTCCGAGGTCAATTGCAGTGGGAAAAACACAAATTACAATTCCTTTTGTTTCTCTGGTTATCATACCTACATTGCTTTATATTTGTGTTTGTTTCTACTCTACTCTACTTTTCATGTTTTCATAGTTGGTCATGTGTGTAAAAGGAAACCCGTCAGCAGATATTGACCCAATAAACCACTTGTCGCGCAAGTTTCTGTCATGGCGTTTCATAGTAGCGTCGTCCAGAGCTGCTGGGGGTGCTGTACATAAGGAACAATGGGGATGACGGAGGCTGTATGTAATGAATCCATAGGGGGTGAGGAGGGGCTTATATCAAATAACCATAAGTGAGTTGTTTGGGATGATAAACTAGGAAACAGGAGACAGTTTTAGTTTCTGAATTTTTTTCATGCCGCCACGCGAGTTCACTGCAAAGGGGCCCACTGAGGCTCTGTCGCCCAGGGGCCTCCTGAAACTTGGAGCCGATCCTGACCTAGACACGGATTGCAGGGAAATGTGAAGAACAAAAGCAGATCATTTTATTCCATATATTGCACTCGTAGCTTCTGTAACCGTAACCTAAAGGCCTTCGGTCTTCCTCATGCAGGGCTTTGGATGACATAACTATTTGTTATTTATAGGACATCACAGAACCCCCCTCCTGGATACTTGGCTATTAAAATGGCAATAAACACTTGCCACCCTATCAGCCTGAAATAACAAAGCAAAAAATAACTGGACAATAAAACAAAACACATATAGGAAGCAATTTATTCCCATTTTATGAGCCTTATGTAAGAAATGAATTATATAGGAGAGTATAAGTAGCGTCGTCCATGTAGTGCTCTCTTATACATCAAGGTTTATAAGTTGCCAGAGGAATTATTATAGATTGAAATTATTTTTATGTTTCCAATCAAAAACTTTACTAGACGAATTGATGTCGCTAGAGGCCCGAAGTATATATAAAATTATCCTCAGCATCCATGCATTAGCTCCAGTAACTGGAAGCTGTACCAGAAAACTATTTTGGGCAAAAAATTTCAAAAATTTTTAATTGGTGGCGTAAACTTAGCCTTATACAACCCGACTGGGCTCAATCAAGTATACAGGCAGGTAACATACAAGATAGGGTCCATAGGTTTGTTCTTAAGATGAATTTGTATGCAAGTCGAAACTGTATATTTTATAATTGCAGATCCAGGCAAAAAAAAATTTTGCCCCAGTGACAATTGGAGTTTCAAAATTTTTTGCTGTAATGGGACCAAGGATTATCAGTAAAGCTTCATTACAGACACCTTACAGCTGATCATTGCAGCCTGGGACTATAGTAACATCCAGAGAGGTCACTAGAGGTCACAGTGAGCAGCCTGTCTGCAACTAGGGGTCGTCTGTAAGTCGGGTGTCCTTAAGTAAGGGACCGCCGATATATGTGTTTTTTTTTTTTAAAGAGAAAGTTGATAAGTGCATGGGCCAACACTGGAAGAAGCAGATCTCCCTTGAGAACAGGATCGGGCATGTTGACATTCATCTGTCCAATCATTCCCCTTTGAATCTACTATTAAGGTTATTGTTGGGAGTCCTGTTTACATAATACAATTGATATGTTCCTATGACATTGAAGGGGTTTTCCAAGAATCTAAAAACTCGTAGGGGCTGGGACAGGGGTACGAAAAAAGAAATAAAGTAGACTTTCTCTGATTCTGTTCCAGTATTGTAGCTCCGGTTGGTTTGGCAACCCAAACTGGTAGTATGGTGGTTATAGGACCAACTGAAGCCAATTGTAGGCAAAACAAATGGCACCACCTGGGCCCCATGAGACCACTTACTTGGGTCTAGAACTTACTCTCACAGTGATGTTGGAGTCAAAGGAATGGGTAAGAATACTTTAGTTTTTTTGCTACCCCTACCCCAGCCCCACAGAGGTTATTTCCAACTAAACTTTAATTAACACTGGGGCTTATTTACTAAGGTTCCGCGGATGCACTTTCGTCAGATTTTTTGGGATTTGCGCCGCTGTGACAGGTATTTAACTGGGGATTGTGTCGCACGCGATCGGATTGTGGAGCGGCTGCTCTGCTTCTATGCGACAGAAATCAAGGCCCGTGTTGTCGGGCGATCCGACGGATTCGGACTGAGCCCGGGATTTCACTTTCAAATTGTGCCGCAAGCCCAAGCACTTACATGCACCGGGAAGAAGAAGGTGAACTCCGACGGACCAGAGCGGGGAAGCGACACATGCAGGATATCGGGCGCACAATCTTAGTGACGGACGGGTAAGTAAATGTTCCCCATTATGTGGCCACTTTAGATTGAATGCTACAAAACATCATCATGAGGACACAAATGTTGGGTTTAAATTGCAGAGAAAAATTTACAACAATTTTCTCCTTGAAATTAAAGGAACTAATTCATTGGATAATACATTGTGAAGGAAGGATTCATATTCATTGTATTCATAGAACCCGAAGTCCTGCTCCTCCCTTCAGCCCATACACAAGGACACCAAGACTGGAGTGTTCCTTTAAGGATCGGCAAGGAGATCACTTTACTGCTTTAGGGTTATCTAGCTGTCACT
>CM033641.1:313283064-313370564 GCA_019512145.1 Engystomops pustulosus | reverse complement strand
GAGGACTATTTGGAGACAACACCTTCTTCCTGTACTGTCTGTATAGGGGGAGGACATATTGGAGACACACACTTCCTTCCTGTAGTGTCTGTATAGGGGAGGACATTTTGGAGACACACACTTCCTTCCTGTAGTGTCTGTATAGGGGAGGACATAATGGAGACGCAAACTTCCTTCCTGTAGTGTCTGTATAGGGGAAGACATATTGGAGACACACACTTTCCTTCCTGTATTGTCCTGTATAGGGGGAGACATATGGAGACACCCACTTCCTTCCTGTGTTGTCTGTATAGGGAGGACATATTGGAACACACACTTCCTTCCTGTATGTCTGTATAGGGGGAGGACATTTTGATGACACAACAATCACTTCCTTCCTGTAGTGTCTGTATAGAGGGGACATATTGGAGACACACTTCCTTCCTGTATGTCTGTTAGGGAGGACATTTGGAGACACACACACTCCTTCTGCACTGTCTGTAAGAGGAGGACATAGTGGAGACACCACTTCCTTCCTGTTTGTCTGTATAGGGAGGACTCTTGGAGCCACACACTTCCTTCCTGTATTTCTGTATAGGGGAGGACATATTGGAGACCACCACTTCCTTCCTGTATTTTCTGTATAGGGAGACATATGGAGAACACACTCCTTCCTGTATTTCTGTTCAGGAGGCAGTAAAATATGGAGACAACACTTCCTTCCTGTATGTCTGTATAGGGGAGGACAGATTGGAGCAACACACACTTTTCCTGTAGTGTCTGTAATAGGGGATGGACATATTGGGAACCACCCCCTTCTTCCCCTGTATTATCTGTATAAGGGAGGACATATGGAGACACCACTTCCTTCCTGTATTGCTGTATAGGGAGGGACTATTGGAGACGCACACTTCCTTCCTGTATTGTCTGTATGGAGGACTATTGGAGATCCACACTCCTTCCTTCCGTTTTTGTCTGTAGTCGGGGAGCGACATTGGAGACTCACACCCTTCCCTCCTCCTATATTGTTGTATAGTGAGGACATATGGAGAAACCCACCTTCGCTCTCCTGTATTATCTGTATAGGGGAGGACACTATTGACCCACAACTTCCTTCCTGTATTGTCGTATAGGGAGGACCATATTTGGAACACACCTCCTTCCTTATGGTCTGTATAGGGGAGGACATATTGGAGACACAACACTTCCTTCCTGTATTGTCTGTATAGGGGAGGACATATTGGAGACACACACTTCCTCCTGTAGTGGTCTGTATGAGGATGACCATATTGGAACACACACTTCTTCCTGTAGTGTCTGTTAGGGGAGGACATTTTGGAGACACACACTTCCTTCCGGTAGTCTGTATAGGGGAGGACATATGGAGAACACACTTCCTTCTGTGTTGTCTGTATAGCAGGGGAGACATCTGGAGACACACACTTCCTTTCTGTGTTGTCGTTAGGGGAGGCCTTTTTTTGAGGCCACGCTCTTTCTTCTTCGTTTTGACCTTACAGGGAGTCGATATTGGTACACACCTTTAACTATATTTTCGGCACACGGGGGGCCACATTGAAGGTACCATCCTTCCTTTATTGTTCTTGGCAGTGGCAAGCCTATTAGAAGGAAAATTGTTCCCTCTCGGTCTTACTTCATATGGGCATCCTTATCTGTTAACATACCATTCCATACTACTTCACCTAGGGGCGGCCATATTGTATTCGGCCATATTGTTTTCACTGTTTAAAGGTAGCCATATTGAAAAGCAGATTTTCCCTCTGGTAATGTCGGTATGGTCTGTTCTATTAATGTCTTGCTTTATCTCACTGAAGAATATTGTAGATAATTACAGTAATAAACATGGACTTAGGAATAAAGTTAAAGAGTCATAACATGTGTAAAATCTTTCCTCATTTCCTACATGCTAAAGTAATGTGTGTATTGTGCTGCTCTGAGGTTACAGGGGAGCCTCTCCAGCCTTCTGTACATGTAAACGTGAGGACATATTGGAGACACACACTTCCTTCCTGTATTGTCTGTATAGGGGGAGGACATATTGGAGACACACACTTCCTCCCTGTATTGTCTGTATAGGGGAGGACATATTGGAGACACACACTTCCTTCCTGTACTGTCTGTATAGGGGAGGACACAGACTACAGGAAGGAAGTGTGTGTCTCCAATATGTCCTCCCCTATTACAGACCTACAGGATAAGGAAGTGTGTGCTCCAAATGTCATCCCTCATACAGACACTACAGTGAGGAAGTGTGTGTCTCCAATAGTGTCCTCCCCTATAAGAACCAAGACAGGAAGGAAGTGTGTGTCCCCATATGTCCTCCCCTATACAGACCATAAGAAGGAGTGGTGCAATAGTCCGCACCAGTTGTTGTCCTTCCCTAGACGACAATACAGGTAAAAGTGTGGGCAATGTGTCCCATGGCCCCCTATTGACGATAATACAGGGTAGCGACGTTGTGGTGTTTGCTCCATAATGTCCTCATCTATACAGACAATAGGGAAGGGAAGGGTGGATGCCCAATGGGCGTCCCTCGAACAGACAAAAACAGGAAGGAAGGGGGGATCTCCAATAGCCGCTCCATACAGACAATACAGGAAGGAAGTGGGCGTCCCAATAGTCCCCTCCCTAGACAGCAATACAGGAAGGAAGGTGTGTCTCCATATGTCCTCCCCTTACGACTATACAGGAAGGAAAGGTGGGGGTCCCAAGATTCCTCCCCTATTACAGACACACGGAGGAAGTGTGTGTGCTCCAATATGTACCATCCCTATACAGACAATACAGGAAGGAAGTGTGTTCTCCATACTCGCCCTAACGAAACAGGGAAGGGTGGCCCATGTCCTCCACATACAGACAATACAGGAAGAAGTGGGTGCTCCAATTTCCTCCCCTATAAGATAATACAGGAAGGAAGTGGTGGTGTCTCCAAGACGTCCCCCCTAGTACAGACAACACAGGAAGGAAGTGTGTCTCCAATGAGGTCCTCCTCTATACAGACAGTACAGGAAGTAGTGTGGTAGCTCCAAAATGTCCTCCCTATACAGACACTACAGGAAGGAAGTGGTGTCTCCAATATGTCCTCCCTATACAGACACTACAGGAAGGGGTGTGTGTCTCCATATTCCCCCCTAACAACAATGCAGGAAGGAATGTGTGTCTCCAATAATGTCCCTCCCCTATACAGATCACACAGGAAGGAAGTGTGTGTCTCCAATATGTTCCCTATACAGACAATCAGGAAGGAAAGTGTGTGTCTCCAATATGTCTTCCCCTATACAGACACTACAGGAAGGAAGTTTTGCGTCTCCATTATGTCCTCCCCTAAACAGACCACTACCGGAAGGAAGTGTGTGTCCCCAAAATGTCCTCCCCTATACAGGACACTACAGGAAGGAAAGTGTGTGTCTCCAATATGTCCTCCCCTATACAGACAGTACAGCGAAGAAGTGGTGTCTCTCTCCAATATGCCTCCCCTAACAGACAAACAGTGGAGAAGTGTGTGTCCCAATGATGTCCTCCCCACATACAGCAATACAGGAAGGAAGATGTTGTGTCTCCAATATGTCCTCGCATCCCGATAACAGACAATACAGGGAGGAGTTTGTGCTCCCAATATGTCCGTCCCCTCTCCCAATACAGACAATACAGGAAGGAAAGTTGTGTGTCTCCAATATTCCTCCCCTATACAAGCAATACAGGAAGAAGTGTGTGTGCCAATATGGTCCCCCCCTAACAAGCAATACAGGAAGGAATGTGGTCTCCAGTATGTCCTCCCCTTATAAATGACAATACAGGAAGGAAGTGTGTGTCCCAATGACTCCCCTATACAGACCTTACAGGAAGGAAGTGTGTGGTCCCAATATGTCCTCCCCTATACAAACATACAGGGCGTAAATTTACTAGCACAACACAGCCCTTTAGCGTAAATCAGTATCACGAGGATCCGAATTTTTTGGTATTTGTGATAACACCCAGTAATGGAAGGCGAGCTGTCCTCCAAGGGGAAAGAATGCGGTTTCCTATCTTGTTTCCGAGCGATCCACTAAGAACATTGGCCCCGAATCCCATTTTTTAACCGACCAGGCCAGTAAAATATCAGCCAGGTGGCATGTCTGATGGGGAAGAGTTATATCTCCCCTCCTCAACCGTGTGCAGACACACACACCATATAGGCAAGCTGGACCCACCTCGCGCTTTCTCGCCCTCCAAAGCCAACAAGGCGATAGAGACAGGGCGATTATAAGACGTCAGTAGGAGCTTAGGCAGGCGAAAGGGGAGAAGCTCTCAGATGAGGTCCTGGGGGAGCTGAGGAGGGTCATTCATGTATGACCATGTGTAATGTGTCTGACAGACTGTAAATGGTGCGTTGTTGCGCGGCGGCACTGCACCTGGGTCCTTCATCTGTGATTGATTGGGTTGGTCATGTGTAATGGTCCCATCTGCTTCATGTTGTTTTTCTTTTTTTTCTCCCCTTTTATAAACACCGTTCCCAGCGGCTGAGGATGGAAGATCTCTGCTGCATCATCCTATACCACAAAATTATACCATAACAGATACAAAACAAAACCCCAAAAAACGGTCAACTAACAAACTCTGCAGCGGGAAAAAAAAAAAAGTAAAAAAAAAAAAAAAAACATCATTTCCTGTATTTTATCAAGTTCTTCAGCTGGCACCATCATCCCCATGAAATTCTTCTTCAACCAATAAATCTGCATCTCCGTGAGACACATTGCATAAATTGAGAAGCGACTTGCTGCAGAGAGGAATTTTTTCTGTAACGGAGCCCAATACTTAATTAAAATCGCTGACATCAGTGTCAGTTATAATTAACATGGCATTAATTAAACTGGAATACGAGTTATTTTTTCTTTTTTTTTTATTAGGAACTGCTCCTTTCTATAAATTATTCTGTGAAAAACAGAAGGCGATTTTTGGTGTTTTTATAAAAAAAAAAAAAAAATTAAACAAATTTCATTTCTTTGGTAAAGTCACAGAGACTGGCGTAAGTTTTTTTGTAATTTTTGTTGCCAAATGTTTCTGCCATGGAATTTTTTTTTTTTTTCGGCAGGGGGGGTTCAAGAGTGGGACGGCTATTAGGTAAAAAAAAAAAATTGTTGTGTTTTTTTTTTCCTCCACAAAAAAAAATAAAAAATTGTCTGATCGCGCTCTCCGCATTCTGATGCTAATTATGCATCGGAGAGCATCGACAGCTGCATTCATCATCATAAAATTAATAATTATGACTTCCAACAAAGAAAAATATGTAAATGAGGACTCATTAGCATTTCATATTCAGCTTCGATAAGTGCTTTTGCTGACAGGTTTGTAATTAATGAAATTCATGTCGCAGTCAGGAGATTGGATCAGTTCATTCCGCTACAATCCCAAATGCTTGCATTATGGAAAAATCGGCAGCTCGCCACTTTTCGGAAAGCAAAAAAAAAAAACTCACTAAAAGCACCAGATGCAAATTAATGGAAGGGAGTCATTTAACTCTTCAACATCCTCATCGCCGCTCTTCCGTCTTTCTTTAAATCCGCAATTTTTGCAACATAAATTCACAGTTGGCGGTTTTATTCCCCGAATTCGTATCTGTGATTTCCTTTAATTATACGGTTGTTAAAAAAAAAAACTTTGTATCTTAGATTGCAAAGTAGTCGCCGTCGTTCTTACCAGATCTGTGCTGTTTGCCAACTACTAAGCAAAACATTGTATATTCCGTCAAGGTTGCAGTGTGTTGAGCCTGGAAATAAGTGGCGCGGTGTGGCAACCTTGTAGAAGACATCAAGATGTTCTGGACTCCATCTCCTCTGATAGGTTTTAATTATGTACTTGCTTTATACTTTATTAAATGTTCCAGATTTTTTTTTTCTTTTTGAAAAGTTTTCCAATTTTACCTTTCCAAATTTTTGTTTTCATTTTGCTGCTTTTTTTAACCATAAATTTAAGAGACAACAGGAATGTCTCTTTTGCTGTGATTAGAGACAACCGAGAGTGAAGCTATATAAACCCTAAAGCAGTAAGTGATCTCCTTGCCGATCCTTAAAGGAACACTCCAGTCTTGGGGTCCTGTGTATGGGCTGAAGGGAGGAGGCGGACTTCGGGTTCTATGGAATAAACAATTAATATGAATCCTCCCCTTCACTGTAATCCAATGATTATTTTGCTAGTTCCTTTAATGTATTATGGAAAAATTGTTGTAAATTTTCTCTGCAATTTCAAACCAACATTGTTGTCCTCAAAGATGTGTTTGTGGATCATTAAGTGCCACATAATGCGGCACAGGTCTTACGCGGAGATCACTAAAGTGCATCTCACTGTCCGCGTCACTAAGATTGTGCGCCGCACGATATCCTGCATGGTGCCTTCCCGACTCTGGTCCGTCGGAGAGTCACCTTCTTCTTCCCGGTGCATGTAAGTGCTGGCTTGCGCACAATTTGAAAGTGAAATCCCCGGGCTCAGTCAATGCCGTGCGGATCGTCCGACAACACGCCTTGATTTCTGTCGCCTAATAGAAGCAGAGCAGCCGCTCCACAATCATCCGATCGCGTGCACACAATCCCCAGTTAATACCTGTCACAAGCGGGCGCAAATCCCAAAAAATCTGACGACGCTGCAACGCGGAAACCTAGTAAATGTAGCCCAGTGTTAATTAAAGTTTAGTTGGAATATAACCTCTCTGGGGCTTTGGGGTAGGGTAGCAAAAAAAACTAAGTATTCTTACACCATCTCCTGGACCTCAACATCACTGTGAGAGTAAGTTCTAGACCCAAGTAAGTGGCTAGGGCCCAGGTTGGTGCCATTTGTTTTGCCCTCATTGGCTTCAGTTGTGTCCTTAACCACCATACTACCAGTTGGGGTCGCCAAACAAACCGGAGCTCAATACTGGAACAGAATCAGAGAGTAAGCTACTTTATTTCTTTTTTCGACCCACGTCCCCCCCTACGAGTTTTGATTCTTGGAAAACCCCTTCAATGTCATCGGAACAGATCAATTGATATGGTAAACAGGACTCCCAACAATAACCTAATAGTAGATTCAAAGGGGAAAGATTGGACAGATGAATGTCAACATGCCCGATCTGTTCTCAAGGGAGACTGCTTCTTCCATGTTGGCCCAGGCACTTATCAACTTTCTTGAAAAAAAAAAAACACATAGGCGGCGGGCCCTTGACTTAAGGACCCCCGACTTACAGACACCCCAGTTGCAGACAGGCTGGCTCACTGTGACCTTCGAGTGACCACTCTGGATGTTATATAGTCCCAGGCTGCAATGTCAGCTGTAGAGGTGATCGATGAAGCTTTAGGAATCATATGGTCCCATTACAGCAAAAAATTTTGAACTCCAATTGTCACCTGGGGCAATTTTTTTTTGCCTGGATCTGCAATTAATAAAATATACATTTTCGACTTGCATACAAATTCTTAAGAACAAACCTATGACCCTATCTGGTATGTTACCTGCCTGTTACTTGATGAGCCCAGTCGGGTTGTATAAGGCTAAGTTTACGCCACCAATTAAAAATTTTGAAATTTTTTGCCCAAAATAGTTTTCTGGTACAGCTTCCAGTTACTGGAGCTAATGCATGGATGCTGAGGATAATTTTATATATACTTCGGGCCTCTAGCGACATCAATTCGTCTAGTAAAGTTTTTGATTGGAAACATAAAAATAATTTCAATCTATAATAATTCCTCTGGCAACTATAACCTTGATGTATAAGAGAGCACTACAGGACGACGCTACTTATACTCTACTCTCCTATATAATTCATTTCTTACATAAGGCTCATAAATGGGAATAAATTGCTTCCTATATGTGTTTTGTTTTATTGTCAGTTATTTTTTGCTTGTTATTCAGGCTATAGGGTGGCAAGTGTTTATTGCCATTTTAAATAGCCAAGTGATCCAGAGATGGGGTTTCTTGTATGTCCATATAACTAACAAATAGTTATGTCATCAATCAACCCCTACATTGAGAAGACTGAAGGCCTTTCTAGTTACGGTTACCGAAGCTACGAGTGCAATTATGGAATAAGATCATATCTGCTTTGGTTCTTCACAGTTCCCTGCACTCCGTGTTCAGGCTAGTCACAGAGATCGGTCTCCAGCATTTGTCAGTTCAGGCCCTGAGGGCGCAGAGCTCTCAGTGGCCCTTTTGCAGTGAAACTCTGCGTGGCGGCACTGGGAAGAAATATGCAGCCATATAGCTACAAGAGCTGTACATCCTGTTTCTGGTTTATAATCGACAACAACTCACTTATGGTTCTATTTAATATGTCCCTCGCATCACCCCTATGGATTCATTACATACAGCCTCCGTCATCCCCATTGTTCCTTATGTACAGCCTATGTGGCCCCCCCCAGCAGCTTGGAGACGCTACTATGAAACGCCATGACAAGAACTTCGCGACAAGTGGTTTATTGGGTCAATATCTGCGACGGGTTTCCTTTTCCACACATGACCAACTATGAAAACATGAAAGTAGAGTAGAGTAGAAACAAACACAAATATAAAGCAATGTCGGTATGATAACCAAGAAAACAAAAGGAATGTAATTGGTGTTTTCCCACTGCAAATGAACCGCGGAATAATTGAACATAATTAGGTTTAGAAAATCCAGCCGTTGGATAAATATAGAGGTGCCGTACACCGAATTGTCATTTAGTATCTGTGCCAGAAACGCACCGGGGTGGCTTAGCAGTGTTCATTCACCTTCAAACTGATAAAAAAAAATTTCATATTTTATGAAAAGAATAAACTTAAACAGAAGATTTCTTATCTTTCTGGGTAAGTTATATCTCATCACCTGGGCCCCTAAACCTCAGGGCCACCTTTCAGTACCTCACCTAGGGAAAGGCAACTACCAGGTAGTGTGATACATATAACATGTATAGGGCAAAATCATCCTACAATGATCTCCGAGGCCCCACACCTGGTGGATGCAAGTCAACCAGGTTACTTGTTAAAGTAACGGCTGCTTTAATGGGTATCCCTCCCACCAAGACAAAATTCTTAATATACTGGATAACAAAATAAACTGTCTCTAATCACTGTTATTAACAAAAAAAAAAACACATTTCAACAGATATGTGGTGTTACAATTTGGTTGTCCTTGGATACCCGTAAATTCCGACTATGGTCAGATTTTTCACATGAATAGTTTGTCTTGTACTGCATGGGGGAGGGGCAGGAGGCGGAGAGCACTACAGACACAGGCACTTCCTGTCCAGAACCAGCTTTACAGATAGATAAGTTCTGGATCCGGGAGAGGGGGTGACATTGCAGTGCTGACGGTGTATTTTAGTTGAGGCAGCAGAGACTGAGTGTGTCATTGTTGCTCCTATCCATCTCATGATTCGGATGTGTCTCATCTGCCTCTTCTATGTGTCAGACACTAGTAGAATTTTCAGTAATGCTATATACAAATGTAAATAAACCCTGGACCCTGATAATTAAGCACATTGTCAGCTCACAGCAGACCAATTTGGCATGCTTGGTGCAGCGCTGCGTAATCTGTCTGGCGCCGTAATCTCACCGCACAGAGGGATCATGAAGGTCTGCTCAGCTAGTGCCCGCCCACACTGCCGAATCTTACTTTGATGGCCTAGTCGTGATAGAAAAAAGCAAAACAGTATGATTGAAAAGTAAGGAGTTAAAATGATCTTTATTGTTTAAATATTACTAGGGGAAATTGGAATTAAACTTTATTTCACAGGCCAAACCTCTTTTAGGAACCGGGAGAAACAGCTTGAAATTGGTTATATTAAGCCCCACCAACATACTCATGGACCACCCACAGACTTTCAATTACACCCCCAAAATTTGGGCAGGGTTGACAGTGTGGACAAAAATTTAGTACATCCCACCTCCTTTAGTCCAGAATGTTGAACCCCCTTCTATTTGTGGACCTAAGCACAAGGTGAATCGGCCTCTCCAAGCACCCGTGAACCCGCTCTCCAAGCACCCGGTGTATACCCTCAATACTTTTTTCCAATTTTACCACGAATAATAGTCGATCATGGGGGATGTTATCAAGGCGCATGAATGTTTCGATAGGAGTTATACAGAAGACAAATGCAAAATAAAAAAAAAGATAAAAACACTATTATAAAACTCTAAAAAAAAAAAAAAATTTGAAAAAAGGGAGTATATTAGCTGATAAATAGCCAAGTGTTCTTGCCCATTGACCTCTAAAAATCTTATTTGTCTTTATTCGGCTATACTTCAGGCTTAAATAAAGTATACCACATCTGCCGTGCGCCAAACCACATGGCACACAAACTACTAGAGAAAGGAACCTTGAAGATACGTGTAAGTCTGAGTGATGATTTTTAAACTAAGCTCCTTAAGAACTCTTGGGCGAAGTGCCACGCAGAACAGATGCGCTCCTCACTCTTTTCTCTGCAGATGCATTCACATCACCTTATGTTTGGCCCGAGCTCATCCTTGGAGCCATTTTATGGCCATTTTTGTACGAGTTGCGATGGGGGGCCTAAACATTTTTTATCCTGATATGCAATTTATTACGTAATTTTTTTACCTATTTTCCAACCAATTTAATTATTTTTGTATTCTTGCTAAGTTTTTGAAATGAAGCAAAATTTATTGTGCTCAAATTGTGCCTTAGCTTCAGTGAACACGGTCAATGACGTTGAAGTCGCCCCTTTGGCATAAAAAACATTAATGGTACCTAAATTTCCCAAAAATTGTCCATAAAATCTATGAACATAAAAGCAATTAATATCAGGTCAAAGGGGCTCCGACACTTTAGACCACCACCAATTCCCCATTTGGTTGCCTTTAAGTTTATGGGAGCTCAGCCAAATCTCTGGTCTAGGGTTCATTTTCTTTGTATGTTTCTACCACGGAGACGGCCAACCATCATCTGAAGTGAGGAGTCATAAACTTTGATCCCCGCCCCATCTGAATATTGATGGATCATCACTATAAAGGCATCAATATCAATAAGTTGGAAAACTCTATTACAAGAGTAACCCGAAATTCATAGTCAGGGTCTGAGTACGGGGACACCCACCAATCATGAGGACTGACCACCCTAGTTCACAAGCATTGGAAATTGCCGAGCTTGGTACTTGGCATTCCTTATTACTCTCATGATAGTAGTTGGGATTCCATAGATGGGAGATCGCTGTGCGGCAATTCCAAAACTGATGTACCACAGGGAGTCAGGGACAAATTCCCCACCTGATGAATTTTCAGTTATGAGATCAGGACCCAGTTCTCATGAACATGTGGAGGACCCAGCATGTTAACCCCCACCAATCACTAGCCTATTAGATTCCATTCATGGATTTCAGTTGTCTATCAAAGAGGATTTTTCCATAGGCACCACCTGTTTGTAAGACTACAGTAATGACAGTAAGTACTACCATATCAATCCATAATACAAAGGCAGTCCCGGTTACATACAAGATAGGTCCATAGGTTGTTCTTAAGTAGAATTTGTATGTAAGTGGAAACGTATATTTTAATAATTGTAGATCCAGAAAAAAATGTTTTTTGCCCCCGGTGACAACCTGAAGTTTCAAAATATTTGCTCTAAGGGGGACCAAGGATATGATAAAGCTCCATACACAGACACCTTACAGATGATCATTGCAGTCTGGGATTATACGCAACATCCAGAGAGGTCACAGGGGGCAGAGGGGTCCGTCTGTAACTGGGGGTCGCGTAAGTCGGGTGTCTGAAGTAGGGGACCGCCTGTACATGTATTTGTTAATCCGTACGCTTCTTGTAGATTAATTATGGACTGATTTCATGTCTTGCAGCAACTGAAAGCATATGTAACAATATTGATGCAGCCACGTCCCGGGTGTTACCATACGGGTGAGGCCTTGGGTTCAGGTATTGAGCTGAACTTTCGGGTTTGTGCTGAAAACTGAATAGTCCGCTTCTCCCTGCCTTACACTACCATGCTGTAACAAATTAAATCAAAAGTATCCATTCTGAAGATTGTCACTATGCAATGACTACGACCTTCTAGGAGGAAAGCCATCATGGTCGTATGGTACACATAGCCATCGCGCACTGACCACGCGATCGAAGGGGTTAGCAGCCGAAATGACAGAATACAGAACTTCTCAGATAGTTGCTCCATTTTCTATTTCAGAAATATTTTACCTAGTCATTATAATTCTTTAACTCATATACCGAAACAGGACAGCGCCCCTCTAGGGGTAATGTAGACAGCTAAGCTGGATTAATACGTATGTCACGCAACATCTGGTCCGTGGGTCATGTCCCCAATTTAGTTTACAATTCTTTCCAGACTTCAATGCATCACCTGACCGTCAGCTCTCACGAAAACGTAAAATCTTACTTGACTGCTACATGGTTTGTAGATTGGGAATTGCAGCTCGTGGGTCATCTATAGATTGGAGTAGGTTAAGGTCGGCTTGTCAAAGGTTTTGGCTTATGGTATTTTTTTTGTTGTCTACGTTTGATTTTGTGTTGTTTGTCATATAATGGGATACTTGTTTTTTATCTCTATATATCACAGTGGGAGTGTTGACCAGTGACCCTTAAGGTTTAGTTCACCGCATTAATGTTAATGGTGGTGGGGGGGGGGGGTTGGTCCTTAATGGGACTAATAAGGGGACTAACTCCACATGGGACTAGCTAACTGACGTAGAAAAGTTTCCCTGTGTCCATACATATGTTATAAGAGCTCACAGTCATCCTCCGCATGACGATAACTGCATGTATGAGAAAACTAGAGAATATCAAATTGCACAGACGTGGCTCTGTCCTCTGATTCGCTTGTGCTTTGTGCTGAGGCATTATGGGATTGATCAGCAAGAAGAAGAAAGTAAAATCAATCAATCAAACTAAAACCAATGGATGGGTAGAGATTTACGAACTGCAGTATAATAAAAAAAAAGTGTGGTGATACAAAGATGGTGAGAATGCAAGGGGAGAAGAACTAGGCTTTCATTTTATTTTCATTTTTCTTAGATAAACACTCCTATTCTGGAACAGTCTTTTAAATAATGGTTTGTTGTTTTAAGAACCCCTTTCGATCTGGCTGCAGAGTTCTGCGTTGTTAACCCACCAGGGCTTCCGCTAGGAGCTGTGATTGACCTTTGCTAAGCAGGTGTGTTGTTTGGTGCAAAGCTGGATGGTGTCATCTGCTTCAAAATGGGGGGTTATCAGGTTTGGGCCACTTAAACCGGCAGCATGGTTAGAGTGGATCAGGAACGGTTCATATCCAATGCCTGGGTTCACTCAGTGCTGGTTACTCTTCTGTGATTTTAGACTACGGTCTGTGTTTCCTAACCAGAACCTATTCTGAGCTGATCCAGAACCTTAGACCCAAGCCGATCGGATCCCTTAACCTGATCCTGCTGGATCCTGATCAGACTTTGAACCCCAAATGATCTGGAACCATGGAACCCTGAACCTGTACCACAGCCGTATCCTTCCTCTGATCTGGATCCTGAATCCACAACCGTTAGCCGTACCAACCTGTACCGGCCTGATCCAGAACCTGTACCCCCACTGATATTAACCAAACCATAACTGAGCCCTATCTGGCCTGAAACTAGAGCCTGTACCCCAATTCTCTCTGCGTCTGTTATTTACGGTCTGTCTCAATGTTAATCTTACTTCGTTCGAACACATACCTCAGAGAGGAGTTGGTTACCTGTAGTTCCCCTACACTACGGTTTGCGAGTGTTAGGCAAGGATGGGGAAAGTTCAGGTGGGGATTGTAGGGGAGTTCAGAGCCTGCACCCTTTTTCTTCCTCACAATGATGTTGATTTTGGAAAGCTTCACATTTATTTTTTGCAGTATCTTTGTCAATTTTATAGACTTGATCCCCCGTAAGATGGACCTTAGTTGTCTAGTTAATTACGTTACATCCTAATGCATCACCTCCTTGAGTTTGGTGCTCACTCACTCAGTTGCCCAGTGTGATCCTGAGCTCCCACGTTTAAGCTTTCCTCATCAGCGTTGGCAGGTCTCAACAGGAATGCAAAGTTGAGTCGCACCGCCTACACCATGTGTTCCAGATGTAACCTACGACTACGGATCAGTCAGAATAATCACGCTTTACATTTACCGCCTCACATTTCCCTCAAAAACCTATATGAACATTTTGAAGTTATGATTCTCGGTCCCTCCAACACACAAAAAAAGGAGTTAGGATTCCAACAGACCCGGCAAGGCAGGGCAAACAATAGCACGCCATCAGCAACATGACACTCAAAGGATTCGATAGGCCATTGTTCCACAACCTAAAGGAACAATTGTGGGATAAAGGTAGTTGTTAAGGTTATCAGTAGAATACACTGAGTAGCCCAACAACTGGAATACGTGATATGGGCTCGATATATATAACACACTTACGCCGCTGGCAGCTACCAGTCTGTAGGACAACGACAAGCAGAGGGAGTCCTGGTGTGCACTCTCCGGACGTGGCTTTATCATGGCCAAGTAAGGTCAAATTTTACGAGGATTTTTATGTATGCGGGTCCCCGGGTTTTGATGCACGCTCAAAATGCCCCTAGATGCAGTTCTTATAGACACACTAGATTAACACTGCTAATTCCGGGTGTCACTACTGAAGATAAGTATCTCATCTTAAAGGGGTTTTCCCTACGAAAACAAATTAGGCTCGCTCCTACAGCCGATCCAGTGGCCTTATGTGCTGATAGTGCGGGCTCTCAGATCGAACTCAGAGTAGTTATACCCACAGGTCACCACGATGAGGTTTGATTACCCTCTTCTCTCTCTCCGACTGCCCTGGTTCCCCGAATGATGTCCCAATGGACTTGCCCCGTTAACCTATGAAGTGACATGTCAGATGGACCACAGACCTACTCCTGCGCAGCAATAATAACATCCTTTTATTTATATAGCGCCACACAGATTAACGCCGCTGCTCGCACATTTGCTTGTCACACATCATTCCTGTCCCACATGGGCCTACAATAGCTCAATCAATTGCCCACGTATTTTTGGGAACTGGTGAGGAAAACCGGAGGACCAGGAGAAACCTCACACCAATCAGGAAGAGAACATCAAAATCTCTTGCTAGATGCTTAACGGATGGAACTGACCCCAGGACCCCAGCACTGCAAGGCGTAGCTTTACCCCACTGGGCCAAGGTTTGCTCTATGCCCGTCCGACTTCAGATTAGTATGAAAGGGGAGCCCCGCCCTGGGAACGGCTGCTCCACTCATTCCATGGCACCGACGAAGGGCTCTGATGGCGGGATATGGACCCACCGTATTCTCACGATTCTTTGGGTGTGTCTCATCACCACGATCGCATCGCAAGTGAGGTCCCCGTATCCGTGGATGGGGCCCTACTTTTTTTCATTGAAAAACCCTTTAATATCTGGTTGAGCGAGGCCACGATACAGGAGAATACAGTTAGAGGACGGTCTTACTTTAAGAAAAACGAGCAAGCTCCTCCTCAGAAAAAATCTAATATTCCGTGTTACTGTGTCATTGATTTGCGGCATTTCTGGATGATCCCAGATTCCGGATTTTCACTGTCCGTAACTTGCAGTGTCTGTCTGTATAGGGGAGGACATATTGGAGACACACACTTCCTTCCTGTGTTGTCTGTATAGGGGAGGACATCTTGGAGACACACACTTCCTTTCTGTGTTGTCTGTTTAGGGGAGGCCTTTTTGAGGCCACGCTCTTTCTTCTTCGTTTGACCTTACAGGGAGGTGATATTGTACACACCTTTTACTATATTTTCGGCACAGGGGGCCACATTGAAGGTACATCCTTCCTTTATTGTCTTTGCAGTGGCAGCCATATAGAAGGAAAATTGTTCCTCTCTGTCTTATCTTCATATGGGCATCCATTATCTGTAACATACCATTCCTATACTACTTCTATGGGGGCGGCCATATTGTATTCGGCCATATTGTTTCAGCTGTTTAAAGGTAGCCATATTGAAAGCAGGATTTTCCTCTCTGTAATGTCTGTATGGTCTGTTCTATTAAGTGTCTGCTTTATCTCACTGAAGAATATTGTAGATAATTACAGTAATAAAAGATGGACTTAGGAATAAAATGTTAAAAGAGTCATAACATGTGTAAAATCTTTCCTCATTTCCTACATGCTAAAGTAATGTGTGTATTGTGCTTGCTCTGAGGTTACTATGGGAGCATCTCCAGCCTTCTGTACATGTACTTCCTGTCATGTGACCCCCTCAGAAATCTCAGTTTATGAGACTGAAATGCACATGACAGGAAGTCCATGTTGATACTACCATGGTAACCTCAGAGCAAGCACAATATGAAACAAAAATTAAAAAAAATATGTCTGGTAAGAGGAGATTGACAGCTAAGGTGCCCGGCTTAATTATGGGACCTGGTGGTAGGGGGGTCTTAGGAGAACAAGTAGGGGCAAATTTACTAAGGGTCCGTCGGAACCATTTCCGTTGGGTTTTGCAATTTTTTCCTTTTTGCCCTGAATTGCCCCGGGTTTTTGGCGCCGTCTTGCATGCAACACAAATCGGGGGGCGGTGCCATCGGACAACCCGACTGATTCGGACAAACTGTGGAATTTAAAAGCCAAATTTTGTCGCAAGATCAGCACTTACATGCACCAGGAAGAAGAAGGTGAACTCCGGCGGACCTCAGCGGGAGAAGCGACACATGCAAGATATCGGGCGCACGATCTTAGTGAATCGTGGCAGCTCGGTGCACTAAGTGAAATGACAGAGGGTCGTTGACAGGTTGCCATGGTTATCTCTATTTTTAGTTGGCCTAATTTTTTTTTTTTTTTATACAACAAGCTTATTTTGTGCAAAAGTATCAAGAAATGGTAAGGCCAACAGGCAAAATGGATACTTTCTCCCCCACCCCCTCAAATAAGTGACTGAAATGTAATGCACCAGCTATGTATAAAAACACAACCCATTCAGCAAAAAACAAGCCATGATACAACTATATTTATGGTGTAATAAAAAAAATATCTAGCATTGGGGTAGGGATATAGGATGGGAGTATATTGCTGCATTAATTTTTAATATACAGGCAGTCCCCGGGTTACATACAAGATAGGGTCTGTAGGTTTGTTCTTAAGTTGAATTTGCATGTAATAATACTTTATCATTGTAACCACCAGCCAAATTTTTTTTGGTCTCTGTGACAATTGGATTTTAAAAATGTTGGATTGTCATTGGAACCAGGATTAGTAATAAATCTTCATTACAGACGCCTGTGATAACTGTTATAGATGATTATTGTAGTCTAAGGCTAAAGTACAGTAAATTACCAACATCCAGTGGTCCGTTTGTAACTAGGGGTCGTATGTAAGTCAGGTGTTCTTAAGTAGGGGACCGCCTGTATATCTTATATTGTATTGTATTTATGTAGTTATGAATAATGTTGTATATTGTATATAATTGTTGTATTACACTGTGGGGGTCATTTACTAAGGGCCCAATTCGCGTTTTCCCGACGTGTTACCCGAATATTTCTGATTTGCGCCGTTTTTTTCCTGAATTGCCCCGGGATGCACGCGACAAAAATCGGGGGCGTGGCCGAACGAAAACCCAACGGATTCGGAAAAAAACGCCGCATTTGGGTATGTAATTCTGCCGGGTAAGTAAATCTGCCCCTATATGTTTTTATGCACATGACATATTTTATTGTCTGTACTTATTGTACAGTATTGTATGTATGTATTATATTTAATTGTATGTTATGTATGTATTGTCTGTAAGTTTTTTTTTATCTATTATATTGTATTTACGTATTGTATTAGATTCTATATAGGTATTGTGAGTATTATAATGTATGTATATATTGTAAGTATGTATTGTATGTAAATATGTTTTATATCTATATATAATAATTGTTTATTATACATGTGTGTGTATATATATGAGAGAGCATTGTATGGATGTATTTTTATATTGTATGCATTGGGTATATTTATTATATTGTATGTATGTTTGTATGTATTATATTCTATGTATAATATATGTATAATACAGTACTGTATTATTATATAATAATATATACATATTGTATATAATATGTTATATATTATTAATATAATGAGTGTATTATTACATTGTATGATTGTAATTGGTATTGTGATATGTGGTTTTGAATACTGAATATATATTGTATTGCAGGTTTGTATTATATCTACTTTGACATGGACTCTTTTTCCTCTTTCTATTGTTTCCCTTTAGTCCTCCCTTATCTCTGTAGCACACGAGTATTGTCCCTTACATGAGGCCCCTTTGATCCCCATATTACAGCGATATCCGGTAGTACGATAAATCGAGATAAGTTTGACCTATTATCGCTGTATTATTATACAGGGCAGGAGACGTAGAGTTTGTAAATCAATCCTTGTATTGAGTGAGAGAGATTCCCAGCTTCAGCGTGAAGATCAAACATCTTATCAAATTGTATTTTTGGAATTATGGGGAACTTTCATGTCATTATGTTACATTATAGGTAAAACAAAACTGTTCTTATCTACAGCGATCTCCTTATCAGCGACGCCCTGGCTCTCCATCATTTTCAGGTGAAGCTAGAAGATTTTATAGCAGGTCATGGTGGCCCAGCTCGTTACACTAATGGTGGCCTAATGGGAACATCCACCTCACTATCCCCCAATAACATGGACCCATGTGGCTGGTGTATCCTGGTGACCCCACTGCAAGATATGTCACACCCCAAACCTTACACCTCCTACTGTTCAATGTTCATTTTCATTTTGGACTCTTCAGCTACACTATTTTCAGGGCCCAAAATTTCCCAAAATGTTGATTTTCGAATGGGCTCTAGTAAAACAGATGCTTAAATTTATTATTTATAGTTCTATCTTAGTTATATGATAAAGCCACAGCTTATGGGCCCCCGAAGACACATCGGGCCCTAATGTGACCATAACCTCTGCAGCTCCACAAGTCCGACCCCTGGTCAATGTTTTTCGTCTTGTTTGGTCCCAATGGGTGGCTGTGGCCTATTGCTGATTACCACGTCTAACCATCAGGCAACCGACTTCCTAAGCGCAACCGTTTTTTCCATGGCCGATTATTAGGTGATAGTCATCCAGCATTGGGTTTTTAGAGCAATCGGCATGTAATAATGACTCTAGGCCTTGGTGACCTAGCGGGGACTTCAGTGTCACCAAATCTCATATTATTTTAAGTCCATGTGAAGTCCCTTTAGCAACTGAACTATAAGTTTGTCGCTTGTCTTAACCCTGACTTTTTTAATTATAGATCCTCACTCATCTCATTTAGGTCCTGCATCGAGTCCCAGTGGGTGGCTGTGGACTACTGGCCATGGCCTATTACCAGGTAACCATATGGCTCCTTTGCTCCAGTGATGGCTCCAGTCAATTGCTATGACTCTCCTGGAGTGGGCAACAGCTTAATTACCATATTTTTTGCACTATAAGGCGCACAAAAAATCCTTAGATTTTCTCATAAATCAAAGGTGCTCCTTATAGTCCAGTGCGCCTTATATATGAACCGTACTTACAGACAACAGTTGCCTTTAATTGTGCAAAGGTCTGCCACCTACTGGTCATTCATCCTTATAACCAGGTGCACCTTATATATGAACCTAGACATTTAAGCAGACATTTATTGATGGTGCGCCTTATAGTCCGGTGTGCCTTATAGTCAGAAAAATACGGTACTCTTTTTGTAAGGTGCTTTGAATTTCCATGGCAAACAGAACCCAAACATGACCTCGGGTCTTACTTGTTGATTGTGGTCCATAACAATTTTTGGCTCCTGTGTCTCTAGGTTGTGAGTATAATTTTGAATCCTATTTTGACCCCAAACCTTGTTCCTGGATTTCCCTCTTGACTTTTCTCCTTGGCTACTTCACCCGTTGGGCTCCCCTTGATTCCAGGCCCCATTTTGATGATCCTTGACTCTGCTATGGCTACTGGAAATGCTTCTGCCTCTGTGGGGATCATGGATTTAAGCCCAAAGCTGCCGTTGAAAATTTGGGAGATCCATTGGGCCCCCATGGGCCTTTTGCCCTAGTAATAATAGTAATCCTTTATTTATATAGCGCACACAGATTATGCAGCACTGCACAAAGCATGGCAAATTATTAAATGCACAGGTTTTGTAAGAAGCAGAACATAAACCAATAAATTATACTTATATAACATAGTAAGGAAAGATGTAGACTTTGTGTTTTTTTCGCCTAAAATCTGCTCAGGTAAAGTCAGTTTCCAGTCTAAAAATGTAAGAGGTGGAATGGAAGTGCTTCCTCCTCGCAGTATAATTATAGAGGCTCAATTTCTTATGTGACAGGGCTCACAACAGGTAAATCCTATACCTTGCCGGATAATAACTGGGTACACTACAGCCTGCACTCAGCGGGATGCCCCGGGCACTTCCCTCCTCCGTAACCTATTTTCATAGCATTCAGAGTATAGACATTTATCAAGTAGCCACAGTGCAGTACAGTCCATATAGCAGTGTACCAGGCTCCGTACAGCTATAGCGGGTGCATAGAGAGAAGAGTTGTAGGCACAGTTCAGTACAGGCCATATAGCGGTGTACCAGGCTCCGTACAGCTATAGCGGGTTCATAGAGAGAAGAGTTGTAGCTGCAGTGTAGTACAGTCCATATAGCAGTGTACCAGGCTCCGTACAGCAATATCTGGTGCATAGAGAGAAGAGTTGTAGGCACAGTTCAGTACAGGCCATATAGCGGTGTACCAGGCTCCGTACAGCTATAGCGGGTGCATAGAGAGAAGAGTTGTTATCCGACAGTGCAGTACAGAGGCCATATAAGTACCCAGGCTCCGTACAGCTATAACGGTGCAAGAGGAGAGTTGAGTCACATTGCCTTACAGGCCATATCAGCGGTGTACCAGGCTCCGTACAGCCATCATCTGGTGCATAGAGAGAGAGTTGTAGGCAACAGTGAGTAGGCGGCCATATAGCGTGGTAACCAGGCCTCCCGTACAGCTATAGCGGGTTCCATAAGAGAAAGAGTTTTCGCTGCTGATCAGTCCATAGCAGTTGTACCAGACTCAGACTACAGCTATAGCGGTGCAGTAGAGAAGAGTTGTAGCGCACAGTGGTACAGTCCATTAGCAGTGTTACCAGGGCTCCGGTTACAGCTTTTATATCGGGTGCATAGAGAAAAGTTTGTACGCCACAGTGCAGTACGAGGCCCATATAGCAGTGTACCAGCCCGACAGCTATAAGGTGCAATAGAGAGGAGAGTTTAGGCACGTGCAGTACCGGCCATATGCGTGTACCAGGTTATTGATCCGCTTATAGCGGGTGCTAGAGAGAAGAGTCCATGAGGTGCAGGCAGTACAGGCATTATATGGTTGTGACCAGGTCTGTACAGCTTTCAGGGTGCAAGAGCGAAGAGTGTAGACACAGGCCAGTACCGGTCATTGAGTGTGTTTTGTACACAGGCTCTGTACGCTATAGCCGGGTTGCACAGAGAGAAGAGTTGTAGCCACAGTGCACGATACAGCCATATAGCAGTGTACCAGGCCCGTGACAAGCTATGGCGGGTGCATACTAGAGAAGGAGGTGGTAGCGCAGTGCGTACAGGCATATAGAGTGTACCAGCTCCGTACGCTATAAGGGTGACATAGAGAGGCGAGAGTTGTAGGCACGTGCAGTAACAGGGCATCATAGCGTTGTACCAGGTCTGTCAGCATACGGGTGCATAGAGAAAAGTCATACGGTGCAGTGCATACCGGCACTATGGTGACGAGGGTAAGCTAGCGGCATGGAGAGATGTAGTCTGGCATAACCAGTTCTGTAAGCAGCGGGTGATAGAGAGAAGAGTTGTAGGCACAGTGCAGTACAGGCCATAACGGTTTTGTACCAGGTCTCTGTACAATTGAGCGGTGCCATAGAGAGAGAAGTTGTAGAAGCACAGTGCATACAGGCCATTAGACGGTGTAACGGCTCCGTACAGCTAATGCGGGTGCAAGAAGAAGAGTGTGCGCACAGTGCAGTACAGGCCATATAGGCTGTGTACCAGTCTCGTAACGCTATAGCGGGTCTGCATAGAGAGAAGGTGGTAGGCCACAAGTGCAGTACAGCCTATAGCGCGTTGTGTACCAGATCCGTACACGTCTGAGGGTTGCGGGTTGCAATAGAGAGAGAGACAGTACATTGCGTGTTGTTTGTACCGGCGAAGCAAGATTGTCAGAGGAAGGTGTGAAGTCTGGCCATATAGGCGTTTGTACCAGGCTTCCGTACAGCACTAGCGGTCTGAGAGATTGTCTGAGTGAGAAGGCATATAGAGTTGTCGAAGTTAGGGTGGCTAGAGAGCTTAGGTGCAGTAAACAGCCATATAGCGGGTACCAGGCTCAGCGTACAGTATAGCGGGTTCATAAGAGAAGAGTGTAGCAGCGTGTGTACACGGCCAATAGTGAGTTGGTACCAGGCCTACGACAGCTTAGAGGGGTGAGATAGAATAGGAGTTGTAGCACGGCAGTATAGGCCATATAGCGTGTACCAGCTCACGTACACTATAGCGTGTACATAGAGAAGGAGTTGTAAGGCACTGCATTAACGGCCATGAGCGTTGTACCAGGCCCGTTACCGAGATGCGGGAATATAGAATAGGAGTTAGGCACAGGGTACAAGTCATACTAGCAGTGTATGTTCAGGCTCCGATTACAGCTATAAGCGGGTACATAGAGAGAAGAGTGGTAGGCACAGTGCGTATATGGCCATATAGCGTTGTACCAGGCTCCGTACCAGCTACGCGTGTGCATAGAGAGGAGCAGAGTTGTAGCTGCCATGTGCAGTACAGGGCCATATAGCAGTGTAACAAGGCTACGTACAGCTATAGTCGAGGAGTGCTTAGAGAGAAGAGTTGTAGCTGCAGTGCAGTCAGCCATATAGCAGTTGTGTAGCAGCTCCGTACCAGCCTATAGCGGGTGCATAGAGAGAAGAGTTGTAGCTGCAGTGCAGTACAGGCCATATAGCAGTGTAGCAGGCTCAGTGTACAAATATCACTGCCCATTTAATACAACAGGGAATGGAGATAAATTCTTACATAACTAAATAATGTTCCTGATGTTTGTGTGGCCCCTATCCCTTGTCCAGGTTCTCCCTTTGTAAATTTTTTAAAGGGGATGTTCAGAAACCTATGTTTATCCTGAGGATAATATGTCATCAGTTAAAGGGGGAAGGAATCAATCCCCACCGCTGATCGCTGGAAGCCAGTTGCTAGATGCATTAAGTAGTGGCCATAAGATGTAACTACATAGAAGTGAAAGGAAGCCACAGCTGTAGTTACAGCTTCTGGCCACTACACAGAGCGGGGAATCAACTGCCTCTGGCATTGTATTTACATAAGACCAAACAGATGAATGGTGTAAAATTGTTGCTTTGTATATTTTCATCACCAGTAGTGTATTATAATATAGGCGGTTTGGGCAGTTGCCTGGGGCCCAAGCCTTCTAGGGGGCTCATGGTCTCCTAATCCACTCACCAAATTTTAAACTGAGAAGAACCTTCACCCATAAAATTTTCATATATCTGTTCCTGCTCTCAATACATATGTACAAAAGAACCATTTCAGGACCTTTGAAGGTCCTCCAAGCCTGAAGCCACAGATAGGAAGCAGCAGATGGGACACATCCTCCATTCCCCAAGAAGCTGATTCTAGGACCAGATGTAGGAAGTGATTCCGGACTTGTAGGGGCCATAATATTCATACAGCCCAGGGGCCATGGTGGTCTTAATCCACCACTTTTAATCACTGATATAGTGAGGTCATCTATATCAATTCCTGGACAACCCCTTTAAGCCATATAAAAAAAATGCAAAGCTCATGGTCTTCTGTATCAATACAGTCTCCTAAAACTAAAAAAAACCCAAACATTTGCATCATCACTCCATCAGATTGCGTCGAATTCTCCGATTTCTAGGTGACAGCCAATTACGCCCAGAGGAGAAGGGGTTAATTAGGAAGCTCTGGAGCCGAGAATGTGATTTGCATGAACTGTACTTTTATACTTGAGGATAGAGTGGAAAAATAACCCTTTTTTACAGAGAAAAGAAAGTCTCTACGTCGGAGAGAGAGAGAATACGGCTCTTAAACACTATAATTTACCGCACTTCCAAAAGGCTATCAATTAACGCGCACAAAAAAAAAGTAACAAAACTAAATTCCTTCAATAACATTTTTTTTTTTTTTGAAGCTATGATATAAAGCGCCGATCCCGGACCAGGAAATATCCATACTAAAAGTACAGAACAAATCCAATTGAAACTACACTAATTTATACCTATGGAAAATGGGTCCCATAGAAGCAGATTCATTTGCATAAGTAGCAAGTTCTGTTCCATAGTTATAGGGGGTGGGAGGGTAAAATTCGGATACAACCGCCCCATACAAGAGCTGAGGGCACAAAGGTGCATAGATTTTATTGTATAGACAGTATCTCGGTTGTGTTATCTTAAAGGGAATCTCCACTTCTTATTGGTGTCTAATATTCTGTGCTTTGATACATTTTTATGGAAGTTTTAGCAACAATTTTATTTATTTAGTACAAACGAAGTGACATCATAAATAAATTAACTACTGGGAGTAACCACTAGAGGGAGCTCAGGGGCTTGCTGCATACAGTTCAAGTGTAGAGTTCAATTAACAAACTGTAAGCTCCTGAGCTCCATCTAGTGGTGGCTCTAAGCAGCCGAAATATTACCTATATCTAGAGAAGCAGTTTGGATCTCTGCCAGAAAAATTCAGCTCCAAACTTTATTCTATTGCACATTGTAACACAATTTTGTAATAGGATAAAAAAAAAAAGTTTGGCATTGGTGGAAATTCTATGGCAGGTCCTGTCTGGCTTACAATTGCGCTTTATCTATATCATGCGCTGTATCTAATGCGCAGGAATCCCCTGCACCGGCCCACACTGCCCTCTTTCACACCCACTTCATGTGGAGGTGGTGTAAGAGAAAAATAATTCCAAGTATTGGGGTAGGAATTACAATTATTTCAATCAAGACTTGTACGCTAGGCCCTGATAAATGTCCAAAGGGTTCACTTACTTTTTTGTCTCTCGGTTATATAAATATAAAATTAATACATGTGTTAATAAACTGCAGACTTCTAGTCTCGCTATTCGAATCATGTGATTTTTTTTTTCAAACAAGAAATGAAATCTGAAACTACAAATACGAGGCAACACTCTTGATCTGTCTATGTACTTCTGTAATGGCCCACCGGACGGGTCCCTTACAAATTTTTAATCTTCAGATATCCATGGAGATGTAGGTGAAGTAAGGATGACTTCATATAGATTATATATAGATCAATAATAAGTTGTGTTTGATTTACATCATTCCGGCTCTGCCTTGAGTTCCCTGATTGGATGCCTGGAAACTCCTCCCAAAGGGTAGTTTATATTAGACTCTCTGTGGCTGGAGAGTTCCAGAAGGATCTGGGCGGTGAGCATCCTCTACCAGACTGTATCCAACCAGCTACCTTGGACATTGGCACATAGGACCTCTACCTCAGCCTGTTATTGTTGCTGTGTTGGGAATAAAGGAACTGTAAATTGATGTTCTGCATCTTGTCTCCACGTGTGATCCCTGACTGCCACTTACATCACAAGCCTCCTCTCTACCATCTACTCAGGGATCCCTAACACATGCATACTGTGCCCTAGGGAGTGCTCAGGCCGGCCACTCAGGTACCAGGGGAATCCAGATGCCCCTAAGTCATTAGGTCAGGGCCTGGTAGAAGGACGTTGCACTTCCATCATGTGACCTTACAGTAGGTGCTAGAGGTGTGTAGGGTGACGTATTATACACAAAAGAAGGCTATGCTCAAATTAGATACGGCCAATGGTGAGAATTAAAGGAAACCTACCATCAGAAATCTATCTATTACGGTAGATCTGAAAATAGGTTCCTATTAACCTACTAAACCCTAATCTTTAGCTAACCCTACAATACTATCTACACTTAAATACAGATTACATTAGTCATATGCTAATTTTTGGCAGAGGTTTCTGGGGCGTGGAGTAACATCTCTGTGGAGTGGGAACAAAGGCTACTTCACACCCCAGTAGCCTCTGCTCTGCTTTCCTGCTCGTCCCTGTGCGCGGCCTTGCTTATTGCGCATCCTTAGCTCCTTCAGGCAGCGCATGCGCGCTTCATAGATATGTCTGCGCATGTGGCGTCTGAAGGAGCCAAGGATGGGGAATCAGTGAGGCAGAGCCGAGGGATGAGCAGGTAGGCATGGACAGCAAAGGCTACTCGGGCATGGAGTGTCCTTTGTTCTCGCTGCCCAAAGAGGCTACTCCATACCCCAGTAGCCTCTGCCACAAATGAGCATATAAGTTAGATAAGTTGTAGTTTAGTGTAGATAGGAGTCTAGGTTTAGCTACACAAGGATTAGGCTTTGGAATGTTAGTGGGAACCTACCATCAGATCTACCTGAATGTAGATTTTTGATAGTAGGTTTCCTTTAAGCAAAAAGTAGAAATGGTTTAATCCAAAATAGATGGTATGCATGGTCAGTCTGTACAACTGACCTATCATGACCTTATATGTGGACACATGGCACCGTAGGGCATAAAATTTTCTCTTAAAAGTAGTTTGGGTTCGTACTGAACTTTATGAGTTCAGGTTCCCAGAACAGGCCCCGCACTTCATTAGAAGTTCAGGGAGAGGGCCAGGTTTGGCTCAACTTTCTCCCACGGTCGCCGCCCACAATCAATGCTGGCACCGATCACAGGCCTTAGTTAGTTCCATTGACAAGGCCACAGTGGTTTAAAGGAAATCTACCATTTGTTTTTATGCATTGTGAACCAAACATACCTTGAGAATGCTGTAGCGACACTGCTGCAGAAACATGTCTTATTTATTTCCTGAACTGAGTGATTTTGCTGAAAATACAGTTATAAAATTCTGGACCTTGGGAAAACTGGATCAGTACTGGCTGCAGTACATAAATAAACTACACAGAGCTTCCTGAACTGTCCAGGTAGGACTAATCAACCGGAGCTGGATGACTCATACACAGGAGCTGGGGGATGGTTCAGCGATTGATTACTTCTGCCTGTCAGAGGCAACACAGTGATTACATCATTCTCTAGAGACGTGCATAAAAGTAAGAGGAGAAACGCTGGGGAAGCCACAGGAGCAACAGAGCCTCATTATCATAAATTCATAATTATTTTTTCAGCAAAAACCCTCAATTATGATAATTGCTCATGTGGTTGCCCCGGCGTTTCTCCCCTTACCCTAATTATGCTCTGCCCCAGCCTTGTCCTGCCCAGCATAAGCCGAGAGTTCACCATCACTGTGTTGTCCCTGACAGGCAGTAGTAATCAATCGCTGCAGCATCCCCAAGCTGCTGTGTATGAGTCATCAAGCTCAGGTTGATTAGTCCTGTGTGGAAAGTTCAGGAAGCTCTGTGTAATGTGTTTATGTACGGCAGGCTCAAGCAATCCAGCTTTCCCAAGGTCCTGAATTTTATAATTGTTTTTTTTAGCAAAACCACTCGGATTAGGGATTAAACAAGATATGTTTCTGCATCAGTGTAGCGACAGCGCTCTGAAGATGTGTTGGGTTCACAATGCATCAAAGTAGATTTCCTTTAAATGCCGCTGGTGACTTTGTTGTATTCAGTATCTCTACAGCACTCCCACAGGTGAGATAAAGTATTGCACGATGTCCTATGCCAATGGGCTTTTCATAAAAAATTTGGGTCCTCCAAAGCGAGAGACGACCTTCGTAGATGTTCTCTACTTAAGCTCTTTTACATTGTAGTGTATATGTATAAAGTAATCCTGCTAAAAAACATATTTTATATTATGGGAATTCATGAAAATACCAGAAATAATTATATATAATAACCAAGTCATTCTTCTCAATAGTCAGATTTCCATCCCTGGCTTGGTGCATGGTGCCATTCCATACATGTAGATGGATATATTGTGTAATATATTCCCGGCAGCTCATTATCAGCATATTACATTGCACTGACTCGTGCGCTGACCTTCCACAGTATATTGGCAGGAGGAGCGCGTGTGTCATTGCCTGCTTTATGTTATATAATAAAACTGTTTATATGAACTGTTATATCTGGCATTTCACATTTCTGGCAACCGCCACCATGTGCCGCCACGGGCCAAAAAAGCATATTCCGAATATTTGGGACATTGAATGACATTTTAGTGCAAAAATACTCCAAATAAACATGTAATAGCTGCACTTCCAGCGGAAATATCAACACAAACAGTGACTTACAGAAGCTCCCTCCTTAAAGGGGTTTTCCTATCAAGGACATCCATCCCCCTAAGCACAGGAGGAGCCAATCAGCAAGCAGGGAAGGTAAGGGGGACTTGCATTTTGTACATAAAGATGACTCCTCTGATAAGACATATATGGATCACCTTATCTTTACCGTATATTTTGTCAAATGGAGCACCCAAGTTTTACATGGACAGGATTCATTTTAAATGGATACCATGTAATACTTTATTTCTCCTGTAGGAGTGCTGTTGAGAAACTGAAGGCTTAAAGGAAATCCCTAATCCCCAGGATGTGGGACTGTAAACCAAGTACAATTACATGCTGATACATGCCACACACGGGCCCAGATTTATCAAAAGTGGTGCAATGTGTACTATGTGCAGTTTTCCTGTAGAGTGCGCAGAGTTACCGTATTATTGAATACGGTATTCATTAAACTGGCGCACCCTGCATTGCTCGGGAAGTGTGCACCATCTTTTTTTGGTGCACCTATAACATACAGTGTGCAATTCACTGTATTAAATGTGTTGCAAACTCTGACTAAGCGCTAAAATGCCCTTTTATGGGCACATTTTGCTTGTCAGAAAAACAAAACTGGCGCAGACACTTTATAAATACATGTAAAAGATCCAAATGAGTTCTTTTTAGTGCAAAGTTGGACAGAAAACTGGCGCAGTCGGAATAATAGATCTTGGCCATTGTGCTCTTCTCCCACCATGATCATCAATATAATGGGGGTTGATGTATGATGACCCATGACCCAGCTTATGATCCAAACCCTGCTCCCCGGCACCGACTAGATTGGTGCTGTGGGCACGATTCCTGAGCATATTTTGCACAGAACTAGTATAGAACTGCACTTTATCCTGCACCCCAACCTGGCGCAGACTATAGATAGTGAGCAGGAGCAGGGTGTCCTCACCCCTCGCTGGACCACACCACGTTTGGGATGGAATTGTACCTAAAATTGCTTCTAAATCTTGGCTTGTACACCTAAAAAAAAACAGGTGTACAACCCAATATAAATCAGCCCTTCCCCAAATATTTAGTATCTCTACAGCACTCCCACTGGAGAAATTAAGTATTACATAGTGTTCATTAAAGAGGTTTGAGCATGAAACAAAGTTCTCAAATTTGAGGCTCCTAGTGATATTTACACAATAAAGATCATTTTTACCCCTTTACTTTACAATTTTATGCAGTTTTATTGATGTTTTATCTCCTATCACTCGGTGATGGTCAGTGTAAAATTCCAGAGGCAGAGAGCACTGCAGTGTGCAGACAGGAGAAGCTATTCATGAGAAGAATACAACCATAGTCAGAAGATTTACAGTAGTATCAAAATCTGTGAAATTCTGCATTTTTGGTAGTAACAGTGAATTAGAAAATGTGTTATTTTGTTATCCTGAGTATATTTAATAATCGTGTCTTCGTGGGAGGAATAGCCCTTTGAAAGCATTGGACTCTTCATATAACACTGGGGTCCTCCAAATAGAGAGGCACTCTGGCCACACGTTCTCTACTGCATGTAATAGACAAAGTATATGGATAAGATTATCGCTTTTCGCATTATATTATGTAAAATCATGAGTTTCTGCCGCTGCGCTTAGCTGAAAGAACATATTCTGAATATTTGGGACACTTAATAAGAAGTGTAAAAAAATAAAACAAGTATCAAATAAACATGTATCAGCTACAAACAGATGTTAGGACACAAATATCGAGACCTGCAGCGCGACAACAAAATCTCCTTACAAAGTGAAAAAGAAGCTACTTAATATAACAGCTGAGGTCGACCCTTCTCTGCACCGACTGGAATAAATTCACACAATCGCAGATATTTACCAACAAACCGCTCAGGTGAGAGAGAGGAATCATAAAGTCACCCAACAACCAGCGACCGACAGCGAGAGCCGGACAGGAAAGAGAGGAAATACACGAATAATTAGAGAAAGAAAGATATAAATGTATTTAGTATGTAATCACTCAGGGGGATGGGGATGGACAAGCAGTATAATAGAGATAGATAGATAGATAGATAGATAGATAGGATAGATAGATAGGATAGATAGATAGGATAGATAGATAGATAGATAGATAGGAGATAGATAGATATGAGATAGATAGATCGATAGGAGATAGATAGATAGGAGATAGATAGATATGAGATAGATAGATAGATAGATAGATAGATAGATAGATAGATATGAGATAGATAGATAGGAGATAGATGATAGATAGATAGATAGATAGATAGATAGATAGATAGATAGATAGAATATAGATATATAGATAGATAGATATGAGATAGATAGATAGATATGAGATAGATAGTATCTATCTCTCTCATACTAATCTATCTTCCTATCTATCTCATCTATCTAGCTATCATCTCATATCTTCTATCTATCTATCTCTCTACTATCTTTTTATCTCTCTACTATCTCCCTATCTATTCTCTATCTATCTGTTCTCATATCTATCTATCTATCTTCTCATATCTTCTCATATCTATCTATATACTATCTATCTCATCTCTATCTCATATCTATCTATCTATCTATCTATCTATCTATCCTATCTCCTACTATCTACTCATATCTAGTCTATCTTCTATCATCTTCCTATCTATCTATCTATCTCATATCATCTCCTATCTATCTATCTCATATCTATCTATCTCATATCTATCTCTATCTCTGGCTATCTATCTATCTATCTCCTCTCTATCTCATATCTATCTCATATATCATCTTCTCTCATACCTCATTTTATCTATCTCTATCTCAATCTATCTATCTATCTCTACGCATTCTATCTATCTATCTCTCTCTCTCTCTCTCGTACTCCGTATCTCTCTCGTCTCTCTCTCTATCTACTCTCTCATCTCATATCTCTCTCTCTTTCTCTCATCTTCCCTGCTCTCGCTCTCTCTCTCCTCTCTCTCTATCTCTCTCCTCTCCCTCTCTTCTACTCTCTTATCTCTCTCCATATCTCTCTTCTCTATCTCTTCTCTCTATCTCCTGCTCTACTATCTCTCTCTTCATCTCTCTATCCTCGTCTCTCTCTCTCTCTCTCTCCTCTCTACTCTCTTTCTCTCCTCTCTCTCTCCACTCTATCTCATCTACGTCTCTCTCTTGCTACTCTACTACTCTTCCTCTCGTCTCTCTCTCTCCTCTCTCTCGCTCCTCATCTCCTATCTCTCTCGTCTACTCTCGCGAAGCGAGCGATCCGAGCGAGCGAAGAGCGAGCGATCGAGCGAGCGAGCGCAAATCGAGCGCAGCGCTAGCAGCTCAGAGCCGATCGAAGCGCAGAGCGAGCGACGCAGCGATCGAGCGCAGAGCGAGCGATCGAGCGAGCGAGCGAGCGCAGAGCGACGAGCGCAGACGAGCGATCGAGCGAGGGCGTGGAGCGAGCTAGCGAGCGAGCGGCATCGAGCGGCGCTCACGGGGAGACGGCGGGGGGCCCTCCCCCGAGGGAGGACAGACGAAAGACAGGAGAAAGCGGGCCGGCGCGAGTAGGCGGGGAGGGGCCGCGCGGGCCGGGCCGGCGCGCGCTGGTCGAGGTCCGCGTTGGTGGGGGACTTGATATCTTGCCTCGCTCGCACCTGAAGCGGTTTTTGGTAAATATGCGGGATGTGTGAAGTTATTCCAGTCGGTGCAGAGAAGGGTCGACCTCAGCTGTTTAATTAAGTAGCTTCTTTTCACTTTGTAAGAGATTTGTTTCGCGCTGCAGGTCTCGATATTTGTGTCCTAACATCTGTTTGTAGCTGATACATTTTATTGACTTGTTTTTTTTATTACCCTTTGTATTAAGTGTCCCAAATATTCGAATATGTTCTTTCAGCCAACCGCTGCGGCAGAAACTCATGATTTAAATAATATAGATGCGAACAGAGTAATCTTATCCATATACTGTTCATCCATGCAGTAGAGAAGGTGTGCCCAGATCCTCTCTATGTGGAGGACCCCAGTGTATATGAAGAGTCCAATGCTTCACAAGGCGTATTCCTCCCGACAAAACACGATTATTAAATTACTCAGGATAACAAAATAACACATTTTAATTCACTGTTTAACCAAAATACAGCATTTCACAGATTTTTGATACTACAGGAAATCTCTGACTATGGTTGGATCTTCTCATGAATAGCTTCTCCTGTCTGCACACTGCAGTGCTCTCTCTCTGCTTCGGAATTTACACTGACCATCAACCGAGTGAAAGGACTAAAACATCATAAAATTGCGAGAAATTGTAAGTAGGGGGGGGTAAAAATATCTTTATTGTGTAAATATCACTAGGACCCTCAAATTTGAGAACTTTGTTTCATGCTCAAACCTCTTTAATGAACACCATGTAATACTTAATTCTCCATTGGGAGTCTGTAGAGATACTAAATATTTGGCGGGAGGCTGATTTATATTGGGTTGTACCCGTTTTTTTAGGTGTACAAGCCAGATTTAGTAGCAATTTTAGGTACAATTCCCATCCCAAACGTGGTGTGTCCCGCGAGGGGTGAGGACACCCTTGCTCCTGCTCACTATCTATAGTCGTCCGCAGGTTGGGGTGCAGGATAAAGTGCAGTTCTCATCTAGTTCTGTTGTGCAAAATATGCTCAGAAATCGTGCCCACAGCACCAATCTAGTCGGTGCCGGGGAGCAGGTTTGGATCATAATCTGGGTCTGGGTCATCTACATCAACCCCCATTATATTGATGATCATGGTGGGAGAAGAGCAAATGGCCAAGATCTATTATTCTGACTGCGCCAGTTTTCGTCCAACTTTGTCACTAAAAGAACTCATTGGATCTTTACTGATTTTAATAAAGGTCTGCGCCAGTTTTGTTTTTCTGACAGCAAAATGTGCCCATAAAAGGGATTTTAGCGCTTAGTCAAGGTTTGCAAACCATTTAATACAGTGAAATTGCACACTGTATGTTATAGGTGCACCAAAAAAAAGATGTCAAATCAACAATTCCCGAGCAATGCAGGGGGCGCCAGTTTAATGAATATACCGTATTCAATAATCGGTAACTCTGCCATCTCTACAGGAAAACGGCACATAGTACACATGCATTGCACACACTTTTGATAAATCTGGGCCGTGTGTGGCATGTATCAGCATGTAATTGTACTTGGTTACAGTCCCAAATCTGGGGATTAGGATTTCCTTTAAGCCTTCAGTTGCTCAAGCACTCCTACAGGAGAAATAAAGTATCGGTATCCATTAAATGAATCCTGTCCATGTAAACTTGGGTGCTCCATTTGACAAATATAACGGTAAAGATAGGTGATCCATATATTTCTTCTCAGAGGAGTCATCTTATGTACAAAATGCAAGTCCCCCTTACCTTCCCTGCTTGCTTATTGGCTCCTCCGTGCTTAGGGGGATGGATGTCTTGATAGAAAACCCCTTAAGGAGGAGCTTCTGTAAGTCACTGTTTGTGTTGATATTTCCGCGGGAAGTGCAGCTATTACATGTTTTATTTGGAGTATTTTGCACTAAAATGTCATTCAATGTCCCAAATATTTCGGAATATGCTTTTTGGCCCGTGGCGGCACATGGTGGCGGTTGCCAGAAATGTGAATGTCAGATATACAGTTCATATAACACGTTTAATTATATACATAAAGCAGGCAATGACAAACGCGCTCCTCCTGCCAATATACTGTGGAAGGTCAGGCACGAGTCAGTGCAATGTATATGCTGATAATGAGCTGCGGGAATATATTACACAATAATATCCTCTACCATGTATGGAATGGCCACCAGCACAAGCAGGGATGGAAATCTGACTATTAGAAAATGACTTGGTTATTATATATAATTATTTCTGGTATTTCATGACTTCCCATAATATAAAATATGTTTTTAGCAGGATTACTTTATACATATACACACACATGTAAAAGAGCTTAAGTAGGAACATCTACGAAGTCGTCTCCTCTTTGGAGGACCCAATTTTTTATGAAAAGCCATTGGCATAGGACATCGTGCAATACTTTATCTCACCTGTGGGAGTGCTGTAGAGATACTGGATACAACAAAGTCACCAGCGCATTAAAGGAAAAGTCTACTTTGATGCATTGTGAACCCAACACTCTTCAAGCGCGGCGCCTACACTGATGCAGAAACAGATCTTGTTTAATCCCTAATCCGAGTGGTTTTGCTAAAAAAACAATTAGTAAATTCAGGAACCTTGGAAAGCGGATTCTTGAGCCTGCCTACATAACACAATACAACAGGCTCCTGAACTTTCCACACAGAGCTATCAACCGGCTTGGATGACTCATAACGCGCAGCTGGGGGAGTGCTGCAGCGATTGATACTACTAGCTGCCTGCAGGACACACAGTGATGGTGAACTCTCGGCTTATGCTGGGCAGGACAAGGCTGTGGCAGAGCATAATTAGGGTAAGGGGAATAAACGCCGGGCAGCCACAGAAGCAATTATCATAATTGAGGGTTTTTTGCTGAAAAAATAATTATGAAATTTATGATAATGAGGCTCTGTTGCTCTTGTGGCTTCCCAGCGTTTCCCTCTTTACTTTTATGACGTCTCTAGAGAATGTGTAATCACTGTGTTGCCTCTGACAGGCAGAAGTAATCAACGCTGAACCATCCCCCAGCTCCTGTTATGAGTCATCCAGCTCCGGTTGATTAGTCCACCTGGACAGTTCAGGAAGCTCTGTGTATTTATTATGACTGCAGCCAGTACGATCCAGTTTTCCCAAGGTCAGAATTTTATAACTGTATTTTCAGCAAAATCACTCATTTCAGGAATAAATACGACATGTTTCGCGCAGTGTCGCTACAGCCCATCTCAAGGTATTGTTTGGTTCACAATGCATAAAAACAAATGAGTAGATTTCCTTTAAACCACTGTGGAGGCCTTGTCAATGGAACTAACTAAGGCCTGTGATCGGTGCCAGCCATGATTGTGGGCGGCGACCGTGGAGAAATTGAGCCAACCTGGCCCTCTCCTGAACTTCTAATGAAGTGCGGGGCCTGTTCTGGGAACCTGAATCATAAAGTTCAGTACGAACCCAAACACTTTAAGAGAAAATTTTATGCCCTACCGGTGCCATGGGTGTCCACATATAAGGTCATGATAGGGTCAGTTGTACAGAACTGACCATGCATCCATCTATTTTGGATTAAACCATTTCCTACTTTTTGCTTAAAGGAAACCTACTATCAAAAATCTACATTCAGGTAGATCTGATGGGTAGTTCCCACTAACATCCAAAGCCTAATCCTTGGGTAGCTAAACCTAGACTCCTATCTACACAAACTACACTTATCTAACTTATAATGCTCATGGTGGCAGAGGCTACTGGGGTATGGAGTAGCCTCTTTGGCAGCGAGAACAAGGACACTCCATGCCCGAGTAGCCTTTGCTGTCCATGCCTACCTGCTGCACCCCGGCTCTGCCTCACGGATTCCCATCCTTGGCTCATTCAAGACGCCACATGCGCAACATATCTATGAATCGCGCATGGCTCTGCCTGAAGAGCTAAGGATGCGCAATAAGCAAGGCCGCGCACAGGACGAGCAGGAAGCAGAGCAGAGGCTACTGGGGTGTGAAGTAGCCTGTTCCCACTCCACAGAGATGTTACTCCAGCGCCCCAGAAACCTCTGCCAAATTAGCATATGACTAATGTAATCTGTATTTAAGTGTAGATAGTATTGTAGGGTTAGCTAAAGATTAGGTTTAGTAGGTTAATAGGAACCTATTTTCAGATCTCCCGTTAGATAGATTTCTGATGGTAGGTTTCCTTTAATTCTCACCATTGGACGTATCTAATTTGAGACATAGCCTCTTTGTGTATAATACGTCACCATACACAACCTCCTAGCAACCTACTGTAAGGTCACATGATGGAAGTGCAACTTCCTTCTACCAGGCCTACCTAATGACTTAGGGCATCTGGATTGCCCCTGGTACCTGAGCTGGCCGGCCTGAGCACTCCCTAGGGCACAGTATGCATGTTTAGGATCCCTGGGTAGATGGTAGAGGGAGGGCTGTGTGATGTAGTGCAGTCGGGATCACACGTGAACAAGTATGCAGAACATACTTTACAGTTCCTTTATTCCCAACACGCAACAATAACAGGCTTAGGTAGAGGTCCTGTTTGCCAATGTCCAAGGTACTGGTTGGATACGTCTGTTAGAGGATGCTCACCGCCCAGATCCTTCTGGAACTCTCCACACAGAGGTCTAATATAAACTACCCTTTGGGAGGTTTCAGGCATCCATCAGGGAACCAAGGCAGAGCCGAATGATGTACTCAAACACAACTTATTATTGATCTATATATAATCTATATGAAGTAATCCTTACTTCACCTACATCTCCATGGATTCTGAAGATTAAAATTTGTAAGGAAGACCCGCGTGGGCCATTACAGAAGTATAGACAGATCAAGAGTGTTGCCTTGCCGTCGTATTTGTAGGTCAGATTTCATTTCTGTTTTGAAAAAAAAATCACATGATTCGAATACGAGACTAGAAGTCTGCAGTTTATTAACACATGTATTATTTTATATTTTATATACCGAGAGACAAAAAAGTAAGTGAACCCTTTGGACATTTATCAGGCCTAGGGTACAGTCTTGATTGAATAATTGTATTCCTACCCCAAATACTTGGAACTGATTTTTTTCTTCTTACAACCACCAGTCACAGTGGGTGTGAAAAGGGCAGTGTGGGCCGGTGCAGGGGATTCATGCGCATTAATACAGGCAGCATGATAGTGATAAAGCGCAATTGTAACCACAGGACCTGCCATAGAGAATTTCCACCAATGAAAACTTTTTTTTTTTATCCTATACAAAATTGTGTTACAATGTGCAAGAGAAATAAAGTTTGGAGCTGAATTTTCTGGCAGAGATCCAAACTGCTTCTGCTAGATATAGTGAATATTTCGGCTGCTTAGGAGCCACCACTGATGGAGCTCAGGAGCTTACAGTTTGTTAATGAACCTAACCTTGAACTGTATGCAGCAGAGCCCCTGAGCTCCCTCTAGTGTTCTCCCAGTATTTTAATTTATTTATGAGTCACTTCTCGTTTGTACTAAAAATAAAATTGTTGCTAAAACTTCCTAAAAGTGTATCAAAGCACAGAATATAGACAAAACAAGACGTAGAATGGAGATTCCCTTTAAGATAACACAACCGAGATACTGTCTATACAATAAAATACTAGCCCTTGGTGCCCTCAGTCTTGGTATGGGGCGTTGTATCCGAATTTTACCCTCCCACCCCCTATAACTATGGAACAGAAACTTGCTACTTATGCAAATGAATCTGCTTCTAAGGAACCCATTTTCCATAGGTATAAATTAGTTAGTTTCAATTGGAGTTTTTGTTCTGTACTTTTAGTATGGATATTTCCTGGTCCGGGATCGGCGCTTTATATCATAGCTCAAAAAAAAAAAAATGTTATTGAAGAATTTAGTTTTGTTACTTTTTTGTGTGCCGTTAATTGATACCTTTTGGAAGTGGCGGTAATTATAGTGTTTAAGACCTATTCTCTCTCTCTCTCCGACTAGAGACTTTCTTTTTCTCTGTAAAAAAGGGTTTTTTTTCCACTCTATCCTCAATTAAAGTACAGTTCATGCAAATCACATTCTCGGCTCACAGCTTCCTATTAAAACCCCTTCTCCTCTGGGGCGTAATTGGCTGTCACCTAGAAATCGGAGGATTCGACGCATCTGATGGAAAATGTTTGGGTTTTTTTAGTTTTAGGAGACTGTATTGTACAGAAAACCATGAGCTTGTCATTTTTTTAATATGGCTTAAAGGGGTTGTCCAGAATGATATAGATGACACTACAGCCCAGGTCCTCAGTGGATGTAGGTCATTATATCAGTGATTAAAAGTGGTGGATAAGACACCAAGGATCCTGGACTGTATGAATATTATCTCGCCCCTACAGAGTCTGGAATCAACTTCCTACACTGTACTAGAAGCTGTCTTGGGAATGGAAGGAGGTGTCCCATTTTCTGCTTCTTCATAACATCTTGCTCACGTCAGGCTTGGCAGGACCTTCAAAGGTCCGAAGGGTTCTTTTGTATACTGTATTGAGACAGGAACAGATATATGAAATATTTTAATTTGGGTGACGGTTTTCTTCAGTATTAAAATTGGTGAGTGGATTAGGAGACCATAGCCCTCAGAGAAGTAGCTTGTGCCCCGCAACTACTGCCCAGACCGCCTATATTTAGTAATACACTACTGGTGAGAAATAACAAGCAACAATTTTACACCATTCAACTGTTTGGTCTTATGTAATACAAATGCCAGATGCAGTTGATTCCCCGCTCTTGGTAGTGGCCAGAAGCTGTACTACCGTCTGTGCTTCCTTCACGTTCTATGTATGTTACATCTTAGTGGCCACTACTTTGCATCTAGCAACTGGCTTCCATCGAATCACGGTGGGGAGGTTGATTCCTCCCCCTTAAACTGAGACCATATTAACCTCAGGATAACATAGGTTTCTGAACATCCCCTATTAAAAAAAAATTTACAAAGGGAGGAACCTGGACAAGGATAGTGGCCACACAAACATCAGACATTATTTAGTTATGTAAGAATTGTATCTCCATTCCCTGTTGTATTAAATAGGGCATGTATTGTAACTGATGCCTGCTACAACTGCTATAGGGCCTGTACTGCAACTGCGCTCAACTCAGCTCTATCTCTCTATGCACCCCGCTTAGCTGTTACGGAGCCTGCTAACACAACTGCTATACTGGCCTGTATGCACTGCAGCTACAACTCCTTCCTCTAGTCTCCGCTATAGCTGTACGAGCTGGTACACTGCTATAGGCCTGTACTGCCTGGCAGCTTACAACTCTTTCCTCTTATGACCCGCTATAAGCTGTACGGACCTGCGTACCAATTGTAAGGCGCTATGGCCGCTATACTGCACTGTCCGTACAACTCTTCTCAAGTCTATGTACCCGCTAGTAGCTTACGCGAGCCTGTTACCCTGCTAGATGGACGTACTGCACTGTGGTAAACTCCTCTCTCTATTTCCCGCTATTCTTCTAAACGGACCTTGTCCCCAACGCTATAAATGGCCTATACGCACTGGGCCTACAACTCTTCTCTCATGTACCCGCTATAGCTGTACGTGAGGCCTGGTACACAGCTATATGGCCTATACTGCCTGTGCTACAACTCCTCTTCTCTTGCACCCTCTCTAAGCTGTACGACCTGGTACACCACGATATGGCCTGTACAGCACTGTGCTACAAACTCCTTGTCTATGCACCCCGCTATAGCTGTACGTGAGCCTGGTACAAAGACCGCTATATGTGCCTGTACTGCACTGCACCTACAACTCTCTCTCTATTCACACCCCTAATAGCTGTACCTAGACCGGTAACACTGCGATATGGCCTTACTACAACACTGCAGCGTACAACTCTTCTCTCTATGACCCCTATAGCGTACGAGCCGGTACAAAACGAAACGCAACCATAATGGCCTGTACTGAACTTGGCCTACAACTCTTCCTCTCTATGTCACCAGATCTTGCCGTACGGAGCCTGGTAACCCCCAAAAAAGCTATATGGCCTGTACTGCACTGTGCCTACAACTACTTGGCGTCTATTGCACCCCCCATCAGGACGTGTACGGAGTCCTGGTACAAACCGCTATATGCCTGTACTAGAAAAGATCACTTTGCCTACAACCTTCTCTCTAAGTGCACCCGTATAGCGTACGTAGCCTGTTACAAGCCCCTATAATATGCCTGTTACGGCACTGTTCCTACATCTGCTTCTTCTATGCACCCGCCATAGCTGGTACGGAGCCTTGTTACCAAAAACGGAAAACGCTATATGGCCGTACTGCAACTGGTGCCTACAACCTTCTCTCTCTATGGCACCCGCCATAGCTGTACGGAGCCTGGTGATAGATAGATAGATAGATAGATATGAGATAGATAGATAGATAGATAAATAGATAGATAGATAGATAGATAGATAGATAGAAGATAGAGAGGGACATTGATCATAGTTTGTAAGACTGTTTTTGGTGTTTTTTTTGCGCACAGTTATTTAATTTGGTGGATTTTTGCTACATTTTCAGGTGCACGTCAAAGTCCGGCACTTAGTGGTTTTGAGTTCCTGCACCTTATCTGACTTAGATGGATAGATACTTTATGGGGGGTCATTTATCTTTTCCTTTCCGTTGGTGTTTTTGCGCCTTTTTGCTACATAATGGCTGTTTTGCTTTGTTGGAATGTTACGCCTCAATTCGCCACGCGTTTTTGCGCCCTATTTGTCATTACATTGCGCCTCTTTCCAGATGTTTACGGTCGATTTATTATACTATTGCGCCTATTTAAAAAAAAAAAAACAGCATTTGACAAAGAGCCAAACCACAAAGACAAATGAGGTGCAAAAAATAGACTCACAATTAGGTGCAAAAAGAGCGCAGAGACAGGGGAATAAGATAAATGACCCCCATATAGATAGATACTTTATAAATCTTGCAGTATCATCTTCTTGCTCTGCTTTGGACTATCCTGTGCACATTTCTATAGATAGATGTCCCCTCTCCTGGAGCAGGACTGTGCGGAGCGATGTGCTGCGCCGGGTTTACACCTATATAAATTGCTCCCTGGTTAAATTATCACCTTATTTTCAGTTCATTTTACAGGGACCTCATTAACACGTTGCGACTTAAGAGTCCTGATTTACTTAATTACAAATAATGGCGGTATTTTTAGGCGTGTTTGGCGGCGCGGTAGCACCTATCCTCCTCAGCTGGATTGTTTGTATTTGTATCCATCAAGACAACAGAGAAAATGCTGAATTAAGAGGAGCACACGGAGAAACTGCATCTATAGGAGCCCAGATGTTGGCTGCCTCAGCAGGTGTAACAGACAGATACCTCATCACAACGCAGACACCACAACCCAGGTCTATGTCATAAGGAGGAGACACCAAGCAGAAGGCTGACAGTCTATTTATTCTGCACAAATACAACCACTAAGTGTAATATCTGCAGGCAGCATGTTATAGAGCAGGAGGAGCTGGGCAGATTGCACAAAGGGCCACATTTATCACTTTTGTGCGCCTAAGTGTAGTAGTTGCGCCTAAATTCTGGCGCACTGTTTTGCCAGAATTATCACCAACTGTGATAAGGTAATTTTCTGCCTCTTATTAATCACTTGGCGCAGTTTAGGCGCAATGTTAGATTCGGGCAGTTACATGTGATCCTGCTACAAGCTCCTCTCTGCTTCTCCCGCAGCCCAGAATGAAGGTAACACTCACAGCAGCACCCAGGTGTGTGACACCCTGCACCCAGTGACCTCCTCAGCAGGGGCTTCTCCTGGAGGGGATCCCCCAGTGCTGGTCTCCTGCTGCACCCCTGTAATTCTGCACAATATCCCCCTCAGACACTGTGCAGAATTACATGGGGGACACTTGTATGTAGTTTCTGCAAAATTCTGCAAAGTTCTCTTCTCTCTTGCTTTGAGCTCAGGAGTTTGCAGAATGTTTTGTAAATAGGTGATGAACTGTAAATAGAGTCTGCAGCTCCTGTCTGTAGTGTATCTAATGTATCTATTATCTGTTCCAGTGTCTGCAGAGTATCTAATGTATCTATTATATGTTCTAGTGTCTGCAGAGTATCTAATGTATCTATTATATGTTCCAGTGTCTGCAGTGTACTAAATGTATCTATTATATGTTCCAGGTCTGCAGTGTATCTAATGTATCTATTATAGTTCTAGTGTCTGCAGTGTTGTATCTAATGTATCTATTATTGTTCTAGTGTCTGAATGTATCTAATGTATCTTTATTGTTCTAGTGTCGCAGAGTATGCTAATGTATCTATATATGTTCCAGTATCTGCAGTGTATCTAATGTATCTATTATATGTTCAGTGTCTGCAGAGTATCTAATGTATCTATTATATGTTCCAGTGTCTGGCTGAGCTTTGCTGCTAGAAATGAGCTGTTCTGCAAAGGGGCTCAGTGCTTTCTTCTCAGATAACGCCACCTTCGGGCTGGAGTGTTTTTGCGCCCGTTTTTGCGCCTAAATGCAAAAGTCGCCCGTGATGAATATCATTGGCGCAGCAAAACATCTGGAATTGAACGATAGATGAGGGAAAGCTGCTTATTTTAGCTGCGCGGCTAATTTGACGTTTAATCGCAAAAATGGCGCAAAAACGGTGCGTCTAAACGAAAAGGCACAAAAACAACAGAAAAAACAAGTGATAAATGTGGCCCACAGTGTCCTATCTGCAGGCAGCATGTTATAGAGAAGGAGTAGCTGAGCAGATTTTACATAGTGTCCTATCTGCAGAGAGCATGTTATAGAGCAGGAGGAGATGAGCAGATTGTACATAGTGTCTTATCTGCAGGCAGCATGTTATAGAGCAGGAGGAGCCGAGCGGATTGTACATAGTGTCCTATCTACAGGCAGCATGTTATAGAGCAGGAGGAGATGAGCAGATTGTACATAGTGTCCTATCTGCAGTCGGCATGCTATAGAGCAGGAGGAGCTGAGCAGATTGTACATAGTGTCCTATTTGCATGCAGAATGTTATAGAGCAGGAGGAGCCGAGCAGATTGTACATAGTGTCCTATCTGCAGGCAGCATGTTATAGAGCAGGAGGAGCTGAGCAGATTGTACATAGTGTCCTATCTGCAGGCAGCATGTTATAGAGCAGGAGGAGCTGAGCAGATTGTACATAGTGTCTTATCTGCAGGCAGCATGTTATATAGCAGGAGGAGCTAAGCAGACTGTACATAGTGTCCTATCTGCAGGCAGCATGTTATATAGCAGGAGGAGCTGAGCAAATTGTACATAGTGTACGAAAGATAACACAAGATCCACCATTCACAATAGGTGACGTCACAGCTCATCTCCTCCACCTCCCTACACAAAGACCTCCAAACAGGTCACAGAGCATGCCCACAACACCCTCCCATAAAAGTCAACACATCATCTTCAGACTATATAAATTACTATGAAAAGCTAACCTACATATTCATGTAGGGAAATTAGAACACAAAAATATATTGATAAATCAGAAAATATAACTTATAATAGATACACTGTCACAGAGCATGCCCACAACACTCCTTCAGACAAGTCAATAGGCTGTTGTCTAATAATTCTGCTGCATAGCAAATGTTCCAAAAGCAATGCAGCAGCTGAGGCAAGATGGCCGCCCCAGGATGATGAAACAAAGAAAAACCCACAGACAGATTAAGTCCTGCAAACATTACCCAGCGTTCACCAAACCAAACTCTTTGCGTTAATTAATAGCCCCTGTGTCACTGATTCCAAGGTAGTTGGGATTTTCTCTCGAGCCCCCCACCAGTCCTGAGCATCTCCAGATTTTTGTCTCTACTGTCAAATGGGCGGAGCCAGGCTCTCTGTTCCAATCATAGAAAAACCTTTTTGGCAAGTTAGAGCCTAATTAGGTTCGATGTATTTTTAATTTCAAATATGCTAATTAGTTTCACATCACATGACAAGGGATATAATGAGTTGTGCACCTGTGTGACATCACATGACCAGGGATATAAAGAGCTGTGCACCTGTGTGACATCACATGACCAGAGATATTACGAGCCCTGCACCTGTGTGACATCACATGACTAGGGATATAATGAGCCCTGCACCTGTGTGACATCACATGACCAGGGATATAATGAGTCGTGCACCTGTGTGACATCACATGACCAGGGATATAACGAGCCGTGCACCTGTGTGATATCACATGACCAGGGATATAATGAGTCCTGCACCTGTGTGACATCACATGACCAGGGATATAATGTGCTGTGCACCTGTGTGACATCACATGACCAGGGATATAATGAGCCGTGTACCTGTGTGACATCACATGACTAGGGATATAATGAGCAGTGCACCTGTGTGACATCACATGACTAGGGATATAATGAGCAGTGCACCTGTGTGACATCACATGACTAGGGAGTGGATTTTATCCATAGGAAGTTAACAATTAAGGTTCCTATAGAATGACAGCAAACAGAGGAATTGATACAGAAAGTATATTGGAAAACTGTATAAAACTTCATTGCACACACAATATCAATTATTTGTTGAAAGTGGACAACCCCTTTAAGGCAGAAAAATTGTCTTTGATGGGGGAAGGGAAAGATCTTCTTTAAGATCATCATCAATATCAAAACCATGGGAAACCCCATTAAGATTAACCTTAGACCATCAATGTGAAAACTTGAACCTCAAAATCCATAGATGACGCGTCTCAAACCAACAAGCACGCGGATATGAGACGCGTGAGGCTATGAAATCATCGCTATAGAGCAGGAGCAACATGAGTGCGCTCAGATGTAGCAGAGCTGGGTTTGTCTCTCGCACAATTCATCACAGAATCATCTGTAGGGTTTAGTAATCCCAGATTACAGATTGGTTACATTGTTACAAATGACATTGTAATAACATTGTTACATGATGTTACATGATGATCCTTTCCGTATAGATGTAGATAGTCTGACAATTCCTTTCATCTTGTATTTCTATATATTTCTGGAAACCATCAACAAGCAGGATAACACTGCATAATCCAAGCAATGAGGAAAACGTGTCCAACCACCACAGGACACCATCAGATCAGTCACCACCAGCAGCAACATGCTGACAGCCTCCACCAAGTTTCCAGGACGGTGTAAATGCGCTACTTACTTTGCAATCTTGAATTGACGTACGGAGGGGAGAGATTGTCGTGTGACGCCAGGTCCCTGCTTGCCATGTGCTCGTAGTGGGATCCTTCCCCATAATTCTGGTGAAAGACAAACAAAGAGCGGTCAACCCCGGAGCCTCATGTCAGGACGTCGTGCCGAAAATTGGGGTCAAATTTATGCAGAATCGGGGGAATGAAACAAGCAATGGGACTCCGCATATGCAAAGCCGTCACACACCAGTCACATAACTACACACAGCCTGGATATTCTGCATTGCTAGTATATTTCACATTGCATTTAGGCCCTTTCAAGGTCCTTGGTCTTGGTGCTACTACTCTCTCTGAACCCCTTCAAGTGAGTCCCTTTAACTTAGTGCACATCTAACAAAGACAAGGGAAATGTACTTGACTATTGGCAATGGGATGGGGTCCCTAGGACCACCTGCTACAAGGGGTTAATAGTGTGGTAGCGTCAAGCAGCTGCTGAAAAGTCTAGTTTACATCTTTTCTATGGGGCCTACATTACATTTTATGTTCGTTTTTTAACTGAACCTGATATAATATTTAGTTTCTTTGTTATCTCTTCTAGAAGTCGAAGAATAAATTGGCAACTGGGTGTTACCTGCTGTGGGTGTGTCCCTGCACAGCCGTACAATAGCCAATCAGTGCTGACAATATCAGACAGTGTATGGACAGACCCCTAGGGGGAATGGTAGCACCCATAAATCCATTCATTGATTCATTTTAGGAGGAACCCTGTTACCTGGTTTTACCCCATTATACTTTACCCCATTAAATGTCCTTTCTAGAATTCCGTATTTTATGTGAAATCTGACCCATTTATCTATCATGTGACAATAAGCAGAGAAGAGTCAGATTTGCTTTTATGTGAGTCAAGTTTAGAGGCTGCAGGGGGAGACTCACTGCAGATTCCCCTAGATAAGAATCTCATCTTTCAGATAGCATCAGGCTTGTGGTTCTGTAAGCTACAGAACAGGCAGCTAGATACATAGTTTAATATGCAGGTGACAGATACAAATCCAAGTTTTGTGTTTTGGTTAAAGGAAATCATCCTGATAAACCAGGGACATTACTCATAGAGCCAGGCCCCGTGACTGTGGTATCTTCTTATATTTCTTATCCATGGCCTCCTTCCTTCTAAAATCAACTTTTAAAATGATGCTAATGAGCCTAAGGGGCTACCCTCTGTGATGTGGCTTTACAGGCTGTTACACTGTCTCACCCTCCTTCATGCTCCTTCAGCACTTGTGCAGTGAGGAAGCAAGGGGGAGGATGAGACAGTATAACAGCCTGTAAAGCCACATCACAGAGGAGCTAGGGTAGCCCCTCGGGCTCATTAGCATAATTTGAATAGTTGATTTTAGAAGGAAGGAGGCCATCAATAACAAATATAAGAAGATACCGCAGTCCCGGTGCCTGGAGCTATGAGTAATGTCCCTGGTTTATCAGGATGGATTTTGATGGTGGATTACCTCCTTTAAGAATCTGAATTAACTTGAGGGTCTTAGATTTTGTGTCTAGTATTACGTAGTCTTCTGCATCTGGGGTCTAAATAAATGTACAGTTCTAGTTTAAAGTCTGATTTATTTTCCATCTGCTGTGATCAGGTCTCAATATTGTGGGGGGACTGAAAAATTTATAGGTGTGGTCTATAGTTTGATTTACTTATTTTTTTTCTGGGCGGGTCTAAATGTTTGTTTTAGGGTTCTGGGTCTGAATGAATTTGGGTGCGTTCACATGTGACAGTAATGCATCAGAACAGCTGAGAAGAGGAGAATTGCATGAGTACATAGGCGTTTACAAGTCATATGTGTTAACACATTTGTTTGTTAACATTGTGTTAACATATGTGTTAACATTGTGTTAACGCATGCGTTTTGTAACAGCTATGTAATCATGCCAATCTCCTCTTCTCAGTTGTTCTGATGCGTTTGAAAAACAGGTATAACTGCCACGTGTGAACACAACCTTTATTTCAAGTTTGTCTCTGGTTTGTATGACATCAGGCCTCCAATAATTAAAAATCCTTATTATGAGAAATAATTAGAAATCCTGCTCATGCTTGTTATCTGCTTAAGCTGTGAGTGGGGCAAATCATGGGAAGACCCCCAATTATTTGGACCTGGAACAGCTGCTTATACAGAATTATTATAGTATTTGATGTTGAGTTGGTGCTTTTTGAAGTTTTTCCTAGAAACTGCCCTGCCCTTCCCCCCACCACCCACACGGAGTCATGTGACTGGATAATCACAAAGTTCTAGAAGTTATTAATAGAACTTCATGTTACAGAACATTCTCAGAATAGACATTTCGAGCCCCTTGGGGTCTTTGTAGGAAGTTGTCATCTACAAGAGGTACAGTCTCAGTTCCTCTTAGATGTAACTACCTGACTTAGACTCTTGGACACTTTGTATCTCATAACTTTCCTATCCTCCGCACGCAGACACACGCACACAGGACGCAGTCGTATAGATATATAGAAGCCATCAATACAGTCCATGCATTAGTCTCATAATACAATGCAAAATATAGAAGCGGGTTAACATACATGCAGCCACCTCCGGGGGGGATGGACACTGGCCTGCACACTGCATGACAGCTTCTGAAGGGCAGAAGGAAGAAGCAAGTGTCATTAGTACTGAAAAGACCGATATCATATCGAGAAATAGAACTATTTATTCACCATGATGCAGATCTGACGCTTAAAGGGGGTCACTCTTCATATAGATCGACTGGGCGGGTCAAAAGTCCCAGGGCAACGAAAGGTTAAATGTGGTATCTAATAACCCAGCAAGTAATGGGTCAGGGGGCTTATCTATAACACCACGTCCGGAACACGGCCGCCATCTTGATAGTCGCCATATTGGATCAAGGGCAAGTTTTTCCAATGGCACGGTGGCATCAGAGAAGACCAGAAAGGATTTCCAATATCTCTTCTGGTTCAAAAAAAAATTGCAACAACATCCTGGGACGTTCCCTGTGATGCTCAGCTACGTGTAGCTATAGAGAATCTCCAGGCTGATAACTTTAGAGCCATAGGAGATATTGTAGATCTGAAAGTGGCAACGGATTTCTGAGAAAATTCTAGTCTTATCTGATATGTTACATGATCACCTTCACGTTTAAACGACTTGCCCTTCATCCAACCTTTCAAGGTGTTCCAGACATAGACTTAAAGGGGTTGTCTAGTTTAGGCACATTTCACCAAATAACTGATATTGAAAGGTTAAAAAAAAAATTTCCAATATACTTTCTGTATCAATTCTGTACGGTTTCTAAGATCTCTGCTTGCTGTCGTGCAACAGGAAGCTTCATTGTTTACTTCCCGGTCCATGGTCATGTGATTTCATACAGGTGCACACATTGTAATCGAACCTGTGTGATACTAACCAGCCGTGCACCTGTGTGACATCACATGACCATGGACCGGAGTTTATCTATAGGAAGTTAACAATGAAGCTTCATATAAAAAGACAGGAAGCAGAGGAATAAAAAACAAACAAACCATAAATTGAAGAATTCAATAACTTTTTATGACACAAACAATACTAATTGTATGTGCTTAAAGTGGACAACCCCTTTAAACATTGGCCTCCTCACTAATTACTAACTGGGGTATCAGAGGTGTCATTTTCCTGATCCTGGGTCCTGACACGTCTCACTCTGTACATACTAGACCCGATGACAATATTTACAGGAAACCTACCACCACGGATCCGGGGGTAGGTGCATCTAATGTATGTAAGGATAGACCTTTTTAGGGATAACCCTTTACTCCACTTAATCTTTTATAATCTTTAATCAGAGCATATGCTAATTTTCTAAAGAGGCTACTGGGGCGTGGAGTAGCCTGAGCTGAGGCCAAACGGAGCAGCTACTCCACGCCCCAGTAGCCTTCTTGATCCTCCTACCCAGAGATCTTAGTCCGTGAAGCCGGAGTTCTGCACATGTGCAGTAGCTCAGGCTTCGGAGCTGAGATTGCGCAACCGCCGGCCAGCGTTCTGCGGGTGAGTGCACGCAGCTCCTTGTAGCTGTGCGCTGAAGATGTCTGGTAGGAGGATCAAAGAGGCTACTGGGGTGTGGAGTAGCTGCTCCGTGTAGCCTCAGCTCCGGCTACTCCACGCCACAGTAACCTCTTTAGAAAATGTGCATATTCCCAGATTAAAGTTTATAAAAGATTGAGTGGAGTAAATTATTAGCCCTAAAAAGGGCAATCCTTACATATCTTAGATGCACCTACCACCGGATCTACCTTAATAGGTAGATCCATGGTGATAGGTTTCCTTTAAGGGACTCTATATGACACCTTGGAATATACATTTTTGGTAGACTTCTCCTTTAAGCACCTGGCTGGGACCTGGTCTACGTTTCCCCTGGTTTGGAATGGCGCCACATGTCTTTTCTATCCGCTCAGTAATACGGCGGGTAATGGGGGAAGCTGCATTATTTACACACAGGACCCTGCAGACCTCCCAAAATGTCAGCTTGTAAGGTTCGCTGAAAGATGGTGTAAATAACGTGGCTCAGCCGCATCCCCTGTAGGGCCGTAACGTTTAACTGCCTCATTCCATGAATTTCTCTTTTAAGAACATCCTTGGGAGCGGATACATTTGTTGTTATGAGAAGTGAAAGGGATGAACAAGATGGAACGAGGAATGTTATCATGAGAGCGGGCAGGAGGGGCGAGGGGGGGGGGGGGAAGGTTGCGGACAAGGACGTTAGCTCATCAGCGGATGACAAATACCGGAACACTTACATGCAATAGTTACCTATGTGCTATGGAGGCAACAAGAGCGATCTAGGCAACAAGGGGTTAGTGCAACCTCATGGTGAGCGGAGGTGAGAATAAGTGACTTTACCTTTAATACATGGAACTCAATGGGGGTCATTTATCTTATTTCCCCTTTTTGTGCCTTTTGTGAGTCTATTTTTTGCACCTGATTTGTCTTTGTCTTTGTCAAATAAAGTTATATTTGCTCCTTATTAAGAGTAAATTTTTAAAAAGGCGCAATTTTGTTACGAACATCACACCATTGCCTTTCCTAAGCCTGGCTTGAAAAAAGATCCTGAATAGGGTCTGAAACTATCTATCTACCCCATATCTAACTACCTATCTATCTCATATCTACCTACCTACCTTAGTTTATCTATCTCATACTACGCTACCTACCGAGAGATAGCGAGCTCAGAGAGATCTACCGAAGACCGAATATCGATCGAGTCAGAGGACCACTCCCCCCCCTACCGAATATAGATATATCTCATATCTACCTACCTACCTAATATCTATCTATCTCATATCTACCTACCTACCTAATATCTATCTATCTCATATCTACCTACCTACCTAATATCTATCTATCTCATATCTACCTACCTTTCTCCCATCCTCACCACCTTGTGTGGAGTCATATGATGTCACCATATAAGGGTCATGATACATTGTTGCAGCAGAAGCTTTGAGTAAATAGATATCAATTTTTGGTTTTATTATACAGGCAGTCCCCAGGTTATGTACAGGATAGGTTCTGTAGGTTTGTTCTTAAGTTGAATTTGTATGTAAGTCGAAACTGTATATTTTATCATTGTAATATCAGCCAAATTTTTTTGGGTCTCTGTGACAATTGGATTTGAAAAATGTTGGGTTGTCATAAGAACCAGGATTAACAATAAAGCTTCATTACAGACGCCTGTGATATCTGTTACAGCTGATTATTGTAGCCTAAGGATAAAGTACAGGAAATTACCAACATTTATTATAAACATATATATAAACAGGGGGATCAGAAGCTAAAAGAGGAATGGATCCTGCCAGAGGGGGCACACACCAGTATGTCAGTGTGCTTGGTTTACAACACTCCATCCTGGTGGTAGATTTGATCACATTCACAGATGATATCATTAAAGTTGGGTCTTAGAGGTGGGGTCTCTGTCTTGAGATTTGGTGTGATATGCCCCCCATCTTACCAGCCAACAGAATGAAGGCATATCCACAGAAAATACCATAAGTGTCCTATGGATGAGAATAGGGGGCCCCTGGACGCCCATCGTATGGCTGCAGTGAATGGAGAGGAGGCCGTGCATGTACACTTCTCTCCAGTCACATCTATGAGACTTTTTTGGGATCTCTATTTTTAAGATGGATGGATGTTCCTCTATTTTAGGTCCCTGTACAAAATTCTCTTAGTTTCTCTGTACAAAAAATGACAGAATTTCTAGAGGACACATGGTCGCTGTGTCCAGCCGCAGGGTGCGGCCACAAATCATTTCCTCGGGTCGGGGAACCTTGTCTTACACCATGTTCCTCCTTGAGAACTTTAGGTCATTTACATTTTATTTATTAGTCTCCAAAACAAAAAATGGGCAGGGACGTAGCAAGGATTTATTATTTCGCAACTTAAAGGTCACATTGGGCAGAGTGATTTTTTGGGTTATACAAACAATACAATGTGACGGTGAATGGATCCCCAGCGCCGTACACCTGTCCACAGGTTATATATGATATCAAGTACACGTGCAGTACCTGACACAACCTAAGGAATAGGGGGGCGCTGCTTTTTTAAAAATAAATAAATACATTTTTCAGATTTTTGAGAACTGTATTCAAAGTTTGAGTCAGTTACAGATCAGTTCCCAATGCTGACTGTATCCGTACGGGGTGGAGGACTTGCGTTCTCACCCGAGTTCTCTCGCATGAAGGAATTAAAAGCCCCTTAGGCTACATAAAAGAGCAGAAGCATAAATGTTTAACGCACTTTGAGCAGAGAACCAATAACATCCCTGTGATCTTGAATTCACCTTCTTAGATGCTAAAAAGTGAATAATAATAGAGAAGGGGCGGAGCTGTGACACCCTGTGCTGTACGGTCCAGTAACCTATAATTATTACTGTCCTGTAATAAATTATAGGTCCCTGCAGGTCCTAGGGCTGTCCTACGGTATCCACAGGGTACATGGGGGCAGATGTATCTTTTTTTTTTTTTTTTGCGCCATGCGTTTTGCGTTTTTTTTTGGGTATTTACATATTGTTTTTACTTTATGATTTGTTCTCGTGGCACAATGGGGGTCATTTATCTTATCCCCCCCCCCCTCTCTGAGCTCTTTTTGCGCCTGTTGTGAGTCTATTTTTTTGCACCTCATTTGTCTTTGTCGTTTTGGCTCTTTGTCAAATGCAGGTTTTTTTTTGCGGCTTATTAGGCTCAGATTTTAAAAAAGGTGCAATTTGTTGCACAAATCCCACCATTGCCTTTCCTAAGAACGGTCAGGGCCCATATAGGCGCAATAGTAAAATAAATCGGGCGCAAACATCTGTAAAGAGGCGCAATGTATTGACAAATAGGGCGCAAAAACACACGCTGAATTGAGGCATAACATTACACAAAAAGCGCAAAATAGGCGCAAAACATCATTACATGGAGCACCCATGTTAGTGTTGGTGGGGCACCCATGCTAGTGGTTGATGGGGCACCCATGTTAGTGGTTGATGGGCCACCCATGTTAGTATTGGTGGGGCACCCATGCTAGTGGTTGATGGGGCACCCATGTTAGTGGTTGATTGGGCACCCATGCTAGTGGTTGATGGGGCACCCATGTTAGTGTTGGTGGGGCACCCATGCTAGTGGTTGATGGGGCACCCATGTTAGTGGTTGATGGGGCAACCATGTTAGTGTTGGTGGGGCACCCATGCTAGCGGTTGATGGGGCACCCATGTTAGTGGTTGATTGGGCACCCATGCTAGTGGTTGATGGGGCACACATGTTAGTGTTGGTGGGGCACCCATGCTAGTGGTTGATGGGGCACCTAGAAATAGGAAAAACAAAAGCTTTGGACCTGGATACTATTGATCATTGGGGCATCTATAATTAAGAGGAACAGAGGTTTGGGACACCCATACTAGTGATTTATGGGGCACCTAGAAATAAGAGGAACAGTAGTTTAAGACCCTCAGTTTGGTGATCGGTGGGACATCTATCAATGCAGTAACTGGAGCTTGGAAATCCCATTCTAGTGATTGAGGAGGAAGCCAGTGCTTGGGGAAACAGGTTTGGGATTACGTCACAACCAGTGATAGGAGAAATAAGCACTTCAGACCCAGATTCTAGGAGAAACTGATTGTCCTGTGATTGGTTCAGTAAAAAAACTCCTATTTTTAGACATAAAAACTATCCTGTGAATGAGTGGTAGACGTGTATTATGAGACTTCACATTGTGTGTCTTGGATCACAACACAAGGGAACTGGTGTTCTAGTAGCAGCCATAGCAGCCTCTATGGGGCCCACAGTGTCACGGGGCCCCAGCATCTAGGGTATTGGGTGTGAGTATGCTGTATATGTGTGTATACGCTGTATGTCTGTATATGGAATTGTATGTATGTGTGTATATGTGATGTATGTGTGTATATATGATGTGTATATACTGTTTGTGATTGTAACTCACACGTGTGAGTATACAAATATGTAAATTTTTTAATGGGGAAGGGGGACCCCATTCAGAATTCTTCTTTGGGGCCCATCCTTTTGTAGCTACACCCCTGGATTGTTGGGGTGCCCAGTGATAGGGAACACAGGCTTTTGCTAACTTTTATAGTGTTTGGTGGAGCAAAGAGGGGACGAGATTCCAGTGACCTGTGGGGCATCCACATACTTTGAACAGGGGCTTGGAGCTCCCGATTTAGTCTTGGATCTCAACCCAGTATTTTTTGGCCGACCCCATCAAATAACAGAAGTCTTTTTTGCATGGGCTCCAGTATCCAAGTATCCAGTCTCGGCAAATGTTTGTTCCATTTGGGTCCTAGTTTGGTCACTTCCCATTTATTCTCCGCATATCACCAGTAGGGGTACCAGTGGGTCATTGTATAATGGGCTAAACCCACTAGTGTTCATTATGCGCTACAGCACGCAAAGTGAGTGGGCGTCCGCATTAGCACGAAGCCGTATTTCGTGCCCCCCTGATACACATGTATCATGTAATGGTGGCGTCGGGACTTCTAAGGTGGATCAGTAGCTGGAGCTGGAAAATGGGATTTGTCGGAGCGTTATATTGGGGCACACGGGATTCCTGGCTATTATAAACATGACTTATTGTATTCATACGGCGCTATCCTGGCGCTTTCATGTGGGGCCGCACCTACGGAAGATAAAGTGTATTATGGATGCACAGCTCTGCATGACTGATACTCCTGAATGCTACAACACAGATGTCACATCAATGAGATACGGCGTGGAGGGGGTTTTTTTTGGTTTTTTTTATTCTTACCAGTAAAAACGAGTGGGCAGGTATCAGATGCTATCACAAGATCAAAGGAAGTCATAACAGAAGCCAGACTTATGGTTTGACTCAAAGCAGCAATATGTCATGTGTGCCTTCAGGAAAACACAAGATACAGTCGTTTCACAATGACCCCCGACGTTCTGCCCGGGCGAGCGCTGCTGCTTTCCTTTTTTACGATTTCTGCTCCGCTGCTCCACTCCACGTCTACAACGTATATAGGGCTTATGCCCATCATGTCCCATTAATCCTGCCGGGCTCGCGTCCAACATTGCGGCTTGAAAGGGACGGAAGACGTGGAATTTCTTATAGATCTGTTGGATTTTTTATTTTTTTTTTGTGCATCAGACAATTTTGTACAGATGGAGCTCAATTTATTGCAGCGATGGGGGAGAAATGTATAAATGTGCGGTGTAATGTTATTTTCCGAAAATTTGAAAAATTAGTCACGTCTGATCATTCGCTTTTTTTTGGAATGAAGTCACTTTTGATTAACCACGTAGACTCAGGCCTATAATCCGATGATGTCATTAGGGTCACCCTTGCGGATGCTTATGGATAGTTCGATGGATGTCCCTCGTTGTGGTCAGTGTCGGATTGGGTTTCCTTTGGCCCACCAGAGAAAATCAATTTTGGGGCCCACTCTTCAGTATTCCCTACGAAATATACTCTAACAGCCTCAAATTGTGGTGTTTCCTGATGGACCTCTGGGGTTCAGTATTGGATTGAGCCAGGGCCCACCAGAGGATCCTCTGGTACTCTGGTGGGCCAGTCCAACACTGATTGTGGTTGTGGCTGTTGGATCCCTGACTGTCCTATGCAGTGTCCTAGCACCATCTGCTTGGCTCTGCTCCCATAATGGCCCTTTTATTTAAAGGACCAGTGCACACATCGCCAAAGTGTCCTTGTTCAACTCCTAAACTACATGGAACATAAAAGGTACTTGCCTTAAAGGAAATCTACTATTTGCTTTTATGCATTATGAACCAAACATACCTTGAGAATACGGTAGCGACACTGATGCAGAAACATATCTTGTTTATTCCCTGAATTGAGTGTTTTCGCTGAAAAAACAACTCATACATTATGATAATGAGGCTCTGTTGCTCCTGTGGTTGATCGGCGCTTCTCCTCTTACCCTAATTATGCACTGCTCCAGAGAATGCTGTAATCACTGTGTTGTCCCTGACAGGCAGAATCAATCAATCGCTACACCATTCCCCAGCTGCTGTGTATGAGTCATCCAGCTCAGATTCATTAATCCTGTCTGGACAGTTTAGGAAGCTCCGTGTAATGTTTTTATGTATGGTAGGCTGATGCAATCCAGTTTTCCCAAGGTCCTGAATTTTTATAGTTGTTTCTTGAGCAAAACCACTCGAATCAGGGATTAAACAAGAAATGTTTCTGCATCAGTGTTGCTACAGCATTCTCAAGGGCAAGGGATGTTTGGTTCACAATGCATAAAAACAAATGGTAAATTTCCTTTAACAGGGAAGTGCCTGAACCTAATTAGTCCCTAAATAGCTAGTTTCCCTGTTGTCCTATTACTATGTTCCTCACCCTGGCTTTGTTGTTGTATGATTGGCTGTATTGACCTGACTTGAGCTGACCGTAAACAATAGCTCCCTGCCCTGACCTTTGACTGTACCTAGATCCTGCTTTAGAAAAATAGTAGAAAAACCCATCAGATTTATCCGAGAAACAGCTCCCCACCAGGATGTTTGAAGTATTGCGGCTCGGCCACATTCTCTGCAATCCCAGGCACAACCCATGGGTGGAGTATGTCCATTTCTGGACGCCGGGGGCCATGTTATAAAACAAGAATACAACAAGATTTTGTAAATGAAATAAACATTAAGAATGGACACAATTCTTATATCATGATGAGTATGAGTGAGCGATGCGAATGTGGCTACTTACTCGGGACGGGCTCGGATGTGCGCCGCTCCCCCAGGTACCTGAGCTACTTCTGTCTTCTACATCTGAAAAAAAAAATATTAAAACTATTTTTAAAAAAAATTAAAATCCAAAATCCAACTTGCGACTTGATGTGCACAAAGGTTTTCTTACAAGATGCATTTTAAATTAAAGCTTCCGACTAATCTGCGCTCGGCGTTAATTAACAATCCCATTGAGGCCCTCTGTATTGATAGTAGACACCTGACCCGTCTACTTAGAGGAACTCATTGAAATTCACTGCTGAATTCTTCTGCGCCCCCAAGAAGCCAAAAGGTTCCGCAACAAGAGGCCGTAAATCCTTTAAGACTTAAAGGGAAAAAAAATCTTGCATAAAAGTTGTAGTCACAGTTTCGAATATATATATAGATAGATAGAGAGAGAGAGAGTCCAATCCCCCATCTGGGTAATACAGTAGGGAGCAATGGTGGACGTCCACCCCACTAGGACCATGTAGGGACAATTACTATAGATACTCCGTGCTCTAGAAGACTCTGAATAATCCAGGACCCCATTCTTAACCACTGAGCCACCTTGCTACAATGTAACTTAAAGGGGTTGTAACTTAAAGGGGCTGCCTAAAGGTTAGGGGGTAGGTGTCCTTTTATTGGCGATTCATAGCCCCTAGCAGTCACAAAAAATGGGGTCCTGGTTTAGTGATGCCCATGTGTGACCACCAATCCATTAACTTCTATATTTCCGCAGCCACGTGGCGTTGAATGGAGCATGTGCACTAAAGTTACATTCACAAGATGTTTTTGCACACCCTTCCTTCTTGAGATTTCTATGGGTCAGATATATATCCCCCATGACTCCTTTAATCATTGCAACATTGACACTTTGGGGGACATTAATCATAGGGGGTCTCAGGTTTTGCCTATTTTTGCACCTGGTTTGTTCTTCTTTTTGGCTCCTGATCTATGATGGATCTAGTTCTGCCTTAGTAAATGCGTTTTTGAAATGTTGCATGTGCGATTCATTTTTTTGAAGTGTACCTGCTCAGTGTAGGTGCATTTTTTGGGACTTTTTGGGAGCAAAACAATAATGGATGTCGAGCAAACATCTGTATGTTTCTAGCGGGTTTATTTTGTGCAATAATCTGGCGCAGTTAGTTAATTTGGCACATTTTTGCAATATTTTCTGGCGCACGGCAAAGTCCGGCACTTAGTGGTTCTGAGTCCCTGCGCCTTATCTGACATAGTGAGAGGCTGCTATACAGATGTTTGCTCGGCATTAGAGATGAGCGAGCACTAAAATGCTCGAGTGCTCGTTATTCGAGACAAACTTTTCCCGATGCTCGGGTGCTCGTATCGAATAACGAAACCCATTGAAGTCAATGGGAGACTCGAGCATTTTTCACTGAAAGAACACATTGAAAGAACACAGTGAAGAACACATTACAGTTGTTTCCATACATCTACAATGTGTTCTTCACACATATTGTTCTTCACATACTATTGTGCAGAACACCGTTCGGCACGCGTGTCTTCGGATAAGTTAGCAGATGTACGGAACATCTGTAATCTATTCTTCACTGTGTTCTTTCAATGTGTTCTTCACTTAAATGATCCTGTGTTCACAGTTTTCCTTGTATTCTTTACTGTTCTTCACTGTCTTTTCTTAAGTAAATGCTCGATCTCGAGCAGGGGAAATACTCGTCTGAACAATGAGCTGTTTTGAGTACTCTAATACTCGAACGAGCATCAAGCTCGGACGAGTATACTCGCTCATCTCAACTCATCTATCACTAATTTGCGCCTAAAAAAGCGCAAAAAAAGTAGCAAAAATGCACCTACAAAAAAACTTCACTTTTCATTACTGAAAACAAAGGTTTTCTCTTCCCAATTGAAAAATTCCCTCTATGCAACATGAAAAATCCTTCAGCGCAGTTTTAAAATGTTCCCCAGTAACGACTTCATCATTGTCTATGGGATCATCTCTGGGAGTGATTATTGTCTTATTGTACAGATCTGAGGATATTATCAGACTCCATTTACTGTACATTATAATAACAAAGGAAAAGACTCATTTAAGCAATAATTTTTTATTTTTTTTTCCATCTCGGTAACTTTTAGTCCCTGCAGTTACATCACAATGTGGTCCGGACATTGTACAAGCTGAGACTTTGGGGGACATTAATCCTAGGGGGTCTCAGGTTCCCCTATTTTTGCGCCTGGTTTGCTCTTCTTTTTGGCTCCTGATCTATGATGGATCTGGTTCTGGCTGAGTAAATGCGTTTTGGAATTGTAGCATGTCCCATTCATTTGCGCCTAAATTAGCGCCAAATTTGGCGAAAATTGTTAGATCTCATTTGTGAGCAATAATGAAAGGAGACTGAGAAAAGGTGACAGAAGGTTCAGGGCGTCATCTCTGCACATAAAGTCTCAGCTTGTACAATGTCCGGACCACATTGTGATGTAACTGCAGGGACTAAAAGTTACAGAGAAGGAAAAAAAATAATAATTCTTGCTGAAACGAGTCTTTTCCTTTGTTATTATAATGTACAGTAAATGGAGACTGATAATATTCTCAGATCTGTACAATAAGACAATAATCACTCCCAGAGATGATCCCATAGACAATGATGAAGTCGTTACTGGAGAAATTTTACATTTTAAAACTGCTCCGAAGGATTTTCCATGTTGCATAGAGGGAATTCTTCATTTTGGATCCCAAAATGTATGTTTTTAGTAATGAAAAGTGATTTTTTTTTGGAAGTGCAGCTGCTCAGAGTAGGAGCATTTTTGCGCCTATTTTCCACCTTTTTAGGCGCAAATTAGTGATAGATCCCGTGCAAACATCTGTATAGCAGCCTCTCACTATGTCAGATAAGGCGCAGGGACTCAGAACCACTAAGTGCCGAACTTTGCCGTGCGCCAGAAAATGGCGCAAAAATGTGCCAAATTAACGAGATGCACCAGATATTTGCGCAAAAAAACGCTCAAAACAGTCTGACTATGATTAATGTCCCCCTTCATGTGCAGAGATGAAGCCCTGAACGTTCTGTCACCTTTTTTTTGAATCTCTTTCCATTATTGGTCACAAATGAGATCTAACAATTTGAGACAAATTTGGTGCAAATTTAGGCGCAAATGAATCGGACATGCAACCAAAAACGCATTTACTAAGGCAGAACTAGATCCATCATAGATCTCAAGCCAAAAAGAAGAACAAACCAGGCGCAAAAATAGGTGAACCTGAGACCCCCTGTGACAGTGGTGGTGAACCTATGGCACGGAGCCCTTTCTGTGGGCACTCAGGCCATCACCAGAGATGAGTCCAGGTATCTTCCTGCAGTCCCAGACAGCCCAGGACTTGCTGTGCACAGAGCTATATTAAAGTGACAGCTCTACCTGGGACTACTGGAGGAGTGGGAAGGTGTGGACAGATCTGGATTATCATTGTAGCTCCTGCTCCGGCCCTGACAATTCTTCCTGTTTATGGGACCCAGAAGGGAAGCTACAATCATCATCTAAATTTCTTCTATTTGGTGCTTTATTGGTGTCCTCAGGGTGCTGGTATCAATGAAAGCTGTGACAGAGAAGGGAGTATATATCACTAATTACATTTCTGTGTTGGCACTTTGCAAGTGGGTCATGGTTGTAGTTTGGGCACTCGGTCACTAAAAGGTTCACCATCGCTGCCCTATGATTAATGTCCCCCTTTGACCCTGTTAGTGCTGTCAATGACAATGACTTTGTAGAGACACAATCCTTCATCGACAGGTAACAATATTCAGACTGCCAGGAGGAATAACAGGAGGAACAAACAGTTCTAATAAAAGATAATCGGAATATATCAGATATAAATATAATTATTTAGTATATCAAGACAAGACAGGTCGCTCCTGGGCATAGTGACTTTCACTGACCCGTGCCTAAAATTTACAGGTTCACACCCTCACAGTCAGTGTAATCCCAGGATTTAAAGGGGAGTCACACTCAGTGATATAAACAGCATGAGATTAAAAAAATCACTTTGTCTAAAGAAATCAACTGGAAGGTGTGCAATACTTTATTTCTCCTGCGGGGGTGCCGTTTAAATCTGATTGATGACATAGGACTTTTCTATTCCTCCAAAAAGAATAACCACTTAGTAAGGGGTCATGTGCCCGCAGTTCAAGGCTCATTCAACCTGATATCATCTAATGTCATGTCACCTTCCTGTAAAGGATTAGTCTTTGCCACTATATACCCAACAGATCAGTCTGGAGCGCAACAACCATCCTAATCCTGACCCCTATCAAACACGATACATTCTAATTATAATTTACAACATATTTGCTTTTGGTAGGAAAAAGCTTTTAAAGAGTCCCTCTCCTAATAACTACTGCTACTATCCTGTATATATGGGCACAGCACAGTACTACTACTCCTATCCTGTATATATGGGCACAGCACAGTACTACTACTCCGATCCTGTATATATGGGCACAGTACTACTACTCCTATCCTGTATACATGAGCACAGCACAGTATCCTACTCATATCCTCCATATAGGGATACAGCCGCAGTACTACTACTCCATCCTGTATATATGGGCACAGGCACAGTACTACTACTCCTATCCTGTATATATGAGCACAAGCACAGTACTACTACTCCTATGCTGTATATGAGCACAGCACAGTACTACTACTCCTATCCTGTATATTGACACAGCACAGTAACTCCTCCTATCCTGTATAGTATGAGCACAGCACAGTACTACTACTCTATTCTGTATATAGGGAACAGCACCAGTATACTACGTACTATCCTGTAATATGGGCACAGCACAATACTACTACTCCTATCCTGTATATATGGGCACAGCACAGTACATACTCCTATCCTGTATATATGGGCACAGCACAGTACTACTACTCCGCTATCTGTATATTATGGGGGCACAGCACAGTACTATACTCCTATCCTGTATATAGGCACAGTACGTACTACTCCAATCCGTATACATGGCAGCACTACTACTCCTATTCCATATATGGGCACAGCACAGTACACTACTCACTATCCTGTATATATGGACACAGCACAGTAACTACTACTCTATCCTGTATAATGAGCACAGCACAGTACTACTATCCTATCCTGTATATATGAGCACAGCACAGTACTACAACGTCCTATCCTGTATATATGGACACAGCACAGACTACTCACTCCTATCCTGTATATATGGCACAGCACAGTACTACTACTCTATCTGTATATATGGGCACAGCAACAGTACTACTACTCCTATCCTGTGTATATATGGGCACAGCAAATACTAACTCCTATTCTGTATATATGGGCACAGACACAGTATACTACTCGCATCCTGTATATATGGGCACAGCACAGTACTACTACTCCTATTCTGTATATTGGGCACGCACAGAATACTACTCCTATCCTGTTATATGGGCACAGCACAGTAATACTACTCCTATCCTGTATATATGAGCACAGCACAGTACTACTATCCTATCTGTATTATATGGACACAGCACAGTACTACTAATTCCTGTATATAGGACACGCCAGATACTACTTTATCTGTATATATGGGAACGCACAGTACTTACTACTCCTATCCTGTATATATGGGCACAGCACAATACTACTACTCCTATCCTGTAATATGGGCAAGCACAGTACTACTACTCCTATCCTGTATATATGGGCACAGCACAGTACTACTACTCCTGTCCTGGTATTATGGGCAAGCACAGTACTACTAATCCTATTGTATATATGGGCACAGCACGTACAATACTCCTATCTGTTATAGAGCACAGAACAGTACTACTCCTCCTATCCGTTATATGGGGAACAGCACAGTACTACTACTCCTATCTGTATATATGGGCACAGCACAATACATACTCACTATCCTGTATTATGGGCCACAGACAGTACTACTACTCCTATCTGTATATATGGGCACGCACAGTACTACTACTCCTGTCCTGTATATATTGGCACAAGCAAGTACTACTACTCCTATCCTGTATATATGGGCACAGAACAGTACTACTACTCCTACCGTGTATATATGAGCACAGAACAGTACTACTCCTCCTATCCTGTATATATGGGCAACGCACAGTACTACTACTATATTCTGTTATGGGGACAGCACAGTACTAACTACTCCTATCCGTATATATGAGCACAGCACAGTAATACTACTCCTATATATATGGACACAGCACAGTACTACTACTCCTATCCTGTATATATGGGCACAGCACAGTACTACTACTCCTATCGTGTATATATGGGCACAGCACAATACTACTACTCCTATCCTGTATTTGGGCACAGACAGTACTACTACTCCTATCCTGTATATATGGGCACAGCCAGTACTACTACTCCTGTCTGTATATAGGGACAGCACAGTACCTACTACCTATTTCGTTATATGGGCACAGCACAGTACTACTACTCCTATCCGTATATATGAGCACAGAACACAGAACGTACTCCTCCTATCCTGTATATATGGGACAGCACAGATCTTACTACCCTATTCTGTATATTGGGCCAGCACAGTACTACTACTATTCTCCGTATTATGAGCACACGCACAGTACTAACTACTCCTATTCTGTATATATGGACACAGACAGTACTACGGCCTATCCTGTAATATGGGCACAGCACATACTTACTCCTATCCTGTATATATGGGCACAGCACAGTACTACTACTCCTACCTGTATATTTGGGCACAGCACAGTACTACTACTTCATCTGGATATTTGGCCACAAGCACATACTACTACTCCATCCTATATTGAGCACAGCACAGTACACACTCCTATTCTGTATATATGGACACCAGCACAGTACTACTATTTGACTCCTATCCTGTATATATGGGCACAGCACAGTACTACTACTCCTTCCTGTATATATGGGCACAGCAAAGTACTACTCCTATCTGTATATATGGGCACAGCAAAGTACTACTACTCCTATCTGTATATATGGCCACAGCACAGTATTACTATCCTATCCTGTAGATATGGGCCACACATAACTATTCTATCCATATATATATGGGCAACGACACAGTACTACTATCCTATCTGTGGTACTTGGGTACAAAACAGTACTATACTTCTGTACAGGATCCAGAGTCCACATCAGCACTAAAGAGACCAAGACAAGCAAAGCCACACCCATTTGATAATAAAAATAGTGACACCTTGTGTCAATCTAGTCCAACCAAATTCCAGAAAGAGAATATCCAGTGAAACCATAAATACTATTTTTTTTGGGAGGAATACAAGTTTTTCTGAATAGTGATATGTATTAGTGGAGGTTTGTCCCTTCATGATGGAATATTTTGCATATAATATACATATTCATCATTCCTCTTCCATAGGGTTGGGCTCACGATCAGCTTGCACTGGTGTGTGTAGGTGCCAGGGCTGGGAGGGGGGTGTCCAGGGTCAGGGAGGTGGAGGTTTCCGCGTCTTTGAAGATGGCGGCACGTGTTTTGGAGCGTTCGTGATGGTGAAGGTTACAATTTTTGGCACAGAAGGAGTTGCACAAAACATAAGGAGAGGAGAACGAAAACTTAAAACAGCACCTGGCTACATGGGTGTGTGGCTACACAGGACTTGGCATTTCACGGAGCGGACGTCATCTCGCGTTTTACTCTGCTTTAATGTGCAGCCACAGCAACAAATGTCACCAACCGTTCCCTCTGTGAAAGGAGGAACACGACAGGAGCAGCCGCAACTTCTACCTCCCCAAATTATACTAAGATGATGACACGTGGCGTTTTGAACCGTTTTGTGATCCGCTTTTAAGCAGTCCGTTAAAAAAACGCCATGCGTTTTTTGACAGGTCCTACCAATTATCGTAATTAAAATGGTCAAAACGGATGGCGTTTTTAACAGACGCTTAAAAACAGACCAACAAACGGGTTCAAAACGCCATGTGTGGCGTCCACTTAGAGGGATGGTTCCCCTCAACAACACCAAGTTCCTGCTAATTCTGATTGCGTTACATCTAATTCTGCAACTTTGCCCACTAGTTCCGCACCTTGACGTAGAGTTAGTTTATGGATTGACCGGGGGCGCAGGGTGCCCTGAAAATGACTACTCCTATCCTGTATATATGGGCACAGCACAGTACTACTACTTCTATCCTATATATATATGGGCACAGCACAGTACTACTACTCCTATCCTGTGTACTTGGGTACAAAACAGTACTACTACTTCTGTACAGGATCCAGAGTCCACCAATCAGCACTTAAAGAGCAAGACCAAGCAAAGCCACACCCATTTGATAATAAAATTAGTGACACCTTGTTGTCAATCTAGTCCAAACCAAATTCCAGAAAGAATATCCAGTGAAACCATAAATACTATTTTATTTTGGGAGGAATACAAGTTTTTTCTGAAATAGTGATATTGTATTAGTGGAGGTTTGTCCCTTCCATGATGGAATATTTTGCATATAATATACATATTCATCATTTCCTCCTTCCATAGGGTTGGGCTCACGGTCAGTCCTTGCACTGGTGTGTAGGTGCCAGGGCTGGGAGGGGGTGTCCAGGGGTCAGGGAGGTGGATGTTTCCGCGTTCTTTGAAGATGGCGGCACGTGTTTTGAGCGTTCGTGATGGTGAAGGTTACAATTTTTGGCAGAAGAGGAAGTTGCACAAAACATAAGAGGGAGAGAACGAAAACTTAAAACAGACCTGGCTACATGTGGTGTGTGGCTACACAGGACTTGGCATTTCACGGAGCGGACGTCATCTCGCAGTTTACTTCTGCTTCTAATGTGCAGCAAAGCAACAAATGTCCAACCCGTTCCCTCTGTGAAAGGAGGAACACGACAGGAGAGCCGCAACTCTACCTCCCAAATTATACTAAAGATGATGCCACACGTGGCGTTTTGAACCCGTTTTTGATCCGCTTTTAAGCAGTCCGTAAAAAAAACGCATGCGTTTTTTGACAGGTCCTACCAATTATCGTAATTAAAACTGGTCAAAACCGGATGCGTTTTTTAACAGACCGCTTAAAAACAGACCAAAAACGGGTTCAAAACGCCATGTGTGGCGTCACCCTTAGAGGGATGGTTCCCCTTCACAACACCAAGTTCCTGCTAAATTCTGATTGCGTTACATCTAAATTCTGCAACTTTGCCACTAAGTTCCCGTAGAGTTACGTTATGGTGATTGACCGGGCTCAGGTGCCTCTTAATATGGGTTTTGGCGTTTTTCATGAAAATTTGAAAGATTTGCACCCAAAATTCTGAACCAGGATGCATAAAAAAAAACCCATGCCAATATAAAGCAGACATTTGGGAAATGTTAGTTATAAAGTTACTTGGCTGCTATGACTATCTGCATAAAAAATGTAGAACTTTGAAAATGAGTGATTTTTAAACATTTTTGCCAAATTTCCAGTTTTTTCATAATTAAACACAAAAGATATCGTCAAAATTGTTCTATTAATTTGAAGTACAACGTGTGACGAGAAGACAATCTCAAAATCTATCTCCGATGCAGCAGTGTTACCCTGCTAGCGTTATTGGAACCCTTTGCTCAAAGCGGTCCGGCATATTCATGAGGGGGAGGGGTTTGACGCTCGACAGTCACCACCGGCCTATGGAGTGGGGGAGGCGGTCCGGGGAAGAGGCAGCGAAGAGGGCGCAAAAACATATGGCGAATTTCGGCATAACATTCCAAAAAAAAGCGCAAAATAGGTGCAAAACAGTCAATATGCATCAAAAAGGCGCAAAAAACCCAACGGAAGGAAAAGATAAATGACCCCCTCTGTCAAAATGGAAAGAATAAAAGGTGCAAATAAAAAGATACATCTGCCCCATTGTACTGATGGCAGCAGAGTCGGACGGGCCCACCAGAGAATCATGGGATCCCATGGTGGGTCCAAAAATCTGTCCCAGAGGACTAGTAAAAGATAATAACTCGGAGGTTATGTTGGGAGGATTTGGGAGGTTGGACTTTCAGGAATAATTTTATCTAGTTAGCTCAATGCTGATCCAATGAAGCTGTTTCTTAAAGTGACATGACATAATTTACTGTTACATCAACCAGGGGCGTAACCTGGAGAGGCAGGGCCTGTAGCAGACTTCTGAATGGGGTCCCCCTACACCCTCCAAAAATAAACATATTTCTATCTTCATACATTTATACATTTATGCACTGATAAATATACTGTACAATGTGCAGCATAATGGGGCTCATTTACTAAGGGTCCGAATGCCGCACTTTCACCGGGTTTCCCGAATATTTCCGTTTTCCGACGAATTGCCCCGGGATTTTGGCGCACACGATCGGATTGTGGCGCATTGGCGCCGGCTTTCATGCGACGGAAATGGGGGGCGTGGCAATCGGACAACCTGACGGATTCGGAAAAAACGTGGAATTTATAAAACGATTTGTGTTGCAAGATCAAGCACTCACATGCACCGGGAAGAAGAAGGTGAACTCCGGCGGACCTCGGCGCAGCAGCGACACCTACTGGATATCAGGCGCATGACCTTAGTGAATCCCGGCAGAACCCGAATCCCCGTTAGACAACGCGACGCGGGATCGCGACTGGACCGGGTAATTAAATGTGCCCCATTATCTATATTATAATGCACACCCTTCATTCTTTAGTGTGTTAGGACGGATGCCGGGCCCCCTGGCACTGTGGGCCCCAGGGCTACCGCTGTAGTTACGTCCCTGACATAAACAGTATAAACTGCATAGTACATTCTGTGATCTTGAGGATGTAACGGAATATGATATATGGGCAATAAACCTAAACTGGACCCAAGGATAAAGGTAGACAATCATTGTGAAACTACAACCCCCAGCAGGATAGGATAGTGTACACTGTAAGATCCAGGTAGCACTTCTATATTATAGACCATAATATCCATCATACGTTCCCCGGCAGAGGTCGCGACTATTTGTTTTCCCGTATTACGACAGTCGACGTGCAAGGCTCATTCTATTAGTCTGTGCAGCATCAGCGAGTCGCCCTAATTAACAGTGACAGATAAAGCCGTCTCTATGTCACTAACCAAATTAAAGATGGTTGACAAAGCGCAGAGAGATGATACATGGAGACCTCGCTAATTGGGGGCCGAGCTCTCTCTTAGAGAAACCTTTACTGCACGGCAGAAAAAAAAACACAAAATACGACCAAAAGTATAAAAATTCTACCAGCGCAAACTAACTATAACATTACACAATGCAAACATAGGAAGGAGTGTTTACTAATCTAACCCCAAACAAAGACCCCGAACCCCAAAACTCCACTTACTGGGGACTTACTGATATTGAGCTGAGTCACGTAATTATTTTTTGTAATCATTTTGTTATGACTGCATAACATAAAGATATAATTACACATCTCACCAGGGACAATCCCTAACACTGGCTGCAGAGAGAACAGCAGTGTGAGGAAATGCTCCGAGTGCACGTGGAGAAGCTACAATCCTGGAATATATATATATACATTATGCATATGTCACAGTCCTTCTGCTACTAACAACAATCACAAAGGTCCAATTACACAGTTCTTCAGGGACAGCATCTAAAACTGGCTGCAGAGGGCTATGAGTTAAGCAGTGTGAGGACGCGCCTGCAGTACACTTAGTGAAGCTACAATTGCAGAATATAAGTCCATATAACACAGTCCTGCTGACAACATCCGCAAAGGTATGATTACACAACTCTCCAGGGATAATCCCTAACACTAGCTGCAGAGAGCACAGAGCAAGAGCAATGTGAGGAAATGTCCCCCAGTGCACTTGGGGAAGATACAATCCTGGGGTATAATCATATTTCACAGTCCTCGCTACTAACAACACCCCAAAGGTGATCTCTTCAGGGAAAATCCCTAACACTGGCTGCAGAGAGACAGAGAACAGCAGTGCGAGTAAAGTTGATAGATAGACAGCAGATGGATAGATATAGATAGAAAGGGCCACATTTATCACTTTTGTGCGCTAAGTGTAGTAGTTGCGCCTAAATTCGGCGCACTGTTTTGCCAGAATTATCACAAGCTACAACCATCGTGATAAGTATATTTTCTGCCTCTTATTAATCACTTAGGAAGCCCATGTATCACTCGTTTTTCTGTTGTTTTTGCACCTTTTCATTCAGCGCGCACCGTTTTGCGCCATTTTTGCGATTAAACGCCAAACTAGCGCGCAGCAACAAATAAGCAGCTTCCCTATCTATCTTACCAATCCAGATGTTTTGCTGCGCCTAATGATATTCATCACTTGCAACTTTGTCATTTAGGGGCCATTTTAGGGGTCATTGTCATTATCTGAGAGGAAAGCACTGAGCCCCTTGCAGAACAGCTCATTTCTAGAAGCAGAGCTCAGCCAACACTGGACATATATAGACATTAGATACTGGACATATATAGATACATTAGATACCTGCAGACATGGAACATAAATAGATCATGATACCTGCAGACACTAGAACATATAAATATACATTAGATACACTGCAGACACTGAACATATAATAGATACATTAGATACACTGGCAGACATGGAACATTAATAGATACTTAGATACACTGCAGACCTGGAAACATATATAGAACATTAAATACACTGCAGACACTGGAACATATAATAGATACTTAGATACTGCGAACACTGGAACATATAATAGATACATTAGATACACTGCAGACACTAGAACATATAATACAGACAGGAGCTGCAGACTCTATTTACAGTTCATCACCTTCTATTTACAAAACATTCTGCAAACTTCTGAGCTCAGAGCAAGAGAGGACAGAACTTTGCACAAGTTTGCAGAAGTTTGCAGATTCTACAGACAAGTGTCCCCCATGTAATTCTGCACAGTGTCTAAGGGGGATATTGTGCAGAATTACAGGGGTGCAGCAGGAGACCAGCCTGGGGGATCCCCCAGGAGAAGCCCCTGCTAGGAGGTCTGGGTCAGGGTGTCACACACCTGGGTGCTGCTGTGAGTGTTATCTTCATTCTGGCTGTGGGAGAAGCAGAGAGGAGCTTGTAGCAGAATCACATGTAAGATCCCGAATCTAACATTGCGCCTTAAACTGGCGCCAAAATGCGCCTAAACTGTGTAAAAGTAAAAGTGAAAAAAAGAGGCAAAAATACTTATCACAGATGGTTGTAGCTTGTGATAATTCTGGCAAAACAGTGCGCCAGAATTTAGGCGCAACTACTACATCAGTCTTTCTTCTCAGCTAACGCCACTTCGGGCTGGAGTGTTTTTGCGCCCATTTTGCGCCTAAATGAAAACGTTGCAAGTGATGAATATCATTAGGCGCAGCAAAACATCTGGATTGGTAAGATACTGAGGGAAAGCTGCTATTTTTGCTGCGCGGCTAGTTTGGCATTTAATTGCAAAAATGGCGCAAAAACGGTGCGCCTGAATGAAAAGGCGCAAAAACAACAGAAAAAAACGAGTTGATACAATGTGGCCCAATATTTCACAGTCCTGCAGCTACTAACAACATTGACAAAGGTCTGATTACACATCTCTTCAGGGACAATCCCTAGCACTGGCTGCAGAAAGCAGAGCACAGCAGTGTGAGGAAATGTGATAATAGACAGACAGCAGAGGATAGATATTCGATAGAAAGTAGATATATTATAGATAGAGATAGATAGTTAGATAGATGATAGATATAAATGATAGATAGTATAGATAGATAGGTAGATAGATAGATAGATAGGAGATAGATAGATAGATAGATAGCTAGATAGAATAGATAGATAGATAGATAGGAGTAGATAGATAGATAGATATAGATAGATAATGATAGAGAGAGAGATAGATAGATAGATAGAATAAGAGATAGGAGATAGATAGATAGATAGATAGATAGGATAGATAGATGATAGATAGATAGACATAGAGATAGATAGAGATAGATCGATAGAGTAGATAGTATGATGATACTAATAGATAGATAGATGAGGATAGATAGATAGTGATAGATAGATAGATAGATTAGATATGAGATAGATATGAGATGATAGATAGGAATACGATAGATGATGGTAGATAGATAGATAGATTGATAGTAGATAGATAGTCTCGATAGTGTTATGATAGTTCCGTTCTGCTAATCTTTTATATATTATAACATAACCCGTAAATCTCCACGTTCTTGAGTTTTAACATCCGCCTAAATCCATAGCCTTTCCGGCGTCGCCCTTTACGGCTGCTGGATTGTTTTTTAAACTGTAGGTTTAAATCAGGACAGCTCGCGAGCGGCTTTAAAGTGGCAGAAATCGACGACTTACTTGATAACACAGTTTATGCGCTGGGCTCGGGGGATTATACACAAACGCCTTAGATCTTCCTCTCCCCTCCGAGCGTCCCGCTGCCAGATATATGCACCGGAGCTTCATTATTCTGTGAAAGCCACAAACACAGTCAAAATTGTATGTGAAGCAAACGTAGAGAGCGCGGCGTGTCAGACATCGACCGTCTAATACACGCCGAGGAGGGTTTGGAAGTTCTTTTTTTTTTTTTTGGCTCCTTGTACAATAAATACGCAATTGTATTTTACTTTCTGAAAAACAAGTCCTGAAGTCCGCTACATAAACACTTGTATCTTCCACCGAAATTCAAGAGAATTTCCCATAAAAATGGAATCCTTAAGTCTGTATGTGTAACTGTGTCACACCCACCAGGTCGGCTCCAGGTTCAGTAGGCCCGGGTGACAGAGCCTCATTGGGCCCTTTGCAGTGAACTCACGGGGCGTCATCAACAAATTCAGACACTAAAACAGTCTCCTGTTCCAAAAATATTCCCTGTTTATCATCCCAAACAGCCCCATCATGGTTATTAGATAAAGCCCCCCCTCACCCCCATATGGCCCCCCACCCCCATGAGGCCCCTCACCCCCATAGATTCCTTATGTACAGCCTCATGGGGCCCCACCCACTGCTGGTCCTGGCACTACGGTGTATGCCAAGTACTAGCGCCAGCCCGCCACCCATACAGCTAATGTACCCATAGGCTAGACAATGCTCTGTGAGCTTAACACAATGTACAGGCTGGAGTCCAGGCTGTTAAGTCACAGAGCATGTCCAGAATGGATACAATTGTCCCACTTCTCAGCTGAGAGCAGGACTAGCATGTACAGGGTCACTGCCTCTGAAAGGAGACAATTGGATATCTCTATGAGCTAAAACACACAGACATGTCTCATTCAGAGGCAGTGACCCTGTACATGCATGGTGACTGAGTGGGTAGCACTTTTGCCTTGCAGCGCTGGGGTCCTGGGGGAATCCCACCCAGGTAAACATCTGCAAAGTGGTTTGTATTTTCCCTCCATGTCTGCGGGGTTCCTCCGGGTCCCCGGTCCTCCCACACTCCAAAACATACTGGTATGTTGTAGATTGTGAGCCCCTGGGGACAGGGACCAATATGTCATGCGGTGCAGCTCTGCATAATCGTGTGGGCGCTATGATAAAACAGTATTATTATTAATAATTACTATGCGCTTGCTCCAGCTGAGAAGTGGAGACAACTGTATCCAGTCTGGATAATGCTCGTCGAGCTGAACAGCCTGAACTTCAGCTGATACATTGTAACAAATCAGCAGGAGATCTGTGCAGCATGGTGTTTAGCTACACGAGCATGTCCAGACTGGATACTATTGTCCCACTTCAGCTGAGGCGCAGGACAGCGTGACGGGTCACTGCCTTTAAAGTATCAGGGAGTTCCATTTGCTGACAGCAAGCAGAGATATTGAAAATTAAGTCACATTTGCCCATGATCACTACTAGTTTCAAAACAAAACAAGACCAGGCCTCATGTAGTTGACTTATTATTAAAGGGGTTGGCCAGGATTTAGTAGAGCCCAAGAAACTGAAGCTTTTGAGCCATGAAGGGGCAAGAAGGCAAATGTTTCTGGCTCAGTGTCCTTTCTTTACAGGGCAGCGAATAGTTGATTGTTGAGTGTTGTGAGGGCAGGGACCCGCCATCAATACTACATCCTGGACATCCCTTAAAAAAGAAGAATAAATGTCAACAAATTCAACTAGAAGACTGAGAAGAGAACTAACGAGTCCGGAGCGGAGATTACCCTATGATTCAACTTCGCAACAATTCCAGCTTATTAAAACAACATAAAACCCAACCCCAGTGCATTTCCATTGAAGGGTTAGTGGGACGCGCTTAACAACTCAGAGCGACTTAACGCAGCTCCGCGCAGCGGAAAACGGTAAAATCACTAAATGGGAACAACTTTCCTGATGTGATTTACAAGGAGGCAATAAAAATAAAAGTCACTCCGCAGCCGTAATATAAAATAAACAAAAGACGTCTCGGGAGAAAGTTGTAACAATAACCACAACGAGCGTGAAAACGCTCAATAAGATGAGCCACGGAAAGATTGCGACAGGAGAAGGTTTGAGGAGGCACAAATTAGAATTTGGGATGAATTAGAGGCACAGAGCGGCACAGGGAGGGGCGAGCATCAATTATATCAGTAAATCAAGGAAGAGAATATAAGAATAATGCCAGGAAGGAGACAGAAAGTCCCACACTTCTACAACTACACAGAGCAAAATGATTTAAACGCCTTATAGAAACTTTTGTTTCATTTGTAGTGGCGCTGACGCGAACTTGCGTAGAACGTCACTCGGAGCAGTACAGTGCAGCCGCCTGCCAGAACTTATCAGGGGGCCGGAGCCTCCACCGATATATAGTATCTATATAGTCTTATGTACAAAGGCCATTAACAGTTTGTGAAGACAATGGGGCACATTTACTTACCCCCAGTCGCGATCCAGCGGCACTTCTCCGACGAGGATGTGGGTCGCTGGGATTCAGTAAGATCGTGCGCCGTTGCTGCGCCGAGGTCCGCCGGAGTTAACCTTCTTCTTCCCGTGCATGTGAGTGCATGATCTTGCGTCACAAATAATTTTTTTAATATCGCGGTTTTTCCGAATCCGTCTCGTTTTCCGACGGCCTGCCCCCATTCTGTCGCTCATGAAAGCCGGCGCCGATGCACCAAAATGCGATCGAGTGCGCCAAAATCCCGGGGCAATTCAGGGAAAATTGGAAAGTGCGCGATTCAGACCCTGTAAATGAGCCCCAGTATGTGCTCTCAGTATAAGATGGTGCCATACAGTGTCTGTATACATAGACCCAGACAGTACCAGACATGTCCAGATACACACAATAAGAATTAGACTCAGATAATGCCATATAGTGCCAGATATATAGACTCAGATTAATGCCATATAGTGCCCAGATATAAGACTCAGATAATGCCATATAGCACCCGAGATATATAGACCCAGATAATGCACATATAGTGCCCAGATATATAGACTCAGATAATGCCATATAGCGCCCAATATATAGACCCAGATATGCCATTATAGTGCCAAGATAATAGACCCAGATAATGCCATATAGTGCCCAAATATATAGACTCAGATAATCCATATAGCGCCCAGATATATAGACCCAGATAATTCCATTTAGTGCCAAATAATAGACCCAGATAATGCATATCACCCAGATATTAGACCCAGATAATGCCATATAGCACCCAGATATATAGAAGCTATAAATCACAGCTTGTGCCCAACGTTGCTAACAACATGTAGGTGCCCTTCCCTTAAACAATCTAGAAATGGGAACGAGTGGCTTAGGGTTAGCACTACAACCTTGCAGCGCTGGTGTCTGGTTCAAGTCCCACCCTGGACAACACTCTCGTGCTTGCATGGGTTTCCTTCTGGGTCCTCCTTCCTCCCACACTCCAAACATACTGTAGGTTGGTTAGATTGTGAGGCCCCATTGGCACAGGGACGATTTGGCAAGATCTGGGTGCAGCGCTGCGTAATCTGTGTGCGCTACATAAATAAAGGAATTATTATTATTATCATTGTATCAAGAATTGGACAAGTATTTGCCCCCTCCTTCTATAGGATCCGTTCCACGGATACATGTCCATTATATTTCCACTGCTCTTTTCCTTAAGATTCTTAGACTTTTCCTCGCTCCAGATTTCGAGCGCCCGCTCTACCGCCAAGTTGGTTATAGAGAACATAGTCAATGGCCTCTCACCACCATATTTAACCCCTTGTGAGGGGGAACGTCTACGTTAGAGCTTTATGGGGCTCGCAGTGCTTTGGACCTTGTTTGTTCTGTGGAGGAGCACGAGGAGCTGGAGAAGGGCAGGTGGATTCCAGAGAGACAGCTATGACCTGCAGGGAACACATCTTCAATGCGAGGACGCGGCGACGGTACGGAGATAACAACTTCTACAAGATGGGAGAGGGCAGGGGGAAGAGCTGGAAAGCTGCAGCCCAGTCTTTCATACACCTCTTGAACACGTATCGCATCAGATAAAAGGAGCAATAAGTGAGTCTTATTCAAGGAATCACCAAAAACATGCAAGTCGTGGTAAATAAAGGATCAGCAAAAGATAAAAGGCACTGGACCTGGTAGAGGACCTTGTAGGAAGTAGAGAACTGAGCCTTAGCACTGTATGCAAGTCATTACATTATGGTAAGGTGCACATAGATCTGAGGCTCCCTAACTGGAACTAGGCAAATCTTCTCGGAATGATCCATTATATACCAATAATAACAGGTATTGCCCTACAAGTCAGATGGTCCTATAGAGTCAGCAACAGGTCATTGAGAGTAAGAGGATGTCATTTTGCAGCATGGGTCCCTTATTTTGGACTGATGCGGTCAAGCTGTTTTTTGTCTTTAGGGAGAGAGAAGTCTTATGTTGGTTTATGGGGAACGAGGGATCCCCCATGAGAAGAGATGGTTTCACCCAGCAGAAGATGGTACCTCCAATGGTAACGCTGGTAACCATCATGAGAAGAGTGGACCTGCAAGAAGATGGCACCACTATACGGAAAGGGTAGACCCCATGCAGAGATGGACCCCCATGGAAAAGATGGTAGACACCAATGGGATGGACCACCTGAGCAACATGGTGTGAACCCCATGCAGAGATAGGTACCACCCATGAGGAAACATGGTAGAACCAGGGTGTGGCTCCATGTATCATAGGCCCCTGGGCCCCCTCCAATATTGCCCCACGTTTATCATCCCAAACAGCCCCGCTGGTTTGTTATACAAAACCGCCCTCAACCTATGCGATGTCATTAGATACAGCCCCCTCACCTCCAGTGATTCCTATTACGCCTTATGTGGGCCCCCAGAGCTCTGGGTTGCCCAGGTATGCCCAGAGCTGGCGCAATCCCTGGTAGACTCCATGCCATAAACTGACACCCACCCATGGAAAACATAGCAGGCATCTATGACGAGATGGTTACCACACCTCAGGAAATGGTACACCAGAGGAAAATGGTGAGCAATATGATGAAAATTGATACCCACTATAGGGAAGATTTACACACCATTTGGGGGGAAGAGGGGGGTTTTACCCTCCATCCTCCCCTGAGGAAAGATGTACAACCTATGAGGAAGATTGGATTTACGTAGTAGCATTGTGAACCACTTCTTTCAAATTGAACCCTGATTTCTGGCACCCCGGCGGTCAACCACCAGCCTCTTAAGGGTGCACGGGTGGCCGATGTGGTAGCACTTCTGCCTTACAATGCGCTGGGGTCCGGGTTCCAAATCGCACAGGTGCAAAGAGTTTGATGTTCCTCTGTGTTTGCGTGGTTTCCTCCGTTTCCCGGTGTTCCTCTACATCCAAAACCTACTGTTGGTTGTTTGGAACTGGGAGCCCCATGGGATACAGGGACACTTTGGACTGCTTGTGTGCGACGCATAATTGTAGGCGGCTAATCAGTAAAGAATTATATTAAGGGTCTAGAAGGGGAGGTGTGACAGTTTGGAAAGGTGCCAGTTATAGGCTTGTGCCTAAATGCCAATAAAAATTAAGATCTGCAAACTTCCACATTTGTCTTCCGGATAGTGTAATGATACATTAGAAGATCTACAGCACAAAGAACATGTTTACAAAACAGTACCATGTAGTGCTGCCGCTATTTTACTAATAGGAGGAGGGAAATTCAGAACATCGGAAAAATTACCATTTTTACGTTAAGCTGTTAAATTAGAGGTTTTCCCATTATCAACGGTCACCAGGTACCAATATGAATGAAACACTCATGTGATGGCCGCTGGTTTCCTAAACTCAATTTGTTACTCCTTTCTAAATAAACAACCTTTTTCAGAAACATGCCCCCAAAGTTTATAGGTGAAGTGCACATATACATGGTGACTAATTCCGGGGTTCCTATAAAGAGCCTGTAGTCGACCACTGATTTTATTCATCTTATGTTGGGTTAAAAAAACATGGTATAGCACAATGAGAGTCTAAGCATTATGTTCATATTCCTGTTGAGAGCTCAAGTACCCCGTCACAAAAACGTGATACTTAGTCTCCCTTTCGTTGTTAAGCTCATGGCCCCATCGACCATGACTTAAAATGTCCAACGTACGGCCGTACTGATTGAATCGTTGTATAAGGGAAACGTTAAACACTAAGTTTATCCAAGGGAAAAGATTGGGGAGTGTAACATCCTTTAACCAGGGGGTTCCTCCTTTATGACCCGCATCTTCGTATCGAGTCAGTTTTACCATATTATATGCATGGGCTAAGAAGACTTCATGAGATCCACGTGGTCATCAAAATTTGACTGAGCAGGGTGGCTCCTACTCTTTCCAATCGTTAGGTTTCACGAGCTATGGACCCCGATCTCATAGAATTGTAAAGGTATGGAATGGCGGATCCATGGCAATTAGTGTCACTCATCTGTGTAATACAGCTAGGAACGACTTTCACGGCAACTCTCAACACGGGCAATCTTTGGCGCTCAAGGGGGTCCAATCAGTGAGAGATGGTGGTGAGGTAACTCTTTGGTTAGCGCAAGGGGGGTTGAGCGTTGTAGGTGAGAGGGGATGGCCAAGGGGTCTGCGGGCAGTCATTTTTCGTTCTTCAATTTTAGTTTTAGGTGGTTTCTCGAAGCCAAAGATTTTTCATTGTATCTGTTGTATTTTTTGTCCTTTAGACTTGTTTTCGTTGGCCTATACCAATTCAGAGATTTTCTGGTACATTCTTAGTCTCCTTGCTTACACTGTTCCCATCGATCTATTGTTGATGATCTCAGTTTTTGTAAATTTTTCGTAGAGTAGTGGTTAAGGTCGAAGTTAGTGTATGTGCCGGACAGTTTTTTCTCGCATCACTTATTCTGGGCAGCTTCCTGCTGATTGCACAGTTTCAGTGAATTTCTTTTATGCAAGTAGCTATTACCCCATCTCATTATTTTTGGTTTGTTTATCCGTTTTTAATTTTTCGTTTAGTTCTCTGCTTGACCCCTTGGGTCTTTCCACCACCTGCTTTGCGGTGCCCTTGTGGTTTATCGGCACGAAGTTCTACGAGGTAGCAATGTCTCTACACCTGAAACATGGTCTCCTGCGTGCTATTCTTTCCTAAACTCACATAAGTCACAATCATCATTGCCTTACATTCCCCTGTTCAAATTTCCAGACCGTGATCCCTAAAGCTCCATAATTACCCATGATGCACGTAATCGTCTAACCCACAAGCTTCATAGAATCCACCCGAGCTGCGGAACCCCAGTGAACACGGATTGGCACCCATTCCATCCCCCACACCGGGCCCCAGTGGGATGCAGTGTGGAAGTCTGACGGCTGCAAGTTCCTGCGCTGCCTATGGGACCCAGGTGCAGCCTTTTCCACCCTGCAGAGGGTGTGGGGGAGGGCGTCATGATTTCGAATGCGAGGCCCCGGCCACACTGGCACGCCGAAAGTCACCCAACAACAAATGTAACAACTAAATAGGAAGTTCTTTTTTTGGCCTAAGTTACAGTAAAACCAAAGTCAAAACCCCTTCCATGCTTTAATAATACTCCATAAGATTGATAAAAAAAAACATGTTGGTGATGAAACCATTCCAGTCCACTCAGCACTTTCCCAGTTTCCCTAAAGGTAAGTAGCATACAGGGTCAACCCCTTTCAGTTCTTGCAGGTTACAGCATACTAAACTGGGAAAAGTGTTGGGCCCTTAGTTGGGCAAGATCCAGACTCCTGCATATGGGGATGGACCTGTAGCATCGGCTGGCGGCCGATTTGATGGCATTCACAAAGTTGAAGTGCTGTTTCCTTACCTAGGTATTAGCCTTGTCCAATCGCCAATGGTTCGTGAAAATTCATGACAACTGGGATGGTACCAGTTCCTACGGCTACTTTGGTACAAATAGAGATCATCAGTTATTCGATGGGTAATATGGGGGGGGGGGGTACAACTTTGGCTTCTAGATCCTTCCCTCTTGCACCAAGGCCGCAGAGATGCTGAATGTCACGAGTGCTCTCCAACATCCATCAACCAAAAGTCTTATCCACAAACTGACCATGTCATCACCACACGTGTCCTCACCATCTACGAGACCACACTTGCCCACATGGTTCTGTATGACCCCCGGCACTTCGCTGAGCAACTCTGTGCGGAGACCATAGCAGTTGATTTAAGCCCATTGGTCCCCTTGCACCCTTGGATTTTTCCAAGTATTCCGGAACCACCTTCTTGTATATAATGCCCACCAGGCAAACTGCACTAACATATATAACAAGAATACTACACTCCCCGGCCACTTTCATTAGGTTCCACTGTCCAACGGCTCGAAACACTTAATGTCTAAGTCAGCCAACCCACTGCGGCAACTCTGCATTCGTGCCTGTAGACCTGGCAAGACATCTCCTGCAGTTGCGACCGAGTCCGTATGGGGAAGAAAGAGGATTGAGGCCTTGAACGTGGCAGGGTTGTGTGTGCAGAAGGGTGGTCTGAGAATATTCAGAACTTGCTGACGCTAGGGATTTCAGCACACCCATCTCTAGGGTGTTCCGCGAATGGTCCGAAAAGAAAAAATACCCATGAGCAGCGTCGTGGGCGGAAATTGCCGTGTGGAGGACAGTCCTGCTGACAACATCCGCAAAGGTATGATTACACAACTCTCCAGGGATAATCCCTAACACTAGCTGCAGAGAGCACAGAGCAAGAGCAATGTGAGGAAATGTCCCCCAGTGCACTTGGGGAAGATACAATCCTGGGGATATAAATCCATATTTCACAGTCCTGCTGCTACTAACAACACCCATAAAGGTCTGATCTCTTCAGGGAAAATCCCTAACACTGGCTGCAGAGAGCACAGAGAACAGCAGTGCGAGTAAATGTGATAGATAGACAGCTAGATGGATAGATATTAGATAGAAAGGGCCACATTTATCACTTTTGTGCGCCTAAGTGTAGTAGTTGCGCCTAAATTCTGGCGCACTGTTTTGCCAGAATTATCACAAGCTACAACCATCTGTGATAAGTATATTTTCTGCCTCTTATTAATCACTTTAGGCCACATGTATCACTCGTTTTTTCTGTTGTTTTTGCACCTTTTCATTCAGGCGCACCGTTTTTGCGCCATTTTTGCGATTAAACGCCAAACTAGCCGCGCAGCACAAATAAGCAGCTTTCCCTCATCTATCTTACCAATCCAGATGTTTTGCTGCGCCTAATGATATTCATCACTTGCAACTTTGTCATTTAGGGGCCATTTTAGGGGTCATTTGTCATTTATCTGAGAGGAAAGCACTGAGCCCCTTTGCAGAACAGCTCATTTCTAGAAGCAGAGCTCAGCCAGACACTGGAACATATAATAGATACATTAGATACTCTGCAGACACTGGAACATATAATAGATACATTAGATACACTGCAGACACTGGAACATATAATAGATACATTAGATACACTGCAGACACTGGAAACATATAATAGATACATTAGATACAAATCCAACACTGGAAATATAATAGATACTTAGATACACTGCAGACACTAGAACATATAATACAGACAGGAGCTGGCAGACTCAATTTACAGTTCATCACCTTCTATTTACAAAACATTCTGCAAACTTCTGCGTCAGAGCAAGAGAGAGGACAGAACTTTGCACAAGTTTGCAGAAGTTTGCAGATTCTACAGACAAGTGTCTCCCCATGTAATTCTGCACAGTGTCTAAGGGGGATATTGTGCAGAATTACAGGGGTCAGCAAGGAGACCAGCACTGGGGGATCCCTCCAGGAGAAGCCCCTGCGAGGAGGTCATGGGTGCAGGGTGTCACACACCTGGGTGCTGCTGTGAGTGTTATCTTCATTTGGGCTGTGGGAGAAGCAGAGAGGAGCTTGTAGCAGAATGCACAGGTAAGTGCCGAATCAACATTGCGCCTAAACTGGCAAATTGCGCCTAAACTGTGTTAAAGTAAAGTGGCAGAAAAAAGAGGCAGAAAATTACTTATCACAGATGGTTGTAGCTTGTGATAATTCTGGCAAAACAGTGCGCCAGAATTTAGGCGCAACTACTTACATCAGTGCTTTCTTCTCAGCTAACGCCAACTTCGGGCTGGAGTGTTTTTGCGCCCATTTTGCGCCTAAATGAAAACGTTGCAAGTGATGAATATCATTAGGCGCAGCAAAACTCTGGATTGGTAAGATCATGAGGGAAAGCTGCTTATTTTTGCTGCGCGGCTAGTTTGGCATTTAATTGCAAAAATGGCGCAAAAACGGTGAGCCCTGAATGAAAAGGCGCCAAAAACAACAGAAAAAACGAGTGAGTGATACAATGTGGCCCAATATTTCACAGTCCTGCAGCTACTAACAAAATTGACAAAGGTCTGATTACACATCTCTTCAGGGACAATCCCTAGCACTGGCTGCAGAAAGCACAGAGCACAGCAGTGTGAGGAAATGTGATAGATAGACAGACAGCTAGAGGATAGATATAGATAGAAAGTCGTAGTAAAGATATGAGATAGATAGATAGATAGATAGATAGATAGATATGAGATAGATAGATAGATATGAGATAGATAGATATGAGATAGATAGATAGATATGAGATAGATAGATGGATAGATATGAGATAGATATGAGATAGATAGATAGATAGATATGAGATAGATAGATAGATAGATAGATAGATATGAGATAGATAGATAGATATGAGATAGATAGATGGATAGATATGAGATAGATAGATAGATAGATATGAGATAGATAGATATATATGAGATAGATATATAGATAGATAGACAGATAGATAGATAGATAGATATGAGACAGATATATAGATAGATATGGTAGATTATATATATAAAATAACAGGAAAGTTAAAAATCTCCCAAGAAATATCTTGAGTTTTACATAGAAATCATCCAAGAGGCAAAAATATAAAATCAGGAATAAGATCCATACTTTCCGGCGTCGCCCTGGGAATTGTTTTATTAAACTGTAGTGTTTAAATCAGGAACAGCTCGCGAGCGGCTTTAAAGTGGCAGAAATCGACGACTTACTTGATAAACAGTTTATTGCGCTGGGCTCGGGGGATTATACACAAAGCATTAGATTCCTCTCCCCTCCGAGCGTCGCCAGCTGCCAGATATATGCACCGGAGCTTCAATTGATTCTGTGAAAGCCACAAACAAGTCAAAATTGTATTTGAAGCAAACGTAGAGCGCGGCGTGTCAGACATCCGACCGTCTAATACACAGGCCGAGGAGGGTTTGGAAGTTTCTTTTTTTTTTTTTTGGCTCCTTGTACAATAAATTACGCAATTGTATTTTATCTTTCTGAAAAACAAGTCCTTGAAGTCCGTCTACATAAAACACTTGTATCTTCCACCTGAAATTCAAGAGAATTTCCCCTAAGAAAATATGGAATTCCTTAAGTCTTGTATGTGTAACTTGTGTCCACCCACCAGGGTCGGCTCCAGGTTTCAGTAGGCCCCTGGGTGACAGAGCCTCATTGGGCCCCTTTGCAGTGAACTCACGGGGCGTCATCAACAAATTCAGACACTAAAACAGTCTCCTGTTCCCAAAAATATTCCCTAGTTTATCATCCCAAACAGCCCCATCATGGTTATTTTATATAAAGCCCCCCCTCACCCCCATATGGCCCCTCACCCCCATATGGCCCCTCACCCCCATAGATTCCTTATGTACAGCCTCATGTGGGCCCCCCAGCAGCTCTAGGTCCTGGCACTTACTCGGGTATGCCAAGTACTAGCGCCAGCCCTGCCACCCATACAGCTGTAATGTACCCATAGGCTAGACAATGCTCTGTGAGCTTAACACAATGTATCAGGCTGGAGTCCAGGCTGTTAAGCTCACAGAGCATTGTCCAGAATGGATACAATTGTCTCCACTTCTCAGCTGAGAGCAGGACTAGCAATGTACAGGGTCACTGCCTCTGAAAGGAGACAATTGGATATGCTCTATGAGCTAAACACACAGACATGTCTCCATTCAGAGGCAGTGACCCTGTACATATGCATGGTGACTGAGTGGGTAGCACTTTTGCCTTGCAGCGCTGGGGTCCTGGGTTTGAATCCCACCCAGGTAAACATCTGCAAAGTGTTTGTATTTTCCCTCCATGTCTGCGTGGGTTTCCTCCGGGTCCTCCGGTTTCCTCCCACACTCCAAAACATACTGGTATGTTGTTTAGATTGTGAGCCCCATGGGGACAGGGACCAATTTGTCATGCGTGTGCAGCTCTGCATAATCTGTGTGCGCTATATAAATACAGTATTATTATTATAATTACATAGCTAGTCTTGCTCTCAGCTGAGAAGTGGAGACAACTGTATCCAGTCTGGATAATGCTCTGTGAGCTGAACAGCCTGAACTTCAGCCTGATACATTGTAACAAATCAGCAGAGAGATCTGTGCAGCTATTGTGTTTAGCTCACAGAGCATTGTCCAGACTGGATACTATTGTCTCCACTTCTCAGCTGAGCGCAGGACTAGCTGTGTACAGGGTCACTGCCTTTAAATGTAATCAGGGAGTTCTCATTTGCTGACAGCAAGCAGAGATATTGAAAATTAAGTCACATTTGCCCATGATCACTATAGTTTCAAAACAAAACAAGACCAGGCCTCATGTAGTTGACTTATTATTAAAGGGGTTGGCCAGGATTTAGTAGAAAGCCAAGAAACTGAAGCTTTTGAGCCATGAAGGGGCAAGAAGGCAAATGTTTCTGGCTCAGTGTCCTTTTCTTTACAGGGCAGCGAATAGTTGATTGTTGAGTGTTGTGAGGGCAGGGACCCGCCATCAATACTACATCCTGGACAATCCCTTAAAAAGAAGAATAATATGTAACAACTAGAATTCAACTAGAAAGACTGAAGAGAGAACTAACGAGTCCGGAGCGGAGATTACCCTAATGATTCAACTTCGCAACAATTCCAGCTTTATTAAAACAACATAAAACCCAACCCCAGTGCATTTCCATTGAAGGGTTAGTGGGACGCTGCTTAACACAACTCAGAGCGACTTAACGCAGCTCCGCGCAGCGGAAAACGGTAAAATCACTAAATGGGAACAACTTTTCCTGATGTGATTTAACAAGGAGGCAATAAAAATATAAAAGTCACTCCGCAGCCGTAATATAAAATATAAAACAAAAAGACGTCTCGGGAGAAAGTTGTAACAATAACCACAAAGAGCGTGAAAACGCTCAATAAGATGAGCCACGGAAAGATCTGCGACAGGAGAAGGTTTTAGGAGGCACAAAATTAGAATTTGGGATGAATTAGAGGCACAGAGCGGCACAGGGAGGGGCGAGCATCAATTATATCAGTAAATCAAGGAAGAGAATAATAAGAATAATGCCAGGAAGGAGACAGAAAGTCCCACAACTTCTACAACTACACAGAGCAAAATGATTAAACGCCTTATAGAAACTTTTGTTTCATTTGTAGTGGCCTGACCGGACCTTGCGTAGAACTGTCACATCGGAGCAGTACAGTGCAGCCGCCTGCCAGAACTTATCAGGGGGCCGGAGCCTCCACCGATATATAGTATCTATGTAAGTCTTATGTACAAAGGCCATTAACAGTTTGTGAAGACAATGGGGCACATTTACTTACCCGGTCCAGTCGCGATCCAGCGGCACATTCTCCGACGAGGATGTGGGTCTGCTGGGATTCAGTAAGATCGTGCGCCCGTTGCTGCGCCGAGGTCCGCCGGAGTTAACCTTCTTCTTCCCGGTGCATGTGAGTGCATGATCTTGCGTCACAAATAATTTTTTTAATATCGCGGTTTTTCCGAATCCGTCTCGTTTTCCGACGGCCATGCCCCCCCATTTCTGTCGCATGAAAGCCGGCGCCGATGCACCAAAATGCGATCGAGTGCGCCAAAATCCCGGGGCAATTCAGGGAAAATTGGAAAGTGCGCGATTCAGACCCTTAGTAAATGAGCCCCAGTATTGCTCTTCAGTATTAAGATGGTGCCATACAGTGTCTGTATACATAGACCCAGACAGTACCAGACATGGTCCAGATACACACAATAAGAAATATAGACTCAGATAATGCCATATAGTGCCCAGATATATAGACTCAGGAGGGGGAGCTGTGATTTAGCTTCTATATATCTGGGTGCTATATGGCCATTATCTGGTCTATATATCTGGGTCTATATGGCATTATCTGGGTCTATATATCTTGGCCAATGGAATTATCTGGGTCTATATCTGGGCGCTATATGGCATTATCTGAGTCTATATATTTGGCACTATATGGCATTATCTGGGTCTATATATCTTGGCACTATAATGGCATTATCTGGGTCTATATATCGGGGCGCATATATGGCATTATTAATGCCATATAGTGCCCAGATATATAGACTCAGATAATGCCATATAGTGCCCAGATATATAGACTCAGGAGGGGGAGCTGTGATTTAGCTTCTATATATCTGGGTGCTATATGGCCATTATCTGGTCTATATATCTGGGTCTATATGGCATTATCTGGGTCTATATATCTTGGCCAATGGAATTATCTGGGTCTATATCTGGGCGCTATATGGCATTATCTGAGTCTATATATTTGGCACTATATGGCATTATCTGGGTCTATATATCTTGGCACTATAATGGCATTATCTGGGTCTATATATCGGGGCGCATATATGGCATTATTAATGCCATATAGTGCCCAGATATATAGACTCAGATAATGCCATATAGCACCCAGATATATAGACCCAGATAATGCCATCTAGGACTAGGATACAACTGTCTCCACTCTCAGCTGAGAGGGCAGGACTAGCAATAGTACAGGGTCACTGCCTCTGAATGGAGACAAATTGGATATGCTCTATGAGCTAAACATATAGAATTATCTCATTCAGAGGCAGTGACCCTGTACTATGCACGGTGACTGAGTGGTTAGCACTTTTGCCTTGCAGCGCTGGGGTCCTGGGTTTGAATCCCACAGGTAACATCTGCAAAGTGTTTGTATTTTCCCTCCGTGTCTGCGGGGTTTCCTCCGGGTTCTCCGGTTTCCTCCCACACTCCAAAACATACTGGTAGTTGTTTAGATTGTGAGCCCCATGGGGACAGGGACCAATTTGCATGCTGTGCAGCGCTGCTAATCTGGTGCGCTATAAAATAAAGAATTATTATAATTACATAGCTAGTCCTGTTCTCAGCTGAGAAGTGGAGAACAACTGTATCCAGTCTGGGGTAATGCTCTGTGAACTGAAACAGCCTGAACTTCAGCTGATACATTGTAACAAATCAGCAGAGAGATTGTGCAGCTATTGTGTTTAGCTCACAGAGCATTGTCCAGACTGGATACTTTGTCTCCACTTCTCAGCTGAGCGCAGGACTAGCTGTGTACAGGGTCACTGCCTTTAAATGTAATCAGGGAGTTCTCATTTGCTGACAGCAAGCAGAGATATTGAAAATTAAGTCACATTTGCCCATGATCACTATAGTTTCAAAACAAAACAAGACCAGGCCTCATGTAGTTGATTATTATTAAAGGGGTTGGCCAGGATTTAGTAGAAAGCCAAGAAACTGAAGCTTTTGAGCCATGAAGGGGCAAGAAGGCAAATGTTTCTGGCTCAGGTGTCTTTTCTTTACAGGGCAGCGAATAGTTGATTTGAGTGTTGTGAGGGCAGGGACCCGCCATCAATACTACATCCTGGACAATCCCTTAAAAAGAAGATAATATGTAACAACTAGAATTCAAATAGAAAGACTGAGAGAGAACTAACGAGTCCGGAGCGGAGATTACCCTAATGATTCAACTTCGCAACAATTCCAGCTTTATTAAAACAACATAAAACCCAACCCCAGTGCATTTCCATTGAAGGGTTAGTGGGACGCTGCTTAACACAACTCAGAGCGACTTAACGCAGCTCCGCGCAGCGGAGAAAACGGTAAATCACTAAATGGGAACAACTTTCCTGATGTGATTTAACAAGGAGGCAATAAAATATAAAAGTCACTCCGCAGCCGTAAAATAAAATATAAAACAAAAAGACGTCTCGGGAGAAAGTTGTAACATAACCACAAGAGCGTGAAAACGCTCAATAAGATGAGCCACGGAAAGATCTGCGACAGGAGAAGGTTTTAGGAGGCACAAATTAGAATTTGGTGAATTAGAGGCACAGAGCGGCACAGGGAGGGGCGAGCATCAATTATATCAGTAAATCAAGAAGAGAATAATAAGAATAATGCCAGGAAGGAGACAGAAAGTCCACAAATTCTACAACTACACAGAGCAAAATGATTTATTAAACGCCCTATAGAAATTTTGTTTCATTTGTAGTGGCTGACCGGACCTTGCGTAGGAACTGTACACATCGGAGCAGTACAGTGCAGCCGCCTGCCAGAACTTCATCGGGGGCCGGAGCTCCACCGATATATAGTATCATGTAAGTCTTATGTACAAAGGCCATTAACAGTTTGTGAAGACAATGGGGCACATTACTTACCGGTCCAGTCGCGATCCAGCGGCACATTCTCCGACGAGGATGTGGGTCTGCTGGGATTCAGTAAGATCGTGCGCCCGTTGCTGCGCCGAGGTCCGCCGGAGTGTAACCTTCTTCTTCCGGTGCATGTGAGTGCATGATCTTGCGTCACAAATAATTTTTTTAATATCGCGGGTTTCCGAATCCGTCTCGTTTTCCGACGGCCATGCCCCCCCATTTCTGTCGCATGAAAGGCGGCGCCGATGCACCAAAAATGCGATCGAGTGCGCCAAAATCCCGGGGCAATTCAGGGAAAATTGGAAAGTGCGCGATTCAGACCTTAGTAAATGAGCCCCAGTATGCTCTCAGTATTAAGATGGTGCCATCAGTGTCGTATACATAGACCCAGACAGTACCAGACATGTCCAGATTACACACCACATAAGAAATATAGACTCAGATAATGCCATATAGTGCCCAGATATATAGACTCAGATAATGCCATATAGTGCCCAGATATATAGACTCAGATAATG
>CM033641.1:313215505-313282921 GCA_019512145.1 Engystomops pustulosus | reverse complement strand
CTATAGTGCCCAAAAATATAGACTCAGATAATGCCATATAGCGCCCAGATATATAGACCCAGATAATTCCTTAGTGCCAAGATATATAGACCCAGATAATGCCTATAGCACCCAGATATATAGACCAGATTATGCCATATAGCACCCAGATATATAGAAGCTTAAATCACAGCATTGTGCCCAACGTTGCTACAACATGTAGTGCCTTCCCTGAAACAATCCTTAGAAAATGGGAAGATGGTGGCTTAGTGGTTAGCACTAAACCTTGCAGCGCTGGTGTCCTGGTTCAAGTCCCACCCTGGACAAACCATCTCTGTGCTTGCATGGGTTTCCTCTGGTCCTCCGGTTTCCTCCCACCATCCAAAACATACTGTTAGGTTGGTTAGATTGTGAGCCCCATTGGGCACAGGGACTGATTTGGCAAGATCTGGTGCAGCGCTGCGTAATCTGTGTGCGCTACATAAATAAAGGAATTATTATTATTGTCTATACATTGTATCCAAGAATTGGACAAGTATTTGCCCCCCCCTCCTCTAGGATCCGTTCCACGAATACATTTCCATTATATTTCCCACTCGCTCTTTCCTTAAGATTCTAGACTTTCCTCCGCTCCAGATTTTCGAGCGCCCGCTCTACGCCAGCTGGTTATAGAAGACAGATAGTAATGGGCCTCTCACCAACCATATTTAACCCATGTGAAGGGGGGGGAACGTCTACGTTAGAGCTTTATGGGGCTGTGCAGGTGCTTTGGAAAACTTGTTTGTTCTGTGGAGGAGGCACGAGGAGCTGGAGGAAGGGCAGGGGGATTCTAAGAGAGACAGATATGACCTGCAGGGAACACATATACATAGCAGGATAGAGAGGCGACGGTACGGAGATTAAAAAACTTCTACAAGATGGAGGGAGGGGAGGGAGAAGAGCTGGAAAGCTGCAGCCCAGCTCCTTTCATCCCACCTTGATACCAGCGTATCGCATATCATAAAAAGGAGAAAAACTGAGTCTTATTTAAGGAAAAAAGCAAAAAAAAAACATATAGGTGGTAAATAAAGATGCTCCCCCTGGTGGTTGCAATGCCATATAGCACCCAGATATATAGACCCAGATAATGCCATATAGTGCCCAGATATATAGACTCAGATAATGCCATATAGCGCCCAGATATATAGACCCAGATAATGCCATATAGTGCCAAGATATATAGACCCAGATAATGCCATATAGTGCCCAAATATATAGACTCAGATAATGCCATATAGCGCCCAGATATATAGACCCAGATAATTCCATTTAGTGCCAAGATATATAGACCCAGATAATGCCATATAGCACCCAGATATATAGACCCAGATAATGCCATATAGCACCCAGATATATAGAAGCTTATAAATCACAGCATTGTGCCCAACGTTGCTACAACATGTAGTGCCCTTCCCTGAAACAATCCTTAGAAAATGGGAAGCATGGTGGCTTAGTGGTTAGCACTACAACCTTGCAGCGCTGGTGTCCTGGGTTCAAGTCCCACCCTGGACAAACACTCTCTGTGCTTGCATGGGTTTCCTCTGGGTCCTCCGGTTTCCTCCCACACTCCAAAACATACTGTTAGGTTGGTTAGATTGTGAGCCCCATTGGGCACAGGGACTGATTTGGCAAGATCTGTGCAGCGCTGCGTAATCTGTGTGCGCTACATAAATAAAGGAATTATTATTATTGTCTATACATTGTATCCAAGAATTGGACAAGTATTTGCCCCCCCTCCTTCTATAGGATCCGTTCCACGAATACATTTCCATTATATTTCCCACTCGCTCTTTTCCTTTAAGATTCTTAGACTTTCCTCCGCTCCAGATTTTCGAGCGCCCGCTCTCCGCCAAGCTTGGTTATAGAAGACAGATAGTAATGGGCCTCTCACCAACCATATTTAACCCATGTGAAGGGGGAACGTCTACGTTAGAGCTTTATGGGGCTGTGCAGGTGCTTTGGAAAACCTTGTTTGTTCTGTGGAGGAGCACGAGGAGCTGGAGGAAAGGGCAGGCTGGATTCTAAGAGAGACAGATATGACCTGCAGGGAACACATATTACAATAGCAGGATAGACGAGGCGACGGTACGGAGATTAAAAACTTCTACAAGATGGAGAGAGGGCAGGGGAGAAGAGCTGGAAAGCTGCAGCCCAGCTCCTTTCATCCCACCTCTGATACCAGCGTATCGCATATCATAAAAAGGAGAAAAATTGAGTCTTATTTCAAGGAAACAGCAAAAAAAAAACATGAATAGGTGGTAAATAAAGAGATAGCAAGAAAGATAAAAGGACCTGGACCTGGATAGAGGACCTTTGTAGGAAGTAGAGAACATGACCTTAGGACTGTATGCACATCATTACATTATGGTAAGGTGCACATAGATCTATAGGCCTCCTCATACTGAAATAGGCAAAAATATTCTGGAATGATCCATTATATACCAAATAATAACAGTATTTGCCCTACAAGTCATATGGTCCTAATAGGGTGCAGCACAGAGTCATTGGAGTAAAGAGGATGAAAATTTGCAGCATGGTTCCCCTTATTTTGGACTGATCTCGGTCAAGCTGTTTTTTTGTCTTTAGGGAGAGAGGAAGTCTTATGTTGGTTTTATGGGGAAAGAGGGATCCACCCATGAGGAAAGATGGTTTCACCCATGCAGAAGATGGTACCTCCAATGAGTAAAGATGGTACCATCCATGAGAAAGTTAGGACCCTGCAAGAAGATGGCACCACCTATAAGGAAAAGGGTAGAACCCATGCAGAAGATGGTACCACCCATGAGAAAAGATGGTACCACCAATGTAGATGGTACCAACCATGAGCAAACATGGTAGGACCCATGCAGAAGATGGTACCACCCATGAGGAAACATGGTAGGAACCAGGGTTGGCTCCATGTATCAGTAGGCCCCTGGGCCCCCTACAATATTCCCCAGTTTATCATACCAAACAGCCCCGTCATGGTTATTTTATACAAAACCGCCCTCATACCCTATGGATTAATTAGATACAGTCCCCCTCACCTCCATGGATTCCTTATGTACAGCCTTATGTGGGCCCCCCAGCAGCTCTGGGTTGCCCAGGTATGCCCAGAGCTGGCGCAAGCCCTGGTAGGACCCATGCATAAAATGACACCACCCATGAGGAAACATAGCAGCATCTATGACAGAAGATGGTACCACCCATCAGGAAAGATGGTACCACCCATGAGGAAGAATGGTAGCATATATGATGAAAATTGATACCCACTATAAGGGAAGATTTACACACCATTGAGGAAAGATGGTTTACCCCTCCATCCTCCCCCATGAGGAAAGATGTACAACCTATGAGGAAAGATTGGATCACTTATTAGCAGATATGGAACCACTTCTTTCAAATTGAACCCTGATTTCATGGCACCCCCGGCGGTCAAACACTCAGCCTCTTTAAGGGCGGCACGGTGGCCGAGTGGGTAGCACTTCTGCCTTACAGCGCTGGGGTCCTGGGTTCAAATCTCACCATGTGCAAAGAGTTTGTATGTTCTCTCTGTGTTTGCGTGGGTTTCCTCCGGGTTCTCCGGTTTCCTCCTACACTCCAAAACCTACTGTTAGGTTGTTTGGACTGTGAGCCCCATGGGAACAGGGAACAATTTGACATGCTTTGTGCTGCGCTGCATAATCTGTAGGCGCTATATAAGTAAAGAATTATTATTTAAGGGTCTGAAGAAGGGGAGGTGTGGAAAGTTTGGAAAGGTGCCATTATAGTGCTTTGTCCTGATAAATGCAATAAAATTAAGATCTGCAAACATTTCCACATTTGTCTTCCGGAATAGTGTAACTGATACATTAGAAGATCTTACAGCACAAAGAACATGTTACAAAACAGACGCATGTAGTTGCTGCCGCTATTTACTAAGAAGGAGGGAATTCTAGAACATGGAAAAATTAAACATTTTTTAAGTTAAGCTTTAAATTAGAGTTTTTCCCATTATCAAGGTCACCAGGTACAAAATAGTGAATGACACCTCATGTGATGGCCGCTGTGTCCTTAAACATCAATTTGTTACTCCTTTAATAAAAATCAGACCTTTTCAGAAAACATGCCCCCCAAAGTTTATAGGTGAAGTAGCACATATTAGACAATAGGGTGTAACCTTTTAATTCCTCTGGGGTGTGTCTCTAACTAATATGTTACCGCCCTCTTGGCTAGTATGACACAATGGACATTTAAAATTCCAGTGGCCGTATATTTTGAATGTTTTATAAAAACAAACACTAAATTTATCAGGGGTATAGTGGTCATCACATGAGGTAGGTCCTATAGCATTCTGTATAGGTCAAATTTCTTCTTTAATCATGAGGATATGACTTCAATGTTCACCCTCCTGTCATACAGAAAAATTTGACTGTTGATACAGGTATAAAGTTCTCCACTCTTTCTATCGTTGGGTTTGACGAGCCTCATTGGTCCCCCATTCCTTCATCATAAATTGTCCAAACTATACGGGACTGGATGACTATCTTGTATACATAGGGGAATCTCAACTGTCTCAACAGGTTTTGCCAAGGGAAAAGAAGGATTGGGTGTAACTTATCCTTTGTTCTCACACCGATGGGGCTTGACCCTCCCTTGTATGAACACTCCTCTGGGCCCATCTCTCTGTATTAGGGTGGTTTTAACAAAAATATGTATTTGGCCAATTGGGCTATAACCAGATTCAGAGATCCTGGTACAAATTCTTAGATCCTTCTATAATCCAACTAGGGTTTCCACCGACTAAGGGAACAGGAAAATGTAGAGTATGTGTAAAGGTGATGTATGATGGCCGGATCCCATGGGCTGCACACAGTACAGTGGGCAGGAACGTTCCCTCTGATGGCCGAACAGCAGGAACACTTTCACGTGCAAGAGCCCTACAACACCGAGGACACATCCTTATGATGGGCCGTCAAAGTTTCATAGTTCTCTGCTTGACCCTTGGGTCTTCCACCACCTGTTAGCAGGTGACCTTGTGATTGGACAGAAGTTCCTACTGAGGAGAAATGTCCTAACCTGAAAATAGGTCATCGATGTATTGATATTGGAAACTTTTCACATAAAAAAAAATCAATAATGTTTTAACAATATTTTCAAATTTAGCTCATGACCTGATCTAAAAAGTTTCCAAGAAAATTACCCATGATGACAAATCTCTATACACAAAGCTCTCCATAGAATCCACACCGAGCTGCGGACACCCAGTGAACACGGGGATTAGGACCACATTTCATCACCCCAGACACCGGGCCCAGTGGGATGCAGGTGGAAAGCTTGAACAGCTGCAAAGTTCCTGAGCTGCTTTGGGACACAAAGAGACCATTTTACCCTGAGAAGGGTGGTGGGGGAGGGGGATTCATGAATTTCGAATGCAGAGGCCAAGGCCAAGCTGGAACGTGCAGAAATGTAACAAAAAAATGTAAAAAATAATAGGAATTTCTTTTTTTGGAACTCAAAGTACAGAAAAAAAAGTAAAAACCCCTTCAATGCATTTAATAATAACTTAATAGATTGATAAAAAAAAAAATTTGGGATGAACAAATTCAGTCCAAATCAGACTTTCCCAGGTTGTCCTGAAAGGTAAGTATGATATACAGAGGTCAACCCCTTTCAAGTTCTTGCAGGTTAAAGACATGACTAAACTGGGAAAAGTTGGGGCCCTTAGTTGGGTCAAAGATCCAAGGACCTTGAATATGGGGAGTGGACCTTGTAGACATCATGGAGGCAGATAGATGGACATTCACAAAGTTGAAGTGATGTTCTTCCTTACACTATGTTATCCTTTCCCATAGCCAATGGTTCTTGAAAAATTCATGACAAATTGGATTGGTACCAGTTCCTACTGCTACTTTTGTACAACATAGAGATTTCATAAGTTCATATCGATGGTGAATATGAGGCAACTTTTTGCTTCTAGATCCTTTCCCTCTTGCACCAGAGGCAGCAGAGATCTGCTGATTGGTCAAGGTGCTCTCCAACATCCATCGACCCAAAAAGTCTTATCCAAAAATGACCATTGTCATATCATCACAAGTGTCTTCACCATCTACTGAGACCACCAATTGCCCAAATGGTGTCGTATGACCCCAGGCACTTCTGCCTGAGCAATCTGTGCTGAGGACCATCAGGCATCTGGATTTAGAGCCATTTGTCACCCTTGCACCCTTGGATTTTTCCAAGATTCCTGGAAAACCTTCTGTAGATAATATCTGCCCAAAGGAAACTGCACTAACCATATATAACAAGAATAATATACACTCACCGGCCACTTTATTAGGTCCACCTGTCCAACTGCTCGTTAACACTTAATTTCTAATCAGCCAATCACATGGCGGCAACTCAGTGCATTTAGGCATGTAGACATGGTCAAGACAATCTCCTGCAGTTCTCCCGAGCATCAGTATGGGGAAGAAAGGTGATTTGAGGCCTTTGAACGTGGCATGGTTGTTGGTGCCAGAAGGGCTGGTCTGAGTATTTCAGAAACTGCTGATCTACTGGGATTTTCACGCACAACCATCTCTAGGGTTTACAGAGAATGGTCCGAAAAAGAAAAAATATCCAGTGAGCAGCAGTTCTGTGGGCGGAAATGCCTTGTTGATGCCAGAGGTCAGAGGAGAATGGGCAGACTGGTTCGAGCTGATAGAAAGGCAACAGTGACTCAAATCGCCACCCGTTACAACCAAGGTAGGCAGAAGAGCATCTCTGAACGCACAGTACGTCCAACTTTGAGGCAGATGGGCTACAGCAGCAGAAGACCACACCGGGTGCCACTCCTTTCAGCTAAGAACAGGAACAGGATTGTAACAGAGACTAAGAGAGAAATGCAGTGCGAGGGTCTGGGGTTACACATCGCAGTGTATTGTGGTGTGATATGTGTTACTTTACAATGAGGTTTAATACATATGATTTATACTTTGGTAACATTTATACATGTGTATTGTGTTCCTTTTGGTTCTGTAAGTTCCAAGAGACACTAAGATTTTGGCACGGCTAGAGTAGGATAAACAAAGGCCGGGCGATAAAAAAGGCATGATGTGCCATCCCACCCACGCAGTGATTATTGTGTCTTTATACATATAGAGGAATTTTGCCCCCTATCCCAATGGGCAGGGCAGTGGGGCATTTGGCTGGCAGGGTGCTGTGCTTTGCTGTAGAGACGTTCCTGGTCCAGCAGTGCGGTTCCTCCCAGTATGAGATCATGGGACCTACGAGTCGAGGTTGTCAATGTAAAGGAAAAGAAGGAAGAGGCAAAGTAGCCAGCACCAGGATGCTAAAAGCTACGAATTGTAGGAAAAGCAAGAATTGTAGAGGCGAGTATGTGAACATATAGCTGTAGAAGAAATTAAATAGTATGATATCTCACTTAGGGATGTAACAGCCTGGCTACCAAAAATAAAATGTATTATAGTAGTATACAGCAGCTGGAGTACAGCATATCCCAGCAGTATACAACAGTCATAGTACAGCACAGCTTTATATAATAGCAAAGATAGTCAGTATATTTCAAGAATATATAACAGCAAGTGTAAAGAACACCACAGAAGTATATAACAGCAGGGACACTGTGTATCACAGTGGTATATGACAGCTGGAATACAGCTGAATGTCCCAGCAGTATACAACAGTCATTGTACAGCACAGCTGTATATAACAGCAAAGATACAGTATATTACAGGAATATATAACAGCAAGTGTGCAGTACATCACAGAAGTAAATAACAGCAGGGACACTGTATATCACAGTGGTATATGACAGCTGTAGTACTGTATATCCCAGCAGTATACAACAGTCATTGTACAGCACAGCTTTATATAATAGCAAAGATACAGTATATTACAGGAATGTATAACAGCAAGTGTACAGTACATCACAGAAGTATATAACAGCAGGACACTGTATATCACAGTGGTATATGACAGCTGTAGTACTGTATATCCCAGCAGTATACAACAGTCATTGTACAGCACAGCTGTATATAATAGCTAAGATACAGTATATTACAGGAATGTATAACAGCAAGTATACAGTACACCACAAAAGTACAGCAGGGACACTGCATATCATAGTGGTATATGATAGCTGAAGTACAGTATATCCTAGTAGTAGTAGTATACAACAGTCATAGTAGAGCACAGCTTTATATAATAGCAAAGATAGTCAGTATATTTCAAGAATATATAACAGCAAGTGTAAAGAACACCACATAAGTATATAACAGCAGGGACACTGTGTATCACAGTGGTATATGACAGCTGGAATACAGCCGAATAGCCCAGCAGTATACAACAGTCATAGTACAGCACAGCTGTATATAACAGCAAGGACACAGAATATAACTGAAATATATCAGTGAGGATGCAGTATATCACTGGAGTATGCTGTATCCCAGCAATATACAACAGTCATAGTACAGAACAGCTGTATATAACAGCAATGATACAGTATATAACAGCAATATATATCAGCAAGAATACAGTATATCATTCCAGTAGTACAGAATTCAGTATATTATGCTGTGATATAACAGCAAGAATATAATAGATCAGTGTGGTATACACCAGCAAGTGTACAGTACATCACAGGAGTATATAACAGCAAAGACACCATATATCACAGTGGTATATAACAGCAAGATTACAGTATATCCCAGCAGAATACAAGAGTCATTGTACAGGACAGCAGCATATAACAGCAGGGATACAGTATATACAGCTACATATAACAGCAAGGATACAGTATATACAGCTACATATAACAGCAAAGATACAGTATATACAGCTGCATATAACAGCAAATATACACTATATACAGCTACATATAATAGCAAAGATACAGTATATACAGCTGCATATAATAGCAAAAATACAGTATACACAGTTGCATATAACAGCACAGATACAGTATATACAGCTACATATAACAGCAAATATACACTATATACAGCTACATATAACAGCAAGGATACAGTATATACAGCTACATATAATAGTAAAAATACAGTATACACAGTTGCATATAACAGCACAGATATAGTATATACAGCTGCATATAACAGCAAGGATACAGTAAGCCGCTTAACTGTAAGAGTACAGTTTATTGGTATCAATATATCAGTAGGAAAAATAACATCCTGAGTGCAAAAACAATATTACACAGCAAAAGGTAACAGCCAGAGTACTCTATATCATACAAGTATGTAACAGCAGCAATACTACATAATACCAGTATAAGTAACAAGTATATTAGCTAAGTAACAGTATATTAGCTAAGTATATACCAGCCAAAATGTACTAATGAACTATATATAACAGCCAGATTACAGTATTCACCTCTGTACAGTAAATAGCAGTCAGAGTACAGGATATAATTCTTGCAGCCTATATAACAACCAGTGTTTAATGTATTCAATGCATGGAATTGGCAGGGTCCTCAGTGCTCCCCATTTTGGGGAAGGTGGTTGCTTCCACTGATTTATTTCAATTTAAACACTGCAGCAGACTTTGACAGTAAAGAGTTAACGCCATCCATTGGTGTCAAGCACAGGTCACTGCCATTAATGGCGGGTTGGGGGGTATATGTTGAGCCAAACCCGGATCTAAACTTCTATGAACCGGTAAAGTTTGGTACATACACATGTTGTAACAAGTGTTATACTTCTCACTTAATGTGGTAACTTGACTTAGGGTCGAACCTTATCAATGTCATCTGTATAGTAATAATAATCAGGGCCGGATTAAGGGTGGTGGGGGCCTCTGGGCGCAAACTCGTGGGGGCCCTTCCAACAATGTTTATGGAGGTATATAGCCTGCCAGGCCCCTGTGTATATAGCCTGCCAGCCCCCTGTAGTATATAGCCTGCCAGCCCCCTGTAGTATATAGCCTGCCAGCCCCCTGTAGTATATAGCCTGCCAGCCCCCTGTAGTATATAGCCTGCCAGCCTCCTGTAGTACGTAGTCTGCTGCTTCCTGTATTATATAGCCACCAGACCCCTGTAGTAAACAGCCACCAGCCCCCTGTAGTATACAGCCACCAGCCCCCTGTAGAATTTAGCCAACAGTCCCCTGTAGAAAATGACGATCTCCCCCAGCATAGGCAGCTGTGTCTCACTGACACAGCTGACATTCTAGACCCCTATGTGCGTTTCTGATGGCCACTGGCCGCTGTGCTTCCGCACAGAGCCAGTCAGTGACATCTAAGCTCAGTTGCCCCTTAAAAAGTAAAAAAAGTTGGTGGGGGCCCGGGGCTCGAGTCCAAGGAGCCCCTCTTTAATCCACCCTGATAATAATAATAATTAATAATAAACAGGAATATACAAAAACAGCAGATGGAGTACGTATATAACAGCCAGGATACAACAGGAGGAGTACAGTATTTAACAGCCAGGATACAACCGGTGTACTACAGTATATAACAGCCAGGATACAACAGGAGGAGTATAGTATATAATAGCCAGGATACAATAGGCAGAGCACAGTATATAACAGCCAGGATACAACAGGTGGAGTACAGTATATAACAGCCAGGATACAATAGAGGGAGTCCAGTATAACAGCCAGGATCAATAGAGGGAGTACAGTATATAACAGCCAGGATACAACAGGAGGAGTACAGTATATAATGGCCAGGATACAACAGGTGGAGTACAGTATATAACAGCCAGGATACAACAGATGGAGTACAGTATATAAAAGCCCGGATACAACAGGTGGAGTACAGTATATAAAAGCAAGGATACTACAGAAGGAGTACAGTATATAATGGCCAGGATACAACAGTGGAGTACAGTATATAACAGCCAGGATACAACAGGAGGAGTACAGTATATAACAGCCAGGATACAATCGGTGTACTACAGTATATAACAGCCAGGATACAACAGAAGGAGTACAGTATATAATGGCCAGGATACAACAGGTGGAGTCACATATATACAGCCAGTAAGGATACAACAGGAGAGTACAGATATAACAGCCAGGATACAACAGGAGGAGTACAGTATATTATAACAGCCAGGATACAACCGGTTTGTACTACAGTATAAAACAGCAGGATAAACAGGAGGAGTACAGTCAGTATAATTAGCCAGGATACAACCGGTGTACTACGTATAAACAGCCAGGATACAACAGATGGAGTACCAGTATATAATGGCCAGGTACACAACAGGTGGAGTACAGTATATAACAGCCAGGATACAACAGGGGAGTACAGTATATAAACAAGCCAGGAGACAACAGGAGGAGTACATGGTATATAACAGCCAGGTACAACCGGTGGTACTACAGTAAAACAGCCAGCTACAACAGGAGGAGTACAGTATATAATAGCCAGGAACAACGGCGGAGACAGTATAACAGCCAGGATACAACAGGTGAGTAACAGTATATAACAGCCAGGATAACATAGAGGGAGTACAGTATATACAGCAGGATACAACAGGTGGAGTACAGTATTATAACGCCAGATACAAACAGAGTGAGTACAGATATAAAAGCCAGGATACAACAGTGGAGACAGTATAAAGCAAGGATAATACAAAGGAGTACAGTATAAAATGCCAGGATACAACAGTGGAGTACACTTATATAACAGCCAGATACAACAGAGGAGTACAGTATATAACCGCCAGGATACAATCGGTTGATTACAGTATATAACAGCAGGCAAAAGAAGGAGGTACAGTATATAATGGCAAGTGATACAAAGGTGGAGTACAGCTATATAACAGCCAGGATACAACAGGAGGAGTACAGTATATAACAGCCAGATACAAACAAGGAGGAGTACAGTATATAACAGCCAGTGATACAACCGGTTGTACACAGTATAAAACAGCCAGGATACAACAGATGGAGTACAGTATATAATAGCCAGGATACAAAACCGGTGTACTACAGATATAACAGCCAGGATACAACAGATGGAGTACAGATATAAGGACAGGAACAAACAGGTGGAGTAAAGTATATAACAGCCAGGATACAACAAGGAGGAGTACAGTATTATAACAGCAGGATACAACAGGAGGAGTACAGTATATAACAGCCAGATTAATCCGGTGTGTACTACAGTTATACACCAGGATCAACAGGAGGAGTAAGTATATAATGCAGGATACAACAGGCGGAGAGACAGTATATACAGCCAGGATACAACAGGTGGAGTAAGTATATAACAGCCAGGATACAATAGAGGGAGTACAGTATATACAGCCAGGATACAACAGGTGGAGTACAGTATATAACAGCCAGGATACAACAGGAGGAGTACAGTATATAACAGCCAGGATACAACAGGAGGAGTACAGTATATAACAGCCAGGATACAACAGGTGCTACCAGTATATAACAGCAGGATACAACGGAGGAGTACAGTAGTATAATACCAGGATAACAGGCGGAGCACAGTATATAACAGCCAGGATACACAGGGGGTACGTATATAACAGCCAGGATACAATAGAGGGAGTACAGTATATATGGCCAGGATACAACAGGTGGAGTACAGATATACAGCCAGGATACAACAGAGGGAGTACAGAAATAACAGCCAGGATACAACAGGTGGAGTACAGTATATAAAAGCAGGATACAACGAAGGAGTAAGTCAGTATATAATGGCCAGGATACAACAGGTGGAGTACAGTATATAACGGCCAGGATAACCAGAAGGAGTAGCAGTATATAAACAGCAAGGATACACAGAAGGAGTACAGTATATAAGGCCAGGATACAACAGGTGGAGTACAGTATTATAACAGCCAGGATACAACAGGGGAGTACAGTATATAACAAGCCAGGATACAACGGTGTACTACAGTATATAACAGCCAGGATACAACAGGAGGAGTACAGTATATAATAGCAGGAACAACAGAGAGGAGTACAGTATATAACAGCCAGGATAAAACCGGTGTGTACACAGTACTAAACAGCCAGGATACACAGGAGGAGTACAGTATATAAATAGCCAGGATTACAACAGGATGGAGTACAGTATATAACAGCCAGGATACAACAGGGGGTACAGTATCATAACAGCATGAACAACAAAGTGGAGGAGTACAGTATATAACACAGGAAAAAACACAAGGATACAACAGGTGGAGTACAGTATATAAGGCCAGAATACAACAGGGGAGTACAGTATATAACAGCAAGGATACTACAACAAGGACGGAGACAGTATATAACAGCCAGGAGACAATGAGGGAGTACAGTATATAATGGCCGGAGGACAACAGGTGGAGAAACAGTATATAACGGCCAGGATAAACAGAAGGAGTACAGTATATAAAGCAAGGATACAACAGAAGGAGTACAGTATATAATGGCACAGGATACAACAGGTGGGTACAGTATAAAGAGGATACAACGGGGAGTACATTATATAACAGCCAGGATACAACCGGTGTACTACAGTATATAACAGCCAGGATACAACAGGAGGAGTAACAGTATATAACAGCCAGGATAAACAGGTGGAGAGTCATATAAACAGCAAAGGATACTAACAGGAGGAGTGGACGTATTAACAGCCAGGATAAATAGAGGGAGACAGTATATAAGGCCAGGATAACAACAGGTGGAGAACAGTATATAACAGCCAGGATCACAGATGGAGTAAAGTATATAACAGCCAGGACTAAACAGGGGAGTACGTATTATAAAGCAAGGATACAACAGAAGGAGTACAGTATATAAAAGCAGGATCAACAGAAGGAGTACAGTATATAACAGCAGGATACAAAAGGCGGAGTTTAACGTATATAACAGCCAGGATACAAAGAGGAGTACAGTATATACACCAGGATACAACCGGTGTACTAGTATATAACATGCCAGGTACAACGGGAGGAGTACAGTATATAACAGCCAGATAAAACGAGGATAGAGTACAGTATTAACAGCAAGGATACAACATGGTGGAGCAGTTATAAAGCCGGATTCAGCAGGAGGAGACAGTTATATAACAGCCAGGATACAACAGGAGGAGTACAGTTATAACAGCCAGGATACAACAGGAGGGTACAGTATATAACAGCAGGTACAACAGGAGGGAGTACAGTATATATAGCCAGGACACAAGGGGGAGTACCGTATATAACAGCCAGGATACAACGAGTGTACTACAGTATATAACAGCCAGGATACAACGAGGAGTACAGATATACAGCAGGATCAACAGGAGGAGTACAGTATATAACAGCCAGGATACAACAGGTGGAGTCAGTAATAAACAGCCCAGGATACAACGGTGGGAGTACAGTATATAACAGCAGGATACAACAGGTGGAGTACAGTATATAACAGCCAGAATACAACAGGTGGAGTTACAGTATATAACAGCCAGAGTGATACAATAGAGGGAGTACAGTATATAAGGCCAGGATACAACAGGAGGAGTACAGTATAACAGCCAGATTGATACAAACAGGGGAAGTACAGTATATAACAGCCGGATACAACAGATGGAGTACAGTATATAACAGCCAGGATACAACAGGTGGAGTACAGTATATAAAAGCAGGATACAACAGAGGAGTACGTAAATAATGGCCAGGATACAACAGGGAGTACAGTATATAACAGTCAGAATACAACAGGCGGAGTCCAGTATAACAGCAAGGATACAAAAGGTGAAGTACAGATATATAACAGCCAGGATACAACAGGCGGCAGTACAGTATATAAAACAGCAAGGATACAACAAAGGTGGAGTACAGTATATAATGGCCAGGATACAACAGGGGAGTACAGTATATATACAGACGGATACTACAACAGGAGGAAGTACATTGATATAACAGCAGAGATACAACAGGTGGGGTACAGTATATAACAGCAGGATACAACAGGTGGAGTACAGTATATAACAGCCAGGATACAAAGGGGAGTACAGTATATATAACAGCCAGGATACACAGGAGGAGTACAGTATATAACAGCCAGATACAACAGGTGAGTACAGTATATAACAGTCAGGATAACACAGGTGGAGTACAGTATATAAACAGCCAGGATACAACAAGAGAGAGTGGATTATATACAGCCAGAATACAACAGAGAAGTACACGTATATAACAGCACAGGAAGGAAACAACAGGAGAGACGTACAGTATATAACAGCCAGGATACAAACAGGAGGAGTACAGTATATAACAGCCAGGACACAACAGAGGAGTACAGTATATAACAGCCAGGATACAACAGGAGGAGTACAGTATATAACAGCCAGGATACAAAAGGAGGAGTACAGTATATAACAGCCAGGATACAACAGGTGGAGTACCGTATATACGCCATGTGATACATAGAGGGAGTACAGTATATAACAGCCAGGATTCAACAGGTGGAGTACAGTATATAACAGCCAGGATACAACAGGAGGAGTACAGTATATAACAGCCAGAATACAACAGGAGGAGTACAATATATAACAGCCAGGATACAACAGGATGAGTACAGTATATAACAGCCAGGATACAACAGGTGGAGTACAGTATATAACAGCCAGGATACAACAGATGGAGTACAGTATATAACAGCCATGATAAAACAGGCGGAGTACAGTATATAACAGCCAGGATACAAAAGGTGGAGTACAGTATATAAAAGCCAGGATACAACAGGAGGAGTACAGTATATAACAGCCGGATTACAACAGGTGGAGTACAGTATAAACAGCCAGGATACACCAGGGGAGTACAGTATATAACAGCAGGATACAACGGTTGTACTCAGATATAACAGCCAGGATACACAGGAGGAGTACATATAAATAGCCTGAACACAGGCGGAGCACAGTATAAACAGCCAGGATACAACAGGGGAGTACAGTATATAACAGCCAGGATACAATAGAGGAGTACAGTATATAATGGCCAGGATACAACAGGTGGAGTACAGTATATAACAGCCAGGATACAAAGATGGAGTATACAGTATATAAACAGCCAGGATACAACAGGTGGAGTACCGTATAAAAGCAAGGATACAACAGAAGGAGTACAGTATATAATGGCCGAACAAACAGTGGAGTGACAGTATACAACAGCCAGGATACAAAGGCGGAGTACAGTTAATAACAGCAAGGATAGAACAGGTGGAGTACAGATATAACAGCCAGGATACAAACATGCGGAGTAACAGTATATACAGCAAGGATACAACGGTGGAGTACAGTATATAATGGCAAGGATTACAACAGGGCGAGTACAGTATATAACAGCAAGGATACACAACAGGAGGAGTACAGTATTATAACACAGGATACAACAGGTGGAGAACAGTATATAACAGCCAGGATACAGCAGGAGGAATACAGTATAAACAGCAGGATACAAAGGAGGAGTACAGTATATAACAGCCAGATACAACCGGAGGAGTACAGTATATAACAGCCAGGAACAACAGGGGGAGTACAGTATATAACAGCCAGGATACAACAGGTGGAGTACAGTATATTAACAGCCAGGATACAATGAGGGAGTACAGTATATAACAGCAGAGGATACAGCAGGAGAGTACAGTATATAACAGCCAGGTACAATAGAGGGAGTACGTATATATGGCCAGGATACAAAAGAGGAGTACAGTATATAACAGCCAGATACAGAAGGTGGGAGTACAGTATATAAAAAGCAAGGATACAACAGAAGAAGTACAGTTAAATAATGGCAAGGATACAACAGGTGGAGTACAGTATATAACAGCCAGGATACAACAGGTGGAGTACTGATAAAACAGCCAGGATACAACAGTGGAGTACTGATATAACAGCAGATACAAAAAGGAGGAGTACAGTATATAGCAGCCAGGATACAACAGGAGGAGTACAGTATAACAGCCAGGATTACAACCGGAGGGAGTACAGTTATATAACAGCCAGGATACAACAGGAGGAGTACAGTATATAACGCCAGGATACAACAGGTGGAGTCCAGTATATAACAGCCAGGATACAAACAGTTGGAGTACAGTATATAACAGCCAGGATACAACAGGTGGAGTACAGTATATAACAGTCAGGATACAACAGGAGGAGCAGTATATAACAGCCAGGATACAACAGGAGGAGTACAGTATATAACAGCCAGGATACAACAGGTGGAGTCCAGTATATAACAGCCAGGATAACAACAGGAGGAGTACAGTATATAACAGCCAGGATACAACAGGGGAGTACAGTATATAACAGCCAGGATACAACAGGTGGAGTACAGTATATAACAGCCAGGATACAACAGGTGGAGTACATTTATAACAGCAGGACACAAAACAGGAGGAGTACAGTATATAACAAGCCAGGATAAAACAGGAGGAGTACAGTATATAACAGCAAGGATACTAACAACAGGAGGAGTTCAGTTTATTAACAGCCAGGATAAAACCGGTGGAGAAAAAGTATATAACAGCCAGGATACAAGCAGGAGGAGTACAGTATATAAACAGCCAGGATACAACAGGAGGAGTACAGTATATAACAGCCAGGATACAATAGAGGGAGTACAGTATATAACAGCCAGGATACAGCAGGAGGAGTACAGTATATAACAGCCAGGATACAACAGGTGGAGTACAGTATATAACAGCCAGGATACAACAGGCGGAGTACAGTAATAACAGCCAGGATACAACAGTGGAGTACTGTATATAGCAGCCAGGATACAACAGGTGGAGTACTGTATAAAACATCCAGGATACAAAAAGGAGGGTAACAGTATATAGCAGTCCAGGATACAACAGGTGGAGTACAGTATATAACAGCCAGGATACAACAGGAGGAGTAGAGTATATAACAGCCAGGATACAACAGTTGGAGTTACAGTATATAACAGCCAGGATACAACAGGAGGAGTACAGTATATAACAGCCAGGATACAACAGGAGGAGTACAGTATATAACAGCCAGGATACAACAGGAGGAGTACAGTATATAACAGCCAGGATACAAACAGGTGGAGTCAGTATATATAACAGCCAGGATACACAGGAGGAGTACAGATATAACAGCCAGGATACAACAGGTGGAGTCCAGTATATAACAGCCAGGCACAACAGGTGGAGTACAGTACTAACAGCCGGATACAACAGGTGGAGTCAGTATATAACAGCCAGGACACAACGGAGGAGTACAGTATATAACAGCCAGGATACAACAGGAGGAGTTACAGTATATAACAGCCAGGATACAAAAGGGAGGAGTATCCAGTATATAACAGCAGGATACACACAGGTGGAGTAGTACCTATATAACAGCCAGGATAACAATAGAGGGAGTACAGTATATAACAGCCAGGATTCAACAGGTGGAGTACAGTATATAACAGCAGGATACAACAGGGGAGAGTACGTATATAACAGCCAGAATACAACAGGAGGAGTACAGATATATAACAGCCAGGATACAACAGGATGAGTACAGTAAACAGCAGGATTACAACAGGTGGAGTACAGTATATAACAGCCAGGATACAACAGATGGAGAAGACAGATATAACAGCCATGATAAAAAGGCGGAGCACAGTAATAAACAAAGGCCAGGATACAATAGAAGGGACAGTACAGTATATAAGGCCGGATACAAACAGGTGGAGTACAGTTATAACAGCCAGGATAACAGATGGAGTACAGTATATAACAGCCAGGATACAACAGGTGAGTTACAGTATATAAAAGCCAGGATACAACAGAGGAGTACAGTTATAAATGGCCAAGGATACAACAGGTGGAGTACAGTATATAACAGCCAGGATACAACACGGGCGGAGTACAGTATATATAACGCAGGATACAAACAGGGGAGTGGAGTTACAGTATATAACAGCCAGGATACAACAGGAGGAGTACAGTATATAACAGCCAGGATTACAAAACAGAGGAGTACAGTATATACAGGCCGGAGGAACAACAGATGGAGTACGTTATAAAGCAGGATACAACAGTAGGATACAGTATTAACAGCCGATACAACAGGTGGACGTACAGTAGATATAAAAGCAGGGATACAACAGTGGAGAGTACTGTAGTATAACAGCCAGGTGGACAACAGGAGGAGTACAGTATATAACAGCACCAGGATACAAAGGTGGTAGTATGAAAGCAGGATACAAAGATACAATAACAGCCAGGATACAACAGATGGATACAGTATATAAACAGCCAGGATACAACAGATGGAGTTACAGTATATAACAGCAGAACAACAGGGGAGTACAGTATATAACAGCCGGATACAAACAGGTGGAGTACGTATATAACAAGGCCAGGATTACAACAGGAGATTACAGTATATAACAGCCGGGTACAACAGTGGAGTACGTATATAACAGCAGGATACACCAGGGTGGGGAGTACAGTATATAACAGCCAGGATACAACCGGTGTATACAGTATATACAGCCAGGAGAAACCGGAGAGAGTACGTATTAATAAGCCTGGATACAACCGGCGAGACAGTATATAACAGCCAGGATACAATAGGGGAGTACAGTATATAATGGCCGGATACAACAGGTGGTAGTACAGTATATAAAGCAGGATAAAACAGAGGAGAAAGTATATACAGGAGGATACAACAGGTGGGAGTACAGTATATAAAAGCAAGGATACAACAGAAGGAAGTGTACAGTATATAATGGCCAGGATACAACAGGTGGAGTACAGTATATAACAGACAGGATACAACGAAGGAGTACAGTATAGTACAGTAAAACAGCGAAGGATACAACAGTGAGTCAGTATATAAAAGCCAGGATAAACATGCGGAGAGATATAAAGCAGGATACAACTGGGGAGTACAGTATATAAGCGGATACAACAGGCGGAGTTAGTACAGTATATAACGGCAAGATACTACAACGGAGATACGTACAACAGCCAGGATACACGGGGGGAAACAGTTATATAAACAGCCGGGAACAGCAGGACGGAGTACATAAATAACAGCCAGGATACAACAGGAGGAGTACAGTATATAACAGCCAGGATACAAACAGGAGGAGTACCGTATAACAGCAGGATGACAAACGAGGGGAGTACAGTATATAACAGCCAGGATACAGCAGGAGGAGTACAGTAAATAACAGCAGGATACAACAGAAGGAGTTACAGTATAACAGCCAGGATACAATAGAGGGGAGTACAGTTATAACAGCCAGGATACAACAGGAGGAGTACAGTATAAACAGCCAGGATACAATAGAAGGGGAAGTACAGTATATAACAGCCAGGATAACAGGAGGAGTTCAGTATAAACCAGCCGGGATACATAAGGGAGAGTACAGTATATATGCGCAGGATACAACAGGTGGAGTACAGATAACAGCCAGGATTACAACGATGGGAGTACCAGTATATAACCAGCCAGGAACAACAGGTGAAGTACACGTAATAACAGCCGGATACAAAGGTGGAGTACAGTATATACATAACAGGCAAGGAGTACAACAGAAGAGTACAGTAAATAATGGCCAGGATACAACAGGTGGAGTGTACAGGTATAACAGCCAGGATTACAACAGGAGGGTAGAGTATATACAGCCAGGAACAAAAGTGGGAGTACAGATATAACAGCCAGGATACAACAGGAGGAGTACAGTACGTATATAACAGCCAGGATACAACAGAGGGTACAGTATAACAGCCAGGATACAACAGGAGGAGTACAGTATATAAACAGCCAGATACAACAGGAGGAGTACAGTATAAACAGCAGGATACAACAGGTGGAGTCAGATTATAACAGCCAGGATAACAACAGGATGGAGTACAGTATATAACAGGCAGGATACAACAGGTGGAGTCCAGTATATAACAGCCAGGTATACAACAGGTGGAGTACAGAGATAACAGCCGGATACAAAGGTTGGTACAGTATATAACAGCCAGGATACAACAGGTGGAGTACAGTATATAGCAGCCAGGATACACAGGAGGAGTACAGTATATAACAGCCAGGATACAACAGTGGAGTACAGAATATAACAGCCAGAATACAACAGGTGGAGTAGAGTATATAACAGCCATTATACAACAGGGGGAGTACAGTATATAACAGCCAGGATACAACAGGAGGAGTACAGTATATAACAGTCAGGATACAACAGGGGGAAGTACAGTATATAACAGACATGATCCAACAGGTGGAGTACAGTTTATAACAGCCAGGATACAACAGAAGGAGTACAGTATATAGCATCCAGGATACAACAGATGGAGTACAGTATATAACAGCCAGGATACAAACAGGAGGAGTCAGTATATAACAGCCAGGATAAACAGTTGGAGTACAGTATATAACAGCCAGTATACAACAGGAGGGGTACAGTATATAACAGCCAGGATACAACAGGTGGAGTACAGTATATACAGCCAGGATACAACTGGTGGAGTACAGTATATAGCAGCCAGGTAACACAGGACGAGTACATATATAACGCCAGGATACAAAGGAGGAGTACAGTATATAACAGCCAGGATACAACAGGTGGAGGCCAGTAATAACAGCCAGGATACAACAGTGGGTACAGTATATAACAGGCCAGGATACAACAGGTTTTGAGTACAGTATATAACAGCCAGGATACACAGGTGGAGTACGTATATAACAGCCAGGATACACGGAGAGTCAGTATATAACAGCCAGGATACAACAGGCAGAGTACAGTATATAACAGCCAGGATACAACAGGAGGAGTACAGTATATAACAGCCAGGATACAAAGGAGGAGTACAGTATATAACAGCCAGGATACAACAGGTGGAGTACAGTATATAAAAGCCAGGATACAAGAGGAGGAGTACAGTATATAACAGCCAGGATTCAACAGGAGGAGTACACGTATATAACAGCCAGGATGCAACAGGAGGAGTACAGTATATAACAGCCAGGATACAACAGGAGGAGAGTACAGTATATAACAGCCAGGATACAACAGATGGAGTACAGTATATAAACAGCCAGGATACAACAGATGGAGTACAGTATATAACAGCCAGGATTCAACATTAGGAGTACATATAAACAACCAGGATGCAACAGATGGAGTACAGTATTATACCAGCCAGGATTCAACAGGAGGAGTACAGTACATAACAGCCAGGATCAACAGGAGGAGTACAGTATATAACAGCCAGGATAACAACAGGTGGAGTACAGTACATAACAGCCAGGATACAACAGGAGGAGTACAGTATATAACAGCCAGGAACAACAGGTGGAGTACAGTACATAACAGCCAGGATACAACAGGAGGAGTACAGTATATAACAGCCAGGATACAACAGATGGAGTACAGTATATAACAGCCAGGATACAACAGGAGGAGTACAGTATATAAACAGTCAGGATACAACAGGAGGAATACAGTATATAACAGCCAGGATATAACAGGTTGAGTACAGTATATAACAGTCAGGATACAAACAGGAGGTGTACATCTATAACAGCTAGGATACAACAGGGGAGTACACTATATAACAGCCAGGATACAACAGGTGGAGTCCAGTATATAACAGCCAGGATACAACAGGGGGAGTACAGTATTATAACAGCCAGGATACAACAGATGGAGTACAGTATATAACAGCCAGGGATACAACAGATGGAGGACAGTATATAACAGCCAGGATACAACAGGGGGAGCACAGTATATAACAACCCCAATGAAAGTATATCGCACCGCAATGCAACACAACAGATGGAACACAGAATATAAGTGTAAAGCAGACAGCCAGAATATCAACAGCATATAACAGCAGCATATAACACAGCATATAAACAGGAGTATATGACAGCAGTATATGACGGCAGCATAAGCAGCAGCAGATATAAGCTGGAGTGCACTGTAATATAACCCCAAAGTGCGTATATCATAGTACGGAATAATATAACTTCCGAGCACAAGAGAACAGTGTATCACCGCTTATACTGTATATAACAGCAGGAGTACAGTATATCAAAGCCATATATAACGGCAGGATAACCGTATTTCACAGCCATATATAACGGCAGGAGAACAGTATATCACAGCCATATATAACAGCAGGAGAACAGTATATTACAGCCATATATAACGGCAGGAGAACAGTATATCACAGCCCTATATAATGGCAGGAGAACAGTATATCACAGCCATATATAAAGACAGGAGAACAGTGTATCACAGCCATATATAACGGCAGGAGAACAGTATATCACAGCCATATATAACGGCAGGAGTACAGTATATCACAGCCGTATCACAGCCATCATATAAGTCAGGAGAACAGTATTCACAGCCACATGTAACACCAGGAAAACACTATATCACAGCCATATATAACGGCAGGATAACCGTATTTCACAGCCATATATAACGGCAGGAGAACAGTATATCACAGCCATATATAAAGCGGAGACATAAGCCAAACGAGGAGAACAGTTATCTTACAGCCCATATATAAACGGAGTGAGCACAGTATATCAGCCACCAATTTTAAAGGCAGACATATTCAAGACACAAAAAGGGAGGAAACAGTATATCACAAGCCATATAGCTAGATACGGCAGGGAGAACAGTATATACCAGCCATACTAAGGAATCGGAGAACAGTGATACAGCTATAAGCCTTTAAAAAGAACAGTAGTCAGCCTAAACAGGAGAGAACATATCAGCTATCAACAGCGCGACAGTATCGCAAAACATATATCAAGCCTATTGGCAGAGAAGTAATCACTCCAGTAATCTATACAGCAGAAAGGAAGATATAATCATTAACTGGAGGAGAAACAGTATATAACCAGAACAGCCGAAACAGTATCACAGCCATATATCGGAAAGTAATCTAGCGTAGAACGGCGTAGATGGTTCACAGCCACTACTAATAAACCTCAGCGAGAACAATATATATCACAGCCAGATATAACGGAAGAGAAAGAGAACTGGAGGGACAGTATATCACAGCATATAAATGGCAGGAGAACCGTATATCAACATCCATATATATACGCGGAAGAACAGGAGGAGAAAGTAATCCGATGTGCCATATATAACTGGCAGCGAGCCAGTAGTATCACAGGCCATATATACGAACAGGAGAACAGTAGTTATCACAGCCATATATACGGACAGGAGGAACAGTAATACAGCCGTATATAACGGAGGGGAGAGTAATAGAGAGGTTATCACAGCCAATCACCATATAGAACGCAAGAGAGAACAGTATATCACAGCCATATATTCAGGCAAGGAGAACAGTATATCACAGCCTATGATAACGGCAGGGAAGAATCCAGCATAATCACAGAACATATTATCCGCCATAACAGCAGGAGAACAGTATACACAGCGCATATAGATAGGAGGAGAAAGTGGTGTACACAGCCAGTATAACGACAGGGAGAACGTATATCACAGCCATCTATGACGGCAGAGGAGAACGTATATCAAGCTATATAAAACAGGCAGGAGAAGAGTACTCACAGCATATCACCATTCATATAACAGGCAGGAACAGTCATGTATATCCCACAGCCTATATAATCGGGAGGAGAACAGTTATTTGATTCACAGCCATATTGATACAGGCAGGGAGACAGTAATCAAGCAGTATATACGACGAGAACCGTTCACGCCATACACGACATTAAGCAGGAGAACAGTTATACACAGCCATATAAACCAGCAGGGAGAACATATATATACAGCTTAGCAACATTATATAACAGCTATTACGGAGAAACAGTATTACGCCATATAACGGCAAGGAGAACAGTTATATCACACCATATACTACGGCAGGAGAAGCAGTATGTCACATCCTATATAAAGACAGGAAAACAGAGTATATCACGCTATATAACACAGGGAAACAGTAGAACAGTAGTATACAGGCAATATATAACGGCAGGAGAACAGTATCTCACCTTACAGCCCATATATAACGAAGGGAACAGTATTATCCATCATATATAAAACGCAGGACCGAGAACCGTATATCACGCGCAGATAACGGCGGAGAGTGGTTATATAAGCATATAGAATGCAGGTGAGAAGAAAGTATACACAGCCATTATAAAAAAGGAGAAACAGATAATATTCACCAGCCATATAAACGGCAGGGAGAACAGTTAATCACAGCATATATAAATGAAGCGGAAAACAGAATTATATCCATCAATATAAGAACAGGGAAGGAACCGTATAATCACAGTCCATTAATAAGGAGGGAGAACAGGATATATCACAGACCATATAAACGAAGAGGAGAAAAGATATTCACAGTCCATAATAAGGCGAAGGAGAACAGATATATCACAGCAATAGGCAGGAGGTGTGATCACATCTAAAGTGTCAGAGGAGAACAGTATACACAGCCATATAAAGTCAGAAGGAGAACAGTATATAACAGCCATTATATAACGGCGGGAGAACAGTATATCACAGCACTATAAGCGCAGGAGGAGTGGTATATCACAGACTATACTCGCGAAATATATCAAGCTAATACAGGAGAACAGTTACCAGCTATATACAGCAGAGGAGTATCCGCCATATATAACGGCAAAGGAGAACCAGTAGTATCACAGCCCCATTATAAACGAAAGGAGAACAGTATATCACAGCATATATATACAGCAGGAAACAGTGATATCACATCCATATATACCGCAGGAGGAGACAGTAATACAGCCATTATATAACGGCAGGGATGAACGTATTCACAGCCATAATAACGCAAGGAGGAACAGTATATTACAGCCATATTAACAGTGGAGAGAAACAGTAGATTACAGCCATATTAACGGCAGGAGAAGAGCTTATCACAGGCCATATATAATGTCAGAGGAACAGTATATCAACAGCCATATATAACGAGCGATCAGGAGAAACAGTATATCACAGCAAATAAATGGCGGGAGAGAACAGTATATCACAGCCATATATAACGGCAGGAGAGTGGTATATCACAGCCATATATAACGGCAGGAGAACAGTATATCACAGCCATATATAAAGACAGGAGAACAGTATATCACAGCCATATATAATGGCAGGAGAACAGTATATCACAGCCACAAATAACGGCAGGAGAACAGTATATCACAGCCATATCACAGCCTTATATAACGGCAGGAGAACAGTATATGACAGCCATACATAACGGCAGGAGAACAGTATATCACAGCCATATCACAGCCATATATAAAGACAGGAGAACAGTATGTCACAGCCATATATAACAACAGGAGAACAATATATATCACAGCCATATAAAAAAACTTCCACAAGATGAGAGGGGAGGGGAGGGGAGAAGAGACCCTGGAAAGCTGCAGCCCCAGCTCCTTTCATCCCATCCCTCTGTATACAGCGTATCGCATATCATAAAAAAGGATGAAAAATGTTGAGTCTTATTTCAAGGAAACAGCAAAAAAAAAAACCATGACTAGGTGGTAAATAAAGAGATAGGCAAGAAAGATAAAAGGGACCTGGACCTGGAATAGAGGACCTTTAGTAGGAAGTAGAGAAACATGACCTTAAGACTGTATGACATTCATTATATTATGGTAAGGTGCACATGATCGATATGCATCCTCATACTGAAATAGCAAAATATTCTGGAAGATCCATGATATACCAAATAATAACAGTATTTGACCTTACAAGTTCATATGGTCGAATAGGGTGCAGCAGAGTCATTGGAGTAAAGAGTTCTGTAGGTTGAAAATTTGCAGCTGGATTCCCCTTATTTTGGGACTGATCTCGGTCAAGCTGGTTTTTTTGTCTTTAGGAGAGAAGGAAGGTCTTATGTTGGTTTTATGAGGGAAAGAGGGATCCACCAGAGGAAAAGAGGGTTTCACCCATTGAAGAAGATGTACTCCAATGAGTTAAAGATGGTACCATCCATGAGAAAGTTAGGACCCCTGCAAGAAGCTGGCACCAACCTATTAAGGAAAGGTGTTAGAATAGAACCCATGCAGAGATGGTACCAACCCATGAGAAAACATGGGTACCACAATGTAGATGGTACCAACCAGAGCAAACCTGGTAGGACCCATGCAGAAGATGGTACACCCATGAGGACACATGGTAGGAACCAGGGTTGGCTCATGTTCCAGTGGCCCCTGGGCCCCCCCTTACAATATTCCCCAGTTTATCATACCGAACAGCAGTCATTGTTATTTTAACAAAACCGCACTCATACTATGGATTAATTAGAACAGTCCCCCTCACCTCCATGGATTCTTACGTACGCCTATGGGGACCCCAGCAGCTCTGGGTTGCCAGGGAGCCCAGAGCTGGCGCAAGCCCTGGTAGGACCCCTGCATAAAATGACACCACACAGAGAAACATAGCAGCATCTATGGGACAGAAGATGGTACCACCCAATCAGGAAAAGATGGTACCACCCATGAGGAAAAGAATGGTAGAATATATGATGAAATTGATACCACTATAAGGGAAGATTTACACACCATTGAGGAAAAGAATGGTTTACCCATCCATCCTCCACATGAGGAAAGATGTTACAACCTAGAGGAAAGATTGGAGATCACTTATTAGCAGATATGGAACACTTCTTCAAATTGAAACCCTGATTTCATGGCACTCACGGCGGGTCAAAACACTAGGCTCTTAAGGGTTGGCACGGTGGCCGAGGTGGGTGGTAGCACTGCTGCCGTACAGCGCTGGGGTCCTGCGGTTCAAATCTCACCATGGTTGCAAAGAGTTGGCATGTTCTATCTGTTCACGTTTGCGTGGGTTCATCCGGGTTACGGTGCATCCTAAACTCCAAACCTACTGTTAGGTTGTGTGGACTGTGAGCCCCATGGGAACAGGGAACATTTGACATGCTTTGTGCTGCGCTGCATAATCTGTAGGCCGCTCTATAGAAGTAAAGAATGATTGATTTAAAGGGTCCTGAAGAGGGAGGTGGGGAAATTTTGGAAAGGTGACCACCATGTAGTGCCATTATAGAGCTTTGTACTGATAAATGTGACAATAAAATTAAGATCTGCAAACATTTCCACATTTGTCTTGTGGGTAGAATAGTGTAACTGATACATAGAAGATCTTACAGCACAAAGACCATGTTAACAAAACAAAACGCATGTAGTTGCTGCCGCTATTTACTATGAAGGAGGGAATTATAGAACATGGAAAAAATTAAACATTTTTTTACGTTAAGCTTAAATTAGGTTTTTCAATTATCAAGGTAAACCAGGTACACTCAATCGCGAATGACACCTCATGTGATGGCCCGCTGGTCCTTAAACATACAATTTGTTAACTCCTTTAATAAAAATCGACCTTTTCAGAAAACATTGACCCCAAAGTTTATACGGTGAAAGTAGCACATATTGAAAATAGGGCTGTAAACCGTTAATTCCCTCTGGGGTGTGTCTCTACTCATAGGTTACCGCCCTCTATGGCAAGTATGAGACAATGGAATTAAAAATTCCAGTTTGGCAGTATCTTTTGAAGTTTTATAAAACAAACACCAAATTTTATCAGGGTTATAGTGGTCATCAAATGAGGTGGGTCCTATAGCATTCTGTATAGGTCAAAGGTCTTCTTTAATCATGAGGGAATATGACATCAATGTTCACCCTCCTGTCATAGAGACAAATTTGACTGTTGGATACAGGTTAGAAGTTCTCCACTCTTTCTATCGTTGGGTTTGACGAGCCTCATGGCCCCCCATTCCTTTCATCATAAAGTGCCCCAAACACTATACGGGACTGGGATGACTATCTGTATCCTAGGGATCTCACTGTTCTCAACAGGTTTTGCCCAAAGGGAAAAGAAGGCATGGGTTTGAACTTATCCTTTGTCTCACACCGATGGGGCTGCACCCTCCCTTGTATGAACACCCTATGGGCCCAGATCTCGTAGTAGGGTAGTTATTTTAACAAAAATATGCATGTGGCCAATTGGCTATAAACCAGATTCAGAGATCCTGCGTACAATTCTTAGATCCTTCTATAATCCAACTAGGGTTTCCACCGAATAACGGGAACAGTGAACAGGTAGCGTATGGTAAAGGCGAGTATGATGGCCGGATCCCATGGGCTGCACACAGTACAGTGAACATGAACGTTTCCATCTGTTGGCCAAAACAGCCGGAACAATTTCACGTGCAAGAGCCCTACAAACACCGAGGACCACATCTTTATGATGGGCCGTCAAAGTCCATAGTTCTCTGCTTGACCCTTGGGTCTTCCACCGGTTAGCAGGTGACCTTGGTATGGACAGAAGTTCCTATGAGGAGAAAGTCTAAACCTGAAATAGGTCATCGATGTATGATATTGGAAACTTTTCACATTAAAAAAATCAATAATGTTTTAACAATGTTTTTCAAATTTAGCTCATGACATGATCTAAAAAGTTTCCCAAGAAAATTACCCACGGATGGACCAAATCTATAGAACAAAGCTCTCCAACAATCCACACCGAGCTGAGGTACACCCAGTGATAAACGAGGGATTAGGACCAATTTCATAACCCAGACACCGGCCCAGTGGGATGGACAGGGAAGCTTGGAACAGTTGCCAAAGTTCCTGAGCTCTTTGGGAACACAAAAGAGACCATTTTACCCTGAGAGGCTGGTGGTGGAGGGGGGGATTCGTGAATTTTGATGAGAGGCCAAGGCCAAGTGGACGTGCAGAAATGTACAAAAAAATTAAAAAATATAGGAATTTCTTTTTTTGGAACTCAAAGTACAGAAAAAAAGTAAAAACCCCTCAATGCATTTATAATAACTTCATAGATTCATTAAAAATTTATTTGCGGATGAACAAATTCAGTCCAACTAGACTTTCCCAGGTGTCCTGTGAAAGGTAAGTATGATCTACAGAGGTCAACCCCTTCAGTTCTTGCAGGTTGAAGACATGATAAACTGGGAAAAAGTGGGGGCCATTAGTTGGGTCAAAGATCAAGACCTTGGATATGGGGAGTGGACATGGTAGTAGACATCATGGAGGCAGATAGATGGACTTTAACAAGGTTGAAGAGATGTTCTTCCTTACACTAAGTATATCCTTTCCCATAGTCAATGAGTCTGAATCTACCAAAGTTGGAGAAAATTGATAACTAATTGGATTGGTACCAAGGCACTTTACTTCGGATCTTTCACTCTTGCACCAGCGACGCGCAACAGAGATCTGCTGATTGGTCAAGGTGCTCTCCCCATCCCTCAGCCCAAGCTTATCCCAAAAGGACCATTGTTGTATATAACAAGTGACTCATCATCTACGGAGACCACCGATTGCCCAAATGGTTCGTATGAACACCAGGAACTTCTCCCTGAGCCAAATCTGTGCTGAGGACCAGCAGGCATCTGGATTCAAGAGCCATTTGCACCCTTGCACCCTTGGATTTTCCAAGATCCTGGAAAACCTTTTGTAGATAATATCTGCCAAAAGGAACTGCCACTAACCATATATAAACAAGAAGAATATACACCACCGGCCACTTTATTAGGTACACAGTCCCAAACGCTGGTTAACACTAATTTCTAATCAGCCAATCACATGGCGGCCAACTCAGGTGCATTTAGGCATGTCGAATGGTAAAGCCATCTCCTGCAGTTCAAAGACCGCGCATTTCAGTTATGGGGAAGAAAGGTGTGATTTGAACGGCTTTGAACGTGTGGCATGGTGTGGTTGCCCAGAAGGGATGGTTCTGAGTATTTCAGAACTGCTGATGTTCTAATGGGATTTTCACGCAAACCATCTCTAGGGTTTACAGAGAATGCGTCGAAAAAGAAAAAAACATCCAGTGAGCGGCAGTTCTGTGGGCGGAAATGCCTTGTTGATGCCAGAGTCAGAGGAGATGGGCAGACTGGTTGAGCTGAGTAAGAGTATGGCAACAGTGACTCAATCACCACCCATTACAACCAAGGTAGGCGAAGAGCATCTCTGAACGCACAGTACGTCCAACTTTGAGGCAGATGGATACACAGCAGAAGACCACAATGGGGCCACTCCTTTCAGCTAAGAACAGGAACAGGATCAGGATTTAACAGAGACTAAAGAGAGAGAAATGCAGTGCGGGGTCTGGGGTTTACAATTGTAGTGTATTGTGGTCTGGGATAGGTACTTCACAATGAGGTGTAATACAGGATGATTTATACTTTGGATACATTTATATTATTATTGTGTTCCTGTTGGCTCTGTAAGGTCCAAGAGACACTAAGATTTTGGCACGGGCTAGTTAGAGTAGGATAAACAAAGGCTGGGCGATAAAAAAGGAATGATGTGCCATCCCACCCAACGCAGTGATTTTCTTTAGACATATGGTAGAAATGTTGCCCCCTACAACAATGGCAGGGCAGGGGGCCACTTGGATGGCAGAGTGTTTGCTGTGCTTTGCTGTAGAGACGTTCCTGGTCCAGCAGTGCGTTCCTCCCAGTATGAGATAATGGGGCCTAGAGTCGGGTTGTATTGTAAACCAAAAGAAGGAAATGGCAAAGTAGCCAGCACCAGGATAAAAGAGCTACGAATTGTAGGAAAAGCCAGAATGTGAGGCGAGGATGTGAACATTAGCCTGGAGAAGAAATTAAATAGTATGATATATATACTATGTATACAGCCTGGCTACCAAAAAAAATACGCACTATATCATAGTAGTATACAGCCGCTGGAGTAAAGCATCATCCCAGCAGTAACAACAGTCATTGACAGCCACAGCTTATATAAAGCAAAGAACAGTTAATTACAGGATATATAACAGCAAGTTGCAGTAATACAGAAGCTATATAACAGCAGGGAAACTGCATACTCATAGGGTATATGATAGCGAAGCTACAGGTATTATCCCAGCAGTATAAACAGTCATAGTACAGCAAAGTTTATATAATAGCAAACGAGAGTCAGAGTATATACAGGAATGTATAACAGCAAAGTATACAGGACACCCCCGACGTATTAACAGCAGGGACAGGATGTATCACAGTGGTATAGACAGCTGGAAGACAGCGCCGAATGTTCCAGAGCGTATACACAAACCCAGGGTTTCATAGTAAGAACAGCTGTATATAACAGCAAAGACACAGAATAACTGAAATATATCAGTGAGGATGCAGTTATCATGGAGTATGCGGCGATCCCAGCATATACAACAAGTCATAGTACAGAACAGCGATATAACAGCAATGATCAGTATATAACAGCAATAATATCAGCAAGGATACAGTATATCATTCAGTAGTACAGATTCAGTATATTATGCTGTGATATAACGAAGATATAATAGATCAGTGTGGTATACACCAGCAAGTGTACAGACATCACAGGAGTATAGAACAGCAAAGACACCATATATTACAGTGGTATATAACAGCAAGGTAAAGTAATCCCAGAAGAATAAAGATCATTGTACAGGACAGCAGCATCTAACAGCAGGGATACAGTATATACAGCTACATATAACAGCACGGATACAGTATATACGCTACATATAACAGCAACGCATACAGTATATACAGATGCATATAACAGACAAATATAAACTATATACAGGCTACATAAATAGCAAAGATTAACAGTATAGACCAGCTGAAGATAATAGCAAAAAAATGCAGTATACACAGGTGCATATATAACAGCACAGATACAGTATATACAAGCCTAAATAACAGCAAAAATTACACTATATACAGCACATATAACGCAAGGATACAGTATAGAAAGCTACATATAACTAGTTAAAAAAATACAGTAGTATACACAGTTGACTATAACAGCACAGATACAGAATATACAGCTGCCATATAACAGCAAGGATTACGTACGTAGCCGCTTAACTGTTAGGTACAGTTTATTGGTATACAATATATCAGTAGGAAAAATAACATCCTGAGTGCAAAAACAATATACACAGCAAAAAGGATAACAGCCCCTTTTGCCGGTACTCTATATCTACAAGTATCTGGAACCAGCAGCAATACTACATAATACCAGGATAATTAACAAGTAATTAGCTAAGTAAACAGTATATAGCTAAGTATATACCAGCCAAAATGTACTAATGAATATATTAACAGCCAGATTACCAGTATTCACCTCTGTACCAGTAAATAGCAGTCAGAGTACAGGATATAATCTTGCAGCTATATAAACAACAAGTGTTTAATGTATTCAATGCTGGAATGGCGGAGTCCGTGCTACCCCATTTTGGGGACGGTGTGCTTGATTCCACTGATTTATTTCATTTTAAACACTGCCGCCAGACTTTGACAGTAAGCAGTCTAACGCCATCCATTGGTGTCAAGCAAGGTCACTGCCATAATGGCGGGTTGGGGGGTATATGTTGAGCCAAACCCGGATCTAAACTTCCATTGAAACCGGTTAAAGTTTGTACATACCACATGTTGTAACAGGGGTATACTTCTCATTAATGTGGTAACATTGATTAGGGTCGAACCTTATCAATGTCATCTGTTATAGTAATATAATCAGGGCCGGAATTAAGGGTGGTGGGGGCCTCTGGGCGCAGAAAAAACTCGATGGGGCCCTTCCAACAATGTTTAGCGGAGGTTATATAGCTGCAAGGCCCCTGTGTTTAGCCTTGCAGCCACCTGTAGTATATAGCCTGCCGCACCTGTAGTATATAGCCTGCCAGCCCCTGTAGAATAGCCTGCCAGCACCCTGTTCATGTAGTATATAGCCTGCCAGCCCCATGTGTATTAGGCTGCCAGTCCCTGTAGATATATAGCTGCCAGCCCCTGTGTATAAGCCTTCCAGCCCTCCTGTAGTACGTTAGCCGCTGATTCATGTATTATTATAGCCACCAGACCCCTGTAGTATTACAGCCACCCAGCCCCCTGCTAGAATTTAGCCAAACAGTCCCATGTAGAAAATGACGATCTCCCCCAGATAGGCAGCTGTGTCTCACTGACACAGCTGACATTCTAGACCCCTATGTGCGTTTCTGATGGCCACTGGCCGCTGTGCTTCACGCACAGAGCCAGTCAGTGACTCATCTAAGCTCAGTTGCCCCTTAAAAAGTAAAAAATTGTTTAGTGGTGGGGGGCCCGGGGCTCGGTCAAGGAGCCCCTACTTTAATCAGCCGATAATTAATAATAATTAATAATTAAGACAGGAATAACAAAAACAGACAGATGGAACGTACAGTATATAACAGCTCAGGATACAACAGGAGGAGGTAACAGTATGTAACAGCCAGCATACAACGGTTTGTTACTACAGTAATAAACAGCAAGGGGATACAACAGGAGGAGTACAGTATATAATAGCAAGGATACATAGCAGAGACAGTATAAACAGCCAGGGATTGACAACAGGTGGAGTTACAGTATATAACAGCCAGGGAACATAGAGGGAAAGTCCAGATATAACAGCCAGGATTCCATAGAGGGAGTACAGTATATAACAGCCAGGATACAACAGGAGGTACGTATATAATGGGCCAGGATACAACGGTGGAGTAACAGTATATAACAGCCAGGATACAACAGAGGGAAGTTACAGTATATAAAAGCCCGGATACCCAACAGGTGGTAGTACAGTATATAAAAAGCCAAGGTACTACAAGAAGGAGTTTACAGTATATAATGGCCAGGATACAAACAGTGGAGTACATCTATATATAACAGCCAGGATTACAACAGGAGGGAGTTACAGTACATAACAGACAGGATACAATCGGTTGTACTACAGTATATAACAGCCAGGATACAACAGAAGAGTTACAGTATATAATGGCCAGGATTTACAACAGGGGAGTCACATTATTATCACAGCCAGTGTATTGTATTGGATAAACAAACAGGAGAGTACAGAATAACAGCCAGTGAGACAAACAGGAGGAAGTTACAGGATATTTATTATAACAGCAAGGGATACAACCGGTGTACTACAGTATTAAAAAGACAGGATATAACAGGTAGGAGCTTACAGTCAGTCTATAATTAGCCAGGATACAACCGGTGTACTACAGTATAAAAACAGGCCAGGATACAAAAGTAATGGAGTTACAGTATATAATGCCAGGCTACAAAAGGTGGAGTACAGATATAACAGCCAGGATACAACAGGAGGAGTACAGTATATAAACAGCCAGGAGACATATACAGGAGGAGTTACAGGTATATAACAGCCAGGTACAACCGGTGGTACTACAGTAAGAAACAGCCAGGGCTACAACCAGGAAGGAGTACAGTATATAATAGCCAGGAGACAACCGGCGGAGCACAGATATAAACAGCCAGGGATACAACAGGTGGAGTTACAGACAGTATATAACAGCCAGGATAACATTAGAGGGAGTACAGTATATACCAGAGGGATACAACAGGTGGAGTACAGTATTATAACGCCACAGGATACACAGAGTGAGTAACAGATATAAAAGCCAGGATTACAACAGGTTGGAGACAGTTATTATAAAAGCAAGGATTAATACAAAGGAGTACAGTTAAAATGCCAGGATTACAACAGTTGGAGTACACTTATATAACAGCCAGGATACAACATGGAGGTGTAGTACAGTAATAACCGCCAGGATACAATCGGTTTTTTTGATTACAGTATTAACAGACAGGAGACACAAACAGAAGGAGGTACAGTATTATAATTGGCAAGTGAACAATAGGTGGAGACAGCTATATAACAGCCAGATACAACAGGAGGTAGTAAGTATATAACAGCCAGATACAAACAAGGAGGAGTACAGTAATAACAGCCAGGATACAACCGGTTTGTACGACAGTATAAAACAGCCAGGGATACAACAGGAGGAAGTACAGTATATAATAGCCAGGATTACAAAAAACCGGTGTATACAGATATAACAGCGTCAGGATGTAGACAACAGATGGAGTACAGGATATAAGGACAGGAACAAACAGGTGGAGTTAAAGTATATAACAGCCAGGATACAAAAGGAGGAGTACAGTAGTACAGTATTATAAACAGCAAGGATACAAACAGGAGGAGACAGTATATAACAGTCCAATGTGTATGGTATATGGCCGGTGCTGTACTACAGTCTATACAGCCAGGATCAAACAGGAGGAGTAAAGTATATAATGGCAAGGATACAACAGGACGGAGAGCACAGTATATACAGCCAGGGATACAACAGGTGGAGTACAGTATATAACAGCCAGGATACAATAGAGGGAGTACAGTATATAACAGCCAGGATACAAAAGGTTGGAGACAGTATATAACAGACCAGGATACAACAGGAGGAGGTACAGTATATAACAGCCCAGGGATACAACAGTAGAGTACGTATTAACAGCCAGGATACAAACGGTGTCTACGACAGTATATAACAGCAGGATACAACGGAGAGTACAGTAGTATTAATAGCCAGGATAAAACAGGCGGAGCACAGTATAAACAGCCAGGATACAAGGGGGGTCAGCAGTATTATAACAGCCAGGATACAATAGAGGGAGACAGTATATAATGGCCAGGATACAACAGGTGGAGAAGGATATACAGCCAGGATACAAAGATGGAGACAGAAATAACAGCCAGGATTTACAACAGGTGGAGTACAGTATATAAAAGCAGGATACAACAGAAGGAGTATCAGTTACAGTATATAATGGCCAGGATACCAACAGGTGGAGTACAGTATTATAACGGCCAGGATGTAAAACCAGAAGGAGTTAGTCAGTATATAAAAGCAAGGATACACAGAAGGAGTACAGTATATAAGGCCAGGACTACAACAGGTGGAGTAACAGTATTTAACAGCCAGGAACAACAGGAGGAGTACAGTATTATAACAAGCCAGGAGATAAAAACGGTGTACCTACAGTATATAACAGCCAGGATACAACAGGAGCGAGGTACATATATAATAGGCAGGAGACAACAGAAGGGTACAGTATATAAAGCCAGGATACAAACCGGTGTTACACAGTACTAAACAGCCAGGATACACAGGAGGAGACAGTATATAAATAGCCAGGATTACAACAGGAGGAGGGGCACAGTATATAACAGCCCAGGATACAACAGGTGGGTACAGCTATCATAACAGCATGATACAACAGGAGGAGTACAGTAGGAGGAGTACAGTATATAACAGCAAGGAAAAAACAACCCCCAAAAAAACAAAAAAAAAAAAACCACAAAGTGATACAACAGGGGAGTACAGTATATAATGGCCAGAATAACAACAGGGGAGTACAGTATATAACAAGCAAGGATACTACAACAAGGAGGAGTTTACAGTATATAACAGCCAGGAGACAATAGAGGGAGTACAGTATTATAATGGCCAGGAGGAACAACAGGTTGGAGAAACAGTATTATAACGGCCAGGATAAAAGAAGGGAGTACAGTATATAAAGCAAGGGATACAACAGAAGGAGACAGTATATAATGGCCAGGATACAACAGGTGGCGTTACAGTAATAAAAGACGGATTACAACAGGGGGAGTACATTATATAACAGCCAGATACAAACCGTGTACTACAGTATATCAACAGCCAGGATACAAACAGAGGAGTAACAGTATATAACAGCCAGGATAAACAGGTGGAGTAGTACAGTATAAACAGCAAAGGATACTAAAACAGGAAGGAGTAAGAGACAGTATTAACAGCCAGGATACAATAGAGGGAGTACAGTATATAATGGCAGGATAACAACAGGTGGAGAACAGTATATAACAGCCAGGATACAAACAGATGGAGTAAAGTATATAAACAAGCCAGGATAAACAGGAGGAGTACAGTATTATAAAAGCAAGGATACAACAGAAGGAGTACAGTATATAAAAGCAAGGATCAACAGAAAGGAGTACAGTTATATAACAGCAGGATACAAAAGGCGGAGTTTAACCGTATATAACAAGCCAGGATACAAAAGGAGGAGTACAGTATATACATGCCAGAGGATTACAACCGGTGTACTCAGTATATTAACATGCCAGGTTACAAACGGGAGGAGTACAGTATATAACAGCCAGGGAGTACAAACAGGAGGATAGGAGTACAGTATTAACAGCAAGGATACAACATGGTGGAGTACAGTTATATAAAAGCCAGGATTACAGCAGGAGGAGGGACAGTATATAAATCAGCCAGGATACAACAGGAGGAGTACAGTATATAACAAGCCAGGATACAACAGGAGGAGTACAGTATATAACAGCAAGGATACAAACAGGAGGGGAGTACAGTATATAATAGCAGGAGACACAAGGGAGGAGTACCGTATATAACAGCCAGGTACAACGGTGTACTACAGTATATTAACAGCCAGGATACAACGGAGGAGTTTAAAGTATATTAACAAGCAGGATACCAACAGGAGGAGTACAGTACTATAACAGCCAGGATAAAACAGGTGGAGTCAGTAATAAACAGCCCAGGATTACAACAGGTGGGAGTACAGTATATAACAGCAAGGATACAACAGGTGGAGTACAGTATATAACAGCCAGAATACAACAGGTGGAGTTACAGTATATAACAGCAAGGATAACAATAGGGGAGTACAGTATATAAGGCCAGGATTACAACAGGAGGAGTACAGTATAACAGCCAATTCCTTTTGATACAAACAGGAGGAAGTACAGTATATAACAGCCGGATTACAACAGATGGAGTACAGTATATAACAGCCAGATACAAACAGGTGGAGTACAGTATATAAAAGCAGGAACAAACAGAAGGAGTACAGTAAATAATGGCCAGGATACAACAGTGGAGTTACAGTATATACAGTTCAGAATACAACAGGCGGGTCCGTATAACAGCAAGGATACAAAAGGTGAAGTACAGGAATATAACAGCCAGGGAACAACAGCGAGTACAGTATATAAAACAGCAAGGATACAAAAAGGTGGAGTACGTATTAAATGGCCAGGATACAAACAGGAGGAGTACAGTATTAACAGACGGATACTACAACAGGAGGAGTACAGTTGATATAACAGCAGAGATACAAACAGGTGGGCGTACAGTAATAACAGCAGGATACAACAGGGTGGAGCTTACAGTATATTAAAAGCCAGGACTACAAAGGCGGAGTACAGTTATATAACAGCCAGGATACAGCAGGAGGGTTAACAGTATATAACAGCCAGGATACAACATGGATGTAGTACAGTATATAACAGGTCAGGGATAAACAGGTGGAGTACAGTATTATAAACAGCCAGGATACAACAAGAGAGAGTGGAAGTATATACAGCCAGAATACAACAGGAGAAAGTACAGTATATAACAGACAGGGAAACAACAGGAGGACGACAGTATATAACAGCCAGGATACAAACAGGAGAAGTACAAGGTATATAACAGCCAGGACACACACAGGAGGAGTACAGTGATATAACAGCCAGGATAAAACAGGAGGAGTACAGTATATAACAGCCAGGATACAAAAGGAGAGTACAGTATATAACGCCAGGATACAACAGGTGGAGTACGTATATACGCATGTGATACACTAGAGGGAGAGTACAGTAATACAGCCAGGAATCAACAGGTTGGAGTACAGTATTATAAAAAGCCAGAATACAACAGGAGGAGTACCGTATATAACAGCCAGGAAACAACAGGAGGAGTACAGTACATACAAGCCAGGATACAAAAAAGGATGAGTTACAGTATATAAACAGCAGGATTACAACAGGTGGAGTACAGTATATAAACAGCAGGATAAACAGATGGAGTACAGTATATAAAGCCATGATACAACAAGTGGAGTACAGTATATAACAGCCAGGATACAACAGGTTGGCAGTACTGTATATAAAAAGCCAGGATACAACAGGAGAGTACATATATAACAGCGACGGATCTACAACAGGTGGAGTACAGTATAGAACAGCCAGGATACACCAGGGGGAGTACAGTATATAACAGCAGGATTACAACGGTTGTACTCAGATAGTAACAGCCAGGATAACAACAGGAGGGTACAGTATAGAATAGCCTGAACAACAGGCGGAGACACAGTATAGAACAGCCAGGATACAACAGGGGAGTACAGTATATAACAGCCAGGATACAATAGAGGAGTACAGTATTATAATGGCCAGGATACAACAGGGTGGAGTACAGTATATAACAGCCAGGATACAAAGATGGAGTAGTAACATATATAAAACAGCCAGGATACAACAGGTGGAGTACCGTAAAAAGACAAGGATACAACAGAAGGAGTACTAGTATATAATGGCCAGGAGACAAACAGGGTGGAGTGACAGTATACAACAGCCAGGATACAAAGCGGAGTACAGTTAATAACAGCAAGGACTTAGAACAGGTGTGAGTACAGATATAACAGCCAGGACTACCAAACATGCGGAGTAAAGTATATACAGCAAGGATACAACGGTGGAGTACAGTATATAATGGCAAAGGATTACAACAGGGCGTAGATACAGTATATAACAGCAAGGGATACACAACAGGAGGAGTACAGTATTATAAACAGCAAGGACGATAAACAGGTGGAGAACAGTATATAACAGCCGGATACAGCAGGAGGAATACAGTATAAACAGCAGGATAAAAGGAGGAGTACAGTATATAACAGCCAGGATACAACCGGAGGAGTACAGTATATAACAGCCAGGACACAACAGGGGGAGTACAGTATATAACAGCCAGGATACAACAGGTGGGTACAGTATATTAACAGCCAGGATACAATCGGGGGAGGACAGTATATAACAGACAGGAAGGATACAGCAGGAGAGTACATATATAACAGCCAGGTACAATAGAGGGAGTACGTATATCATGGACCAGGATACAAAAGAGGAGACAGTATATAACAGCCAGATACAGAAGGTGGGAGTACAGTATATAAAAGCAAGGATACAACGAAGAAGTACAGTTAAATAATGGCAAGGATACAAAGGTGGAGTCAGTATTATAACAGCCAGGATACAACAGGTGGAGTACTGATAAAACAGCCAGGATACAACAGGGAGTCTGGATATAACAGACATGATACAAAAAAGGGAGGAGTACGTATATAGCAGCAGGATACAACAGGAGGAGCTACAGTATAACAGACCAGGATTACAAACCGGAGGAGAGGGTTACAGTTATATAACAGCCGGATACAACAGGAGGAGTACAGTAATAACGGCCAGGATACAAAGGTGGAGTTCCAGTATAATAACAGCCAGGATACAAACAGTTGGAGTAACAGTATATAACAGCCAGGATACAAAGGAAGGGGGGAAAGTACAGTATATAAACAGCAGGATACAACAGGAGGAGACTTTCTAGTATATAACGCCAGGATAACAACAGGAGGAGTCACAGTATATAAACAGCCAGGATACAAAGGTGGAGTCAGTATATAACAGCCAGGATAAAACAGGAGGAGTACAGTATATAACAGCCAGGAATTACAACAGGGGAGTCCAGTTATATAACAGCCAGGATACAAAAGGTGGAGTACGTATATACAGCCCAGGATACAACAGGCTGGAGTACCAGTTTATAACAGCAGGGGACACAAAACAGTGAGGAGTACAGTATATAAAAGCCAGGATAAAACAGGAGGAGTACAGTATATAACAGACAAGGATACTAACAACAGGAGGAGAGTTCAGTCTTATTAACAGCCCAGGATTAAAACGGTGGACGAAAAAGTATATAAAAGCCAGGCATAAAGCAGGAGGAGTACAGTATATAAAAGCCAGGAGAACAACAGGAGGAGTACCAGTACTATAACAGCCAGGATACAATAGAGGGAGTACAGTATATAACAGCCAGATACAGCAGGAGGAGTACAGTATATAACAGCCAGGATACAAACCGGTGGAGTACAGGATATAAAACAGCCAGGATAAACAGGCGGATGTACAGTAGAAACAGCCAGGATACAACAGTGGAAGTACTGTATATAGCAGCCAGGATACAAACAGGTGGAGTTACTGTATAGAAACATGCCAGGATACAAAAAGGAGGGTAACAGTATATAGCAGTCCAGGATACAACAGGTGGAGTCAGTATATAACAGCCAGGATACAACAGGGAGGAGTAGCGTATATAACAGCCAGGATACAACAGTTGGAGTTACAGTATATAACAGCCAGGAATTACACAGGAGGAGTAAAGTATATAACAGCCAGGATACAACAGGAGGAGTAACAGTATATAACAGCCAGGATTAACACACGGAGGAAGTACAGTATATAAAACAGCAAGGATTACAAACAGGTGGAGTTCCAGTATATATAACAGCCAGGATACCACAGGAGGAGTACAGATTAACAGCCAGGATACAACAAGGTGGAGTCAGTATATAACGCCAGGCGACAAACAGGTGGAGTACAGTACTGTAGAAAACAGCCCGGATACAACAGGTGGAGTCAGTATATAACAGCCAGGACACAACCGGAGGAGTACAGTATATAACAGCCAGGATACAACTAGGAGGAGTTACAGTATATAACAGCCAGGATACAAAAGGGAGGAGTATTCCAGTATATAACAGCAGGATACACACAGGTGGAGATAAGTACCGTAATAACAGCCAGGATTAACAATAGAGGGAGTGACAGTATATAACAGCCAGGATTCAACAGGTGGAGTACAGTATATAACAGCAGGTACAACAGGAGGAGTAGTACGTATATAACAGCCAGAATAACAACAGGAGGAGTACGATATATAACAGCCAGGATTACAACAGGATGAGTACCAGTAGAACAGCAAGGATTACAACAGTGAGTACAGTATATAACAGCAGGGATACAACGATGGAGAAGACCAGGATATAACAGCCATGAAAAAAAGGCGGAGCACAGTAGATAAACAAAAGGGGGGGGGGGGCCATGGATACAATAGAAGGGAGTACAGTTACAGTATATAAGGCCGGATACAAACAGGGTGGAGTACAGTCTATAACAGCCAGGATAACAGATGGGTACAGCTATATAACAGCCAGGGATACAACAGGTGGAGTTACAGTATAAAAAGCAAGGATACAACCAGCAGGAGTACAGTATAAATGGCAAGGATACAACAGGTGGAGTACAGTAATAACAGCCAGGATACAACACGGGCGGAGTACAGTATATATAACGCAAGGATACAAACAGGTGGGTGAGTTACAGTATATAACAGCCAGGATACACAGGAGGAGTACAGTATATAACAGCCCAGGATTACAAAACAGGAGGAGTACAGTATATAACCGGCCGGAGGAACAACAGATGGAGTACGGTTTAACAGCAAGGATACAAAGATAGGATTACAGTATCTAACAGCCTGATACAACAGGTGGCGTCAGTAGTATATAAAAGCAGGGATACAACAGTGGAGAGTACTGTGCTAAACAGCCAGTGTGCGACAACAGGAGGAGTACAGTATATAACAGCACCGGATACAAAGGTGGAGTTACAGTATAGAAAACAGCCGGCAGGATACAAAAAGGAGGAGTACAGAATAACAGCCAGGATACAACGATGGAGTACAGTATAATAAACAGCCAGATACAACAGATGGAGTTACAGTATATAACAGCATGAACAAACAGGGGAGTACAGTATATAACAGCCAGGATACAAAAGGCTGGAGTACTGTATATACAAGCCAGGATTACAACAGGAGGATACAGTATATAACAGGCCCGGGTACAACAGTGGAGTACCGATATAACAGCAGGATACACCAGGGTGGAGGAGTACAGTATATAACAGCAGGATACAACCGGTGTACTACAGTATATACCAGCCAGGAGAAACCGGAGGAGTACGTATTAAATAAGCCTGGATACAACCGGCAGAGCCCACAGTATATAACAGCCAGGATACAATAGAGGGCAGTACTACGTATATAATGGCCAGGATACAACAGGTGGGAGTAGTACAGTATATAACAGCCAGGATAAAAACAGATGGAGTAAAGTATATACAGGCCAGGATACAAAGGTGGGAGTACAGTATATTAAAAGCAAGGATACAACAGAAGGACAGTTACAGTATATTAATGGCCAGGATTACAACAGGTGGAAGTACAGTATATAACAGACAGGATACAACAGAAGGAGTACAGTATAGTTACAGTATATAACAGCAAGGGGAAGGATACAACAGGTGGAGTCGTATATAAAAACAGCCAGGGATAAACATGCGGAGTAAAGTATATAACAGCAAGGATACAACTGGTGGAGTACAGTAATAAGGCGGATACAACAGGCGGAGTAGTAGTACCGTATATAACGGCAAGGATACTACAACAGGAGGAGTAGTCGTCTACAACAGCCAGGATACACGGTGGGGAAACAGTTATATAAACAGCCAGGAACAGCAGGCGGAGTACATAAATAACAGCCAGGATACAACAGGAGGGTACAGTATATAACAGCCAGGATAAAACAGGAGGAGTACCCGTATATACAGCAGGAGACAAACGGGGGGAGTACAGTAATAACAGCCAGGATCACAGCAGGAGGAGTACAGTAAATAACAGCAAGGTACAACAGAAGGAGTTACAGTATATACAGCCAGGATACAATAGAGGGAAGCTACAGTATATTAACAGCCCAGGATACAACAGAAGGAGAGTACAGTATAAACAGCCAGGATACAATAGAGGGGAAGTACAGTATATAACAGCCAGGATACAGCAGGAGGAGTTCCCAGTATAGAACCAGCCGGGATAAATAGGGAGAGTACAGTATATTATGCGACAGGATACAACAGGTGGAGTTACAGGAATAACAGCCAGGATTACAACGATGGAGTACCAGTATATAACAGCCAGACACAACAGGTGAAGTACCGTAGATAACAGCCAGGATACCAAAAGGTGGAGTACAAGTATATAAAAAGGCAAGGAGTACAACAGAAGAGTACAGTAAATAATGGCCAGGATACAACAGGTGGAGTGTACAGGGGTATAACAGCCAGGCTTACAACAGGAGGAGTAGAGTATATAACAGCAGGAACAAAAGTGGAGAGTACCAGATATAACAGCCAGGAACAACAGGAGAGTACAGTAGTATATAACAGCCAGGATACAACAGTAGGCGTACAGTATATACAGCCAGGATTACAACAGGAGAAGTACAGTATATAAAAGCCAGGAACAACAGGAGGAGTACAGTATAAACAGCAAGGATACAACAGGTGGCGTCCAGATTTATAACAGCCAGATAACAACAGGAGGAGTACAGTATATACAGGCAGGATACAACAGGTGGAGTCCATATATTAAAGCCAGGATACAACAGGTGGAGTGACAAGATAACAGCCGGATACAAACAGGTGAGACAGTATATAACAGCCAGGTAAACAGGTGGAGTACAGTAGATAGCGCCAGGATACACAGAGGAGGACAGTATATAACAGCCACAGGGGATACAAACAGTGGAGTACAGAATATAACAGCGAATACAACAGGGGAGTAGAGTATTATAACAGCATTATACAAACGGGGGAGTACAGTATATAACAGCCAGGATACAACCGGAGGAGTACAGTATTAACAGTCGGATACAACAGGGGGAAGTTACAGTATATAACAGACATGATCCAACAGGTGGAAGACAGTATATAACAGGACAGGATACAACAGGAAGGAGTTTACAGTTCATACGAGCCCAGGATACAACAGGGAGTACAGAATAACAGCCAGGGATACAAACAGGAGGAGTAGTATATTAAACAGCCGGATCAAAAGGTGGCTAGTCAGTATGATAACAGCAGGATACAACAGGAGGGGATACCAGTATATAACAGCCAGGATACAACTGGGTGGGTGAGTACAGTATATACAGCCAGGATACAACTGGTGGAGTACGAGTAACCGTAATCGCGTACATGATAAACGCCAGGATACACAAGAGGAGTACGAGTATAAACGAGCCGAGGATACATAGAGGTGGAGTGCCAAGTATATAACAGCCAGGGATACAACTAGTGGGGTACAGTATATAACAGGCCAGAGTGATACAACAGGTTTTGAGTACAGGATATAACAGCCAGGATACAAACAGGTGGAGTACGTTATTATAACAGCCCAGGATACCCAGGGAGAGTCAGTTATATAACAGCCCGGATCAACCGGGCAGATAACAGTATATAACAGTCCCAGGAACACACAACAGGGAGGAGTACATATATAACAGCCAGGATACACAAGGAGGAGTACAGTATATAACAGCCAGGATACAACAGGTGGAGCGTAAGTATTATAAACAGCCGGATACTAAGAGGAGGAGTACAGTATCATAACCAGCCAGGATTCAACAGGAGGGAGTTACCGTAATAACAGCCAGGAGCAACAGGAGGAGTACCAGTATATAACAGCCAGGATACAACAGGAGGGAGTACAGTATGATAAACGCCAGGAACAACAGATGGGAGTACAGGTGATATAAACAGCAGGATACAACAAGATGGATAGTACAGTATATAACAGACCAGGATTCAACATTAGGGAGTAAGTATTTAGAACACACCCGATTTTGGATGTGCAACGAGGAAGTACAAGTATTATACGTACAGGATTACAGGGAGGAGTACAGTACATAACAGCCAGGATCAACAGGAGGAGTAAGTATATAACCAGTCCAGGAACACAACAGTGTGGACGTAGTACAGTACATAAACAGCCAGGGATACAAACCGAGTGAGGAGTACAGTATATAACAGTCCAGGAACAACGGTTGAGTACAGACATAACAGCCCAGAACAAAGGAGGAGTACAAGTATATAACTAGCCCAGCGAGTAAGCATGATTGGTGGTGAGTGACGCTCTATATAACAGCCAGGATACAACTGAGGAGGAGCTCACAGTACAGAAAACAGTCAGGATTACAACAGGAGTGAATACAGCTATATAACAATCCGGCCCCCCACAACAGTGAGTCAGATATAAATCAGGTTCGAGGTGTTACATAGTAATATAACATGTGTCACGGATACTAAACCAGGATGGCATGTCGTCACGCTAGGTTACAACAGAGAGTACACTATATAATCGCCAGGATACAACAGGTGGAGCCTCCGTACCCCGTACTCATAACAGCCAAGGATAATACACGGGTGGAGATGAGTAAGTATATGATAACAGCCCAGGATACAACAGAGGAGGTTATCAGTATTTATAAAAACCAGTCACAGCCGTTGATTTTCTTTCAACAGGATTGGCAGATAGTACAGTATTTTTATACCGCCAGGATTACAACAGGGGAGCACTTCCAGTAACTAACAATTACCACCAATTCGAAAGTATTTATCGCACCGCAATGCAACACACAGATTGGACACACAGAATATAAAGTGTAAGTCAGAACAGCACAGAACTACAGAATACACAGATATAACAGCAGATAACAACAGCATATAAAAGGAGTTATATGAAGCAGTATATACGGCGCATTAAAGCAGCAGCAGATATATAAAGCGGAGTGCACTGTATATAACCCCAAAGTGGCCTAGTATATCATAGTACGGAATATGATAACTTACCGGAGCACAAGAGAAAGTGTATCACAGCTATATACTGTATATAAACAGCAGGAGTACAGTATATATCAAAGCCATATATAACGGCAGGATAACCGTATTCACAGCCATATATAACGGCAGGAGAAACAGTATACAAGCCAAGTATTAAACAGCAGGGGAGAACAGTCATATTCATGCCATATAAACGGAGGAGGAACCAGCTATATCACAGCCTATATAATGGCAGGAGAAACAGTATATCAAGCCATATATAAGACAGACAGGAGAACAGGTATCACAGCCATATATTAACGGCAGGAGAACGTATACAAGCATATATAACGGCAGGCAGTGTACAGTATATCCAGCGTATCACAGCCATCTATAAAGTCAGAGAGAGAACAGTATCTCACAGCCACATGTAAACCAGAAGAAAAACACTAATCACAGCCATATATCAACGGCAGGTGAAACCGTATTTCACAGCCATATATAAGCAGGAGGGAGAACATATATCACAGCATATATAACAGCAGCGGAGAACAGTATCTTAAGCCCATATATAACGGAGGAGAACAGTAATATCACAGCCATATTAAAGACCAGGAGAAACAGTATATACACAGCCATATATAAATGGCAGGAGAGAACAGTATATCACAGCCAAAATAATCGGGATGGAGAAAGTATATCACAAGCCATATCACAGCCTTAGTATAACGCAGGGAGAAACCGTATATGACGCCATACATTAACGGAGGAGAACAGTATATCACAGCATATCACAGCCATATCTAAAGACAGAGAGAAACAGTATGTCACAGCCATACTATAAACAACAGGGAGAGAACAATATATATCAAGCCATATTAACAGGGCAGGAGAAAGTATAGACAGAGGAGAGGAGAACAGTATATCACCAGGCATATATAAATGGCAGGAGAAAAGTATAATCACCTCCATAACTATATAGCAGGGAAAACAGAATATCCATCCATATTATACTGCAGTCGAGCACAGTATATCACAGCCAAATATAACAGCGATAACAGTGTTTTATCACAGCCATAATAACGACGACGGGAACAGTAGATCATAGCCAGATATATACGGCGGGAGAGTGGTTATCACAGCCACTTAATAACTTCAGCGAGAACAGATTATTCACAGCCAGTATATAACGGTAAGGAGAGAACCGTATATCACAGCATAATAACGGCAGGAGAACCCGTAGATCAAGACCATATATAACGGAGCGGGACGAGGAGGAGAACAGTATATCACAGCATATATAGATTGGACAGGAGAGTGGTATACACAGCCATATATAACGAACAGGAGAACAGGTATATCACAGCCATCTATGACGGCAGGAGACAGTATATACAGCGTATATAAACGGCAGGAGAGATTCAAGAGGTATATCACAGCCATATCACGCATCATAGAACGGCAGAAGAGAAAGTGTATATCACAGCCATATATTTCGGCAGGAGAAACAGTATATCACGCCTATGTAACAGCAGGAGCGAAACAGTATATCACAGCCATAATAACGGCAGGAGAAAACATTATTATCCAGCCCATATAAACAGCAGGAGAAACAGTATAGATCACAGCCATATAATACAGAGGAGAAAACAGTATGTACAGCCAGTATATACGGCAAGGGAGAACGTATATCACACCAATACTGACGGCAGGAGACGAGACGTATATCAAAGCCATATAAAGACAGCGAGAACAGATACTCACGCAATATAAGGGCAGGAGAACATCAGTATATCCACAGCCATATATAACGGCAGGAGAACAGTATATTCTCAGCCATACTCACAGCCATATATAACGGCAGGGAACAGTATATCATAGCCATATATAAAACGTACAGGAGAAACCGTATATCACCGCCAAATCACGACATATATAAAGACAGGGAGAAACAGTATACACAGCCATTATAAACCACAGGAGAACAATATATATCACAGCCATATATGACGGCAGGGAGAACAGTAATACAGCAATATATAATGGCGGAGAACAGTATATCACATCATATATAAACGCAGGAGAACGTTATATCACATCCTATATAACGGCAGGAGAACAGTATGTCACATCCATATATAAATGCAGGGAAACAGAATATCAATCCCATTGATAACGACAGAATGTGAGAACAGTATATCACACGCAATATATACGGCAGGAGAACAGTATATCACAGCCATATATAAAGAAAGGAGAACAGTAATACACCATATATAACGGCAGGGAGAACATATATCACAGCCATAATAACGCAGGGAGTGGTATATCACAGACATATGATATTAGTCAGGAGAACAGGATATCACAGCCCATATATAGAAAGGAGAACAGTATATCACAGCCATATATAACGGCAGGAGAACAGTATATCACAGCCATATATAAAGACAGGAAAACAGAATATCATATCCATATATAACGACAGGAGAACAGTATATCACAGCCATATATAACGGCAGGATAACAGTATATCACAGCCATATATAACGACAAGGAGAACAGTATATCACAGCCATATATACGGCAGGAGAACAGAAATATCACAGCCATATATAACGGCAGAAGGAGCGTGGTATACAAGCCATATATATAATGTCAGGAGGAACAGTATATCACAGCCATATATAAAGTCAGGGAGAAACAGTATATCACAGCCATATATAAATGGCGGGAGGAACAGTATATAACAGCATAATAACGGACGCAGGAGAGGGGTATATCACAGCCATATATAACGGCAGGAGAACAGTATATCACAGCCATAGTATAAACAGCAGGGAACAGTATATCAGCCATTATATAAACAGCAGGAGGTACGATATCAACAGCCATATATAACAGGCAGAGAGAACAGTATATCACAGACATTATAACGAACAGGAGAACAGTATATCACCAGCATATAAACAGCAGGAGAACACGTGATATCACAGCCATATATTACCCAGCAGGAGAAATATATAGCATACAGCCGGTAGTATCTAACCTAAAGCGGAGGAAGATATACGATATTAACATGGGAAACGAGATACAGCCATACGGAGAATACTAACAGGCAAAGGCAGAGAACAGTATATACCTACCAGGATCAAACATATATCACATATAGTATGGCGGGAGAAGAATACAGAATTATATACAATATATACACCAGAGGAAAAGTATATAAGAGCCTTACATCACAGCAGGAGCACAGTATATCATAGCAGTATATTATTCTATGTATCATCCAACTTTTTAAAGCTCCTGTTGCTACCAGTCCTTTCCCCACATTGGGCCTCCCCCTATCTGATGTAATGGGTCATATATAACCCCCCTATAATCCCTTATATTATTGTGATAGCAGGGACTGCTCTCTATCATTTCTGCCTTCCTACGTTTCCGCATTCAGAGCTCCATAGAAAATTCCAGATCCTGCAAAGCTCCCAGCTGGAAGACAATCCTATAGAAAGGGAAACAAATGGCCCGCTCCCAGTATTTTCTAGGCACGGTGCCCAAATGATAACCCCCACCCCCAGATATTGCCGGAGCTGTCACTTTAAGAGGCTCCTCAGCTGCCGGCTATCTGCTGTTTGCATCCCCTTTGCCCTGGGATACAGGACAGTCAATAAATCTTTGTAGGAATGATGCAGGAGGGCAGATGTGGTTCCTGCCTGGACCTGGCGCAGGATGTGGGTCCTGTCAGCACCCGCCATGACATTATTTGCCTAATAGAAGTAACAATTAGCTGTCAGGTCAGTGCGACTGTCTCATAGACTGCTCCTCGATGCGCTCTACACACAAGGCCAGGAGCAGGAGGGGGGTAGTTTTAAGTCTTACATTGTATGGGGGGCGCTAATACTTTCGCAATAGCATCTGGCACTGAACATGACCCAGATTTCCATTCCAAATCGGTTGTCTCTTAGCTAGATCGTCTTCTAGGAAAGCTGGGTACCATTAAATATGGCCGCCATTGCTGTTGGACCCATGCTTGGATCCTTGCTTTTTAAGATTCTGGTACTAGGCAAGCCAGCGATATCACTGTGAGCATTACCATTCAGGTATTTGGGAAAGTTGGGGACCACCTTTGCTAAAGGAAATCTCAAAATCCATCAAGATAAACCAGGGACACTTACTCATGGATCCAGGCACTGTCTTACATATTTTATCCACGGCCTCTTTTCTTCTAAAGGAAACTTTTAAAATTAGGATAATAAACCAGAAGACCTCTGGTTGGGGTGTTACCAGAGCCCCTCCGTGCTGTAGCTTCACAGGCTGTTACACTGTCTCGTCCAGCTGCTCCCTCAGAACTTCCCCCCTTGCTCTGCCTGCTGATCTTACAAAGTGGGAAGAGGAAGCATTCCTGCACAGTGTAACAACCTGTCAAGCTACAGCAGTGAGGGGCTCTGGTAACACCCCCCGGTACCCCTAATGCTTTTTAGCATAATTATAAAAGTTGATTTTAGAAGGCAGGAGGCCACGGATAACACATATAAGAAGATACCACAGTCCCGGTGCCTGGATCTATGAGTAATGTCCCTGGTTTATCAGGATGTTGTTTGATGGTGGATTTCCTTTAGTTACCACCCAGCTTTCCCAAAGTAGGCAACAGCGGAGTAGGAGAGGAGGACTAAATGATTAAAGTGCTCATAAACTTATTTTTATTTAAAGCGTCCACTGAGGTCTTTTGATTTTTATTTTGCAGCATGTAATACTTCATGCATCCTGTGGAGGCGCTGCACGGGGAGGGAACACTTACTGATGGCTCCTCCCACAGAAGGCGATCCCTGAGGGTTCCATTAGTCAGACAGACGAATCTTATCCTCCAGCACCTGATTTATGTTTAGATGTTGCAGTTTATGCAGTTTTTTTATTCTATTGTCCCCAGGACGGCCTCCAGAACAATGCCGAAAATGCATTTGTATAAAAATTTGCATATACCTTTCATTTTTGTGGTAAAGAATGGCTCCATTAAACAAATCACAGGCTGAATGTGGATGTGAGTGAACCAGGTAGCTCAGGATGAACAGGTTGGCAGTCCACTTACTTGATCGTTACATTGGACCTACCTACTGAAAACATCAACTATGACTGGCGGCCATCCCTGTGTAATAATGCTGAGTGCTATTGCTCTGTTATTCCTACTGGAAATCCCCAAGGAATGATTCAATAAGTAAAATTAAGATTTTTGCTGACATAGGCGTCTGAGCTTCACTATTATACAGCACTTATAGAAACTGAAAGCACTTACGGTATATACCTCTATAAATACAAATGTGCACTGTGATAAACCTCTGTTACTCTTCCTGGAAGTCCCCAAACATGATTAAAAAATATGCAAATTTATTTAATACGTTATAAGTCAAAGTGCCACTTTAATTAGACATAATTAAAAAAAATACTAGTATTCCTCATAAAATTATATTATTATGGGCAGCACAGTGGCTTAGTGGTTAGCATTACAGCCTTGCAGCATGGTGACTCAGTGGTTAGCACTACAGCTTTGCAGCACGGCGGCTCAGTGGTTAGCACTACAGCCTTGCAGCATGGTGGCTCAGTGGTTATGACTACAGCCTTGCAGCATGGTGGCTCAGTGGTTAGCATTACAGCCTTGCAGCATGGTGACTCAGTGGTTAGCACTACAGCTTTGCAGCACGGTGGCTCAGTGGTTAGCACTACAGCCTTGCAGCACTGGGGACCTGGGTTCAAGTCCCAGGGTCAACATCTGCAAAGAGTTTATATGTTCTCTCCATATATGCGTGGGTTTCTTCCGGGTCCTCCGGTTTCCTCCCACACTCCAAAGCACACTGGTAGTTTGATTAGATTGTGAGCCCCGTTGGGGACAGAGACTGATCTGGAAAGTTCTGTGCAGCGCTGCGTATTCTGTGTGCGCTATACAAATAAAGAATTATTATTATTATTAATTATCATAACACTGGAATGTTCTATTCCTCTGTTACTCTTCATGGAATTTACATTAGATTATTCCACTTGCCAAATGGCTCTGTCCCTCCTCAGTCTGACTCTCAGCTCTTATTGGACAGTGTCAGGGTATGGAAGGACACACCCCTAATAAGTAACACCCAGTTGTCAATTGCCATGAAGAATAACAGAGGGATTTATTGTATGTATAATGCAGGTATTTATTGCAGACTCATGCTGATGGGTTCCCTTTAAATCTCCTTGAAAATCCTTTGTTTATAAGCCGAGTCCAGAACAGTTTATTTATAACTTCCATTAAAAGTTCTGAACAACAATAGATCTGGACCGGGCCGGGGAGAGAAACATGAGTCAGCCATTCTTCGCCCAAAATAAGATCCCATTTGCATCCGTGTCCCCTCCCCTGGGATTAGGGCCGAGGTGGAGAGAATAAAGCCAGGACATCGCTCATTTCCCCCAGCACTCAGCGCAGGCCCCGCGCTCCGCTCTGTAAACTTCCTTCCTTTCACCGTGTGCACACTTTCGTCATTTAGGTCTGGGGGCTCCGGGGGTCCGCACATAATAACATCCTGTTTATGTCTTCCCCCGAAATCATGTCCTTCATCCAGATTCAGAGATTATTTGTAAACTGCGTCTTATGGAAAGCATCACACCAGATGACAAGATGAAAGGTTTAAAGGGAAACTGTCAGTAGGTTTGACCATCAGACTGCAGCCAGTGTTAGGTATTGTCCCTGGTGAGATGGAGTAATCACCAGCAGCAGTAGGACTGCAATGTATGGATTGTAGCTTCTCCAAGTGCTCTGGGGTTGTGTCCTCACACTGTTGTGCTCTCTGCAGCCAGTGTTGGTAATTGGGGGTCATTTACTAAGTGCCCGATTCGCGTTTTCCCGACGTGTTACCCGAATATTTCTGATTTGCGCCGATTTTCCCTGTATTGCCCCGGGATTTTGGCGCACGCAATCGGGTTGTGACGCATCGGCGCTGGCATGCACACAACGGAAACCTGGGGGCGTGGCCGAACGGAAACCCGACGGATTCGGAAAAAACGCTGCATTTAAAAAAAAAAAAAGTGTCGCGGGACTCACGCTTACCTTCACTAAGTATAGGCCGGTGATCTTCAGTGCATTCCGGCGGGCCTCGGCGGACTTCAGTGCCGGAGGAACTACCTTAGTGAATCCCGGCCGGACCCGAATCCACCGCAGAGAACGCGCCGCTGGATCGCGAATGGACCGGGTAAGTAAATCTGCCCCATTGTCCTTGGAGAAATGTGTAATCAGACCTGTATGTATTCTGTTACTAGCAGCAGGATAGAGATATATAGATTTATAATCCAGTATTGCAGCTTCTCTAAGTGCACTGGGAGTGGGTCCTCCCACTGTTGTGCTCTGTGCTCTTTGCAGCCAGTGTTAGATATTATCCCTGGAGAGATGTGTAATCAGATCTTTGTGTATGCTTTTACTAGCAGCAGGACTGTGATATATAGATTTATACTCCAGGATTTTAGCTTCTCCAAGTGCTCTGGGGGCTTGTCCTCACACTGCTGTGCTCTGTTCTCTCTGCAGCCAGTGTTAGATATTATCCCTGGAGAGATGTGTAATCAGATCTTTGTTTATGCTTTTACTAGCAGCAGGACTGTGATATATAGATTTATACACCAGGATTGTAGCTTCTCCAAGTGCTCTGGGGGCGTGTCCTCACACTGTTGTTTTCTGTGCTCTCTGCAGACAGTGTTGGGTATTGCCCCTGGAGAGGTGTGTTATCAGATCTTTGTGTATGTTCCATAGAAATGCATATGTAATCAGGCAGTGGCACACCTCTGTATCCTTGATTCCGTTTCTATGTTCGACAGCACCCTGATAGTAGCAGGACTGTGAGACTCACAGAAAATCAAGAGGACTGATTTACATGACAAGATTAACAGGAGTCTTGAGTCCAGGTTGTTTAGCTTGCAGAGCATTGTCTAGACTGGATACAATTGTTTCCACTCAGAGGTAGTAACCCTGTACACAACTAGTCCTGCTCTCAGCTGAGAAGTGGAGACAATTGTATCCAGTCTGGACAATGCTCTGTGAGCTAAATAACCTGGACTCCAGACTGATACATTGTAACAAACCAGCAGAGAGATCTGTGCACTTGCTGCTGGTTTGTTTAGCTCACAGAGCATTGTCTAGACTTTATACTATTCTCTCCACTTCTCTGCCATGAGCAGGACTAGCTGTTGTCCAGGGTCATTGCCTCTGAATGGAGACAATTGTATCCAGTCTAGACAATGCTCTGTGAGCTAAACACATCAGCAACAACTTCACAGATCTATCTGCTGGTTTATTACAATGTATAAATTTGGAGTCCGGGCTGTTTAGCTCACAGAGCATTGTCTATACTAGATACAATTGTCTCCACTCAGAGCCAGTGACCCTGTACACAGCTAGTCCAGCTCTCAGCTGAGAAGTGGAGACAATTGTATCCAGTCTGGACAATGCTCTTTGAGCAAAACACATACGAAGAAGCTGCACAGATCTCTCTACTGGTTTGTTACAATGTATCAGTCTGGAACCCGTCTGTTGAGCTCACAGAGCATTGTCTAGACTGGATACAATTGTCTCCATTCAGAGGCAGTGATATTGTACTAAGTTTGTGCCTACAATAGATTTTGTGTTTTTTAATCATAATATTTAGGATCTCTGCTTGCTGGCAGTGAATGAAAACCCTCCTTGTTATATTCAGAGGCAGTGACCCCGTACATAGCAAGTCCTGCTCTAAGCTCAGAAGTGGAGACAATTGTATCCAGTCTGGACAATGCTCTGTGAGCTAAACATACTGGACTCCAGATGGATACATTGTAACAAACTAGAAGTGAGATCTCTGCAGCTTCTGCTGATGTATTTAGCTCACAGAGCATTGTCTAGACTGCATCTGAATAAAACAAGAAGTGTTTTTATTCACTGCCAGCAAGCAGAGATCCTAAACATTATTATTAAAAAACGCAAAATCTATTGTAGGGACAAACTTCAGTAGAAGTTCATTGTTTTCCTTTGATGCATTTTATACAGTTTTATGGACTTTTCAGAGATTTTTACATAAAACATAAGAATCGTTTAAAACGCCATAAATCCGGGGGCGCGGGGGACGGCGGAGCGGAGGATACTTTAACCTTTCTGTGAAACTTGCTGGCGAGGTGGATAGTGGAAAGATACAATAAAAATCATCTCTCCCGATTTTATTAAGCGGTTTGACACGGCGCCCCGCGGAGGCCTCATAAAACTATCACACTGTCGCATGCACTGAACGCGGCGCTTTAATGAGCGCAGAGAATAGGCTGTAAATGTCCCGGCCGCGCAACACGAGATTTATCAGAAGAAACAGCAAGGGAAGGAATCAGGAGCAGGGAGATGTGATGTAGCAGAGCCGAGTTATCAGGTTACTCTATGGGGTCGTATTATTGGTACTTTGTATCACTGCTGAAAGTTTACATTTACTGTATAAGACTATCTATCTATCTATCCATCTCATATCTGTCTATCTATCTATCTATCTATCTCATATCTGTCTATCTATCTATCTAATATCTATCTCCTATTTACCTATCTATCTATCTAATATCCATCTATCTATCTCATATCTATCTATCTATCTATCTATCTATCTATCTATCTATCTCATATCAATCTATCTATCTATCTCATATCTATCTATCTATCTATCTATCTCATATCTATCTATCTCTCTATTTCTCTATCTATCCGTCTATCTCCTATCTATCTATCTATCTATCTATCTATCTATCTATCTCTTATCTATCTCATATCTATCTATCTCATATCTATCTATCTCATATCTATCTATCTATCTATCTGATCAATCCTTCCGTCCACCAATCAGGGCACCCACCCAATCTTCTAAAACAATTTCCCATAAATCAAATCCTCACTAGCCAATTCTTTCACCTGCCCATCCACCTAATCTGTCTACTTACCTTTCTTTAGATAATCCAAATCTTGTTATACAATTTGATACAAAATTATATCCTGATAGCACTACCCATAATAGATTACATATAGGATAAGACATCTCCTCCACTACCACACATTTCTCCATTCTTTGTCCCATTTATTCATCCTTTCCTCCACTCCCCACTTATCCATAATTCAAATTATCCAATCATTTGCCTACCTACCCTATTCTCTGAGCAACCTCATACATCCAACTACCCACCTCCACATCACTTAAAACATTCACCTACACCAACGACTGACCCTCCTCATCCCTCTTTCCACCTGCCTACCCCATCCTCTGACCCACCTAACCAATCCTTCAACTTACCTACCTTATCCTGTGACCCATCTCACTTATTCTTTAACTAACCTACCCCATCCTCTGACCCAGCTCACCCATCATTAATAATATAATAATAATAATTCCTTTATATATATATAGCGCACACAGATTACGCAGCGCTGCACAGAAGTTGCCGAATCAGTCCTTGTCCCCAATGGGGCTCACAATTTACTTAGCCTACCAGTATGTTTTGGAGTGTGGGAGGAAACCGGAGGACCCAGAGGAGACTCACGCAAACACGGAGAGAACATACAATTCTTTGCAGATGTTGATCCTGGGACATGAACCCAGGACCCCAGCGCTGCAAGGCTGTAATGCTAACCACTGACCCACTGTGCTGCCCCTATATTGCTTAATTTAGCCACCAAATCCTGTGACCTACCTACCCCATCCTCTAACCCACCTTACTCATTCTTCAACTAAACCTACCCAATACTTTGAGCTACCTCACCATCATTCAATTTACTTATGCCATTCTGTGACCCACCTCACCCATCCTTCGACTTACCGTCATAAACCTGACCCGCCTCACTCATCCTTCCACTTATCCATCGCATCATGTGACCCACCTCACCCAACCTTCCACTTACCTACCCCATCGTCTGACCTATCTCATCCATCTTTCGGGCTACCTACTCAATCCTCTGACCCACCTCACCCATCCCTTTCACTCACCTACTTCATCCACTAACCCACCTCATCCATTGTTCTACCTACCTAACCCAGTCCTCTGACCCAATGTACACATCCACCTACCCCCTACACACATGCACCTACCCATCCTATACATTCATCTACCTACCCCTACACACATGCACCTACCCATCCTATACATTCATCCACCTACCCCTACACACATCCACCTACCCATCCTATACATTCATCCACTTACCCCTACACACATGCACCTACCCATCCTATACATTCATCCACTTACCCCTACACACATCCACCTACCCATCCTATACATTCATCCACCTACCCCTACACACATCCACTGTTGACCCTCTGGGGTCCGAGTTATGGGATTAGACACCTGTATCCACGGAGGATCACTCAGTACTCAGTTGTAGGGCCACTCTATCATCTGAGGTTTGGCATTATCCAACCATATGGATGAGAGGATGCCACTCAGCGCAGGTAGTGGCAAGCTGTTTGACACCAATCATGATTAGGCTCCGGGTTCTATTCTAAGTCAATCGGGTGACTGCAGACTAGTGGACACAAATGACGGGTGTTGGATGGTTCATGGCACACGGACATGCTCCAAAGTACCCCATTGGGGGAGAATGGCGAAAACAAGGAATCTCATTAAAGGGGTTTGTCCCTGTTACAAATATTTTTTTTTCTGCATTTACATTGTTGGTATATATATGTATTGTCGTAGAGTATGGGCAGGCATATAAGGGTAAATTCACCATTATATCATCTATTAGACATGTGACCCTAGTAAAGGGACATCAGTATCTGCTGTCACCACGCAAAACTTTTAAAGGTCCGACTCAACAAACAAAGCCTCCTATGGTCGTATAACCCTTACAATCCTAAACCATTTTAGATTTGCCCCCGTGTGAAACCTGCAACATGAGTCCAATTGCTAATAGAAATTTACATTTACAGGGTCAGTGACTTTTGTAGGGAACCAGTGGATACTACACAGTATCCATGGAAGATTACTTCTATTCACTCTCTAGTCGAGGCAGATTCTCCAGCGATTAGTCTATGGTAAGAGTGGTCGCAGAGGTGGAGCCTGCAGGATTAGCTGCTCTTGTGCGGATGCACACGGGTTAGAGCGGGCTTAGCTGCTGCGAAATGTTCAAGCGGAGGGTGAGCGAGGCTGCTAGTGCTGCGATGTACACAGGGTGAGCTGCGGTCTAGGGGCTGTGTTTGTCACAGGGTCTGAGCGGCTCTGTGCTGTAGGTCTTGCTGTATTTCTGCATGCACATGAGGCTGGGGGCATCTAGTGCGATGAGGAGGATGTCACCCCCAGAGTGAGACGGGCTTCTAGTGCATGTCGATTTGTCACCACAGAGTGAAGCGGGCCTCCAGTGCCATGTGGATGTCAAAGTCAGGGTGAGCGGCTCAGGCTCTGGTGTAGATGTCACATGGGTGTTCAGCGAGGCTCTACTGTGCTGTGATGTGGCACTGGATGAGCGGGCTCTACTGTGACGTGTAACGTGAGCGGTGCACTAGTGTGATGATGATGTAGGTAGGGGGGCTTAGTGTTGTGATGTCAAGGGTGAGGGGGCATCGTGCTGTGTGTACAGGGATGTCCTGAGCGAGGGGTGGCGCTTAGTGCTCTGAGTGTGTGATGTACACAGAGAGACAGCCATAGAGGCCCCGGACAGCCACATGGGACATAGAAAATGGAACAGAGTCAAATCTCTCCGGAAATCTAGAAGGGATATTTACAAACACAACCTTACTATTTTCTTATAAAAGGGAACAGATAGACTCATCAGAAGCGTGGCTATATCAGAATGGTCCGTAGAGCCGGCACACTACCTCAGTATCTGAGCCAATTTAGAATCTTGGCAGCCAATGGGCTTTGACTGGCTGGTTGAAGGGAAATATCCTACAAAGACCTCCTCCCCACTGCACACGAGCCGAGATGATGATGTATTTACACAATAGAAAATGTTCATTTACGGTTTTTATGGGCAGCTATCGGCCGCCGTCACAAAACAATAGACTTTCAGTCCGTGAGGGGTAGGAATAAATATCGTTACGCCAAGATAGGAAGGTAATAATCAGAAATATACACACAAGAATTAGTACAAATGCTGCATGTTACTTATTAGTTTTTGCTTTCAAGTCCAGACGTGCGCCATCTTGTTTGCGGGGAACTATGCTAAGCAAAAGGCGGAATTGTAAAGCGTAGACAACCTGGCTGAGATTTGTAAAGCTACTATAGAAGATGGGGTTCCTGTGTGGTGTTGAGTATATAGAGGATGTGTCTCTGTGTGGTTGTTATAGAGGATGTGTACTCCTGGGAGATTAACGTCTACGGTGGTTAGTATATAGGAGTGTCGTGGTAGTTGTAGAGTTACACTGTGTGGTGTAGTAGTATAGAGGATGTGCTCTTGGGATATGTATGCTCTCCGGTGTGATGGTGTAGTTATAGAGGATTGTTCCAGGAAGGAAGTAGATAGAGACTGTTAGCTTCCTGGTGGGTTGTAGTAATATAAGGAGATGTGTCATCCTGGTGCGGTAGTATTATAGGGATGTGTCTCTGGTGTAATTATGAGGAACGTCCAGGTGTGTGTGTAGTATATAGAAGGATGTGTTCCTGTGTGGTGTAGTATAAGAGGATGTGTTCTTGTGGCGATGTAGTATATAGAGGATGTGTTCCTCTGGGTGTAGTATCTAGAGGATGGTCTCCTGTGTGGTGTAGCTATATAGACGGATGGGTCTCCTGTGTGGTGCCAGTATGATAGGAGTGTGTGGCTACTCTCCTGTGTTGTTGTAGATATAGAGGAGTGTCAGCTCTCGCTGTGTTGAGTGTAGTAATAGAGTATGCGACGGCTCTCCTGTAGTGGTGTAGTATATAGAGGATGTCGTGCTGGGATAGTAGAGGAGTCTGCCTCTCCGGTGAGTGTGTGTAGTATATTAGAGGATGTGTCAGCTCTCTGTGGTGAGTAGATAGATGTAGCTCTATGTGGGTTAGTTAGAGGAGGTGTGTCAGCCTCAGTGGGGGTATCTGTGATGTGGGTCCTGTGGTGTAGTTTATAGTGATGTGTCTCCTGCGTGGTGTAGTATATACAGGGATGTGTCTCCTGACGTGGGGGTATTAAAGGATTGTGTGTTCCTGTGTGTTGTGTTGCTAGTAATAGAGATGATGTGTGTCATCTGGCTGTGGTGTGTCGTATATAAGAATTTGTCCGGTGGTGTATCCGTTGCTTGTGTGCGTGTAGTATATAGAGGATGTGTTCAGCTCGTCCCTGCATGTGGAGTAGTATATAGATGATGTGTATCCTGCGTGGTTAGTAAAGATGTGTGTGTGATCATAAAGTAGGAGGTGTAGTCCCTCTGTGTGGCTAGTATTTGTCTAGTAGAGGATGTGTCAGCTTCCGTGTGTGGGTAGTAGTATATAGTGGAGGTATGTGTCAGCTCCCTGTGTGGATGTAGTATATAGTGGATGGTGTCAGCTCTTGAGCTGCTAGATTAGCGGTGTGTCGCCGGGGCTAGCTATATAGAGCGATGTGTCAGCTCTTGTGTCTTGAGTAGTATGGGATTGTGTCAGCTCTCTTGTCCTGAGTATATAGAGGATATAGTATCACCTCCTGTGTAGTGTAGTATATAGAGGATGATGTGTCAGCTCTATGTTTTCGGGTGTAGTATATAGAGGATGTGTCAGCTCTCCTTGGTCTGTAGATAATTTAGAGGGGATGTGTCAGTCCCCTCCTCCTGGTAGGTGTAGTATAGAGAGGAGTAATACCTCCGCTCCCTCTGTGAGCGTAGTATATGGAGGAAGTGTGCCTCCGGGAGTATCGCATAGTGTATGGTGAGTAGTACGTTATTAGAGGCCAGGTGCAGCTCCCTCCTGTGTGGTGTCGTATATAGAGGATTCGTGTCGGCTACCTGTCTGGTAGTGTAGTATATAAGAGATTGTGCCTCTCGATGTTGTTTTTTTGGTGTATCTATGAGGTATGTCTCAGGGTAGTATATAGAGGATGTGTCTCCTGTGTGGTGTTAGTATATAGACGATTGTGTCAGTTCGCGTTGTGGTAAGTAGTAATAGCGGATGTGCTCAGATTCTGTGTGGTGTAGGTAGTAATAGCGGATGTGTCTCCTGTGTGTATGTATATAGAGTTGTGTACTGTGTGAGTATATAGAGGATGTGTCTCCTGTGTGTTAGTAGTATATAGAGGATGGGTCTCTGCTGTGAGGTGTAGTTAGTATAGTTAGAGATGGGTATTCCTGTGTGGTGTAAGTATAGAGAGGGTATGTGTCATTCAGTATTGGATGGCTCTGGTGGGTGAGGTATATAGAGGATGTTCAAGTCTCATCGGTGTGTGTAGATATTGTGGCATGTGTCTACCTCCTGTGGGGTGTCGTATAGATAGGAGGATGGTTTGCTCTAACTGTGTGGGTGTTAGTAAAATAGAGGAGTGTAGCAAGTCTCCTCAGTGTGTGTAGTGGTGTAAGTATAGAGGATGTCTTCCTGTGTGGTGTAGTGTTAAGAGGTTGTGCGGCTCTTCCTGTGTGGATGTAGTATATAGAGGGCTACATCTCCTAGTGTGCGTGTAGTATTAGAGAGGATGTGTCGGCTCTTCCGTGTGTGGTGTTATAGGATGTGCTCAGGTGTTGTAGCTATAGAGGAGTGTTCTCGTGTGGCTGTAAGATAATAGAGGATGGTCTCCTGTGTCGGTTCAGTACATATAGAGGATGGTCTACTGTGTGGTGGTAGTATATAGAGGGATTGAGTCTCTTGTGGTGTAGTATATGAGAGGATGTGTGTAGCTGGTCGTGTAGTTATATACGATGGTACTGGGTAGTTAAAATCTGTCTCTTGATTAGTATACTAGAGGATGTCGTCCTGTAGGGATGCAAGTATATAGAGAGATGTGTCGCACTCCTGTGTGGTGGTAGATAGTAGTAGGGAGTGTTCCTAGTGGTGATTTAGTATATAGAGGATGCTGTCTCCTGTTGTGATTTAGTATATCAGAGATGGGAGATGTGGTCCTGTGTGTGCAGTCACTGTTCACATGTACGGAGCAGTCAACTTGAAAGAGACAGGTTCGAAGAACAGGTCACTATAGATGTGGCTCAGAGATGGTCATTAAAAGAGCTATGGTCTCTTTAAAAAGAGGAACTGTATTACTGGCATACAACCATCATCTGTAGGAGTGAATTGAAAAAAGAAACAAAACGTTTTTGTATCAGAAATGGCCAGGAGTTCATGTTATGCACACAGCCATCGCAACGCTGAATCAGTGGTCAGAATGGGGTCAATTATTGCATGTCTGCGCCCACCTGCAGGGAAGCAGGGCAACGTCTGGCGTATCCAAGGGCAGACTATTTTGTTTCAAAGGGACAACACGGCACCATTAACTAGAATTCTCTACACAGAACATTTTTTTAATAACACCCCATTGAAGAAATATTTACATGGCGGCAAATGGATTGAACAAATGTAAATGCCCCAGATGGGACAACTTACTTTACAACCCACCTTTTAAATCAAAAACGGCCCGTGCACGTAAATGTGGCTATAGGGCATGTGGTAGCCAGTTATTGTTACAGCAAGCACAATCCCACTTCTTCTGGTTAATTTAAACCCTGTGGTTGTCACGATTAGGGGAGGGAGGTCATGGTTTTATAGGGTTAGATGACAGATTCTGTATTGGTCCTCCTCCGGGGGTGACATCGGTATGACGTCCAGTCTTGGACGTTTCCATAACTGTGATGCAGAGGGCCATCATGTGATCGTTCAGCAAAAGATGAGCACATAATGGCTTTGGGGACTCCATCAGTCAAACCTACAATTTACACGACCTGTAGCAGCATTATCCGTTTCAGAGGACGGTATCGCTTTTTATTGGAAAACATCAAGTTTTCCTAGATGAATATTCATGAGAAAATCGAGCCCGTCATCTGCAATGACAGCCTCACATCTGTGCGTTTTACAAAACCCAGTTGACGATGTGAGTGGCGTGGCAGACGCGCGACCGCTACGGATTCATCACAAACTCGTGGGAATAAGAGAGATGGCCTTCACTATTGTATTAGCAGTATCTCGACATATACAATGGGACACGTGGACTTAGGATCCAAATCGAGGGTCCTGCATGCGGTAATTCACACAGTGGGAGGGGGAAGTTGTAACAGCACGCGTGTACAGATCGGTGAGGCTGGAACACCCCCGAGCCCTTCTGCTCCTTAGCATAATTATGAACGTAATTTAGAAGGAAGGAGGCCGATGTATAACAAATATAAGAAGATACCCACAGTCCCGGTGCCTGGATCTACAGGGTCATTGTCCTGGTTAATCAGGATGGATTCTGATGGGAGATTCCTCAATGCAGATTTCATGACGTCAGAGTTAGATACAAACCGCCAACGTCATGTTGTATATTGAAGTGCTAGGCCTCATGGTGAATGAGCTAATAGAGGAGGATCGGGATACCGGGGGATAGTCGTAATCGATCACGAGTATGCGAGATGGAGATCGGAGTAGGATACAGATAAGATATGAGCTAGATGGTACGACTAGGGATGTGCGATAGTAGCTCGATTGGAAGAGATGATGGAGATAGATAGATATAGAAGATAGATTGAGTAGTAGTAGGTAGATTGAGATAGATAGATAGATAGTAGATATGAGATAGATAGATATGAGTAGATAGATAGATAGATATGATGATAGATCTGATAGATAGAATAGATCGATAGATAGATAGATAGAGAAGATAGATAGATAGATCGATAGATCTAGATAGATAGATAGGAGATCGATAGACGATAGATATGAGATAGCTATATAGCTCGATACTGATCGATCTGAGATAGCACTATGCGCTAGATCGCTAGATAGTAGGATGATCGATAGTAGTAGATGATAGAAGAGATATAAAAAGTTAGAAGATCCAGAGCAGGCAAGCTAGCAGGTTGGGGCAGAAAGCGGTGATCCAATTGGCCAGGGTCTCCTCACATATTATGAGTTGAGTAGACCTTCTTGAGACCGCATCTATGTAGTGGTGAAAGGTGTAAGAAAACGGGGCTTTATTCCTAAAAAGGGACCTGCCCGAAATTGATGGTAGTGCTGCCCTCGCTGAACTGTACAATGATAGACTAGATAGATAAAGATAGTATGAAGAAGATAGATAGATAGACTAGATAGATAGATAGATAATGAGATAGATAGAAGATAGATAGATAGATTAGATGGAGGTATAGATAGATATGGCTGGTTAGTAGATAGATAAGATAGATAGATAGATATGAGATAGATAGATAGAATAGATAGATATGAGTATGAGATAGATAGATAGATAATAATATGATAGGATGATGAGACAGATAGATGATTAGATAGATATGAGATAGAAGATAGATAGATGATAGATAGATAGATAGATTAGTATAGATAGTAGAAGTAGATAGATAGATAGCTATAGATATGAGATAGATAGATGAATATGAAATCGAAAGATTAAGTCGATCAGAGAGGAAAGAGGGGAATTGTATCTATATGGCTCACAAATCATGAAAAAAAGAAATGCTTGTGTATGAAATGTATGATGTTTATTCATAAAAAATATAACTACACAACGTACTATGGACATTAAAAAACATTAAAAATAGCATTAGTCATTATATGCTTGTGCTGAGACGGATCCTGTGTACGTAATGCGTCCTTGCTAAGAGCTATCCTTCCCGTGGAGTGGAACGCCATGGTGAGGTGAACTGTTAGCTGAAAGTGCTCTATATGCAAGTTAAAAGTATTGTAAAGTGTTACTGATCTTTTGTGTTACGGGACACTGCATGGGAGCTGGCACCTAACCCCAAAGACTGGACCTGGTGATACGACATTGATAGTTGACACTAGGAGCATTTCCGATAGGTGCCGCTGTAAAAGACAAAAGATAATACACTTACTACTTTACTGGCATTATAGAGCACTTACAGCTAAGCAGCTGTTCACGTCACAATAGGTCACCAGGGGGAAGGATAGCGCTTTAGCTACGAAAACTGCATACACACAGTGAGTCCAGCTCAGACAAAAGATATAGTGAGAATTGCTTTATAACGTGTTTTTAAATGTTCCATGTGCTATGGTGAGGTTATATTTGTACTTGAAAATAAACATTACATTTCAATCACAGCATTCTACTTCTATGATTGTAAGACAGATAGATAGCAATTCCCTTTTTCGTCTTGATACTGTAAAGTGTCAGCCTTGGGATTGTGGCTGGTTAGTCCCAGTTACATCACAAGTTATGAAATAGAAAGATAGATTAGATAGATAGATAGGTGATAATAGATAGATTAGAAGCTAGATATGAGATAGATATGAGATAGATATAGTGATAGATGTAAGCAGATATAGAGATGAGATAGATAGATGTAGATAGATAGATTAGCATAGATAGATAGATAGATAGATAGATTATGACTAGAGATACTAGATAGATAGATAGATAATAGATAGATGAGATGATAGGAGATAGATAGATGTGAGATAGATAATGAGATGACGATAGATAGATGAGAAGATAGATAGAATACTTGAGAGATAGATAGATAGATAGATGTAGTACACATGAGATAGGATAGATGAGACTCGGATAGATAGATAGCGATATGAGTAGCATCAGATATGAGATAGACAGATAGATGAGATAGTAAGATAGATAGATAGATAGATAGATATATAGATAGATAGATAGATTGAGTATAGAAGAGTAGATAGAGTTATATGAGTAGATGAAAGATAGAGTTATCGATAGATAGGAGATAGAGTGGAGAACGATAGATAGATAGATATAGATAGAAGTGTAGATACGCTAGATAGATAGATATAGATAGTAGATAGATAGATGAGATAATACGAGTTCCGGATAGATAAGAGATAGATAGATAGATAAGATCATGAGATAGATAGATAGATAGATAGAGATGAGATCGAGAGATAGATAGATCCGACGGTAGATAGGAT
>CM033641.1:313155887-313215326 GCA_019512145.1 Engystomops pustulosus | reverse complement strand
TGCACTTACCCATCTCTACACAGCATCCACCTACCCCTACACACATGACCACCTACCCACAATACTAACATTCAATCCACTTACCCCTACACACATGCAACCTACCCATTATACCTCATCCTCCACCTCCCCGAGCCGCACATCACCACTTTGCACCCATAACCCCACATTTTTAATCCACTCATCCCTAACATACCCCCTACACCCTGAATGCACTACCATTCCTATACACTCATCCACCCTACCCCTACACACATGCAACCTAACATCCTATACAATCCATACACTTACTCCTACACACATCCACCCTACCCATTCCATACACATCCACCTACCCTACACACATGCACTACCCATTCTATACATCCATCAAGTTACCCTACAATCACATCCAGCCACCCATCACTATACATATACCACCTACCCCTAGACACACATGCACCCTACCATCTCATACACTACATCCACCTACCCTTAGCAACCAACATGCACCACCCATCCTATACACCATCCACCGTAGCCCCTACACCAACAGGCCACCTATACATCCCTATACATCCATCCACCTACCACCACACACATGCACTACCCATCCTATCCACTCACTCAACATACCCTTACACACAGCACTACCCATCCTTAGTACACTCTCCACCTACCGTACACACAACTGCACCATCCCCTCCTATCCACTCCACCTACCCCTACAACACTGCACCTACCCTCCTATACACTCATCTACCATACCCTATACACACATGCACCTACCTCACTCATCACACATCCACTAACCCTACACATGCAACCTACCCATCCTAGACATCCATCTCACTACCACTACACCATGCCACTACCTCCATAATCATCCTATCCCTACCCCACACCATGCACCACCCATCCTCTGACAGTGCAATCTACTACCCCAGACACACATGCACGGCTACCCATCCTATAGGCATTAGTACCACCCACACACAGCGACCTACCCATCCGATACACTCTCGCAATACCACCTCACACATCACACAATGAACACCACCGACCTACATCCTAACTACAGGACACGCCACTAACATCCAGCACGACCCTACACACTCCACTACCCATTATACATCTATCCACTTACCCCCTACACACATGCACCTAACCAGATCCTATACAGTCATCAACCTACCCCTACACACATGCCCTACCCATCCTAACTTACACTCACCACTACCCTCTAAACAATGCAACCTCACCATCCTATACACCATCCCCTACCCCTACACAATACCTACCCATCCTTATACACTTAATCCACCTACACATACCACCCATACATACACCACACCTACCCCTATCCACATGACAACTTCCATTCCACTCCTCACCCTACCACAAATGACACACATACCCATCCTACACATCTCCACTACCCTACACACATGACAACCTAACCACCTACATCACCACCACCGCAATCAATCCTACCATTAGACCAAATGCACCTCCCATCCTATCACTCTATCACACCTACAGCCCACCATCCCCAACCATCTCATAATCATCCACTACCCCTTACACACATGCAGCCTACAAAGCCTCTAACAATCATCCACTTACCCTCAAACACTGAATCTACCCATCCCTATACATCTCATCCAACCTACCCTACAACACATGCACCTATCCATCCTGAACTACATCCATCCACACCCTTAACCCACATGCACCTACCATCCTATACATAATCACCATACCCTACCACATCACTACCCATCCTAACACTCATCCACCTACCCCTACACACATGCACCTACCCATATTAACATCCATCCACCTACCCCTACACACATGCAAAAAAGAAGCTACAGAAAAGAAAGACATCCAGAAAAACAAGATGACTCTAAGAAGAAGAAACATTCCCTTCGACAGAGCTCAACCACCTAAACAGGAAAGACCCCAAGGACTGATACAATTGATAACCGACCCTACACATGCACCTACATCTAGACACATCCGAGACCCCACACAGACACCATACCCCCTACATCACACCAGCAATAACACATAGCACGATAAATCCATACATCTATTACCCTCCAACAAATTCAACCTACCCCAGCTATACATTCATCACCTACCCTAAAAATGCACCTTACACCATCCGATACCTTCATCTCCTACCCCTACACACATGCACCTACCCATCCCTAACATCATACCTACACCCTACACACTGCACTACCATCCTATACACTCATCCACTCTACCCCTACCACACATGCACCTACCCTCCTATACATTCATCTACCTAACCCCTACACAATGCACCTACCATCCTATACAACTAGATCCACCCTACCCCTACACACACTGCAACCTACCCCATCACTATCATACACTACACCCAGCTCAGCACACTCAATCACATACCTACACACATGCAACTCCCACCTATACACATACCACCTCACTCATCCACCTACCCTCTAAACACATGCACTACCCTCGTATACACTCATCCACCTACCCCTACACACTCCTCCAACAATTACCCCAGACAACAAGGGAAACAGACACATCTATAACTATCCACCTACACACGAACAAATCCAAATAAAAAGTAATATACATCATCACCTCCTCCATACACAATTAAACATAAAATACTATTACATTCATCCACTTACTCCTACACCTGAAATAAAAATACATACATTCATTCACCAACACTACAAACAGAACCCATACCCCATTCTATACACTCATCCAACTAACCAGTAAACAAAGGAAACCCAGCTATAACTCATCCCTTACCACTAAAAAAAATGCACCTACAATTCCTATTACATCCAGACACATAACACCTCAAACATGCCACACTAACATCCTATAATCCATCACCTACCCTTACACACATGAACCTACCCATCCCTATTACATTCATCTACCTACACCTACAACATGCACACCTCCCCATTCTATACATTGATTAACTACCCTAACACCTGCACCTCACCCTCTATACACTCATCACGCACCTACCAGAAAACACATCACTACCTACTAGAACACTTCCAAAACACCCTAAACACATGCACTACCCATCATAGACATAAATCCACTTTAACCCCTCACACATCCACATACCTATCTATAAATTATAAACCAACCTACACACATGACTTACACATACGAACATCTCGACCCACCCTAAACACACGCACGACCCAATCCGGAGACATAGATACCCACCCCACACAACTGAACGACCCTCCGAGACACGCATCCCTCCCCCCCCACACCCTACACACAGGCACCCTACCTCCATACGTCAATCACTCCCCACACAAGCACATCCCATCTATAACTCATACATACCCGACACACATAACCACCCGCCTATACATATCCACTTACCCTACTACATCATGCATCCTACCCATCCTACACACCATCCACTACCCTACCACCATGCACTTACCCATCTACAACATCCCACCTACCTCCACCATATCACTACCCCTAACACATGCACCTCCGCATGAAATATCACTACGCACACATCACGACCACACACATCAAACATAAACACTCCCCTCCCACACAATCCCTACCATCTAACCCCTCCCTCCTCCCATGCACTCCCTCCTCCATACTCACGATCCCCCAAGTTCGAGATGAAAAGGCTGGTGTGCATTCTCTTCATTAAATCCTCATATGGCGAACACCCCCAGTCCGCGACATACGTATGCCGTCTAGCTCGTCGGATGAGGAGGCCTTGCGCCGACGCGGTGCTGAGTATGATAGAATAGCTCAGCGAAGGATAGATAGATAGATACGAGTTAGATAGATAGATAGATAGATAGATAGATAGATAGATGCTGGATAGCCTGGGAGTGATCTATCAGCCATATACAGGATATATTCCTCACGCGGCTCGGATACAGGGAAGAGATTGAAGGCGCTAATTGCAGGCTGCAGAGATAATTTTTTCCACTTTCCACACATCTTAATGATACCTTGATATATGTCAGTCACTCGGGCGCCTCCATCCTGATGAAGGTAAAACCAATGTCAGCTCCTATAATTAACTTCAATATTGAAAATCAACATTAATTTGTAATAAATATGTTAACTGCCAGGGTGATACTGATTTCATTAGCGCTAATGTCACTTACTAAGCAGCATGATCTTAATAATTTGTGACACCGACAATGGTAAGTGAGATCACAATGTATCCCAGAGCCGGAAAGGATAGCGCGGGGCTGCGAAAACCTGTCACGGGAAGTGTTACATTATTACCGTATATCGCTACAGCAGACTAAGTGCTGCTAGATGGAGAGGCAGGGGCTAGAAAAATCTCCTTACAGACACTGCAGACCACACAGACCGACCACCAATCTCGGCCACGTCCACTCATGTGATCAATACTAGTGAAGGACTTTAAGTTAAATGTAATATGTCAGTCAAATTGCAACTTTATCACCTAACATATGCAAAGATTTTGTATGTTCTCTCCGTGTTTGTGTGGGTTTCCTCCGGGTCCTCCGGTTTCCTCCCACACCCCAAAACATACAGGTAGATGGATTAGATTGTGAGCCCCATTGGGGACAGGGACTGATTTGGGAAGTTTTGTGCAGCACTGCGTAATCTGTGTGCACTATATAAATAAAGGAATTATTATTATTGTATCTCCTTCTCCAACACACCTCAATAGTAGATTTTGGCGTAGATAAACTGCTAACACCAACATGTCCCAAAAATATACCATAAACCTCACCCAATTTCAGATATAGCCATGGCAACTAAACTGTACTGTTGGTAACTTCCTACTTGTCATAACAACCAATAAGCATTAACATAAGGATCCTGGAAGGCAGGACAGGAAATTCTGCCACTTCTGCTCCTCCCACTTCCTGTCCAACTTCCTGTCCTTCACAACTGCCTGTCCAGCAGGTCCTACTAATATAGTTTATATGTATCATAGTTTATACGGTTGAAAAAAAGACACGTGTCCAACAAGTTCAACCAAGGAAGGGAAGGGATTGGTTGAGGAAACATCTTTGTCTCAAGTCACATGATAGTTAAAGGGAGTTTGCCTGTTCTGTAATCTCCCAACACATAAAACCAGACAAACTTTCCAGACTTACTTTTCATCTTTATGCAGTAAAGTCTCTCAGTGCACATGGGTCGGGATTATGCTTTTTGCTGCTTCCATTTTCTTCTTTCGTTGCCTTTTTGCTATGGGTAATGTTATGTGAAGAACTGGTAAACTACATTTTTTAACTAGTCACCACTGAAAATGCACTTTTTCTCACAGCTTGTATATTAAGGAGTAAATACTTTTTTCACAAGTTTAATCAGGGACTAATTGGCTAAATTTTAACCCATTAGCACCCTAAATTTTATTACTGGGGTACCGATGGGGTTACAGTGATGGGATATCACTTTGGTGCTGCGGAACATAGCAGTTGGAGTTCACACTGGCTACTGGAAGGGATAGAGGGATAGGTACTACTACAAATCTTTACAAGGGTAAGTACAAGTCCCTGATGGGTCTCTCATATTGAACTTACCACAGTAAAGTTTGTCGGTAATTGCCCTCTGCTTGTCAACACTAGGACTTATCAGCACTTCCAGTAACTTTGTGAGTCCTGCTGGCTTCTGGGGGACGGAGGAGGCCATGCAGTTATTACTGTATGACTCCCCCTTCGTCATAACCACTCCCATTTTATTGGTTGAAAGAGGCGTGCCACAGAAGTCCGTACCTGTCCATCTTCTTAGGTGGGAGTGGTTATGACAGAGGGGACGTGCACACTGTTATGATTGTACGGCCTCCTCCGTTCCCCAGATACCATTAGGAAATGGGATGTCACAGGAAGTCCTCAGCAATGCTGCCTCTCGTGACTACAGACCAACTTCACTGCCGGCAAGTACAATATCGGTGACCCAACTAGGGTCTTGTACTTACCTTTGAAAAGTTTCTTATTGGTGGCCAATCACCATTGTATGGGTTCTGATATAAATATTCCAGCTCCATTAGGCAACAATGTTGGTTGTGTCTACGACCTCTACAGCCCTCAGTACATCCTATGATGCCATGCTGGTGGCTTGCTTTCGATAATTTCTACAACATTTCGAGTAACATTGTTTACCTCTATTTTTGTGCCTCCGAACATTTCAACTAAATTCTCAATACGCCAACAGTAAAAACACGAGCCCCTTGTATGTCGCCTGCTCTTTACACAGCCTTATTAAATTTCCCTAGTGATCTATGAAAGAAGTTTCCGAGTGCCCATATCCCGTGTACCCAGAGAGCAGACAATACAAATACCAACATCAAGACGTGACGCCTCGACACATTCATCTCCACTACTACGGGGGGACAATGGAATGTAATTAACTAAATATTTACCCAACATTTACTACTAAATGGCTCAGGATCTGCAGGATCGAAACTTTTTTTATGAATTATAAAATGATTTAACTTAAGTATAGACCTGATACAAAGATTAAATGTTTTTTTTGTGACCCTGGGACCCCAACCAATCACTAGAATGGGGGTCCTGTGCCTCCTAAAGGAGAAAGCAGCAGGTCAAGCATGTTACCTGGCCATTATGGATTACACCAGGTGAAAAGATATGACAGCCTATTGTAAGTTTTAAAGAGAACCTGTTACAAGATTTTACCCCACTAAACTATAAGCCCCCTCTTGTAGGGGATGAAATGCCCTTTCTAGAAGTCCCTGTTCAATGAGAAATCTCATCTATTTACCTATAAAAAAAACTCCCCCTAAGTCATATGCAAATATGACTCTTCTCACTTCATTTTCACATAAGATGAGTCAAGGTTAATGGTTGTATGCTTAGTGTCACTTCAGTACCCCCCATCTTCTGTACTATAGAAACTAAAAACATGCTGCTGGTGTCATATTAAAGATAAGAATCATGATTGTGGTTCTCTGAGCTACAGAATCAGAGATACAGAAAGCTAGACATAATTGGAAATGTAAGCTATAGATAAAGATACAGTTCCCGCCCATAATTTAACTGTCTGTATGGCCAGTTCTGTAGATCACAGAACAGTAAGCCTGATTAGATCTGAAAGATGAGATTCTTATCTTTAAAATTACACAAAAAGCTTGTTTCTAGGTCCTACAGTAAAGATTATAGGAGAGACTTTATTGACCCTCCCTCTACAACCACTAAACTTGACTCATCTCTTGACTCATATTTGCCTGATTTTGGGGGAGATTTTTTTTTTAGAAAAATGGGTGAGATTTCACAAAAAAAGAGGGAATTTTAGAAAGGATTTTTATCCCCTTCCTAGTAGTTTAGTGGAGTAAAATCTCGTGACAGGTTCCCTTGAATGACCAGTATGAAAGATGTAAAATTTCGATAACCGAACAAAGGTGAATGAAACCTCAAGTTATTGCTGCTGTGTCTCTGATTAACTTGGCGTTTGTTTTTTTAAAATCCGTCCACCCATTCAAAAGATATGACCTCTGGAGTTCTCTGTGTGAATTAGCGCATTTCCTCTAGGGGGCGTGTCTCTGTGAGCAGTTTGAAAATCAAAAGTTCCCGCCCCCTTGCGCTAGTTCATATTTCACATTCCAGGGGCCATAACTTTTGAACGGTTGGACACATTTTAATGAAACAAACACCAAATTAATCAGGGGCAGAAGGGCAATCAGATCGTGCCATGCTGCAATTTTTATAAAGTCTCTAAAAAAATACTTATAGAAAAACAAATAAAAATTTCAATGAGATGAAAGAATCTGCTAAAAGAATTTACAGAAAATCTTATATTTATAAAGGGGCATATTTATAGAATGACTTCACATTCCGAAAAGCCGAAAACAAAAAAAAAAAACTACAAAAAAATTCAATGCAGAATAATTTTTTTACATTTACCATAAAGATGTGCAGAGATCAACGTGTTTATGGAAGCTCAATAGAAAAAAAATAAAATTCTATACAAGTCTTTTGGAAAAAAAAAAGAAGCGTCTGACGAACGGACCATTTTCCGCCTCTGTTTTAATGGTCCCAAGCGCGGAGACTGAATGGAAGACGTCGACCCATTCAGTGATTGGGTGACGTCATCGGCAGCTGCACAACCCGCCAGACTGAACACAGCCTTCCAATTCAAGCTCATTTTATCTATTGTTCTATAGAATGTCATCCAAAGGAACGTTCCCAAACTCCCCATACAAAGTTTAAATGTTATCTGATGAGAGTCATTAGATATTTACATCTCAAACGACCGACGCAGTAAGCAGAACGCAAAGCAACTTAGAGGCTATTGTCACCGCTTCTACGCTGCGATGTATGGACACCACCGGAATGTAAGGAAAATCACGTGAACCCTATTCCAAAAAAAACCGGTTGCGATTACGGTAAACCGCACCTGACATCGAGTGATTGAACATGAAGCTTACATAGAAACAGTTAGCCCTCAGATTATATCAGAACCACGGATTGGGTACCACGGCCAACAAGGACCAACGTAAAGACCATTGTCTATCACTACCAGGTTGTTTCTGGTAGAAACTTTTTGTAAAAATACACTCATGTTATTCTGATCCTGAAAAACCTCAAAATTTGACAAATTTCGACAAATTTGTGACTATGATTAGCGACACAATTCTAAATGTTAAATCCCACATGTTGTCTGAGTTGTCCGACGGCCCGCACCACGATTTCTGTCGCGTGCAAGATGGCTCCGATGCAGCAAAATCCGATTGCGTGCACCAAAATCCCGGGGCAATTCGGTGCAAAATGGAAATCGTCAGGAAACCCAACGAAAATGTGTCCAACGGGCCCTTTGTAAATGAGCTCCAATGTGATATCCCCCCCCGATAAATCAAATGAGAGGTTCTGTTCTGTTCCAGGGGGGAAGTTCTACTCCAGGTCCAGCCTGGCTTTGAATTGTGCCATAGCTCCAAGTCAGCCAACCCCGCCTCCGGACACGCCCCTTTGACCAGGAATTGCACCTATTTCAGGGCCTGTATGCCAGATTTTAGGTGTACAAGCCCTGATCCATCTGGCCTACTGTCTTGGTGATAAATTCAGCAATGCTACGAGAACCAGAACAACTAAAGGTAGACCTATAAGGGGAGATTAATCAAGCTGTCTAATAGTAAAAATTGTCCTAGCATCCCATGGCAACTAATTACAGCTTCCCTTTAAAATTCTGGCTGTTTTTTGCCTATTTTTTTTTGTCCGTCTGTTTCTTTTTTCATTTATCGATCTTAATTTTTCCTTGTGTTAAATGGGTTATCTTTTTTTTAGATCTCTTTTTGTGACATTTGTTACAAATGTCTCAAAAATGTTGCACAAATGTCTCAAGTCACTTCTTTCCATTTTCTAAGTTTTCCTTAGGTATGGTTTCGTCTGGAGTATTTTGCACCAAAAAATGTAGCAAATTTTAGAGAATTTGAAAAGATAAATGTCATTTGCGACATTTAGAACCTCTGGAATAAAATATTTATGTGTCTTACTGATGATAAACTAATGTCCGGAGTACTACAGTGCACATTTCAATAAGTCCCCAAAAAGTCACAAAAATTGCAATGCACCAAAAAAAAAAAAGAAAAAAATGAAGAAAAATGAAGATATATTACTTCCGTAATAACTTTAAATGTTGCTATCAAGGGATTAACATACGACTTTCCTGATATATTCAATATACTCGACTGCTCGAGTCCAAAAAATTATCATTTATCAACATTTCCATTTAATATATATTATTATTATATACAGTATTCTGGACAGTTATAGGAAGTAGTGGATTATCATATGGGCGGTTTAGGCAGTAGCCCGGGGCCAAGTTTTCTAGGGGGCCCAGGAGCACCCAAACCACCACTAAATTTAAAAAAAAAACAGGTGCGCGGATCAGATGGACCGCAACATCAGGACTGACGGAGGAGGTGAGTACACGTTTATTTTTTTTTAAAAGCCCGCCCCAGCCATACTACTAATTCTTTGGAACTCTCAGACAAGCCGTTTAAAGGGGTTCTCCATTCATAGCAAGTTAGACTAAGACATAGCTAGCCGATTGCCATACTTAGAAGTGGTCATCAGTTCCTTAGAAATGAACAGAGCGGCCGATGCATTCACGACCGGCTGCTCTCTTCATCTCGAGCCCAAACCGGGGTCAATGGCCTCCTGTTCACGAGATCCTGGAGGTCCCATCACCGAGACTCTGACTGATCAGCCCTGTGGATAGGGCCTACTTTGCTACGACTGGAGAAGCCCTTTAAGAAAAGGTAGGAATAAAATGTACATACAGGAAGATAACCAGAGAATGAAAAACACAATCAACAAAGTGAATTTACATCAGGAAAAGACGTAGAATTCTGGGTAAAATTATAGGTGTATTTAACGGCCTTGATGCCCAAGTGGCCTAAAAGACCTTATTCCATACAAGCATCAGAGGATAATCCAAGGGATGAGGCATTCTTGAAAAATATTCTTGGAATTAGAGAAAACACTCCAAAAGCAAACAAAAACCACACAAGAAGTAACACAACATAAGGAAAAGGACAGCAAAAATCTCTAAAAAAAAAGGAACCCAGCCTAGACCCATCCAAAAGTTCCTTGATCCTGTCATTAAAAGGAAGGGGCAGCTTTCCAAAAATCACACATTTTTGCTTTGTAAGTTTCTTTTTTGAGTCAATGTAATCTGATTTGTTCCAGTCTGTAATATGTGTTCAATGACCCCACAGCGCCACCCAAGGAAGAAGGAGGTATTACACATCGATTTTTAAAATCTGTAGCCATTTTGTGTACTCGTTTTTTATATTGAACAGTAGAACCTGAATCGATATAGACACGACAAGAAAGACAAAGTGAAAACCATGTAAAAAATACATTAAAAATTGACACTTTTTTTTTACTGATTATTATGGATTTTTAGAATATGATAATTTATACATTTATTTTTGTTCGAATTTTAAAATTTGTAACCACAAAAAACTGTAAGAAGACTCTGCGTCTCCAGGTACCAGTCTGTATTTTAAAATTTTACAACGTGTTTCGGCTCGTAGTTTATTTTTGTAATTTAACTATTTTTGTATTTCATTTATAACTTTATATTTTTTTCCTGTATTTTATATTTTGTTGTTGCAGATATTTCTCAAACAATTAATAGAAACCTTCAAAATGAGGGAAACAAGTGTTCATTTTCTTGACAACGCGTTTCGGCTCGTCATCAATTTTTTTTAAATTTGACTATTTTTTGTATTTCATTAATTACTATAGTTTTTTCCTGTATTTTTTATTTTGTTGTTGCAGTTATTTCTAAAACAATTAATAAAACCTTCAAAATGAGGGAAATAAGTGTTCGTTTTCTTTACAACGCGTTTCGGCTCGTCGTTGATTTTTTTTTTAAATTTGACTATTTTTGTATTTAATAAATTACTTTAGTTTTTTTTCCCTGTATTTTATATTTTGTTGTTGCAGTTATTCCTCAAACCATTAATAGGCCCTGCAAAATGAGGGAAATAAGAGTCCATTTTCTCTACAACGCGTTTTGGCTCTTCGTCAGTTTGATTATTTTATATGACAATTTTTGAATTTAATTCATTACTTTTGTTTTTTTTAATGTAATTTCTATTTTGTTGTTGCAGTTATTCCCCAAGCCATTAATAGACTCTGCAAAATAAGGAAAATATGGGTTTTTGAACAATTATTCCCACGCAGACAAATCAAAAACACCTTACCTGACCTCCAAATTATATGGTTTCACTTACAAATAAAGATACATCTTTATTCTACTATTTTCTCCCCAAAAAAAGAGAAAAAAAAAGTTGAGTACAGTTTTTTTTTGTCCTAACATTTAAAACACTAAAAAAAGCTTGTTAGAGCCATCTCTGTAATTTGAAGAAATGCACATTATAATTTTCATTTCTTAATTTTTAGCTGTCTTTCCATTTGTCTTCTGAAAAGAATCTACATTCATATGATTACATAGCTGCACGCGGGAAAAAAACTGCTAGGAAATTGCCGGAGAAATCCACCACAGTCTGTCAGCGATAATTTCACTATAATGGCTTAGTTAGGAACAGATTTGTAGTTTCATGAAAGAACTTATATTACATAACAAACTTACCATTATTATGTCTCTACCAGTTTCCTTTGATCTCAAATTGACTGTAATCTATACACTTGTTCCTAGGAGGCAGTATTATAGTAGTTATATCCCTGTACATAGGGGCAGTATTATAGTAGTTATATTCTTGTACATAGGGGGCAGTATTATAGTAGTGGGGGCAGTATTATAGTAGTTATATCCCTGTACATAGGGGGCAGTATTATAGTAGTTATATTCTTGTACATAGGGGGCAGTATTATAGTAGTTATATTCCTGTACATAGGGGGCAGTATTATAGTAGTTATATGCCTGTACATAGGGGGCAGTATTATAGTAGTTATATTCTTGTACATAGAGGAGCTAAATTGGTTCCAAGGGGGTTGGATACTGTTTCCATACTGTCTCCATATAGTATGTCTTACCCTTCGCACAGAACAGGTCACTTGATAGTTTCTTAAAACTAGCCAAAGGCCTCACGCACAAGCCCGTATTGTGGGCCCTGATCTGACTACACAAGGCCTCACGCACAAGCCCGTATTGTGGGCCCTGATCTGACTACACAAGGTGGACCGTCACAGTGAGCACACCGAGCCACAACACACCCTGACCGACCAGTGTGGCTATGTTGCAAGTGACACATCACGTCCTATATCTGCCTGGACTCCTTTGGAAAAGGAAGGGGTGAGGAGAACTCGCCCGTTTCCCCCTTCTCTACACAGTCATGTGCTTTGCCCTGGGTTCCGGCCCGGATGTAGCACACGTTTTTCTGCATGAGGCCCTTATCTTCTGCAAACTGATGGTATTTTAGCTCATGAGAGGTGGGGACTCGGAACTTTATTTAGACAGAGGTAACCATAGACTGCCAACACAAAAAGTTCAATAATTTCAGCCACCTCTACTGAGTTCTTCGTTATTCTCTGCCAAATGATCTTCCAACATGCCTAGAAACATAACTTAAAGACTATGGGCCCAATAAAAAAAATCTGTATTAGCCCCCAATATGCAAGGTTTATAGCTCTGGAAACTTTAGATTTAGAAGAGCAACTTAGTGGTGCCCGTAGGATCCAGAGTCCCACCAGAGCAGAAGTGACTTAGATAATGGCTCAAAGAGGGTAAAACCCATGCTAAAACCCCTATACTATGACTTACAATTGCCCCATTAGGTTATATGGACACATTTTGTTGTTAAAGGACAACCTCCAATTAGTTTTACTTTTTTGTTTTTTTTTCAAAAATATAGTTACAGGTGGGGATGAGCAGACCCGTTGAAGTTCGGTGTTGGCCAAGTTCGGACAGACCTCAACCTTAATTTCTGTTCTGTTACTGAATCCAAACTCCCAAAAGTAACACCTGTGATAGGTGTTGGGTGTTAACTCTTTTGATTCTCATCAAAAATGGTTGCAATCAAAATGGTGGGTGGCGGTGAGATAAAACGGAACTTCTGACTGACCTGCAATGTTTGGCACGGAACCGAACATGGCGGATTCAGGTCCGCTCATCACTTGTTACAGACTAACAAAAAAAAAAAAATGTAAAAAAATTTGCAGAATGCAACCGATTTTGGAGCTTGGGTTAAATTCAATCTCAAGATTAATTTTTTAAAAAAAAAATCTTGAAATAAATCCTTGATGTAGTAGATTTATCTATATTGTACTCAACCTCAGTTCTAGCAAAGCCAAAAAATTACCACCAAAAAAAAAAAAACCAACGTGCTTAATAATGTTAATAATTGTCTCCATTATGCAAAGTCCTTGGCCAGAGTTACTAAATCAAGTCCCCCTGGTACCAGGATGAGCCAGAACGGCATGACGGTGAAGAAGCGTCTGCCTTAATACATTCATATTCCAGATTTCTAAAAATGCATTTACAATGTAATCATGCGAGGAGCACTATTTAAACAGCAAGTGCAAGGCAAACTTTATGACTGATAAAGCGAATTACACTGGCATAATTTGATTAGCCATTTAGCGCAGCTTTTTTCAATCTCGGCCTGAAAATTAGACGGCAAACGGAGGAAAAAAAATGAAAAATATATTACGGGTGGAGAGAAAAAGTCTTCACTCTGAGAGCAAAAAAAAAATAATATTTACCAGTAGAAATTACATCAAAATATGTTGAGATTTCAGATTTGCCAATATAATTTTTTCTCAAAAACAAGTCCACGTAGGCCGGAGCAGTCTCTAAAATTGTAGACAATTCCTTTAAAAAGTTTTGGAAGCCTGAGATTGTGCTCTCTCACCCAAGTGTGGTCTACAACTTGGCCCACTCCTAGTATAGAAGATAGGAGGATATGGATAACAAATACAGGCGGTCCCCTACTTAAGGACACTCGACTTACAAGCGACCCCTAGTTAAAGATGGACCCATCTGCCCCCTGTGACCTCTGGTGACCTCTCTGGATGTTACTATAGTCCCAGACTGCAATGATCAGCTGTAAGGTGTCTGTACTGAAGCTTTATTGATAATCCTTGGTCTCATTACAGCAAAAAATTTTGAAACTCCAATTGTCACTGGGGCAAAAAAAATATTTGCCTCCAACTACAATTACAAAATATACAGTTTCGACTTACATACAAATTCAACTTAAGAACAAACCTTCGGAACCTATCTTGTATGAAATGGGGGGGACTGTCTGTATAAGGCAGATCTAGTCACGGTGCCTGGATCTATGAGTAAGTGTCCCTGGTTTATCATAATAGATTTTGATGGTTGATTCCCAGATCACCAATGACGGAACCATAGCTTCTTATTTACCAGTAGAAATTACATTAAAAAAAGTTGAGATCAGCCAATATAAGTTTTTCTCAAAAACAAGTTTGCACAGGTCGGAATAGTCTCATAAATAGTAGACAATTTATTTAAAAAGTTTTGGAAGTTCGTCCCTTTCTGGGGTGTTAAAAAATGGTGTTAAAAAAAAGAAGGTGTCCAAAGGTTGCAGCCTCTGGCCCTGACCTGGGATAAAACTCAGTGGTACAAAATTGCAATTGTTGTAAAAACAGGCAGAGAAACCCAGCCCTACCTGTTGCTGTCCTTGGCCTGATGAAGGCACCTGCCTGGTGTTGCCCCAATAAATTCTTTATAATTTTTAACCGTAACATCTGTGTAGCACGTCTACTTTGCTACCCTGATTTTTCAACCTTTTAATTGCAACTTTGGCCCACTCCTAAAAGAGATAGGTCAACCAATAAACCTGCCCTAACTCTCTGAGCCTGAGGCCCTATGAGGGTCAAGGAGCGATGGCTTTCCATCCCAAAGTTAATGGAAAAACCAAATGCCACTGTTTACTACCTAAGCATTGACCCCAGAGTCAGCCAAGAAACTGAGAATGAGCACCCTACTCTGAAATAGAGGATTAAATTTAGATAATCTGATGCCCATTACCACCACCTTGGGGCAAATGCAGATGAGTGCACTTAAACGTCTTACAGGTAAGTGGGTGCACAAAAAACATTTCCGTGACCACCTCTGTACAAGGAGTGTAGGTACAGCCCAAGCAAACCAATTCCAAACTAATTCAACTTGCAGAATCAACAAAATTAAAGGGGGTCTACCAACCTGCAAATCCATCCACAAGTATAACCAACAATGTATAACCCAGTTTATAAGATTTCCAGATACACCTTTTTTTCCAAGCAATATGTAATTTTTTAAGATTTAAAATTTTTTTTAATCTAGCATCACAATCCATCCTGATAAACGAGGGACACTTACCCATAGATCCAGGCACCGAGATTGTGGTATTTTCTTATATTTGTTATCCATGGTCTCCTTCCTTCTAAATTCAACTCTTAAAATTAGGATAGTGTGGGGTATCATCTGAGCTCCTCCATGTTGGTCCTTCACTAGCTGTGCAAAAGCACTTCCCTTCTCCCACTGTGTGAGATTACGGCAGGCAGAGGGAGGGGATTGCTGAGGGAGCAGAAGGGGATACAATGTAACCATGTGAAGCTTCAGCATGAAGGACCTATGGTAACACCCCCAGAGCCCTTGTGTCTCATTGGCATAATTATAAAAGTTGATTAAGGAAGAAAGAAGGTCGTTGATAACAAATATAAGAAGATGACCACAGTCTTGGTGTCTGGATCTATAAGTAAGTGATGATGGATTTTGATCTTAGACTTTTTTAAAACACATCTTAAAATATCAAACATTGGGATTTGGGAACAAACTGCATATTCAGACCAAAGCCACACATAGTTTGTGACAAGTCTCCCAGATTTTAAAAATTAACCACGAATATTACTAATTTCACTTTAATCACCAGTTGAAAATTTAAGGATTTTATTTTCCACGGAACGGTCAAAAACTCCTCAAAGGGAATCACAAGACATCTCTCCATTCTACAACACAAAAATGAATCTAAACATGTAAAAAGAAACCCAAACACGTAAAACCACACACTATTACTCAGTCTTACTGTTAATTCCAAATATAACATCTCAGGAAGCACGCCCCAGGAGTTTCTGTCTGATGGGTTTACATTTTTTCTGTTTCACCTAGTGATGGAAAAGGTGGTTGTTTCCGACCGTGTGACAATATATGCAAAGTAACCAATCATATGACCCCATTCTAGTCTCAAAATAGGCCTTCCCCAAACCTTGTAACTGCACCCCAATTCCTAATTATTATACATCAAAAAAATTTCCTTTCACCTCTCAACATCTGCAGTTTGCAATGGCGGTCAAGCCCTAATATGTCTAATCTGATCATTCCGCACCTCTATCGTTCACCTGAAGTAGCTGACCAAAAAACATCTTCGCCATAAACTGTAATCGCCCCCCCCCCCTTCCCCCTGAGTTGGGAACTGCTAATAACTGAAATTTAAAGTATAATCATCATTTGAGATAATTTTTTTATGGTGTGGGGGGGGAGGGGGGCATTTTTGTAATATACTTCATTAACAAATTTTTAGTCTGTAAAAAAAAAAATCAAGCCCCTCCCTCCCATAGAGATGAATATTCATATTACAGTGTCTATATATCCCATCTAAATTCCCTCTGTTTGGTCAAACAGCTCTGAGAAGGGAGGATTAACTGCTTCACTTTCAGATTGATTTTTAAAAATATGCTCATAGCATACTACAGCCAGGGAAAGGGCAGGAAGGGTTAACACTCACAGCTGTGTAACAAAACAGGACGGATAAGAAGAGTGAGACCTTGGTAGTAAGATTTGCCATAGCAACGCTTAAGTAACATTGTTAAAACTTTCAATCTGATTTCCAGCTACTCAAGCTCAGATGCTTCCGAGGACCACAACCCATCTACGTTCTTCCTAACGAGTCAATTTGGACATGTGATGACTGTAGCCAATCTGTGCCTCTATCTTATGTATCGGCAGCACTGACCAGTGATTGGATGCAGTGGTCACATGACTATTTACACACTTCACCACAGTAGCAAGAAAACAAGTTGAGGACTCGGGGAACATTGGAAAACTAAGGGTCAGGTATCACATCATTAATCATTTTATAGCATTTTAAACCTATCCAGCCAAGCCAACCTTTCATGGTGAGCTGTCTACACAGCAAAGGCCTGATTGTTCTTCATTTGCAAGAACATTTTGCCCACCTTTATATTTTTGAGCCCTGATCTGCAACCTCCAACTCAAATCTCTTAGATTGAGAGAAAACTGGTGTGAATTTAGGAAATCACGTGATGTTTACGTTAATGGTATATGATATCATTAAAGCCTCGAAGAGCTGACCATGTCATGTCAACGGGAGTAGAAGACCCTTGTCCAAGGTCTTATGGATTCTTCCTGTCTAACGCTAGAGAGTGTCTGATGCATCTTCTTATCTTCCACACGTAGAAACTTAATGTATAGGCATGGTGAAAAAAACAAAAACACTAAATTTATTTATTTAAAGAGTTTTTCTGACTCCTCCCAAAAGTCTAGGGAATAAATAAACCCCCAATCCAGTGTTTAGAACACATAATTTTTTTTTCTTTAGACATTTTACTGAACTTTTTATCAGACAACCCTAATTTGTGATAAAAATCAGTTCAGAGACATCTAATCTTTTATTAAACTACACTGTAGTTTTTGAATTTTGAACACAAGAAGTGTCCATTATCCATCATTTCTATTTCTAGAAATATTTTTATGCTCTTTTTCTTGGTACTCTTATAAGGGCAGTATATAAGGGCAGTATATAAGGGCAGTATATAAGGGCAGTATATACGGGCAGTATATAAGGGCAGTATATAAGGGCAGTATATAAGGGCAGTATATAAGGGCAGTATATGGCATCACCATCACCAGGGCCATCCTGGTTCTCCAATCAAGACGCAATAGATATCAGCCTTCGTAACAGATAAATGGAACACATTCCGAGCTGATGTTTTTCTTTGTTTTTTTTTCTATCTTGATACAGCTCCGTTTTTTCCAGATGTACTTGTTGTGTTGCATGTATCGGAGCTTTCATCTAAAGGAGATGAAAAGAAGCCATGGATGGCAGTGATTCACTCCTTCCCCATTGAGCTTTTATCACATCTGCTCGTCGAGAGTCGTCTAAACATCCTTCGGCCAAGGTGGGGTAGGGAGTTATGCAAGATCACTTTTGATCAGAGTACTATGGGGGATATCCCAATAATACCAGTACATTGGAAATACAACCCCCTACTCCTTCCCCCAGTCTGGGATCAGTTTAACCCCTGCTGTCTCACAGAGGTCATTACTGGAACCCTTCTATTGGTTCAATCACTATGTTGGGGACATTTTTTTGGCCATCACAAACATTTGCCAAAACTCAATTCATTTCTTGAAGCACAGATTGGGGCTTTGTTTAATAATTCCTTAGCATTTTCATGGACCAGGCCCTTGACGGCAATCCACTTATCTACAGCAGTTGGCACAAATTTAGAGAACTTTTGTAGTCTTTGCTAAACTGTCCAAGTTTGGAAAACTGTTCAAAAACATTGGACGAAGCACAGATATTGCTCTATCGAGACAATTAGATTAAGTAGGAAGTTGAGAACGCTCATCATGTCATCACAACATGTATTCTATGCCCTTACACAGGACTGCCGGTAGACCATTTTGCCTTGGCGGTTCGCCAATGGTTAGGTTTTCAATAACTTCTTTATATTTGCCTCATATAAAATAAATAAGATAGATGGAGGACGATATGTTCAAAAATAATGCAGAACCATTGGCCCATACCCACATCGAGAAGTCAATTTATCCAGAGTGAAGGATTCGAGAAACGGAAAACTCAACCTGCCATACGGCTAATAGAATCAATACAATATAAACATTGCATCGAAATAACAACCAAACAGATTCATCATGAAACCATCAGTCCACGTCAACTACTTTCTATTTTAACGAAGCTGAATATTTTCTATAGCACCTGCTAAACACAAGGAGAAGATTCTATATCCCTTCCTATTCTATAGAACTTGCCATATGGGAGGCGTAAATACCGGACAAGCTCAAACGAGATGTGCAGAAGTTACTCAGTGCACTTTTTGGACATAATGCTAACGATATAGAGGCAGAGATGGATGAAAATGTTGAAATAAATTATTTTAGAAAATGGACAAATCATTTTTTTTTTAAATTTTACACAGATAAATGGGAATTTCCTAAAAATTCCAAAAATCTAAATATATTCAGTATAATGAAATTTTAGGAAATTCCCATTTATCTGTGTAAAATAAAAAATATATAGCTAAGGGCCCCTTATGACAGCAAACATATTTAGTATTTTTTAAGCCAAAAATATTGCCACCTAAATTAGGTGTATAAATGGATACCTAAAAAAAATTTAAAAATACATCGAAATACATTTTTATATATGTTTTTTTTAAATTTTATTTTCATCCACTACCCCCTCATAAGACTCAATGGCCTAACCATCAAGATCAGGAATTAATTTATATTTTATGCCATGATTTTTCTTTATTTTTCCCCGACTGAACAAAAAAAAGAAATCCACAAAAAGACACAAAAAAGTCCAAATAAAATGTGAAATATTTTATTATTAATTTTTTTTTCGGACACATTAAAGAGACAAAGAATAAAAAAATAATAATATGACAATAGTTCCAGAGGTTGTAGACCTATAAGAGTTTATATCAACAACATATGTGTTTTGCAGGCATGAGGGGAAGAATTTTTTTTTTTTTTTTTTTTAGGCGAAATAATTCCTCGGCGAGGCCGGATTGTGCTGAACACCTGCAAACATCAAACACAAACTGCTGTTTCTTTACTGGTCTGAAAAAAAAAAAGCTTTCATGTGAAAAAATGTTCCATGGGAATGTGAGGACTAGGACTCAAGTTACATCCAAGCTCTCCTGCAGACTCTAGCCCTTAAGTAGATGTTGGCCCAGATCGGAAAGAGGCCGAGGGTGGACAGCCCAAGCCAGGCTCTAGGTGCAATGAAGTAGGAGCCGAACTCTACAAAAATTCTCAAAAAGACCCAACGTCTGCACCAGACGACGAGCCAGGAAGGGCAAATGTGAAATATGACTGCGCACTGCGAAATCTCTAACTGACGAGCCTTTTGTTGCAATATTTTTTTTTCCAACCCCAGATTTTTTTTTTCCCGACCACAAAATTATTCCTAAAACACAAAAAAAAAATTAAATACCCAAAAGACTTAGCAGCTTGAAGGCATGACATAAAACTGACATCTGCTCCTGCCCAATCTTTCACACTTCTGCAGCTGAATAAGTCGTACAATGGTGCGACGCTCCACCTGTCCGGTAATAAGGCAGGGGGTGAGGACGGATACTATCAGCTCCCCGCAATCACACGCAGGTAATGGCCACCTAAGACATCCACCAGATCCACATGTTATGCTCTGTGTATGACGCACGACTCCAGAACAGAACCGGCATCCATGTGCTGTGTATGGAGACAGATGCGTCGCAGTCTATCCGGCAGCCAAGGCGGCAGAAATTCTCATGTACTACCGGCATATAGTTCTTTACCCAAAACTGATCCATGCTATTGTCACTGTCGTAGGCTGGGCAATAAGCCAGAGGCCTAACTAAGAAACTTCTTTACTATATGATATCTATCTATTTCATATCTATTGGTCATATATCGGCATCTATTTATCAATCTATCTATAATTCTATCCTTGTATCTAAGTATCTATCTTAACTCAAATCTATCTTCTATCTATCTATCTATCTCATATCTATCTATCTATCTATCTATCTCATATCTATCTATGTATCTATCTATCTCCTATCTATCTTGTATCTATTGATCACATCTCTGCATCTATTTATCAATTAATCTATATAGCTCTTATCTATAATTCTATCCTTGTATCAAAGTATCTATTTTAACGCAAATCTATCTATCTCATATCTATTTATCTATCTTGTATCTATTGATTATATCTCTTCATCTATTTATCAATCTATCTATCTCCTATCTATAATTCTATCATTCTATCTAAGTATCTATCTATCTACCTATCTATCTCATATCTATCTCATATCTATCTCATATCTATCTCATATCTATCTCATATCTATCTATCCCATATCTATCTATCTATCTATCTATCTCTCTATCTCATATCTATCTATCTCATATCTATCTCTCTATCTCCTATCTATCTATCTATCTCCTATCTATCTATCTCATATCTATCTCTCTATCTCATATCTATCTCTCTATCTCCTATCTATCTATCTCATATCTATCTCATATCAAATTTCAATTTCAAAGAAGTTTTACTGGCAGGACCAAATACAAGTTAGAATTGCCAAAGCATTTAAAAGATATGGGATTGTGGGGGACAGGGTTGGGTGATGGGGAACAGGATGGAGTGGGACATGGGTTTTGGGGGTTATACTATTCCATGGTATCACATGTCTCTTAGCCTATGGCAGGCAGTGATATATTGAGCGGCTATGGCCATTTTGGTCTTTCCCATCTATCTATCTATCCATCTATCTATCTATCTCATATCTATCTATCTATCTATCTATCTATCTCATATCTATCTCTCTCTCTCTCTCTCTCATATATATCTATCTCATATCTATGTATCTATCTATCTCATATCTATCTATCTATCTCATATCTATCTATCTATCTATCTCATATCTATCTATCTCTCTATCTATCTATCTCATATCTATCTATCTATCTCATATCTATCTATCTATCTATCTCATATCTATCTATCTATCTATCTATCTCATATCTCCCCGGGAGGAGTGCGGTGGCCTGCTGGAGAGCATGGACCACTTCCTACTTCAGTGCCCCTATAACACAGAGGTGTACAACCGGGTGGGCGCTTCCATCCATTGGCCCGGTTTGGCCGGTCTCTCCTATGCGGAGTGGGCCTATGGAGCATTCAGAGGCCTGGGTGGCCGGGACCGCTGCACGTTATTCCTAGTCAGTCTAGTGGTCAGGTACCACACGTGGAACGTACGGTGCTTAGTATCGATGCAGTGTAAAATCCTCCCATTGGATGAGGTAGTTAGGAACATTCTAGTTGACCTGGTGAAGGTGCGCTCTCTGGAGTATGAGAGGTTGGGCACGGGGAGGGCCTCTCTCCTTTGGAGGGGGTTCTCCTTTAGTGTCCCTTAGTCTGTCATCTCCTCTCCTGGTGTTGGGCTGATGCTGCACAGTAGATTTTTGTTTTGTGTTCTGAGCATGTAGTGATGTAGGGCTGCAGGCGCCGAACCTGGGCTTTATGTGGTTGGTTTATGTGGTTGGTTTATATGACTGTATTCATCATGTTGTAAATAGTGTTTATATTGTATGTATATATTGTATATATTGTACATAGTGGGGTTTGGGATATAGTGTTAGGTTCGGAGGGGGGTGATGGTGGTGGGATTTTGGAACTGATATTGGACTGGATTGGACACTGGTCTGGACTTCTTAATGCAAACATTGGACATTAGACCAGTGTCTCAGGGAGGGAGTGGGCATGGGATTCAGTTTAGTGTAGGGTGCATTTTGTTATTTAAAAAAACCAAAAAAAAAAAAAAAAAAATTAAAAATGTAAAAAAAAAAAATGTTTTTGGGTGTAGGATGTGTTATTTGTGTGGGGTGGTCTGTTATTAGAGGGTGGAGGATGTGTTTATGTTCATTTATATTAATAATATCTTATGTTGGCTAGGTGTGAATCAGGCTGGACCAGCAGGTGGGTAGTTGTAAATATTTTGTATATATTGTACATAATGTTTGTTTTATGTTTTGTGTTTTTGTTATGTTTTATATTATATATTTTAATAAAAAGATCTACAGGATCAGTAATAAGTGATTATTATATTTTCAGACAAATAAACAGAAACAAATGAATCACAGTTTGGCCGTACCATGTGGATATAACTATGATATACGAGTAATAAGTCAGTGATCGCTCCCCTCTCCCCTGCAGAGCTGCCGGCCACACGTGTGATGACATGACATGAATATCTAGGACATCTTGAGATCTGTGATCCATCACTATAGTTACATGTGATTGTGTTGGAGGAAACAGTTTATGCTCTTCTGTTTTGCAACATGAAATGTTTTCCCTGTTTCCTAAAAGTTAAGTTGACTGTGATGTGAGATCACCCCAGAACATTGCATCACGTCTTGGCTGACTCTCTGAACGACATTGGCATCTGCTCTGCTGGAAGTGGAGAGATTTGCGCTACTGGAGGCAAAGTATCATGCGGGTGTCTGCCAGGAAAACAACAACCGGAGGATGAATGAAAGAGAAGTGAAGCTGCAGAATTCTCCTGCTTTGTCCACCAATGGGATGTAGTCCTAGATTTTGGTTTTCTGGTTTGTAAATCACATGGACAGTGACCATTTTACTTGCTGTTAAATTTTATTTGGATAGTTCCAACACGTACGTATGTCAACCAGTGACATATAGATGCAATGGGGCACATTTACTTACCCAGTCAATTCGCGTTCCAGCGGCGGCTTCTCGGACGAGCGTTCGGGTCTTCCGGCGATTCATGAAGGTCCTGCGCCCGATGTCCACCAGGTGTCGCTGCTGCGCCGAAGTCCGCCGAGGTGCCGAGGAGTTCATCGTCTTCATTGTGGTGCATGTGAGTATGGCCCGTGCGACCAATTTTTTTTAAAAAAATGCGGCGGTTTTTCCGAATCCGTCGGGTTATTGTTCGGCCACGCCCCCCGATTTCCGTCGCGTGCATGCCGGCGCCGATTCACCACAATCCTATCGCGTGCGCCAAAATCCAGGGGAAATTCAGGGGAAATCGGCGCAAATCGGAAATATTCGGGTAACACGTCGGGAAAACTTGAATCGGGCCCTTAGTAAATGACCCCCAATGTCTGTATAAGAAGATGTCCACCAGAGAAGCTAAACTCATCAGAAGCGGTTGCACAGATCTATCTGCTGGTTTGTTACACTGTATCAGTCGCGTTTTCCCGACTACTGCAATATTCTTCTCTGTGGTCTCCCAGGTAACTCTCTAACCAGGGGCGTAACTACAGCAGTAGCAGCCATGGGGCCCGCAGTGTCAGGGGGCCCCTGTCATCCGACCTGACACATTAAAGAATGGAGGATGTGCACCATTATATCTATATTGTACTGCACATTGTCCAGCATAATATGTATATAACGTATACTGTGATGTATATATGCTGTATCTGTGATGTGTATATGGTGTCTGTATACACTGTATGTGAGTATGTTGCATATGGCACTGTATGTGTGTGTATATGCACATGAGTGTATTTATATGTGATTGTAACTCGCATGTGTGAGTATACTAATATGTATATTTTTTAAGTGGGAAGGGGGCCCCCTGTATTAGCCTGCTAGGGGGCCCTGTCTCTCCTTGTTACGTCTCTAACCTTCTATAACTCTGCTGCCTGGCTAATCCATCTGTCTCCTTGCTTCTCCTCTGCCTCTCCTCTCTGCCAGTCTCTGCACTGGTTTCCCATTGGACCGCTAATTCACTTTAAAATACTAACCATGACCTACAAAGCCGTCCATGTCCCCTCCATATATCTCTGACCCAATCAACCAATACTTTCCCACACATTGGGGGATATTTATCACGGCTTCTGTGCCACGTCAGTGGCTAAAGCCAGTGAGGCATGAAGAGGCGTGGCGGTTGGGGGTGTGGTCATCCGGTGGGCGTTCCTATCCCGCGCTTGCGCACTCGGTGCAGCCAGTGAATTTCTATGTGAAAAGACGCCAGTTGCATTTATTTCTACGCTAGGCAGGGCCTAGGATAGAACCAAACTGTTCAGGACCAATACCTGCTCTGCTCCCTCCCCTTGTGTCTCCATCTTCCCTCCCGTATAGATTGTGAGCCCTCACGGGCAGGGTCCTCCTCTATAGTTTCTGTATTTTGTATTTGCATTTTTCTTAATGTATGTGATCCCCTTATTGATTGTACAGCACCATAGAATTAATGGTGCATTATCAATAACTAATAACCTTCTCTTACCTATTTTTACTAGTAGAAGAACGCTCTCTCAATCAAGCTGATGGTTGATGAAAATGGACAAGAGATGGTGCACCAGACCCTTGATGCACCTAAACGTTAATTAGCATATACATAACATTGATATCATGCTTATAATGCAGGACATCTCCCCTACAAGGCCAATACATGTGGTCCCTTACTTAAGAACACCTGACAAACGGACCTAGTTACAAACGGGTCATAAGGCGCACCGGACTATAAGGCGCATTGCTAAAAAAGGCCTTATATATGGAATAATTCCATATATAAGGCACACCGGACTATAAGGACAGTGGGATTGATGGGTATAGGGTGGTTTTCCACCCACGACTTGGCTGTGATTTAGTTGCAATCCCGGCACAGACTAGAATTTCGCTACCCGCCCCATAACGGCCGTTGAGCCTGGGAAGGAGACGTGCTGTGTCATGCAGTGGGTTAGCGGCGGACCTTTCCCGTGGACCGGACAAGGCACAATTCTACGCCAGAGCTTTAACTTTGGTTCAAGCACAAATCAAATCCTTACCAACTTCCATCACACAATCAAATATAGCACTTTTACACCGCCACCGCTGTGCCATAATGATAATGCCCCATTATCTTACACCAAAAAATAGCATGGGAGATTCCAATTTTGAATCCTGAAATCAAAGTACCCTCAGCACCAACCCCATACTGGTCCAGATGGTTCACAGCAGGGACTTACCATGCTCATTAACCAATCGTAATCCAATGGTAATTTCTTTCCTTAATCTGCTCGGGCATCGTAATAGATTTAAAAAGGTTTAATCCCATGAACATAAAACAGACCCAGAAGGTAAGTAAGTCAAGTTGCGCATGTGCAATCCCATTCCCCGCATTCTGTGTGGGGCCGACTCCCAGACAAGAATGATGATATGGGTGTCTCTGGAGGAGTTCTCAGTATGGATACATGGACTTGTTCAAGTTTAAGTTTGGACATTCAGCGCACCTGAACTCAAAAATTGGTTCTGGTCAACACAAGCTCATCGGGAGAGAAAGTTCTAGATAACTGTTGCTGGTGGCATGTAAGATTTAACAGGGGGTGAGCTAAACTTGTTATGTTCGGCATGGTTCTGACATTGTGGTTTGGGTCCACTGATCACGATGCGATACCCATCAATCACTGATGCAGCAGATATCCATCAATCACTGATGCAGATACTCATCAATCACTGATACAGACACTCATCAATCACTGATGCAGATACCCATCCATCACTGATACAGATACCTCAATCACTGATCAGATACCCATCCTCACTGATCACAACCTCACACGTGGCCGATACCCATCAATCACTGATCAGACACCCTCAATCATGATACAATACACTCATCACTGCTACAATACCCATCATCACGGATACAGATACCCATCATACTGTCATACCATCAATACCTGATGCAGATACCTCATCACTGATCAAATATCCCATCAATCACTGCTATAAATACCCATCAATCACCTGATGCTAGTATCCCCCTCAATCACTGAATGCAGATACCCATCAATCACTGATACTGATACCCGTCAATCACATGCCTTACAAATTCCCATCAATCAATGATGCAGATACCCATCATCACTGATGCAGATACCCATCAATCACTGATACTGATACCCATCAATCCGCTACAATTCCCATCAATCAATGATGCGATACCCTTGTCTTGGAGACGGATGTAAATCATGTCGTTTCCACTAGAAAATGAATGGAGCAGCAATGTTCAATGCAACTTGATTGTGTGTTTCCTCCTTTGGTTTAAACTTTATCCTTTAACTTTATCTCTAGCACCAACCCCTTATAGGTATTGCTGCAACATTTCAAATGCAAAAAAGACATCATCTTAATATTGCGGAAAAAATCCATGCTGGAAAAAAAAAAATGAAGAACAAATGCAAATTGAAACTCATAAGCATTAAAAATTATCCTGTTTCATCAGGCTCATTTCCTATCTGTTCTTTCTTCCTTCGTGCAAACCCTCACATCTACTCCGCCGCAGCCATAAATATCACCCGTAACAGCTTCTAGACATTATTATTCCTTCCACCTCGCCTTCTCAAATATTGTCTCAATTGTAATCCACTGTTGTAATTTCTTTTTTGCCTCCTTAATTTGCACCGGCCTCTTTATAAATTTAGAAAAGTTTAATTATATAGCATAAAACAGACATCCCGCATAACTGAAGGTCTTCATTAAGATCCTGGCGTGGAGGCGGGAGATAGGCAGCTCGGCTTTATGGCTGGACTGACTCGCTGTGCCGATAATCGACGATAGTAACACTAATGATTCAAAATAGGATTTTTTTTTGGTGTACTCATATTAACCGAAAAAAAAAGAAAATAAAATAATATTGTAAATTATAAAATTAAACTAAGGGTTTTTCTGTAATCTGTTCAAGGAACCTCTAGTTCCTCTAGTTAAATCTGGAATAAAAAATCAAATGTAACCGTAAGTGCTCAATTTCCAAGCAGCACCCCCGCAGACAAATGAAGCATACCTACCGTATTTTTCCGCCTATACGGCTGCCACCGGACTATAAGGCGCCTTAGTCCAAATGCGCCTTATATATGTATAATTCCATATATAAGGGCATCGGACTATAAGGCGCGGGGTCCTGGGGCGTGGCGGAGGTCCGGGGGCGGAGCGGAGACCCACGGGACGCGACGCGACGCCGAGACCGACGGGAGACGCGGGAAGTGAGCGGGGAAGGTGAGGGGAGGTGGAGGAGGCAGCGGACCATACTTACATAGGTCCCCGCTACCGGAGACAAGCAGATCTCCAGCGGGAACTGCAGACCCGCAGCGAAGTTGTCGTGCCGCGTGGTCTGCAGTTCCCGCGGGAGATCTGCTGTCTCCGGTCTCCGGTAGCGGGGACCTATGTAAGTATGGTCCGCTGCCCAGCGCCATACATAGGCGCACCGGACTATAAGGCGCACTTTGATTTCCACGGAAATCCAAGGCTTTTAAGTGCGCCTTATAGTCGAAAATACGTACAAGTTTACAGAGAGCCTGCTTCACTATAACTAACATACAGGCTAGTCTCTAGGTTACGTACAAGATAGATTCAGTGTTTTGGTCTTAGTTGAATTTGTATGTATGTAGATCGGATCTGTATATTTTTTATTGTAACCCCAGACAATTTTTTTTTTTGGTCTTTGTGACAATTGATTTTAAAAATATTGCAGGAATAACAATAAATCTTCATTCCAGACACCTGTGATAACTGTTACAGCTGTAATTGTATTCTATACTAATGTACCGTTTTTCCGACTATAAGACGCACATAAAAACCTAAGATTTCCTTAGAAATCCAAAGTGCGCCTTATAGCCGGTGCGCTTATGAATGGAGGGGGCGCGGACCCTACTTCATAGGTCCCCGCTACCGGAGACCAAGATCTCAAGCGGGAACTGCAGTTCCCGCGGAGATCTGGTGTCTCCGGTTAGCGGGGTCCTATGTATAGGGTCCGCTGCCCTCCTCCACCTGAATGACCCCCTTTCCCACTCCCGGGGAAGACCGCCGCTCACCTCTTGCCGGTCTTGTGGAGAGCCGCTGGTTTTCCGCCCCCGCACCTCCTCCACGCCCCTGGACCTCCTCCACGCCCCAGCTTGCTGAGGCTACAGAGCAACCAGAAGAAGAAGACTAGGTCTACCAGAGTCCACACAGAAGACTACGACTCGGCACAAGAGGAGGACTACGTTAGGCAAACCGAGAAGAGACAATCTACCAGAGCCACCGAAAGAAGGACTACGAGTTACCAGAGCAACCAGAATAAGAAGAAGACTACGAGTCTACAGAGAGCCACAAGAAAGAAGACTACGAGTTCCAGAGAAGACCAGAAGAATAAGCTGAGACGGGAACTCTGCCATAGTCCCTGGGTCCTCTGAGAAAGAGGGGACAGCAGCCCGGCTTTCCTAGCATTAACCCTTCTTCTGCCAGGTAGGTGGAGATCTTGTGAAGTCATCCTATGTTCTGCTTGTGTCACTTATGCCTAAAATTTCTACAGTAAGAAAGAAAATGACACTCTGGTCATGGGGTGTACTGCACCATTCATATCTTCGAAAAGCAGCAACAGTGTAGACACTCACATGGTGTTGGTAAACAGCATAGTTGGGTCAACCCCTAATTTGCACTGCATATGCTGTGGTGAGCTCCATTTACTCTTATTGTTGGGTTTTATAAATGTATTATGCTATTTTGTGACCCATTGAAGAGTGGGTGTTTGTATAAAAAAAGTCTGCTATGTGCTTAACACATCAAGTTATGAATGAGGTCTACTCAGAAAAAATGCGTAGGTGTATTGTACGCTACATACTGGTGTGTACCTACTTTTAATTTTTCAATAAAAGAGAACTTATAATGGATTACCGTGGATGGTTTTGATTCTGATTCTTATGACAATACAGAAGTTATTAAAATCCAATTGGCACAGAGACCAAAAACTTTTGGTCTGTGGTTACAATTGTAAAATTACAGTTGCCGACTTACATACAAATTCAAACTTGTACGTAACCCGGGACTGCCTGTAATGGCATGTTCAACTAAAAACCTGCTCCAGCCTTTGTTAAAGTAAACGGCAGAGAGTCAAGAGCACAGAAGTGAGGAGAAACCACTTCAAGTCCAGCACAATCCTGAATCCTGTTTTCACAGTCCTGATGCCCCTACACCACAAACGGTGTGATTAACATTCTTCTAAGGGCAAAATTACCTGCTACCCTGGTAGTACAGATATCTCTGCTTTACCCGGGATTGGCAAGATACAACAAATAATAAAAACTGGGGAAAAGGGACTAGAGAGATCTAAGTCTCATTGCATGTTTGTAGTGGACTGTGTGTGGGGGGGTCATATGTAAACAGAAAATAAATGAAATAAAGCAATGTTGTGGATCAGGGATGGTGCCGCTCCTGCCCGCCGCCATCCCCAGTGCACATTATTAAAGCCGTATTATTCTGAGGGAGGATGCCATTTATCGCTAAAAAGGCATTTTGCAAATGTTGTTACGTTGCTATAGACACAGGGTTAACGCAGCTCATGATACTTGGGCAGACAATAATGATCACACTGGCATTTGGCAGGTAAATAGAATGGAAAATTCCAATCTACAAGCTGCAAACAATTAAATTAATTCTATAGGTCAACCTATTCAGCATAATACAATGCGAGCGGGCAGAGTAAAAACCCCGAAATAATGGAGAGAAGAGGAGCGCGCTTCGGGCTGCAAGTGGAGCAGTCATCTACATGGAAATGAAGCGGGCGAGGGGGATAAAAAGTGGGAGACAAGCGGGCGCCCAATATCTAGCCCCATGTGGATGTGTAACCAGTACTGCAGCAAAATACAAATCACTTCCGGATCATGGGGGATTATTTAAAGTGTCCAAAGTTAGACCTTTATACCGTACTAGATGTATCTGTTGTAGTGTTAAGACTAGTGGTCTGGCTGTTCACCTTATTTGGGGGCTATGTTTACCCAGAAAAAATAAAGGTTATTATTGGCTTTGGAGGATAAACAGTTTGTGACCATGGTTGTTGTGTCTTGTTTTTGCACCCATGGTTGTATTATAAGGCTGTGATTTAGTTGCAATTTCCCGGCACAGACTAGGGAATTTCGGCTACTCCGCCCCTTCGCTGGTTGGAACGGGAAGGGCGTTGCTAGTGGTTACCGGCCGTGGCCGAACGAGGACAATTTACCAGAGCTTTAACTTTTTGGTTCATGCACAAAATCATTAATCCCTTACAAATCCATCACACAAATCAAAGTATAGCACGTTTACAACGCCACCTGTGCCCATAATGATAATGCCCCCATTACTTTGACACCCAAAAAATAGCCTGGGAGATTCAATTTGAATCCTGAAATCAAAGACCATCAGCACCAAACCCATACGGTCCAGATGGGTTCACAGCAGGATTACCATGCTCATACCAATCGTAATTCCAACTGGTGTATTTCTTTCCTTAATCTGCACCTGGCATCTAAATAATTTTAAAAAAGGTTTAATCCCATGAACATAAAACAGACACCAGAGGTAAGTAGGGTCAAGTTGCGCTGTGCAATCCCATCCCCGCATTCTGTGTGGGGCCGACTCCCAGACAATGAATGAAATGATAATGTGTGCTCTGGAGGAGTTCTCAGTATGGATACATGGACTTGTTCAAGTTAAGTTTGGACACTTCAGTCGACCTGAACTTCAAAATTGGTTGGGTCAACACAAGCTCATCGGGAGAGAAAGTTCTAGAGTAATGTTGCTGGTGGCATGTAAAGATTTAACAGGGGGTGAGCAAATTTTATGTTCGGCATGGTTCTGACATTGTGGTTTGGGTCCACTGATCACTGATGCAGGATACCCATCAATCACTGATGAGATACCTACAATCTGATGAACATCACTCACGGATGCAGATACCCATCAATCTACTGATGCAGATACTCACTATACAATCACTCATGATGCAGATACCATCAATCACATACACCGATATCAATCACTGATGCAGATAACCCATCATATTCACTGATGCAGATACCCATCAATCACTGATGCACGATTACCCATCATCACTGATCAATACTCATCAATCACTGATCGGAAACTCATCAATCACTAGCAGATACATACACTGATGCAGACCCACTCAATCATGAGCAGATACCCAATCACTATAGATACACACAATCAATGCTACATACCACAATCCTGCAAATACCCATCAATCACGATGCAGATACCCATCAATCACTGGCAGATACCCCATCACTGATAATATACCCATCAATCACTGATAGAACACCATCCATCACTGATGCAATACCCATCAATCACTGATGCAGATACCCATCAATCAACTGATGACCCATCAATCACTGCTACAATCCCATCAATCAATGATGCAGTACCACAACACTGTCAGTTATAATCCTATGCGGAACTCATCACTGATGCAGATACCCATCAATCACGTGCATACCTTCTGGAAATACCCATCAATCCCGAGCAGCATAATCCCATCAATCAAATGATGCATATACCAATAATAACTGATGACGATACCATCAATCACTGATGCAGATATCCATCAATATGAGCAGATTACCCACCAATCCTGATGGCAGAATACCCAACAATCACTGTACAGTTTAACAATTCAATCACTGATGCAGATACCCACAATCACTGCGAAATTATCCATCATATCACTGAGCCGATTATCCATAAACCAATGATGGCATATCATCAATAACTGATGCGGATATCCCAACAATCAGTGATGGGATCCACACAAATCAATGATGCGGATACCCATCAACAATGAGCAGCTACCATCAATCACGATGCAGAAGATACCCATCAATCACTGATGCAGATACCCACAATCACTGATGCAGATACCCAACAATCACTGTATCAGTACCCATCAATCATGATGCAGACAGCAGATACCCATCAATCCAATGATTCAGATACCCATCAATCCACTGATGCAGGAGATACCATCAATCCACGATAATATAACTCAATCACTGATGCAGATACCCATCAATCACGAATGCATTATACCCCTCAATCACGATGCAGATACCCTCAATCACTGATGCAGATACCCATCCAGCACTGTTGCAGATACCCATCAATCACTGATTGCAGATACCCAACAATTCACTGCTACAGTACCCAATCATCACTGATGCAGATACCCAACAATTCACTGCCTACAGTTACCATCAATTCACTGATGCAGATATCCATAAAATCACTGATGCATATACATCAATCCTGATGCGGATACCAACCAATCAGTGATGCGGATACCCATCAATCACTGATGAGGGATACCTCTCAATCACTGATGAAGATACCCATCAATCACTGAGCAGATGACCACAATCCATGAGGTGGATACCCATAATCACTGATGCGGATACCCGTCAATCAATGATGCTGATACCCATCATCACTGATCGGATGGATTACCCATCAATCATGATGCAGATGATACCAAACAAATCACTGACTACGTTACCCATCAATCACTGATGGAGACCCAACCAATCATGGCTACAGTTACCCATCAATGCACTTGATGCAATTATCCATAATCACTGATGGCATATCCCATCAATCACGGATGCGGATACCCAACAATTCAGTGATGCGGGATAACATCAATCACTGATGAGGAGGTAACCATCAATCATGATGCAGATACCCATCAATCACTGATGCAGAACCCATCAATCACTGATGTGGATACCCTTAAATCACGATGCGGATGCCGTCATCAATCACTCTGATGCTGAAACCCCATCAATCACTGAGGCGGATACCCATCAATCACTGATGCATTGATACCCATCAATCACTGATGCTGATACCCTCAATCACTGTACTGTACCATCAATCAGTGATGCGGATACCCATCAATCATGATGAGATACCCAAACAATCACTGCTACAGTACCCATCAATCACTGATGCCAGAGATAAATAAATCACTGATGCATATCCCATCAATCACGATGGCGGGATACACAACAATCAGTATCGGAACCACAATCACTGATGTGGATACCCATTAATCACTGATGTGATACCATCAAACACTGATGCGGATTACCCATCAATCACTGATGCGGGAACCCGTTCAATCACTCTGATGTGGATACCCATCAATCACTGATGCAGATAAACATCAATCACTAGTGGATACCCAATCAATCACTGATTGCAGAACCCATAATCACTGATGTAGATAACCCCAACACAATCACTGCTACAGTTACCCATCAAGCACTGATGCAAATATCCAGAAATCACTGATGCAGATTCCATCCAATCACAGAGTGGCAGATACCCAACACAAGCATGCTACAAGTACCCATCAACACTGATTAGCATGATATCCATAAATCACTGATGCTGATTACCATCAATCACTGATGCGGATAACCATCAATCACCGGATGCAGATACACATCAATCACTGATGCAGATACCCACAATCAATGATGCGGATACCCATCAATTAATGTGCCAGATACCCACTGATGCACTTGGACTGAAGAACACAATTGATGCGAGCTATTTTCCATTCATTGGGGGTCATTATAAGGGCCCGACGTCAAGTTTTCCCGAGCGGGTTACGAAATTTCCGCTTGCCCATTTCCCATGAATTGGGCACCGGATTAGCGACGATCGTGTGGTGGCGCATCGGCGCCGGGCGCGAAACGTGCAACGGAAATCGGGGGGGCGGGCAAACGAAAAAACCCGACGGATTAAGAAAAACCGCCGGTATTTTTAAAAAAAAGTGTGCTTGACCGCCCTTACTTTCACTGGCCCGGCTTGGTGTGAACCTTTCAGAGACGCAGCACGATATCTAGTGGACATGGGGGGAACTACCTTAGTGAATCGCCGGAAGAAACACGGGAATCCTCCCACCACAGAACGTGCCGGCTTTGATCCGATCGGACGGGTGTAAAGTAAATGTTTGCCCATTTGTCTAGAACTTTGGAACGTGTTTCCTTTAGTCAAACCACCATCAATCGCCAAGTTTCGAACTTTATCCTGTAAACTCCATCTCTAGCCCACCACAACCCTTTAAAGTATTCAAGAACAAATTCAAATGCAAAAAAAGACTAATACTTAAATTGCAGGAAAAATCCATTGTGGAACGCACAAAAAAAAAAAAAATGAAGAACAAATGCAAATGAAAACTCAGAAGCATTAAAACTTATTCCGGTTTCATCAGTAGGCGTCTATTCCCGTATCTGTACTTCTTCCTGGCAAAAAAAACCCATCAGCAGTCTACTTCCAAGCCCGCAGCCAACAAATATCAGCCCGAATACAGCTTCAGACATGTATGATTCCGATTCCAGCCTGGCCTTCTCAAATATATGTCTCAATGAATACTGTGTAATTTCTATTTATTGCCTCCTTAATTTGCACACGGGCAATCGTTTACATAATAAATTTAGAAAAAAGTTGAATATATAAGCATAAAAGAAAGACCATCGCGCAGATGCAAGTCAGTCTTCATTTAGATCATGGGGTGGATTAGGGCGGGAGATAGGCGGCTCGGCTTTAGGGTGCTGGAACGACTCGCTGTGCCGAATAATCGACAAGATAGTCACAATTAAAATGTATTCAAAATAGGGTTTTTTTGGTGTTAGTTAGTCACTGATAAAAATTAACCGAGACATAATAAAATAAAAATATATATATATTATAAATATTAAAAAATTAAACTAAAGCGGTTTTTCTGAATCTGTATCAAGGAGATCCTATAGTCCTCTAGTTAAATCCGGAATAAAAACAAAAATGAACCTGTACAAGTGCTCAATGTCCAAAGCAGGACCACCGAGGACAAATGAAGCATTAAAGTTAACAGAGAGCTCAGCTTCAAATATAACAGACATACAGGGCTCAGTCTAGGGTACGTACAAGATATGATTCAGGGGGTTTGTTATTACAAGTGAATGTTCTGTAAGTCGGAGTCCTGTATATTTTATAATTGTAACCCCAGAGGCAGTTTTTTTTGTGGTCTTTGTGACAATGGAGTTTTGTAAAAATAGTCAGGGATATTAACAAATAACTATTCATGCAGAGACCAACTTGATTACTTGTAGTCTATGACTAATGTACGTATTTTTCGGACTTAAGACGAGACATAAAAACCTAGATGTCATTAGGTGCGCACGGTACAGAAGTCGTGTGTGAGGCGCTATGTATGGAGGGAGGTGGCAGGGACCTACTTACAATAGGTTCCCACGTCTAACGGTAAGGAGAGAACAGCCAGATCTCAGCATGAGGAACTGCAGAAACCATGCGGAACGAACAACAGGACGCCATAGCGCAAACAAACTTCGTGTCCGCGTTAGGTGCTGCAGTTCCCGCTGGAGATCTGAAGGATCTCCCGGTAAGCGGCGGGAAAATAGTGAAGTAGGGTACGCTTCCCTGCTCCACCTGGAAACTAGTCCTCTTCTTCTGGTGGCTCTGGTAGACTCGTAGTCTTCTTCTGCTGGCTCTGGTAGACTCGTAGTCCTCTTCTTCTGGTTGCTCTGGTAGACTCGTAGTCCTCCTCTTCTTGTGGCTCTGGTAGACTCGTAGTCTTCTTCTGGTGGCTCTGGTAGACTCGTAGTCTTCTTCTTCTGGTTGCTCTGGTAGACTCGTAGTCTACTTCTTCTGGTGGCTCTGGTAGACTCGTAGTCTACTTCTTCTGGTTGCTCTGGTAGACTCGTAGTCTTCTTCTTCTGGTGGCTCTGGTAGACTCGTAGTCTTCTTCTGGTTGCTCTTGTAGACTTGTAGTCTTCTTCTTCTGGTGGCTCTGGTAGACTTGTAGTCTTCTTCTTCTGGTGGCTCTGGTAGACTTGTAGTCTTCTTCTTCTGGTGGCTCTGGTAGACTCGTAGTCTTCTGGTTGCTCTGGTAGACTTGTAGTCTTCTTCTTCTGGTGGCTCTGGTAAACTCGTAGTCTTCTTCTTCTGGTGGCTCTGGTAGACTTGTAGTCTTCTTCTGGTTGCTCTTGTAGACTCGTAGTCTTCTTCTTCTGGTGGCTCTGGTAGACTCGTAGTCTTCTTCTGGTTGCTCTGGTAGACTTGTAGTCTTCTTCTTCTGGTGGCTCTGGTAAACTCGTAGTCTTCTTCTGGTTGCTCTTGTAGACTGGCAGTCTTCTCCTCCAAGCATTAAGCATTAAGGACATTAAGGACTGGGACTGTTCTCCTTATATACCAGTTTTCAGAATGTATAGAAGGCAATATACTGTAGGTCGCTGCTGTGCAGATGATAGCGCACTATAGAAATGGCTAGTGGGAAAGTTATTTAAGTCCATGTCTAAAGTCTATTTTTTTCATTCTTTTTCAGGATATCACAATATTCCAGTACCTAGTCTCTATACCTAAGGATCTCTTAAGATATTTAGTATTATGTGCATTATGATTTCTACATGTATCAAACTTTTGGCTTACCTTTTTCCTTCATTTTTGAGACATTTCATGGTGCTTGAGCTCATCAGTAACTTTTTTTTGTGCCTTAAACTGTCTCCTTTCAAAGTTGGCCATTGTCTAGTTTTCTGCAGTGTTCCCTGAGTTATCATCCGGATCCAGATGTGAAAGTTTCAACTTTTTTTTAAAAGTTGCAAAAAAGTCAAACATTTTTGCACAAATCTACAGCTGCCCCTGACCTGGCGTAGAAATTAACTTGGAGATGATTGCAACTTTTGGAGATGTTTGCAACTTTTGTTTTAAAAAGTTGCAAATTCACTAAAGACCAAACAGGACTTAATACATGTATCAATATGGAAAAAATTCTAAGATACATGTGACCAGCAGAAAAGCCAAGGAAAGTCCCCTAAAAAACAGACGGACAAAGCCAGACAGAGAGGTGAGGAATCTTGCTGTGCTCTGGCGATGTTACTGGCCTGCTGCTGCCGGACACTGCTTCGATCATTACTTCAGCCTTCGGCTCGTACTTACAAGCAGAGCAGGGATTTGCCAGTACCTGTGTATGTTTCTTATCCTCCCTCTCGCTCCTCATCTCAATTTTACTGCTGCTGGAGTCCATGGAGCTCATCTTCAGTTTCCTAAGAACGTTGATATAGATCAATAGAATGATTTTCTGTAGGGGAGGATCGAGGAGGGTGGTGGAGCCCCTTCCCTACCCCAATGGTGGGGGCCCAGGGGTGCGCATCTCAACCCCCAACCTTAAATCCAGCCCTATATAAAGCAAGTGTATTTTTGATTTTTCACATTTTGATTTATATTTGTGTTCTATTTTTTATTTACGGATTGTACTGTTCTTTATCACAGTTGAACCAATAAAAATCATCCTATATATAGAGTTATAAAAGTTATGCCAATTACCCTGGGGTGCTCAGGCTACGTCACTGAGCGCCTCAGGGAGCCTCATATTTTTTATTTATGAACCCACATAGTGCTAGTGGGCATATCCCCCCACAGCTCATACATAGGTGAGATGGGCAGGACCGCTAACACTATGTGATAATGGTAGATGTTCTGTAACTATTTATAGGATTGGTACCCTATCCGGAGCCCCTGCCCCTATTTACAAATGGTGTGCGGTACAGTTCCTATATCAAGATGCAGGTGGCCCTTTAGTGGAGAGATGGTACCTTGAGTGGGAGGAGATGATATCTAAAAAGGGAGGTGACTGTATGGAGATGAAACATGTGCAGGAACAGTGGCCAGGGTAAACTATGAATGTTTTCTACCTGGAGAATGGGGGTAGAAAATGACACCTTATGAAGAACAGAAAGATGAGACCTAAATAGGCAGGAGGTAGGAGGGTTTAAAACACACTCAATGGAGGAAAGGCAATATCTAGAAGAGGAATATATGATACCTGGCTTGGGCGGACACTTTGGAGGAGATGATACTTTAGGGAGAGTTAGTACCTACACTGGATGTCACATTTGTATTGGAAGCTCAGTTGCAAATTTGAGGGAAGCCAAAGCCATTCTTCTTGTCAAAATGATGGACATCGCAACGTCTCCTGTTCCTGGCGTCCGCTATATCACAGCTCTGGCGCCGTGCCATTGCTTCTGTTACAGATGGAAAGCTCTATGCAAATGTGAACAGCCCCCTGATCCTGAACAGACACATTTTTTCAGAACTGCCCTTGAAATAAGGTTCCTTCATCCAGTTTTCCAAAGAAAGTGAGGTCTTCGTACACATCCAAAGCCTGGTGAGAATTGCGCTCCTTTCCCCTCTCTCGCTGTATATTACACGGATATACACATCAATTATTTTTCTCCTTCTCGCAGAACATTCTCTTGGCTCATTATTTTAATAGGGCTTTAGTAAATTCCTTTTCAATATGACGGTAATATCTCTCTAAGTGTTTCGGAGAGCGCTCTCCATCCATCTGTTATTTGCATCATTCACTCTGCTGAGGTGTCTACAACAAATCCTGGCTGGATCCCCTCTATGTGTTATTAATACAACAGCTGTAAAAATATTACCCGGACTCTCTAATTGCCAATTCTGATCAGAAGCCAACTCTGGATGGAGGAGATTTATCTTCTGTGCCGGGCTGTCCATCTACTGATTTACCATCAACAGCCTCAAATAACAAACATTCATTACCGGGGAGATGGGGGGGGGGGGGGGGGAATTTGCAGCTTTAAAGTGACGGTCAACCGGATCATAACTTTCACGCTGAGTGATCTTGACCGCCTGTATTGGAGGTCGTGCATAGGGAGGTCATTGGAGACTGAAGCTCAGCCCTCTGCTAAATATGCTCTTATATAGATTTTGGGGGGGGGGATTTGCCCCAATAATAGTAATAATAATAATATTGCAACACATGCAACATGATGGGGTCTCAGTAATTGAAGTGGAACCATAACGGGGTAGGGGGTTGCAGGTTCTCTTAGACTAGTTGAGAAAAAAGGTCACGTTTTGGGAAATCAGAAATAATTGGGATGTATACCAGGACTGTATACTGCTCTATAGCATATTCACTGCAGATAGGACACAATCTGCTCAGCTCCTACTGCTCTGTAACATTCTGCCTGCTGATAGTAAACGTTGTGCAGACTGATAAGCTCCTACTGCTCTATGACATGCTGCTTACTGTATACAATTTGCTCAGCTCATCCTGCTCTATAACATGCTGCCTGCAGAAAGGATACTGAGAACAAGATGCTCAGCTCCTCCTGCTTCATAACATACTGCCAGCAGGCAGGGTCAGCTCCAGATTTCAGTAGACCTCTGGGCGACAGAGCTTTAATAGGCCGCTTTGTAGTACACTCACGTGTACTCTAGATTATCATATCAAACAGCCCCCTGATGGTTTATAAGCCTGTTGCATGTAAGTGCTTGACCTTGCGACACAATTTGAAAGTTAAATCCCGCGCTCAGTCCGAATCAGTCGGATCGTCCGACAGTCCGCCCCCTGATTTCTGTTGCATGTAAGTCAACGCAGCTGCGCCACAATCCGATCGCGTGCAACACAATCCCTAGTTAAATACCTGTCCTAGCGGTGCAAATCCTGGAAACTTTGGAAAAACCGACCAATGTGCGTCCGTGGTCCCTTAGTAAATAAGCCCTATTGACTTAGATTGTCGCTCCCTGTGACGTCATCGGGGAGTGACGATCTATCTCCATGGCAGCCTCAAGTCTTTGTAAGACCTGAGGCTGTATGATTTCTGGACATTTGTTGCAATGTGCCACTGGCACATTGTAATAAATGAGTAGTAAAATCCCCATATACTATATATTTAGAAGGTTTGAATTTTTTTAAAATGCATTACAACCTATGTAAATTTAGTATCTCCTTGATCATACTGACCCGAAGAATAAAGTAGACGCATCAATTGTGGCGCACAGTGAAAGTCGTAAAATCCAAGCCCACAAGAAAATGGTGAAGATGCATTTTTTTCACCAATTTCACTGGATTTGGAATTTTCTGGGGGAACCTGTGATCAGAAATTGGCCTAATAAACCACTACTGTCATGTTGTCAAGCAGCTGAGCATCTTCTACATCATGCTTGTTTCATGGACCAGCTTGGCGCCATCACAAAGACAAACAACTTTGTAGAAAGATGTTAATTGGTTATTTGTCCTCCTTATTTTGGAGGAGGAGAGTTTAATACTGAAGTCAAGCTCTCCCTGCCTCTTAACACCTCCACCTATGTTATTGACATCATGCACCTGACTTCAGGAGATCTGGTCAATGAAGTCTTTGAATGCAGGACCATCAATTACATCGTTCTAAGGCAGGGAAAGCTTGACTTCAGTGTTAAACTCTCCGCCTCCTTGACTTCATAAACCCAAGTAACATCTCACTTCAAAGTTTATTTTCATTGATGATGTCACTACACCAGACCATGAAAGAAACATGATCTAGAAGCTGCACAGCTGCTTAACATACTGCTAGTGATTTATTAGGCCAATTTCTGATGACAGGTTCCCTTTAAATACTGTCAACGAAACGTGTAATTTGTTATACAAAAACAAGCTCTTTACATAGAAAAATAAAAGGAAACCTACCACTATGGATCTGCCTATTAAGGTAGATCTGGTGGTAGGTGCATCTAATGTATGAAAGGATAGCCCTTTTTAGGGCTCTATCTTTTCTAATCTTTAATCAGGGTAATATGCAAATAGGCTACTGGGGCGTGGAGTAGCTGGAGCTGAGGCTACATGGCGGCTACTCTATGCCCCTCTTTGATCCTCCTACCCAGACATCTTCTCCTTGTAGCTGTGCATACTTGTCCGTGATGCTAGAGTTCTGCGCATGCGCAGTAGCTCAGGCGTTGGAGCCGAGATCGCGCAGTCGTTAACCTGTGTTCTGTGCATGTGCAGAACTCCGGCTTCGCGGACGAGTGCACGCAGCTTCTCGTAGCTGCGCGCTTAAGATGTCTGGGTAGGAGGATCGAAGAGGCCACTGGGGTGTGGAGTGGATGCGCCGTGTAGCCTCAGCTCCAGCTAATCCACGCCCCAGTGGCCTCTTTAGAAAATTAGCATATTACGCTAATTAAAGATTAGCAAAGATAGAGGGGAGTAAAGGATTAGCCCTAAAAAAGGCTATCATTACATTCGTTGGATGCACCTACCAACGGACCGTAGACCGGTAGTGGTAGGTTTCCTTTATATTTATTATATATTAATTATGGATTAATATTGCAGATAGATACCGTAAACAAAAATTGATAGTGAAGCTTCTCCACCTCTACACCAAAGCTTATAAAACCAGTAACAAAAGAAATTTATAAAAAATGTTACATATGTAATGTTTATATTATAAAATTATAAAAAAACGTATTTATTTAAAAAAATATTTTCTTTCTGATAATATATTCCCTTTAAATCCATAGAGTCAATAAATAAAACTGCTTAAAAAATTCCAAAATATTAGACGATCCCTTCTGTTATACAGCTAAACCCTTTTAGTTAGATTTTTTTTCTCTTTTCTTCTAATGCGCTGCAGTATTTGTGTATGGAAATGCCAAGTAATAGAGAATCTGTAAGAATCCGTAATCTTATACCGCCCTCGAAAATATTCCCAACCTACACAGAAATGTTGTCCAAGGCTTCCAATCTGGAATGTTCATCAGCTGCTTAATCTTTGTAGCTGTACATCTATCAGCCCCGTCCTGCCATATGTCCATCAGAAGTGAAGGAATAATCGGAGCCCAAGGAGCGTTCATTTCCTGTCGGAGACCATGATAGCGACTCGTGAACTTGTGAAGATCTGTAGATAAATAACCAGAGTAACAAATCGGAATCTGCAGAACGCCAGGTAGGCACAGGGTAAGGATGTGCTGCTCCGAGACTCCCCAGATGTCTCTTGGGGCTTATATTGAGCATGAACATTGTGAACCTTAAAGGATATATACCAACAATATGCAAAAATAAGTTAAAATCTCAAACAGTTCATGTATCTGGCGTCTGTGTTGACTTTCCACATGTCCACTTCCTAATATTTGTAAGCTGTAAGGGACAAGACAACATAAAGGGGCACATTTACAAAGGGAACCTCAGACGCATTTCCGTCCGGTTTTCCGAATTTTTCCGATTTGCTCTGAATTGCCCCGGGTTTTTGCCGCACGCGATCGGATTGTGGCACATCGGCACCGGCTTTCATGCAAGACAATTTGGGGGCATTGGATTTAACTTAAAAATTGTGTTGCAAGCCAAGCACTTACATGCACCGGGAAGAAGATGGTGAACTCCGTGGGACCTGAGCGGAGAAGCGACACATGCAGGAAATTGGACGCACGATCTTAGTGAATCGCGGCAGCTCCAAATCCTCGTCGGACACTCCGGATCAGTGGCGTCAATGGGATGGGTAAGTAAATGTGCCCCAGTTTGTCTATGGAATCAGACTACATTAGATTTGTTTGTGGTCTGTTGCCATGGAGAACCATCGGTCTGCCTAGAGGCTGTAAACAGTATAGACTTGTCCTATTGTACAATGCTGACAGTCCAGCGCCTCTCCTGTATGATATATCTGCCAGTTTCCTTCCTCCAGTTCCCAGGTCATTCTAGTTGCAGCACATTGGGGGTCATTTACGCGTTTTCCCGACGTGTTACTCGAATATTTCCGATTTGCGCCGATTGTACCTGAATTGCCCTGGGATTTTGGCGCACGCGATCGGATTGTGGCGCATCGGCGCTGGCATGCACGCGACGGAAATCGGGGGGCGTGGCCGAACGAAAACCCAAAGTATTCGGAAAAACCGCTGCATTTAATAACCGAAAATGTGTGTCTTGGGAAGCGCTTACCTTCACCTGGTCCGGCTCGGTGTATTCCGGCGCGATCAGATGCATTTCAGCGCCACCTGGTGGACGGCGGAGGAACTGCCATCATAAATCCCGTCCGGACCCGAATCCTGTTCAGAGAACGCGCCGCTGGATCGCGAATGGGCCGGGTAAGTAAATCTGCCCCATTGTGATGATCATAGCGTGACCACCTCTGATGAAAATTTCAAGGGCCAATGCACTTATTGTAATAGTTTCCTCAGCTGATTCCTGTCAGTCCCTGGTTATAAAAAAAATAAGCCCATCCGGCAAGGAAAAGGAAGGTTTTAGATTCCTAGATTGCTAGTTTTTGGCCAAGGTATTAGGATCTACTGTTATTCAACTGCTATTCTGATTCTTGACGGCAGCTTGATCTGTCCGCCCTGACCCATGGATTGTATCTCTACCGTCTGCCCTGACCTTAGCCTGTCTGTGACTATTCCCTGCTTTACCCCCTTCTTGTTTTACATCTGTGTCTTTGGACCAATCTGAACCAGCTGTCACCAGTACTGGCACTACCCATAGAGATATGGGCCTTTTTTGTGTTTGCATTTCCAATTTTTACCACCCACACAGAGCTGTACACAGGCTTTTTATCCGCGGGACGAATCAGACATTCTAGAGCCGTTATTTAAGATTCCAGATTATTTCATTATTTTATTTTTAATTGAATTAATTTTATTTAATTATTGCAGATCATGGGGAAAAAAATTGCTGAAATAATGTAACTGCGCCATTTCTTTACAGGCTTTGCATGTACAGGCAGTCCCCGGGTTACATACAAGATAGGGTCTGTAGGTTTTTTCTTAAGTTGAATTTGTATGTAAGTTGGAACAGTATATTTTATCATTGTAATCCCAGCCTGAACTTTTTTGGTCTCTGTGACAATTGGATTTTAAAAATGTTGGGTTCTCATAAGAACCAGAGTTAATAATAAAGCTTCATTACAGACACCAGTGATATCTCTTACAGCTGTTTATTGTAGCCTAAGACTAAAGTACAATAAATTACCAACATCCAGAGGTCCGTTTGTAACTAGGAGTTGTATGTAAGTCGAGTGTTCTTAAGTAGGGGACCGCCTGTACTGCTTTTACAGTGTGGTCCAAATGAAATCTCGCCTTTATTACTTGGGTCAGTATAATGGCGTATACATCAAATTAATATACATTTTGTTATGTTTCAATATAAATTTCTATCTTTTAAAATAAAAATTTAAATTTTTTTTCCCATATTCTGACCCCAATAACCTTTTCATACTTAGAACCAGGCGGCAGTTTATAAAAAGTGCCCTAAGGTTAGACTAGACTAGTCTTATGCTGCACCAGATTTATAAAAGTGTCTAATGCGGGATGATAAATCTGTCCTAGTATAAGACTGTCTAGTCGTACTCTGCACCTCCTATTAGTTCGCTCACTTTACGCCAGAAAATTAGGACACTATTCTATTGGGTTAGTTGTATTTCTGGCGCACAGAACTTTTTGGTGCAAGGCCACGCCCTTTTCTTAGACCACACCCCTATTGTCGAGCTAGCCGTAGGAGAGTCAGAAAACTGAAGTAAAGGTAAAAGTAAAGGTTTGGACGTTTGGGGTTTGTTATGGGGTGCATCACAAGGAATAATCATTGGGCTTTTTGGGATACGGGGATAAGCCAAATGTTTATGTTTGTTTGTTTATTGTTATTTCTGTTGGGAAAAGATTTTGATTTTTTTCATTTTTGACAATTTTTTTTACGACCTTAGGGGGTCTGATAGAGGATACCATGGGGGTCATTTACTAAGGGCACGATTCGCGTTTTCCCGACGCGTTACCCGAATATTTCCGATTCGCGCCGATTTCCCCTGAATTGCCCCGGGATTTTGGCGCATGCGATCGGATTGTGGCGCATCGGCGCTGGCATGCACACGACGGAAATCGGGGGATCACCGCTGGATCGCGAATGGGCCGGGTACGTAAATCTGCCCAATTCAAGATCCAGCGGCGCGTTCTCTGCGCTGGATTGGGGTCCGGCCGGGATTTATTAAGGTAGTTCCCCTGCTGCGCTGAAGAGCATCGGAACGCGCTGGAGTTCACCGAGCCGGGCTGAGTGAAGGTAAGTGCAAGCTCCGCGACAGATTTTTTTAAAAAAATGTGGCAGTTTTTCCGAATCTGTCGGGTTTTCGTTCGGCCACGCCCCCGATTTCCGTTGCGTGCATGCCAGCGCCGATGCGCCACAATCCGATCGCATGCGCCAAAATCCCGGGGCAATTCAGGGAGAATCGGCACAAATCGGAAATATTTGAGTAACACGTCGGAAAACGCGAATCGGGTCCTTAGTAAATGACCCCCAATGAGGCTTATTTACTAAGGTTCGCGGATCGCACTTTTGTCTGACTTTGCACCTTTTTCGGGGATTGCACGGCTTGAGCAGGTATTTAACAGGTGTCTGCGCTGGGATTGTGTCGCACACGATCAGATTGTGGCGCAGCTGCGCTAGTTCCATGCGACACAATTTAGGGGACGGGTTGTTGGGCGATCCGACTGATTCGGACTGAGCGCGGGATTTAACTTTCAAACTGTGTCGCAAGACAATGGGGGTCATTTACTAAGGGCCCGAATCGCGTTTTCCCGACGTGTTACCCGAATATTTCCGATTTGCGCCGATTGTACCTGAATTGCCCCGGGATTGTGTCGCACGCGATCGGATTGTGGCGCATCGGCGCCGGCATGCGCGCGACGGAAATCGGGGGGCGTGGCCGAACGAAAACCCGACGTATTCGGAAAAACCGCCGCATTTAAAACCCGAAAAAGTGTCGCTTGGTGACCGCTTACCTTCACCTGGTCCGAGGTGGTGCATTCCGGCGCGTGGAGATGATTTTCAGCGCAGCAGCGCCACCTGGTGGACGGCGGAGGAACTACCTTCATGAATCCCGGCCGGACCCGAATCCAGAGCTGAGAACGCGCCGCTGGATCGCGAATGGGCCGGGTAAGTAAATTTGCCCCAATGCATTTACATGCACCAGGAAGAAGAAGGTGAACTCCAGGGACCTGAGCGGGGAAGCGACACATGCAGGATATCGGACGCACAATCTTAGTGAATGGCGGCACAGGGCATTATACACGGACAATGTACTTTCTGTGAACTTCAGCGTCCGGGTAAGTAAATGTGCCCCAATGTACAGCAGTACTTCTGCCTCTGATAGGTCAAATTTGCTTTGCTCAGAGCGACTCCCAATTGTCATACGGCATCGATGATCCAAGCTATTATGGTGGATCTTTGATGTATGCCCATTGAAGCAGAATCTAAGAGGAGAAGTATAATTAACCTACATTCCTTAAGTGTTTTGGGCCCGGTACAAGTTTTGGCTTTTAAATATTGAGGCAAAATAAATTACCAAAAATAATTAAATGGAAGAAAATTACTATTGTGTAATGAAAAATCAAAGCATACCTAAACTTTTAGAATATTTTTAGTCTTTAAACTACTGCCATGTGCGTCATACAGTAAGAGTAACTTCTACACTATTTAGCAGTTTTCCCCGCTGCAGGCTCTATCTGGTGGCTGGAGACTGGCTGCTATGATGTCTCCCATATACTGCACATGAAGAAAACTCCATAACTGACATCCACAGAATGTCCTTATAGGATATTACAGAGAAGTACTAAAGTACTGAGGGCATTATAACTCTGGGGGGTAGATAGAATACTTACTAGTAGCTGCAGCATGTGTGTATCTTTGGTTTTCTCTCACTGGGCTCTTCCTCTCCCATTGCTCATATAACTTAATATCTCTGTGAGTTGATACATGAGAAACCAAGAAGGATTCAGCAGAGATTTCTGAATAGAGAAATATTTTCCCTGAATATAGATATTAAATATTACAACATTTCATTTATTCAATTGTACTGTTAATGTATTCAAAGTTTGTAGAAGGGTTAATTAACATTGACTTTCTATATTATTCCAGAATGATTTCTGATGACAGATGTTTATGAATATTTTGTGGTTCATTTAACGTGTATGAATATTAAAATTACGTATTTCACTAATTCTTAACCATAACATTTAAAGAGATCATCCAGTTAAGAAAAACATTTTCCATACACCTATTAATGAATTCAGAGATGGTAGCGGAGGTCCTCCAGCCAGAATCTTCTGGATTGTGCAGAATAGAAAGCATTTTTTTCATAACTCAGCGTCATCTCATCTGGCATAGTAGTGTGCTTTCATACTTGGCTATAAAATAGCCATAGCAATAGTATAGCATCGTTTGGTTTTAAAAACTAAATTGTAGACTGCCAGATGTCAACTTCCACCAGAACTGGTAGTCAGGTGAGTCAGCTTCCTCAAGTCTACAATGAGGAGTGGACGTGGATGTCTGACTTGGATTGGCGAAAGCTCGCCTGGCAGCGGAGCGCCAGCTCCATGCGCATCATGCGCTTCTTGCGCATCTGTTTACATTCCCCTCACCCGCCATATCCCAAACTTATAAGAACGCTACTACACTTAACTTGGTGCAGGCTGGGACCGAGTCTGACCCTGGGGCTGGTCATATACTGCCGACGCAGAGAATTGCGGGGCCTACCTCGGTCCAGGTCTCAGAGGCCTACTATACCTCCTCCCAACCCTCCTCCTCCTCCGAATTACCATCCGTGGCCATGGCGCCATCAGTCGGTAGCTCTAGGCACAGCAGCAGTGCCGTCGCTAAGCGACAGCAGGCGGTGCTCAAACTGCTGAGCCTAGGCGATAAAAGGCACACCGCCCAAGAGCTATTACAGGGCATTCCACATCAAACTTGTTAACTTTGTCGCCACCCTGCTGTGTAATCCACAAAATATACTGGCAAACTTTTACCATTTAGGGATATTATTTCAGCGCTTCTTGCGCATCTGTTTACATTCCCCTCACCCGGCATATCCTAAACTTATAAGAACGCTACTACACTTGATCTTATACAAAGCAAACTTTTATCATTTACCGATATTATTTCAGCGCTTCTTGCGCATCTGTTTACATTCCCCTCACCCGGCATATCCTAAACTTATAAGAACGCTACTACACTTGATCTTATACAAAAGGTTCTTAGAAGTGCTGTTTGGGGAGTAGCCTATAGACAGGGGCTTGGATTGGCGAAAGCTCGCCTGGCAGCGGAGCGCCAACTCCATGCCAAGATCCAACTAACATAGTTTTAACTGCAGCACCTTTAATCTACTACTAGTTCACTGCCTCCATACATGGTCCCCTTATCAAACGAGCTGTGTCAGGCAGAATTTTGGCGGAGGTCCTCCAGCCAGAATCTTCTGGATTGTGCAGAATAGAAAGCAGTCCAAAGTCTGCCCTGTCTTAAAATTTGTTGTTTCAATTTAAAAATTTGTTTCCCTCTGAATAGATTTTACTATTTATTTGGAGATCTAAAATGAGAACACTTTGCCTACCCACAATATATATCACTGGTGATAATAGATGATGTCACAGCTTATCTCCTCCCCCTCCCTGTACAATGACCTCTATATAGATAACACTGACCCATCATTACATCACTACTGACAATAGATGATGTCACAGCTATCTCCTCCCCCTCCCTGTACAATGCATTACATCACTACTGACAATAGATGATGTCACAGCTTATCTCCTCCCCCTCCCTGTACAATGACCTCTATATAGATAACACTGACCCATCATTACATCACTACTGACAATAGATGATGTCACTGCTTATCTCCTCCTCCTCCTCCCTGTACAATGACCTCTATATAGATAACACTGACCATGACCTCTATATAGATAACACTGACCCATCATTACATCACTACTGACAATAGATGATGTCACAGCTTATCTCCTCCCCCTCCCTGTACAATGACCTCTATATAGATAACACTGACCCATCATTACATCACTGCTGACTATAGATGATGTCACAGCTTATCTCCTCCCCCTCCCTGTACACTGACCTCTATATAGATAGCACTGACCCATCATTACATCATTACTGACAATAGATGATGTCACAGCTTATCTTCTCCTCCTCCCTGTACAATGACCTCTACATAGATAACACTGATCCATCATTACATCACTACTGACAATAGTTGATGTCACAGCTTATCTCCACCCTCCCTGTACAATGACCTCTATATAGATAAAACGTGCCGTAGGTTCAGGGGAAAGTAGCGAGGTTGAGAGTCTAAGGCGAGCAGGCAGCTGTCCAGCACTGGCGTGGGTACGATTTACCAAGGCTTTTGCCAGCTTTATGTCACCCCAGCAAGAACACTGTCCACCCTGTCCCCCAGTCGCGGCAGAGTAGGGCTGATCTTTACAGAAAGATGCGTGACGGGATACGTAGCTGACCTTGACCATAGTCCTAAATGAATCACAACAGATCCCTACAACTACTGGGTTTCAAAGCTGGCTGTGGCACGAAATGAGGGCTGTACGCATGGAGGTTCTTGACTGCCCTGCCGCTAGCTCTTCTTTCACGAGCCGTGTTTTCAGTGCAGCTGGTGCACCATTCACCAGATTAACAGCGACACGCCTGGTCACTTGACAAGCCGCTGGAGACGTCTGAGCTTAATTAAGAAATGCAACTCCAGCCCGGATTTTCTCAGCTCAAATATTCCAATCTCCACAGGTGCAGCGAGCTCAGACGCTGAAATAAATGATCCACTTCACCTCCATTCGCTCATTTTTCCTCCTTCTCACTCCTGCTTTCTGTACCAGTAAAGCAGCACGGCTAAACGGCTATATTTGTTCGACAGGCCCACTGGCGCCTAGGACTATCTACGTACTGTCTTGCATTTAATTTCTTCTAGGAGGGCCACACTACCCGGTCCCTGTTTAAACAACAACTCTATGCTTGGAGTAGGCCACAATACGGCACTCCATATCCTATTTCAACGCTTAGTTCGGAAGGGCCCCAGTCCTACTCAGGCTCACCTCTGTTTTAAACAATTTTGGTGAGTGCACATACAGTGCCACTCATATCTATTCAATTTTCTGGAGGGCCAACCCTACTCTTCACTCCTCGGTGTTGAAATGTTTTCTGTCTGCCACATACAGGTCATACTCATCTACTTCCTTTTACCTGGAGGGCCACCCTGACCTGCTCCCTCGGCCTTTGAAAAGTTTTTTCTGGACTCCTAGGCACAACAGGCACTATCCAATCCAATTACAATGTCTACGCATACAGCCTCCACAACACGTGTGTCTCCATCTTCTAACCTCCAAGTCGTCTATAGCTGCTCTCCATACGAATCGTTTCCCTTTTCAACGTACCGGTGGTGTCAGGTCAGAAATTTGGGATGTTTTCATGTGATCTGCACCCAAGTATGCATTGCCAATCCGCTCTGCCCAACACGTGAATATCAATAGCCGGCACTTCAGATGCAGGCCCACCGACGCGCGCTGTCCAGGTCTTTAACCCTCCAGGAAGATCATCCACGCCAGAACTGTCTTGTCATTACCAGACGATGTCACGCTTTCTCAGTCGCATTCGGTGTACGATCTCCCCTTCACCTCGGCATTCATCCAACCAATATTACAGGGCAAACGTTCTATCTACCACTTGATTTTACAAAGGCCTATCTTACGAAGCGATAGCTTGTACATTCCTTCACCTGGCATCTTCTTTCCCAAGATTTCTGCGACAAAAGGTGAGAATGCGCGGACGCCAGAGACAGGGGGTGGATGACGGCAAAGCTCGCCGGCGCCCCCGAGTCGCCAGCTCCCATTCGCGCATCAGCGCTTCTCTTGCGAATCTGTTTACATTCCCTCGACCCGCCATATCCCAAACCTTATAGAATCGTCTACTTCACGTTAACGTTGGGGCCACTCGGCTGGGGCCGAGTCTTAGTCACCCTGGTCGCCTTGAGGCGTTGGTCTCATATGTATGTTCCTGACGCATGAGATTGGGGGGCCTACTCGGTCCAGGCTCTTATTCACAGGCCTACTATACTCTCCTCCCAACCCCGACTCCTCCTAACGCCAATTACCATCCGTGAAGCCTGGCAGCCACTAGCACTACGTTACTAGGAACAGCAATAGCACAGTGGCCCCTGTCGTAAGCGCGAAGGCTGCGCCAGGTGGACTTCCAACCGGGCTTGACTGGCGATAAAAGGCAACATCCGCCCAAGAGCTATGAAATGCAGTTCCCAAAATTCACCACTTGTTACTTGTCCGCTCCCAAAACAACTGACTGTGTAATCCACAAAATAACTTGCAAACTTTTATCAGTTACCGATATATTTCAGCGCTTCTTGCGTCATCTTTTACATTCCCCTCACCCGCCCCATATCCTAAACTCTATTAAGAAACGCCTACTACACTGATCTATACAAAAGTTTGTAGAAGTCTGTTGGGGAGTAGCTATAACAGGGGCTTGGATTTGGCGAAAGCTCGCCTGGAAGCGGAGCGCCAAATCCAGGCCAAGATCCAACTAACATAGTTTAAACTGCACACCTTTAATCTCTACTAGTTCACTGCTCCATACATGGTCCCCTTATCAAACAACGAGCTGCCTGTCCGGCCAGAACTTTGGGTTCTTTTCGATGCTCGTCCATGTTAACTCTTGTCAGCCACCCCAACCTGCTGTGTAATCCACAAAATATCCTGGCAAACTCTTTATACCAGCTACCGATATTATTTGCGCGAACGGCTTTTCTCACCACTTTGGTACCTCTCTGCACCACCTGTGTTGAAGCTGAGTCCATTTAGGGTAGTCGCTCATGCCACTCTAGTGCTACCTGCGATCCGGTCCTCTGCCTCTTGCATGATCGTCCCTTAAGGTATGCTCACAGGGTCATTAGTGGTGTTTTAGATCTATCGCTGTCTTCATTCTGTCACGCTGTCCATTGCCCATAGCTGTTCCCATTAATTTTGGCAGTAATGGGTGCGAACATTGCACACTCAGAGGCATCCGCGCTGCCCCGATGTTTCCTGTCTCCGATTTCCGTGGTGATTTCCATCCTTTTCTGGAGGTTCCAGTGGTTGGCCAGAAAGGACTTCACCTGTGCAGAGCACTTGTCCCACCTTGAAAAAATGACTCCGAGTTCCATTGACTTCAATGGGCTCGTTATTCGAGCGCGCACTCGAGCATCGGGAAAAGTTCGTCTCAATAACGAGTACCGAGCATTTTAGTGCTCGCTCATCTCTAGATCCTTATAGGGTATTTACAGAGAAGTACTAAAGTCTGAGGGCATTAAACTCTGGGGGGTTAGTAGAATACTTACTACGTAGCTTGCAGCATGTGTGTACTTTTGTGTTTCTCTCGCACTGGGCTCTTCCTCTCCCATTGTCCTCATATACTTAATACCTCTGTAGTTGATACATGAGAAACCAAGAAGAGTTCAGCAGAGTAATTATCTGAAACATTAAAGAAAAATTTTCCTTGAATGTAATTAGATATTAATATTACACAGTTTCATTATTCAATGTTACTGGTTAATGTATCAAGTTTTATTGAATAGAATGGGTTAATTAACTGATTGACTTCATCATAGTATTCCAAAATAAGATCGATGTTTTTTGAATATTTTAGGTGTTCATTTACGTGTATGAATATTAAATTAGGTATTCATTCTTAACCATAACAGTTTAGAAGAATCATCCAGTTAAGAAAAACATTTTCCATCTAACCTATCAATGAATTCAGAGATGGTAGCGGAGGTCCCCAACCAGAATCTTCTGGATTGTGCAGAATAGAAAGCCGTCTAAAGTCTGCCCTGTCTTAAAATTTGTTGTTTCAATTTAAAAATTTGTTTCCCTCTGAATAGATTTTACTATTATTTGGAGATCAAATAAGAATAATAACACTGTGCTCCCACATATATATCACTGGTGATAATAGATGATGTCACAGCTTATTCTCCCCCCTCCCTGTGACAATGACCTCTATAATGATAACACTGACCCATTCATTACATCATATGACATAAGATGATGTATCCAGCTATCTCTCTACCTCCCCCTGTACAAGACCTCTATATAGAGAAACACTGACCCCATCATTACATCACTACTGACAATAGATGATGTCACAGCATCTCCCTCATCTCCTGTACAATGACCTCTATATAGATAACACTGAACATCATTCATCACTACTGACAATAGATGATGTCACAGCTTATCTCCTCCTCCCCTGTACAATGACCTCTATATAGATAACACTGACCCATCATTACATCACTACTGACAATAGATAGTAGTATCCAGCTCATCTCCCCCCCCCCCTGTACAATGACCTCTATATTAGATAACACTGACCCATCATTACATCACTACTGACAATAGATGATGTCACTGCTTATCTCCTCCTCTCCCCCTGTACAATGACTCTATATAGAAACACTGACCCATCATTACATCACTATACTGACAATAGATGAATGCCATAATCTTATGCCTCCCCTCCCTGACATGGCCCCCCTCTGATAGAAACACTTTGAGATACCGCCATCATTACATCACTACTGACAATAGATGATGTCACTGGTATCTCCTCCTCCTCCCTGTCCAAGACCTCTGTATAGATAACACTGACCCTCATTACATCACTACGACAATAAATGATGTCACACATTATCTCCTCCCTCCTGTACAATGACCTCTTATACATAACACGACCCATCATTACCATCATATGAATACCTGAAGATGATGTCACAGCTTATCTCCTCCCGCTCCCTGTACAATGACCTCCCATATAAGATAACACTGACACCATCATTACACAACATACTGAAATAGATGAAGATCACAAGTACTCTATCCCTCCTCCTCCTATACAATGACCCTATCTAGAGTACACCACTGACACATTACATCACTACTGAGAGTAGATGATGTCACACTATCTCCTCCTCCTCCCTGTACAATGACCTCTATATAGATAACACTGACCCATCATTACAGCACTACTGACATAGTGATGTCACAGCTTATCTCCTCCCGCTCCTACAAGAGCATTAGCAGGTACACCCATATCTCTCCAATAGATAACACTGACCGCATCATATCATCACTACTGAGAATAGAGGATGTCACAGCTTATTCTCCCCCCTCCCTGTACAATGACTCCATATAATGTAACACGACCCATCATACATCACTACTGAGAATAGATGAGGTCACAGCTTATCTCCTCCTCCTCTCCTGTACAATGACCTCTATATAGATAACAACTTGACCCATCATTACTCACTACTGACAATAGATGATGGCACAGCTTATATCCTCCCCCCCCCCCCCCTGTACAATGACCTCTATATAGAAACACTGCCCATCATTACATCACTACTGACAATAGATGATGTCACTGCTTATCTCCTCCTCCTCCCGTACAAGACTCTTATAAGATAACACTGACCCATCATTACATCATTACTGACAATAGATGAAAGTGTACACAGCTTATTCTACCTCCCCATCCCTGGACAGACTCATAGTAGACCACTGCCTACCACTACTACAAATTAAGCTTTCCCTCCCTTAGCAATAATCCACTGACCCATCATTACATCACTACTGACAATAGATTGAGTCAACGCATTATCTCCTCCTCCTCCCTGTACAATGACCTCTATATAGATAACACTGACCCATCATTACATCACTACTGCCAATAGATGATGTCACAGCTTATCTCCTCCTCCTCCCTGTACAATGACCTCTATATAGATAACACTGACCCATCATTACATCACTACTGACAATAGATGATATCACAGCTTATCTCCTCCTCCTCCCTGTCCAATGACCTCCATATAGATAACACTGACCAATCATTACATCACTAGTGACAATAGATGATGTCACAGCTTATCTCCTCCCCCTCCCAGTACAATGACCTCTATATAGATAACACTGACCCATCATTACATCACTACTGACAATAGATGATGTCACAGCTTATCTCCTCCCCTCCCTGTACAATGACCTCTATATAGATAACACTGACCCATCATTACATCACTACTGACAATAGATGATGTCACAGATCAAATAGAAAATTGTTGATAAATTCCCTTTAAGATATAGTAAAGGCTTGTGATGGCTGTGACACACAAGGGGTATATGAGGGGAAGAAGTGAGCGAGTTGGAGAAGGTCCAGTGTCTCTATCATGTTTTCTCTTCTATGTAGGAATAAGGATCTTTGTGACTGAAGATATTTTGGCTTTGTGAATGAGGCTTTTCCGGATGTGATGATGTCATTGTCAGATAAACCATCAGTGGATTACTCGTCACTGAGGAATGTTTGAGAATCTGAAATTAGAGTCAGCTGCTTGGTCCGAGGTCCTGGAATATGTGAGATGGGAGAAACCTGTCCAAGTCCGGGAAAGCGGATGTTGTTATGTAATACTGGGATAGTTACAAGAGGGGAAAGTCCAAAAATTGAAGTCCATTTACTATAGCAAACTAAAAACCATTGACGGAGCACAGGTCCAAAGATATGTAACCCCTCACCTCCCAGAAATATATAGATTTTGTAAATGCCATATCAAAACAATGGGGCAGATTTACTTACCCGGTCCAGTCGCGATCCCGCGGTTCGTTGTCCAACGAGAATTCGAGTCCGGAGTAATTCACTAAGCTCGTGCGCCCGAGTTCCTGCATCCGTCACTTCTGCGCCAAGGCCTGCCGGAGTTCATCTGCTTCTTCCCGGTGCATGTAAGGGCGTGTTTTGCGACATATATCTAAATGTTAAATCCTTTGATTTACAAAAAATCCAATTCGAAGTGTTGTTGTGTTGAGGTTTGCTGCACCCATATAAAGTTAGCAGGCAAACATTTTAGGGCACTAAGGCACCTACAAACCTCATAGGCAATTTTTTATTGTCTTAAATAGTAGGGACAAATAAGGTGGAGGCTACAGAAAGGGAGGCATAAGGTGGAGGTTAAAGAAAGGAGGGCATAAGGTGGAGGCTACAGAATGGTAGGCATAAGGTGGGGGCTACAGAAGGGGAGGCATAAGGTGGTGGTTAGAGAATGGGAGGTATAAGGTAGTGGTTACAGAAAAGAGGCATAAAGCGGAAGCTACAGAAGGGGAGGCATAAGGTTGGGAGCTACAGAAGGGAAGCATAAGAGGGAGGGACACAGAATGGAAGGTGTATGGTGGGGGCTACAGAAAGTGGGCATAAGGTGTGGCAACAGAAAGTAAGGCATATGGTGGGGCTATAGGAAGTGGGCATACGGTGGGGCTACAGAATGGAAGATATATGGTGGGGGCTTCAGAAGGGAAGGCATAAAGTTGGGGCTACAGAAAGTAAGGCATAATGTGGGGGCTACAAAAGAGGAGGCATAATGTGGGAGCCTTAAGAAAGAGTAGAAAAGTTTTTGTGCCTACAGAGGGGTGTTTGAAGTTGGAGAAAAACAGAGGCCAATATGTGTGGGGGTTACTCAAAGAGGGAGAATTACAGTGGTGCCTCAACAAAAGGGGGCTTCCATGTTACAGGGGAAGAGGGGTGTCAAGGGTGGTCCCGTGGCCCATAGCGCAGGTCGCGGGCTCACCCGTGCTGCACTGCCCCCACCAGCGCACCGCCAGCGCGTCTCACCTGTCCCGACTCCCTCCCCTCCGCTGTGCGCGCGCGGCTCCTTCTCCAGATTTAAAGGGCCAGGGCGCCATTAATTGGCGATGGCCATATTGCCCAAATCTATATGAGCCTGCCTCTTCCTGCAAGCCCTGCCGGATCTTTGTGCCTCACAGCCTGAGAGAAAGCTTTACTGCGATTAGCCTGTGTTCCTGTGTCTCCTGCGTTCCTGTGTCTCCCGCGTTCCTGTGTCTCCTGCGTTCCTGTGTCTCCTGCGTTCCTGTGTCCCTCCATGTTCCTGTGTTACCTGAGCTCCTCCGTGTTCCCGTGTACCAGTGTTCCTCCGTGCTGCTGTCCTGTGTGCTGTGTTCCAGTACCCCTGTGCTTGGACCTCCTGTTGCTGACCCCGGATTGGACTCTGACGTTGCATCTCTGCCGCCTGCCCTGACCCTGTGCCTGGACTTTGACCACGAGATTGATTGCCGTTCTTATACCTCAACCTTGGCCGCCACTGCAGACAAGTCACGCCTGAGGAACGACCTGGGAGACTCCGGTACCAGGTAGTGGCTTGAGTCATCGTCTGCAGTGGTCCAGAGGATCCAACACCTGCAAGCCTGACAAGGGGGGCATTGCCGAAAGTTTGCTATGGGGCACAATCATTTCTAGTTACATCCCTGTACTTACGTAAGAAAATTTTTTCCAAACATTATTTTATAAATGATATCCAATGCCTCCCCCTGTGTAAGACTAGTCAGAGGATATCACTGGGATGTTTTTTTATCTAATTCAGTGTAAATTCTGTAAATTTCTGTTTTTCTTCTTCTGAAAGCTCCATTTCTTGGCCATTCACTGTAGAGTGTAGCCGAGTGTTTCGCCAAGCGGAGGTTTCCATGGGGATCGCTATGGTAACCTATAGTTTATTAAGTTATTTTCTTATGAAACTAATGGTAAATCAAGCATTAAAGAAAAGACGATTCTTTCAAGATTTTTTTGTACCGCACTTGTTGTCTCCCATTTCATTAAATAAGATCTTAAAAACATGTCTAAAGTGTCCACGTGCCTAAAGGAGCTCGTAATATCGGCTGGAGTATCTCCCCATTCACAATGGAAGGACATAGCTCGTCATCTCTATTGAATAATTGAACATATTCGCGAAATTGGCTAAAAATAAAAGAAAATGTACTTTACCCAGAGAGGCAATTATTACAAGAGATGGTTTTATTGCTTTTTTCAATTGTTAAAATATAACCTGAATCTTAAAGGAGAACTCCACAGAATTTAACACCTGATGATCATAATCATCCGCAACTCCAGATCGGAAGACTTTTTGAACTTTAGACCTTATATTTCTTTCCCCATTGGTTGGCTGGGCCTAGATCAGTGTCAGGATCGAAGGTAGTGGATCCTCTGGACCACCATGGACGATGACATTAGCCGACACCCGGGACCGGAATCTAAGTGGTACCCGGTTTTCCCCAGAGCCCACCGCAAAGTGGGCTGGACTTGCTGCGGCGTGGTACCACCAGGTCGTTCCATAGGCGTGACTTTGTCCACCGTGGCAGCCAAGGCGAGGTACAGAATCGCCAGGCAAACTCGTGGTCGGGGACAGACAGGAGCTCGAGACAGGCAGCACAGGATCAGAGTCGGGGACGTAGCAATAGATCTGGACAGGCAGCACGAAATGAGAGTCGGGACATAGCGGTAGGTCAGGACAGGCAGCACGGGATAAGAGTCGGGACATAGCGGTAGGTCAGGACAGGCAGCACGGGATAAGAGTCGGGACATAGCGGTAGGCAGGACAGGCATCACGGGATAAGAGTCGGGACATAGCGGTAGGTCAGGACAGGCAGCATTGTGATCATGTGATGTCACACAGGTGCACGGCTCATTATATCCCTGGTCATTTAATGTCACACAGGTGCACAGTAGAGATGAGCGAGTATACTCGTCCGAGCTTGATGCTCGTTCGAGTATTAAGGTACTCGAAACGGCTCGTTGCTCGGACGAGTATTTCCCCTGCTCGAGATCGAGCATTTAATTAAAAAAACACAGTGAAGAACAATGAAGAATAGAATAAAAACAGTGAACACAGTGAACACAGGATCATTTAAGTGAAAAACACAGTGAAGAACACAGTGAAGAATAGATTACAGATGTTCGGCACATC
>CM033641.1:313094413-313155788 GCA_019512145.1 Engystomops pustulosus | reverse complement strand
GTGCACAGCTCATTATATTCCAGGTCATGTGGTGTCACAAAGGTGCATGGCTCGTTATATCCCTGGTCATGTGATCTCACACAGGTGCACGGCTTGGTACATAAAGAACAAAGAAAAAGAGGATGCGTAGAAGTAATCAAGTAATTTTATTGAGCAACAAAAAAATAGAATATTAAAAACAATTAAAAAAAAAAAAAAAAAATTCTTGGTTAAAAATACCCCAATGTAGATGTGCCTCGGTACATGGCTTGGTATATCCCTGGTCATGTGATGTCACACAGGTGCAGGGCTCGTTATATCCCTGGTCATTTGATGTCACACAGGTGCACGGCTCGTTATATCCCTGGTCATGTGATGTCACACAGGTGCACGGCTCGTTATACCCGTAATGTGATGTCACAACAGGGTGCCCAGCTCATTATATCCCTGGTGATGTGATGTCACAGGTGCATGGCTTGTTATATCCCTGGTCATGTGATGTCACCACAGGTTGCAGGCTCGTTATATCCCTGGTCATGTGATGTCACACAGGTGCACGGCTCGTTATATCCCTGGTCATGTGATGTCACACAGGTGCCCAGCTCATTATATCCCTGGTGATGTGATGTCACAGGTGCATGGCTTTACTGACTGTGACAAGAGATTGATGATTGTCACAGTATCTCTCCCCCCTCCTGTACAATGACCTCTATATAGATAACACTGACCCATCATTACATCACTACTGACAATAGAATTGATGTCACAGATCATTAATAAGAAATTGTAATAAAATCCCTTTAAGATATAGTAAAGGCTTGTGATGGCTGTGACACAAGGGTAATGAGGGGAAGAGTGACGAGTTGGAGAAGGTCAGTGTCTCTATCATTTTCTCTTCTATGTAGGAATATGATCTTTGTGACTGAAGATATTTTGGCTGTGAATGAGCTTTTCGGATGTGATGATGTCTTGTCAGATAAACCATCATGGATTACGTCATGAGAATGTTTGAGAACTGAAATTAGAGTCAGCTGCTTGGTCCGAGGTCCTGGAATATGTGAGATGGGAGAAACCTGTCCAAGTCGGGAAAGCGGATGTGTGTTATGTATACTGGGATAGTTACAAGAGGGAAAGTCCAAAAATTGAAGTCCATTTACTATAGCAAACTAAAAACCATTGACGGAGCACAGGTCCAAGATATGTAACCCCTCACTCCAGAAATATATAGATTTGTAAATGCCATATCAAACACATGGGGATTACTTACCCGTCCAGTCGCGATCCCACGTTTGTTGTCCGACAAGGGATTCGGGTTGGCTTGATTCACTAAGCTCGTGCGCCCGAGTTCCTGCATCCGTCACTTCTGCGCCAAGGTCCCGCCGGAGTTCATCTGCTTCTTCCCGGTGCATGTAAGGGCAGTGTTTTGCGACATATATCTAATGTTAAATCCTTTGATTTACAAAAATCCAATTCGAAGTGTTGTTGGTTGAGGTTGCTGCACCCATATAAAGTATAGGCAAACATTAGGGCTAAGGCACATAAAACTCATAGGCAATTTTTATTGTCTTAAATAGTAGGACACAATAGGTGGAGGCTACAGAAAGGGAGGCATAAGGTGGAGGTTTAAAGAAGGAGGCATAAGGTGGAGGCTACAGAATGTAGGCATGAGGTGGGGCTACAGAATGGTGGCAGTAAGGTGGTGGTTAGGAATGGGAGTATAAGGTAGTGGTTACAGAAAGAGGCATAAAGCGGAAGCTACAAGAAGGGAGGCTAAGCTTGGGAGCTACAGAAGGGAAGCATAAGAGGAGGAAGGGATACAGAATGGAAGGGTATGGTGGGGTACAGAAAGTGGGCATAGGTGTGGCAACAAAAGTAAGGCATATGGTGGGGCTAAGGAAGTGGGCATACGGTGGGGCTACAGAATGGAAGATATATGGTGGGGGCTCAGAAGGAGGCATAAGTGGGCTAACAGAAGTAAGGCAAGTGGGGCTATAGGAAGTGGGCATACGTGGGGCTACGAATGGAATATATGGTGGGGGATTCAAAGGGAGGCATAAGTTGGGCTACAGAAAGTAGGCATAATATGGGGGCTACAAAGAGGAGGCATAATGTGGGAGCCTTAAGAAAGAGTAGAAAAGTTTTGTGCCTACAGAGGGGTGGTTTGAAGTGGAGAAAAAAACAGAGGGCCAATATGTGTGGGGGTTACTCAAAGGAAAATTAACAGTGGTGCTCAACAAAGGGGGCTTCCATGTTACAGGGAAGAGGGTGTAAGGGTAGTCCCGTGGCCATAGCGCAGGTCGCGGCTCACCGTGCTGCAGCTGCCCCACCAGCGCACGCCAGCGGTCTCACCCTGTCCCGACTCCCTCCCCTCCGCTGTGCGCGCGCGGCTCCTTCTCCAGATTTAAAGGGCCAGGCGCCATTATGGTGCTGGCCATATTGCCCAAATTATATAAGCCTGCCTCTTCTGCAAGCCCTGTCCGGACTTTGTGCCTCACAGCCTGAGAGAAAGCTTTACTGCGATTAGCCTGCGTTCCTGTGTCTCCTGCGTTCCTGTGTCTCCCGCTTTCCTGTGTCTCCCGTGTTCCTGTGTCTCCTGCGTTCCTGTGTCTCCCGTGTTCCTGTGTCTCCCGCGTTCCTGTGTCTCCCGTGTTCCTGTGTCTCCTGCGTTCCTGTGTCCTCCATGTCCTGTGTACCTGAGCTCTTCCGTGTTCTGTTACCAGTGTTCCTCCGTGCTGCTGTCCTGTGTGCTGTGTTCCCGTAACCTCTGCTTGGACCTCCTGTTGCTGACCCCGGATTGGACATGACGTTGCATCTCTGCCGCCTGCCTGACCCTGTGCCTGGACTGTGACCTCGAGCTTGACTGGTTCTTGTACCTCAACCTTGGCCGCACTGCAGACAAGTCACGCTGAGGAACGACCTGGAGACTCCGGTACAGGTAGTGGCTTGAGTCATCGTTGCAGTGGTCCAGAGGATCCAACACCTGCAGCCTGACAAGGGGGGCATTGCCGAAAGTTTGCTATGGGGCACATCATTTCTAGTTACATCCCTGTACTTACGTAAGAAAATTTTTTCCAAACATTATTATAAATGATATCAATGCCTCCCCCTGTGTAAGACTAGTCAGAGGATTCACTGGGAGGTTTTTTATCTAATTCAGTGTAAATTCTGTAAATTTCTGTTTTTCTTCTTCTGAAAGCTCCATTTCTTGGCCATTCACTGTAGAGTGTAGCCGAGTGTTTCGCCAAGCGGAGGTTTTCCATGGGGATCGCTATGTAACCTATAGTTATTAAGTTATTTTTTATGAAACTATGGTAAATCAAGCATTAAAGAAAAGACGATTCTTTCAAGATTTTTTGTACCGCACTTGTTGTCTCCCATTTCATAAATAAGATCTTAAAAACATGTCTAAGTGTCCACGTGCCTAAAGGAGCTCGTATATCGGCTGGAGTATATCCCATTCACAATGGAAGGACATAGCTCGTCATCTCTATTGAATAATTGAACATATTCGCGAAATTGGCTAAAAATAAAAGAAAATGTACTTTACCCAGAGAGGCAATTATTACAAGAGATGGTTTTTATTGCTTTTTTCAATTGTAAAATACCTGAATCTTAAAGGAGAACTCCACAGAATTTAACACCTGATGATCATAATCATCCAAACTCCAGATCGGAAGACATTTTGAACTTGTAGACCTATATTTCTTTCCCCATTGGTTGGCTGGGCCTAGATCAGTGTCAGGATCGAAGGTAGTGGATCCTCTGGACCACCATGGACGATGACATTCCGACACCCGGGACCGGAATCTAAGTGGTACCCGGTTTTTCCCCAGAAGCCACCGCAAGTGGGCTGGACTTGCTGCGGCGTGGTACCACCAGTCGTCCATGGCGTGACTTTGTCCACCGTGGCAGCCAAGGGAGGTACAGAATCGCCAGGCAAACTCGTGGTCGGGGACAGACAGGAGCTCGAGACAGGCAGCACAGGATCAGAGTCGGGGACGTAGCAATAGATCAGGACAGGCAGCACGAGATGAGAGTCGGGACATAGCGGTAGGTCAGGACAGGCAGCATGGGATAAGAGTCGGGACATAGCGGTAGGTCAGGACAGGCAGCACGGGATAAGAGTTGGGACATAGCGGTAGGTCAGGACAGGCATCACGGGATAAGAGTCGGGACATAGCGGTAGGTCAGGACAGGCAGCATTGTGATCATGTGATGTCACACAGGTGCACAGCTCATTATATCCCTGGTCATGTGATGTCACACAGGTGCACAGCTCATTATATCCCTGGTCATGTGATGTCACACAGGTGCACAGCTCATTATATTCCAGGTCATGTGGTGTCACAAAGGTGCATGGCCGTTTATATCCCTGGTCATGTGATCTCACACAGGTGCACGGCTTGGTACATAAGAACAAAGAAAAGAGGATGCGTACAAGTAATCAAGTAATTTTATTGAGCAACAAAAAAATAGAATATTAAAAACAATTAAAAACATAAATCTTGGTAAAAATACCCACTGTAGATGTGCTCGGTACATGGCTTGTTATATCCCTGGTCATGTGATTCACACAGGTGCACGGTGCTTATATCCCTGGTCATGTGAGTCACACAGTGCCGGCTCGTTTATTCCTGGTCATGTGATGTCACACAGGTGCACGGCCGTTATACCCGTATGTGATGTCACAGGTGCCCAGCTCATTATATCCCTGGTGATGTGATGTCACAGGTGCACTGGCTTGTTATATCCCTGGTCTGTGATGTCACCACAGGTGCAGGCTCGTTATATCCCTGGTCATGTGATGTCACACAGGTGCACGGCTCGTTATATCCACTGGTCATGTGATGTCACACAGGTGCACGGCTCGTTATATCCCTGGTCATGTGATGTCACACAGGTGCCCAGCTCATTATATCCCTGGTGATGTGATGTCACAGGTGCATGGCTTTTTATATCCCTGGTCATGTGATGTCACACAGGACTGCGGCTCATTATATATCTTGGAAAAAACTGCAATCCTGGCACATAAATCCATATATCATAGTCCTGCTACTACTAATAACATGCACAATTGTATACTTACACATCTCTGCAGGAACAATACAATACTTAACACTGCCTGCAGAGAGCACAGAGCACAGCAGTGTAAGGACCCATCTAGTGTTCTAGGAAATGCTAAAATCCTGGAATATAAATCCATATTTCCAACACAGTCCTGCTGCTACTAACAGCATACACAGGTACGATTGCACCTCCCCACAGGGACACTGGCTGCAGTTAAACCTCCATTGATTTCATCTCCAGGTTATCTCGTTCCTTGTGTAAATAGGTAACAAGAAAACCACTTTTCACGTACTAAGGTATCACATTAGACAGCGGCTGCTACATGTATATTTACCTCTCGTGTTATCGCTGTCATTTACCTTCTAGTAGCAGATAAACCGGAGCATGTGGCACAAGAACCTCACCAGCATCTGCTCCATACCAAAAGGTCTAATTAAGTTGTGGATTTAGGGCTTCTATAAAAAGAACGGGTCAGAAAAATAAGATTTCACAGTAAGAAAAAAGGAAAGCAGCCGACCCTTAGGGCTAGACGACCTGACCCCAACAGATGTGAATCTTAGAAAGTAGAACTCCCCATAAGGGGGTCAATCATCCATCGCCCCTACAGCTGTAAGTGCACATTACGGACCACGGAGGGGAGGGGGGAATCCATAGTATAGGAAGTATTGGAGATCTGCAAATTAGAACAAATTAACTATTTATCTGTATTATAATGTGATAACTGAATGGCCCATAATGGGTTAATGCATTATATTATCTTCGTTTCATACATAGACAGTCCCCGACTTACAGACGACCCCTAGTTACAAACCAGGAAATTTACTGAACATTGCTCCCAGGCTGCAATGATCAATTAAAACCAAAAAAGAAAAGGGAGCCTCGTTAGATAATATATCACTACAACTCTCAACCAATATCTGATCTACAACCCAAAAGAGAGCCGAAAAAAGCCTTTAGAAATTAAAATTCATAATATATTTTATTGTTAGAATAATACATAATATGCAAAAGATACCACATAATGGGGAAAGAAATAAGGGAAAACAAATAGCCCCTGATGGAAATTGGGGCAACCACGGAAAACATAAGCACCCTGCAGACACCCCAGAACCTAAAGGTAAGTAATAGTATGTAGACAAAGAAGTCTAATATATAGTAAATAATGCAGATGGGAACATGGATAGAGGAATAAATCCTCAAATAAGTCCAATGTGAAATGGGGACCGGAGGTACCTACCGGCTCCCACTATACACAAAATCAATTTAGTCCTTACCCATAAGCATGGTGATAGGTACAATGGGGGACCCCAGGTAGCCAATGAACTACACCCAGACGCGCGTTTCGCTGATGCTTCTTCAGGAGGTGATTAATTGTAAGGAGTCTGCAATGAAATTTTATTGCTCATTTTTTTCCACAGAGAATAAAAAGAAATTTTTTGGAGTTACATTTAAAGGCGTTGTCCAAGAACGTTAAAAAAAAAAAACATTGGTTGCCGGTAGGGGCCTAGTTCCAAAAAGTAAACATTTACTTACCTCCGCACCCCCCATGTAAACAAACAGGGGCACATCTTCACACTCATTCATCTACTTGCACATTGCTGCTGTATGAACTTCAAAAACATTTTTTCAGTTTAAATGGGTGCATAGATGCCTCCAGCCTGTGTAGTCACTGTACTGGTCTCCCGTCTCCTTTTTGAATACAGTTTCATCTAATCACTCTCATCCACAAAGCTCTGCACAGTGCTGCACCTTCCTACCTCTCCTCCAGCTAAGCTTATTTTCTTATTCATTCAAATCATCCAACCACATCTCCGGGACTTCTCCCGAGCTGCACCAATACTCTGGAATGCTCTACCCTGGACTATCAGACTTAAATCAAACTACCAAAGCTTCACATGTGCCCTAAAATTCCATCTCTTCAATCGCAACTTCAAGTAACTACAATAGTGATGACCCAGACTTAATCTAGAACTTGAACTGGAACACGAAATCCATTGCAATCAAACGGGACCTGAATTTTAACACCAAAAAATGGCTGTAAAATGGAGGTAGTAAGGGGTAGAGGGTTGCAAAGTCAGTCAGTTGCCATGCAAAGCATTTCAAATCATAATATACGATTAAAAAAATGAAATAAAGAAATAACAATAATAATAAAAAAAATTAAATTGCATTGAGGATACAAGTGTTTAGACCTATTTATTTTATTTTTCTTTATATTTATTTTAAGAAGCAATGGGAAATCACAAACCTTTCCTCTCGCTGTGGTGAAAGGCGCTCTGGGTGTTCAGACCCAGTTATGCTCATAACAGTAAAAGAAGTCATGAGAAAACAACAAACCATTCTTCTCGCTGTCATCAAATACAGTTTGTCAAATTGTCAGATTTGCCATTTTCAATTTTAAATCCAGCAAATGTGGATTTAGCAAACCCAAGAACTATTATTTTGAAAAACTTGAATGCAGTGAATATAGACTTTGCAATTTTAGAATTTTCGTAGTTCATAAATACTGGCAGCGCTATTTTGGAAAAAACACAGATGCAGTGAGTTACGAAGTCTGCATTCTAAGGATATACTGGGGGTCATTTACTAAGGGCCCGATTCGCGTTTTCCCGGTGTTTTACCCCAATATTTCCGATTTCCCCTGAATTGCCCTGGGATTTTGGCGCACGCGATCGGATTGTGGCGCATCGGTGCCGGCATGCACGCAACGGAAATCGGGGGCGTGGCCGAACGAAAACCCGACGGATTCGGAAAAACCGCCGCATTTAAAACAAAAAATGTGTTGCGGAACTTGCACTTACCTTCACTCAGCCCGGCTCGGTGTATTCCAGTGTGTTCCGGGGAACTTCAGCGCAGCAGCGCCACCTGGTGGTTGTCGGAGGAACTGCCTTAATAAATCCCGTCCGGACCCGAATCCAGGGCAGAGAACGCACCGCTGGATCGCGAATGGACCGGGTAAGTAAATCTGCCCCAGTGTTTCAGCAGGAGTTCTGCTATTTCTCTAATTGATGATGATGAAGCAGTGAGGTTATCCGACTATCACACCTCATCTCCTCTTCCCTGAAAAGGGCAATTATTTTTATCTGTCCCTCACATCCTTCTCTTCCTATGTGCCCTCAAAAGGGTCATTTCATCTCATTTGGAATTTTTTTCTAGCTTTCCAGTACATGTCTTGGAAGACACTAGTGGACACAAATGGTACGAAACGCTTATTCAGCTCTGTGCACAGAAATATAAAAACGTTATGGAATTTTGAAAGTTGGGAGTGGAAAATGGAAATCAAAAACAAAAAAGGGTTGTAGTCCTTAAGGGGTTAAAGAAAATCAACCATCACAATCCATCCTGATAAACCAGGGACATTACTCATAGATCCAGGCACCGGGACTGTGGTATCTTCCTATATTTGTTATCAATCCCCTCCTTCCATCTAAAATTTTAAAATCAATGAGCTTGAAAGGCTCCTGGGGATGGTACCAAAGCCCCTCCATGCTGCAGATTCAGAGGCTGTTACAGTGTTCAAGAAGCACTTTGTCATGAAACTTCCTCTGCTGCAGTGATTACATTAGGCAGAGGGAGGGGGGAGTGCTGAGGGAGCAGTGGGAGGGGAGGCAGTGTTACAGCCCATGAAGCTGCAGCAAAGATAGGTTCTGGTAACGCATTAGCATAATTATAAAAGTTGATTTAAGAAGGGAGGAGGCCAAGGATAGCAAATATAACAATATGACCACAGTCACGGTGCCTGGATCTATGAGTAATGTCCCTGGTTTATCAGGATAGATTCTGATAAACAAAGAATCCGTCCACATGTGTTAATTTGTCACTATCCCTAAGTGTCACATAGAAAACACAGCAAAAAATTTTAAGGTAGCGCAAACAAGAATAAAGTTATGAACCTTAAACCACTACGTCTTCAAATTCACTAAAAATGTGAATCAGGGGTTGTCCAATTTCAGCAAATATTTGATATTGTTTGTGAAAGGAAAAGCTATACAACGTTCCACTATACTTTCTGCATCAATTCCTTACAGATTTCTAGATCTCTGCTTGCTGTCCTTCTATAGAAAGCCTCTGGCTGCAGTCACCCGCTGTGTTTACAAAGCGCATGTGTTAACGCTTTGTTAACACATGTGTTAATGTGATGTTAATGCATGGCTTTGTTAACACGTTGTTAACACACTTGTTAACATTGTGTTAACACCTTTCGTTTTGTAAACGCAGTGTTGATAACAACGTAATCAGGCAAATCTCCTCTTCAGCTCTTTAAAAACGCATGCGTTATACGCATACAAAACACAGCGTGTGACCGCAGCCTCTAAGTTTACTTCCAGTGGATAGATATCTGTGCATGGTCACGAGTTATGTGATATATAACAGCTCGTGCACCCGTGTGTCCATCACATGACCATGCACAGATTTCTATTCACTGGAAGTAAACGTAGAAGCTTTCTACATAAGGACAGCAAGCAGAGATCTTGAAATCCAAGAGGAATTGATACACAAAGTATATTGGAAAATTGTATAACTTTATTAAACAAACCATATCACATATTTGCTGAAAGTGGACAACCCCTTTTTTAACACTTTCTCGGGCCTCTGTATTGAGGGGTGAAGACAAGGACAACAATTACAGTAAAAATCTGTATTTAATTTTATTTTTTGAATCACGGCAGCTTAGTGGTTAGCATTACAGCCTTGCAGCGCTGGGGATCAGGATCCAAGTCCCATCCAGGTCAACATCTGCAAAGAGTTTGTATGTTCTCTCTGTGTTTGCGTGGGTTTCCTCCCACACTCCAAAACCATACTGGTAGGTTGATTAGATTGTGAGCTCCCATTGGGGACAGAGACGGATTTGGCAAGTTCTGTGCAGCGCTGCGTAATCTGTGTGCGCTATATCTATAAATAATTAAATCAGTGTTCACCCCATCCCCCCTACAGTCACAGCACAAACAGCAACATCTTATAACTCGGAAATAACTGTCGGGAAAAAAATCTACTAAAGACCAAACTTTATAAACATAAAAAGACTGAATAAATAAAACAAAAAAGTAAAAAAAAATAAAAATAAATTATAAAAAAAAAATATATATATATATACAGTAAATATAAATACACATCTCAAGCTGTGCCGGTAGTCCGGGCATGGTCACGGCGTTTCCCGTGGTAATTAGCGCACAGGACGTTGGCTTGTGACACGCACCACTCCGGATCGTATCTGCATCTGTCAGGAGGAATCGCGGCGGCGGACGAGACGTACAGTAGTGAATCTCGTTAGACGACTAAGTGAATTATAAGACAAATGTACAGATGCATGATGGTAAATGCGCAGGATGCCGCCTCACACATGAATAACTTCTGCCGAGGCTAAATGACAGATGTATTTCCTCGACTCCGGGGCAGACTCCAGCACAAAGCGCTCTTCATTTATCAATAATTGGGCCTTAATTTCATTTGGCAGCGCTAGAACAGCATGCGCAGCTTCCTCTCCACTACACCAACACTAATTATGGGGGGGGGGGGCATTCATTTTTTCGGACTATTTTCGAAGATTCTTAGGAAAATAAGGAAGCGTACAAAGTCACAAGGATTATAATTTCCTATTTTTAGGGATATTCTATGTTTGAGGACAAATGTAAGACAGGGCAGGATTGGACCAGAGGAATAAAGGGTTGGGTTACAAGTCTTGCGGGGGGGGGGGGGGGGGGGGGGGTATAAGTGTAGCATTTCATTCTATTTCTATTAAAGGTTATTGACCGTGTGGCCTGTGTTGGGTATTGTCTCTAGAGATATGTAGTAGTAAGACCTTTGTGTATGTTGTTAGTAGCAGCAGAGCTGTTAAATATGGATTTATATTCCAGGATTTAAGTTGGAAGTGTCTCCTCACACTGCTGTGCTCTGTGTTCTCTGCCCCCAGTGTTAGGTATTGTCCCTGAAGAGATGTGTAATCAGTCCTTTGGGTAATTTCTACACTGAAGTGCTTTTACTCACTGTTTTGAAATTCTCCACAGTCCCTCCCCTCTGCTCTGAGTAAATGCTGTAAGAGGCGTCTGGTAAAATATTATATTGGGAGTGGTGAGCTCTATTTAAACTTTGCTGTAGAGTTTATTCCTACTGAGCTATATAGATTATTGTGTATTATCCCTGTACTGTGACATCACTGTGTGTATTATCCCTGTTCCTGTACTGGACATCATTATATCTGTAGTGACTATTCTCTGTACTGTGACCATCACTGTGTGTATTATCCCTGTACTGTGACATCACTGTGTGTATTATCCCTGTGGTACTGTGACATCACTGTTATATTACTCTGTACTGTGACATCACTGTGTGTTTATCCCTGTACTGTGACATCACACTGTGTATATTATCTCTGTACTGTGACATCACTGTGTATATATCCTGTAGTACTTTGCTCACTGTGTATATTATCTCTGTACTGTGACATCACTGTGTGTATTACCTCTGTACTGTGACATCACTGTGTGTTCATCCCTGTACTGTGACATCACGTGTGTATTATCCCTGTACTGTGACTCACGTGGTGGTATTAATCCCTGTACTGTGACATTACTGTGTGTATTATCTCTTTACTGTGACATCACTGTGTGTATTATCCCTGTACTGTGACTCTCTGTGTGTATATCCCTGTACTGTGACATCACTGATGGTATTATACCTGTACTGTGACATCACGTGTGTTTATCCCTGTACTGTGACATCACTGTGGTAATTTATTCCTGTACTGTGACATCACTGTGTGTATTATTCCTGTACTGTACATCATCGTGTACTATTATCTCTGTACTGTGACATCACGTGTGTATTATCCTGTACTGTGACATCACTGTGTGTATTATCCCTTGTACTGTGACTCACTGTGGTATATTATCTCTGTACGGTGACCTCACTGTGTGTATTATCCCTGTACTGTGACATCACTGTGTATATTATCTCTGTACTGTTGACATCACTGTGTGTATTATCCCTTGTACCTGTGACATCACTGTGGTGTATTATCCCTGTACTGTGACCATCTACTGTGTGTATTATCCTTCTGTGACTTACTGTGTTTAATTATCCTTTACTGTGACATCATGTGTGTATTATCCCTGTACTGTGACATTCTGTGTTGTAGTATCCCCTGTACTGTGACATCACTGATGTTATTAATACCTGTACTGTGACATCACTGTGTGTATTATCCCTGTATGTGCATCACTGTGTGTATTATCCTGTACTGTGACATCACTGTGTGTATTACCCCGGTACTGTGACATCACTGTGTGTATTACCTGTACTGTGACTCACTGTTGCATTATCCATGAACTTTGACATCACTGTGTGTATTATCCCTGTACTGTGACATCACTGTGTGTATTAGTCTCTGTACTGTGCATCACTGTGTGTATTATCCCTGTACTGTGACATCAGTGGTGTATTATCGCTACTGTGACTCACGTGGTATATCGCTGTACTGTGACATCATGTGTGTATTATCGCTGTACGGTTACTCACTGTATGTATTATCCCTGTACGTGACTCACTGTGTGTATTATCCCTGTACTGTGACATCACTATGTGTATTATCCCTGTACTGTGACGCTCACTGTATGTATTATCCCTGTACTGTGACATCACGTGTGTATTATCCCTGTACGTGACATCATATGTTATTATCCCTGTACTGTGACATCACTGTGGGTATTATACTCTGTACTGTGACATCACTGTGTGTATTACCCTGTACTGTGCATCACTGTGTGTATTATCCGTGTACTCTGTTGACCCACTGTGTGTATTATCCCTGTACTGTGACATCACTGTGTGTTATCCCTGTACTGTGACAGTCACTGTGTGTATTATCTCTGTACTGTGACATCACGTTGTATATCCCTGTACTGTGACATCACTATGTGTATTATCCCTGTACTGTGACATCACTGTGTGTATTATCCCTGCACTGTGACATCACTGTGTGTATTATCCCTGCACTGTAATGATTCATCATGTGTATACATCACTATCATTATACATGTGTATACATCGCTATCACAATACATGTGTATACATCGCTATCACTTTACATGTGTATACATCACTATCAGTATACATGTATATAGATCACTATCACTATACATGTGTATACATCGCTATCACTAGAACATGGTATAATACATCGCTTATCACTATACATTGTACATCGCTATCACTATACATGTGTATAATCACTATCAGTATACTGTATATACTATCACATACATCTACCGTATCACTACTGTTAGATACAATCCTTCGTAAACTCACTAATTTCACATCGTCTATACATACATGTATATCCATCGCCCTTCACTATACATGTATATACATCGCTATCACTAACATGTATATACATCGCTTCACCTATACATCTAATATACATCGCTATCACTATACATGTGTATACATCACTATCACTATACAGGTATATACATCGCTATCACTAGACATGTATATACATCGCTATCACTATACATGTATATACATCCCTATCACTATACATGTGTATACATCGCTATCACTATACATGTATATACATCGCTGTCACTATACATGTAATACATCGCTATCACTATACATGTATATACATCGCTGTCACTATACATGTGTATACATCGTGTTTATTTATACATCAGTGTATACATCGCTATCACTATACATGTATATACATCACTGATCACTATACATGTATATACATCGCTGTCACTATACTCATGTAATACATCGCTGTCACTATAACATGTATATACATCACTCTCACTATACATGTATATACATCGCTTGTCTCTATACATGTATATACATCAGCACCATCTATACATGTATATACATCATATCGAAACTATACATCTATACATGTATATACATCACTATCACTATACATGTGTATACATCGCTATCACTATACATGTATATACATCACTATCACTATACATGTATATACATCGCTATCACTATACATGTATATATATCGCTATCACTTCACATCTCATGTCACTTTTTTGTGCATGTAATGAACCACAAACCACAATCTGCAATTACTATTTATCTCGGAGGCTTCAAGGTGGTTCATGAAATGCATAATGCACATGGAGGATCATCAGAAATTGCTCCTAATTAGCACCTGTCTAACCACTTGCATACACGCCTTGTGTCTTAGTCTATTTATACGTATATTTGTTTATAATGTATAGGAAGTGCAGGGCTGGAGGGGGCTGGGGCTTCAGGGGGCACCAAGGCCCTTAACATGGACCCAGGGGCACCCTGCAGCTCAAACACCGTTGGGTTTGTCATTTTTTTGTGTTACAGGAAGTGATGTCATCCGCCCCATGCAGTGACATCAACTAATTCCAGACAAACACCCCCACCCCCTAATAAACTCCCCAATTGGACCCCATCCTGAGGTTACCTTGAGAGAGAGTGAGTAAGCTTCTATACTCCCACCGGTTGTTGAGCCACCGTACCGGCAAATGATCATTTCACCCAATTCCTGTTTCCAGTGGTCATGTACTACTTACCCCAAATCTTTTTTTTAGAAATGACCTAATCATGACAGCAGGGCAGGTTTCAAGGGTTTCACCTGTGAATAATGTGAGTTGTAGTGTCCTGATTTGCTACAGGGCTTATAAAACAAACACTGGCAGAGCCCCAATTGTCCATGTTGAAAGAACAAGAACATTAAGGTTTATCATGTGTTTGCCCACAAAGAGGGACGGAGGTGTAGGGCAAACAGTAATAGCCTGTGAACAACAGCATGATGGGCTCTGATGACGCCCCACAGAGCCCTTCTTGTGCATTAGCATAATTTAAAAGTTGATTTGGAGGAAGTGGCCATGGATATCAATATATGAAGATTACCACATTCCCCTGGTTTATCATGATTGATTTTCAAGTAGATTTTCCTTTAAAGGGAACCTGTCAGCAAAATTGGCCTAATAATTACTAGCAATTTGTTGCAGCAGCTAGGGCAGCTCTAGATGATTTCTTTCATGTCCCAGTGTGGTGGCATCATCCAGGAATACACTGGAAGTGAGATGTAGATGGTTTATGAAGTCAAGGATGTGGAGGGTTTAACACTGAAGTCAAGCTCTCTCTGCCTAAGAACATCCCTTCGATCTAATTGATGGCTCTTTCCTCCAGGAACTCTTTGATCAGATTCCTGAAGTCGGCGCTGATGTCAATCACATAGGTGGAGGCGTTCAGAACAGGGAGAGCTTGACTTCAGAGTTGAACTCTCCGCCTCCCTGACTTTATACATCCAACTTACATCTCACTTCAAAGAATGATTCTGGACGAGGCCACCAAGCTGGGTTGTGAGGACACATTGGGGCAACTTTACTTACCCAGCCCTGTCACGATCCCACGGTGCGTTGTCCGACTGTGATTCGGTCGGCACGATTAAGGTCGTGCGTAGAAATTTTCTGCAGGTGACCCCCCCCCCCCCCCCCCCCCCCCCCCCCCCCCCCCCCCCCCCCCCCCCCCCCCCCACCCCCCCCCCCCCCCATCAGGGAAACTGTTAGACAAATTAGGAAAGAGGATAAACAGTGTGTAATTATGTCGTAGTGCGATGAAGGGGGGCACAGAAATGGGGACGTGAGGACAAAGTTTACTCTATTTGGGGGTACAGCGAAAACAAATTGGAGGAATGGGCTTAACAGCACGTACCGTCCAGTTCAGGGGGGAACGATCATGGAAAAATGTGTAGGCTATATTCTCCAAACAATGTATTCTCATCACCGAGTATGCTAGGTGCTACTGCTATGAAAGTACGTATACAAGCACCACAAGTATCATTTATCAGACTCTAGGGGATTCTGAAATTGAATTAAAGAGAAGGAGTGCCTGAACAAGGGGTACGTGATAACAATGGTGCCAAAATATCGTAGAAACTGAATGCTAATTATTATCCGATAGACTCACAAAACATTTCCCTCACCAAATCATGTATGATGGCATGAGAAAAGAGCTAGGATTCTCAAAAAAATTTGGAAAAAAATAAGAGAGTATGATATACAGAGAGCTATTAAGGATTCAAAGACACAGGATTTATCACAAAGGTGGATTTTCCCACAGACTGAAAGGGAAAGTGGTTAGAACCTAAGTCCTTTGACTGGGTCTGGGTCTTGAAATGTATGAACCAAGGCTACGTGTACGTGGTGTGAAACGACGGGAGATCATGATGGATGTGCCAGGCACTGTCCTACTAAGGAGGCGGACGGCGCGCACATGACCCCGGAGAAATAGAGGCATAAAAGCTGTTCCGTTAATCCCTATGGGCTGACGTAAGTTTTCCAAGCGCTGCGCCCCACCGACGCGGTCCTGAATCAGCCTCCAGTAGAGATTTAATGGCGCAAACAGGAAGAATTCTGCAGTGAGGATGTCCGCCAAGATGCACAGGACGAGGGTCCAAAAAAGTGGTGGGCATGAGGGGTATGACTGAACCCCCTCAATCTTTCGCACGCTTATCAGGACCAACACATTGATCAGCAAAGTTAGAACACCTAATCCCTATGGACAAGGGCCTAACTTTAGTTGTGGGAAACCCCTTTAATATTAAAGTTCTGGAAACCCAGACAACCATCATGTTCAAAAAAAACGTACGTTTATTAAACATAGTAATTTGTATTACAAAATCTCAATAAACACAATCCAGAAAAAAAGTTGTATCTAACACCATTATTTGGGTTTCATTCACATTATTTGCATTTTGGTCTTTTCATCATAAAATGATGATTAAACTACGAATCAATCAAACCTGCAACGTCAAGAAGTAAGAAGTGTTTACTAGTAGGAATAAGACATAAGACACATACCATAGCAATGGAGCCCGCCGCAAATCCCCCAACCTGGCACGCAACTAGTCTACATATGAAAGACGCAATGTGAGACGAAAAGAGATCCAACATATGATTGCACATTAGCGCTGACGATGATTATAACTCGTATAGCTAAGGAGCTAGCGAGGTTCGGCTGATAACATCTACAGGCTTTGGTGTGTGCATTGTGAAAATTGAGTGATTACATAGAAAATATATCAAACAGAAATGAGCCACAATTCACAGGACAATCAAGAGGAGGTATCATCAAATCGCGTCAGTGTGGATTCCCTATATCTACCTGTACTTCTTTTGGCTTGTATAAGTACGACGTCACCGGAACACACAGGTCCAACCGTTGTCCTCTTACCACGTCATAGTCCAAACAGTTTTTAGGCCTCACAATTAGCTTTAAGAATCTTACTTCCTAAGTGTACAAGGTTCAAATATTAAGAAGTAAGGGTTTAGAATAAAAAAGGTTGGTGACATTCCGGGAAAGGGCAGGATGCATGTGGGGTGAGCCTTTTACCCTCCTTACCTGCCCTTATAAAGGCGCAATTTCATGTGGGTAGGTTTGATTCGATTTGGTCAGGACGAGGCAGGGGGGCGGTGTGCTAATGCGTGTAGAGGCAGACCGTGTCAGATCCTCTTGTCCTCTTGGGAACCCTCATGCCTGGTAAGGTGCCCACACTGCGGTGAGACGATTTGTCAAGGCCTTAGAGGGAATTACTTTACGCGGTGCGGATGACGTTTTTGCATAGGGAAGATCGGACTGACCTAATATATATGGTGTCAGTAACTATCCGTGTCTTAGAACATGTCCACTCGTGGGTGCTCTTAGGTTGGGTATTAGTAATATGCACAGATTTGTCGCCCTATGAGCCGTGCGGTGGATGCATCCACTTTAAAATGTAGGAGTTGTTAACCCCTCTCCAGGTCTTGTCGTTTCAGTCGAACCAACACTCTTTGGATTTTATGATATATTTCCATATTTATGACCTTATTATGTACTTAGGTAATAGAATCGGGCTGCTTGGTCTTGTGATTTCAAAGCTTTCCAGTTTTGGTACTTTAATTTGTGGTGGTTGGATTGGTTATACATGGTGGCTTGTAGTGCAAGGGGCGGGTAGTCATGAGGTCATACATCTTTTATTCTGACTGGTTTGATAAAGGAGACACAGGTACAAAAAGCACCAGTGGTCTGCAGACAATTGGCACAACTAGCTAAGGTCAGGACTGATGTGGCCAGGAATAACCTATTAGAAGCCAAAGGTCAGTCCTAAGACGTTTGTGTTCAGTTCCGATCAATCCAGATTCTTCTTGAGCTGGATCAAAGAAGGTCGGAAAACGAATAAAAACCTAAAAGTTGTAAGACAATGACTACAACGCTAAGGGGAAGGTGCCTTTATAATCAGATACTTATGGGAATTGGCTAGGGAATTTTTTTTACACTTGGTGCTCGATCTTCCTAGAGAAGCAACACTCGAACCGCCAACCCAACAAGAGGTACCATATGTATAAACAAGGTGGACCCCATTGAGTCCCTCGCAGGGATCCCGAGAGAGGAGTGCCGGTCCCACACAAGACCAGAGACTTTAAGCACCCATGTGTCACCATGGGGGGTAACTTTTTATGTTCAATCCTAGGTACCCGACCTGGAATGAACTTTCACGGTTTGGGTTCAGCTAAACTCGGTATAGACATAAAACAAGCTAACTAGTGAATATACAATCTAAAATAAAAATAACATCCAAGCTTATATATGACATTAGTGCAAATCATCCATTCAGCAAAGAGTAATTACTTGCATACATAAATCGAATATAATATGTATCATAAAAACAACATCAATGGTGACTCAACTGCTGGAATGTCGTATAGAAACACCGTGAGGGTAAAAAATCAGGTGTGTAGGTGTCGTGGTAACCATAAGAGGGTGTCAGATGCGCATTACACAAGAAAAATCCTATGTTTGGTCATGGGTCCATAAGAACAGACTCCCACCCTTACAACGGCAGTACCCTCTGTGTTCCCTAATAAATCCTTCCCCCCCCCCCTCCCCCGATGCATGTCTTCCATACAATGGATTCCTCAGTTGGGTAAATCAAGGCAGAGCGGAAATTTTTTGGAGCATCGTGATTATAAGAAAGCCAGTTGTTGGTGGTGACCCTATATGACATCACTCAACAGGAGGACCCTATTCAGGTCACCCTTTTTACTTGATAGTTTTATTACTATCGCGTTCTTGAATGGGTCTTTTCTCATCCTTACTGACTAAGCATATAGTAGACCTGTGCTAATCTTAAAGTCTCATTAGTATGTACCGGCAATATGTCCTGAAAGGGGGGAATGATACCTCCTGTCTGTTAGATCACTAGTAATGACAAAGGTGAGTCCCCCAGAAGACTCTTCATCTATTCAATGTCATGTAATAAGCGTTCCTGATTTTGGGTTTACCCCTTTAAAGGTGCTTTTTAACCACTAGCACATAGTGCTCACCTATTATCAGCCAGATAATGAGTAACAAACATATGTACAACCATGGAGGAAGAGCAATCTCTCAGGGAACCCCACTGAGTCTTCTGAACCTGCAGCTGCTGCTCAAGCAGACAGTAAGGGAAACGGTAAACCACAACAACAGCACAAATCCGCTCCCGGGTAGACAAACCATATCTAAATTGTTACCCATGACAAAGCGCTCATAAACTGTAAGTATGAAGGTTAAATGGCATAATGCCAAGGTTTATTTGGAAATCATATAAGTATACTGGTGGGATACAAACCGCACCGCACAATCTAAAGTACAGTATTGAGAAAAAAATGATCAATTTGAACATAAGTAATTCCGTGGAACTTATTCCTTTAATTAAAATTCAGTTTATCAACCAGTGATAACTGTAGTAGGAAACCATCTGCTAAGGTCTTGTTGAATGTTATCCATTTACAGGACAATACTGCAATCCAAGAATGTCATTCCGCGAGTCGAACATCACCAACAGCAGATTCTGAACAAAATATTTTTGAAGGCTTGCCATTTTTTTCCTGGTAGAACTATATGGAACATTACAATATATTGAGGATTATTTATGAAGGATCACAGAAATACAATGGGGGTCATTTACTAAGGGCCCGATTCGCGTTTTCCCCGCGTACCCGAATTTTTCCGATTTGCCCGATTGTCCCCTGAATTGCCCCGGGATTTTGCGCGCGATCGATTGTGGCGCATCGGCCTGGCATGCACGCACGGAAATCGGGGGGCGTGGCCGAACGAAAACCCGACGGATTCGGACATACACGCATATGTATTCCCCCCTCAATCCAGGTGTGGTAAGGAGTCCTCGTCGCCCTAAATGTAGCTCGCTACGCCATGTAAAGTACTTAGTTCCATTTGATTCTGGACGGGATTGGACCTAAACCTTCTTTGTTTAAAATGTCCTGGTGGACAGGAATTCATTTTTGATGGTAGATTTCTTTTAATAGGGATTGTGTAAGTGAACCATTTGTAAAACTTGCTGTCCGCTGATGTGCATTGCCACAGAATTGTTCTTACATTATTCCTTTTTTTAATCTGTTTTGGTCACTGACCAAGTAAGTTATGTACAGAATACAGTGAAAGTGTCTGGCAGATTGTTAATGTTATATCTCTATGAGACAAGCTGTCAGCCGCGGCATCAATCAATCAGTGACAATGAGGATGACATCTCAGCTGCAGGGCGAACACAATGCCCGGAGAGAACAATAGTAACGGAGAGAAGAGCAACACTGACAAATAGGATGATGAAGAGATCCGAGTTACTCTGTGACTGGCATCACTCTGGGCACAGGTGCGGGATGGCGACAGCGACATCTGATGGATATAAAACTACTAAATGCAAATGAAAACACTGCAAAAACCGATGTATACAAACCGCAAGCTCACCGCGGCACATGGCAGAGAGCGCCAGGCCATAAACCTTCTCATTTAGAAAATGAGACTGACAGTATATTACTTTACATCACTGAGATATAATGTATGTAGGGTGGACACTTACATCAGAAAATGTGCTTCATACCAATGCATGTAATATATATATAATGTATCTTGGTGTGTGAGAATATATGAGATGTGTCACTCTCTGTGTGGTGTAGTATATAAGGATTGTCATCGTCTGTGTGGGTGTAGTAATAGAAGATGCTGTCGTTCTCTGTGTGGTGTATGTTATAAGGGATTTGTATCTCTGTGTGGTTATATATAGAGGATTTGTTTCAGCTGTTCCTCAGTGTGTGTCGTACTCCTACATGGACTGTTCGCTCTCTGTGTGGTGTAAATGCTTCAGCTCTCCTGTGTCGCTCATCCACAATTATGGTGTTTCCTCCTTGCGCGTGTACGCTCTCTACAGAAAAAATTTTTGTGGGGGGGGGGGTAGGTAGTTGCTTGCGGGGGGGTTGGGGTCAGCTCTCGTGTGGTGTATTATATAGAGAGATGTCAGCTCTCTCTGTGGTGTAGTCTATAGGAATGTGTCGCTCTCCTGTGGTGTGTTATATAGGAGGAATGTTGAACTCTCCTGTGTGGTGTAGTTTATGAGGATGTGTGTCCCTCCTGTGTGGTGTAGTATATATTGACATGGGAGGTTCATCTCTCCGGTGGTGTAGTAGAATAGAGGATGTTGTCTTCTGTGTGGTGTAGTTATAGAGATGTGTCTCCTCCTGTGTTGTGTATATATAGAGGATGTGTCACTCTCTTTGTGGTTTAGTAGTATATAGGATGTAGTCCTGAGTTTACATTCGTCTCCTCGTGGTGTAGTATTAGAGAGGGATGCTCTCCGTGTGTGAGTATGTATAGATAGTGTTGCCTCTCCTTTTGGTGTCTATATCTAGAGTATTGTGTTCTCTCTCCTTGTGGGATTATAAGGTTGTACCTGTTTGATATATAGAGGAGTGTGTCAGCTCTCCTGTGTGGTGTATATACTAGAGATGTGTCTTTGTGTGGATGTAGTTCTTGGGTGTAGTATATAGAGGATGTTCAGCTCTCATCTGGTGTGGTGTGCATAATATAGGATGGTGTCGGCTCCTGTGTGTGTAGTGTATAATAGAATGTGTCACTCCCTGTGTGTGAGTATATAGATGATGTGTCCGGCTCTCCTGTGTTGTGTATTATATAGAGGATGTGTCGTCTCTCCTGTGTGGTTAGTAGTATGAGTGCTCATGTGTGGTATGAGTGTCTGCTCTGGTGTGGTTAGTATATAGAGATGTTTCAGCTCTCACCCTGTGTGTGTGTATATAGAGGATGTCAGCTCTTCCTGCCTCGTGGGTGTATGTTAGTGTGTCTCCGTGGTGATGTAATAATTGTTGTCAGCTCTCTCTGTTGTGGTGAGTATTATAGAGGATGTGTCCCAGCTCTCCCTGTTGTTGGGGCATAGTTAGCGAGGAGGTGTCGCTCTCCTGTGCTGGCGTATTATTTAGAGGATGTGTCTCCTCTGTGTGGTTGTGTGATATAAGGAATTGTGTCTCCTTGTGCGCTGAGTATATAGAGGCTCTGTTAAGTAATATGATGTGTCCTTTCTTAATGGTCTCCTGTTGTGCTGTATATATAAGGATGTGTCTCCCTGTTGGTGTAGTATATAGTGAGGATGTCTTCCTGTGTGGTGGTAAAGTATGATAGGATGTGTCAGCTCTCCTGTTGGGTTTAGTAGATATCGAGGATGTGTCGGCCTCCTGCGTGGTGTAGTATATGAAGGATGTTTGTCTCCTGTGTGGTGTAGTATATAGAATAGTGTCGTCCTTGTGTGTAAGTGTAGAAGGTTCCTGTTGTCGTAATACATGGCTCCTTTGTGGTGTAGTCATATAGGAGAGTCAGCTCTTCTGTGGTGTAATAGGAATCGGCTCTCGCTCGGTGTGTTTAGTGATTGGTAGCTCTCATGAGTATATGAGGAGTGTCAGCTCTCCTATGTGGGTGTAGTAATAGGATGTGTCTCGGTAGTTGGGATGTCTCCTGTGTGGTGTAAGAGTTGTCATTCTTGAGGATAAGGATTTGGTCCTGTGGTAGTGATAAGTTCCTCCGTGTGGTGTAGTATATAGAGTATGGTCCAGCTCTCCTGTGTGGTGTAGTATATAGAGGATGTGTCTCCTGTGTGGGTGTATTAATAAGGGATGTGTCGCCTCTCCTGTGTTTGTATACATAGAGATGTGGTCATCCCTGTGTGGTGTGTATATTGAGGATTTGTCGTCTTCTGTGTGTGTAGTATATAGTAGGATGTTCACTCTCCCTGTGTGGTGTAGATAGAGGATGTGTCGCTCTCTCTGGGTCTGTTCGTGTAGGTATAATAGAGGATGTGTCGAACTCTCCTGTGTGGTATTAGAGATGAGAGGTGTCGGCTCTCCTGTGTGTGTAGTTATAGAGGATGATGTCGCCTCTCCTGTGTGTGTTAGATATGTTTCTCCTTGTATTATTAGAGTGATGTGTCAGCTCTCGCTCTGTGTTGGTAGTCATATAGAGGTTTGTCCTCTCCTGGGTGGTGTAGTAATATAGAGGATGTGTCAGCTCTCCTCCTGTGTGGTGTATATATAGAGGATTTGCTCCTGTGTGGTGGTAAGTGTAATAGAAATGTTGTCAGCTCTCCTGTGTTTGTATAATAGAGGATGTCAGCTCTCCTTGGGGTGTAGTATAGGAGTATTGTTCATTCTCTCCGTGTGGTGTAGTATTAGAGGATTGTGTCTTCTCCGTGTGGTGTGCTATAAGAGGAGTCGCTCTCCTCGGTGTGTAGTATACAGGTGTGTCTCCGGTGGTTGTAGTGTATAATCTGATGTTCAGCTCTGTTGGGTCTGTGTATGTATAGAGGATGTGTCCGCTCTCCTGTGTGGTGTTATAGTTAGAGGATAGTGTCGGCCTCTCCTGTGTGAGTAGTATATACGAGATGTTGTCTCCTGTGTGGCTTGTATATATAGGATGTGGTCTGCTCTCCTGTGTGCTGTCGTATCCCTAAGGGTGTCATCTCCTGTGTTGCGTTGTCTAGTAACTTAGGATTTCCCTGTGTGGGTTATTATGAGGAATGTGTCTCTCTGTGTGGTGTAGTATATAGAGAGATTGCGCTCTCCTGTCGTGGTTAGTAATATAGATGGAATGTGTCGCGCTCTCCTGCGTTGGTGTAGTATATATGAGAGTGGAGCTCTCCTGTGTGGTTGAGTACTAGAGGATGTGTGGTCTCCTGTGGTGTAGTAATAATAGAGTGATGGTTCGGCAGCTCTCCTGTGTAAGTGTTAGTATATTAGAGGATGGTAGTCTCCTTGTTGCTCGTATATGCTTCTGGTGGTTATATAGAGGAGTGTCCGCCTGTGTGGTGTAGTTATATGAGGATTTGTCCCTCCGTGGTGGTGTAAGTATTAGGAGGATGTGTCTCCTGTGTTTTATAGGCTGGTCGTGTGTGTAGTAATGTAGGATGTGTCTTCCTGGTGGTGTAGTATATAGAGATGTGTCGCTGCTCTCCTGTGATGGTGTAGTATATAGAGATTGTCCTCCCTGTGTGGTATATAGGATGGGTTCTGTTTGTTATATGATAGGATTTTGCCTCCTGTGTGGGTTTAGTATATAGAGGATGTGTCATCTCCGTGTTGGTGTAGTGTTATAGAGGATGTGTCAGCTTTCCTTGTGGTGTAGAATATAGGAGTGGCTGATGGACTATGTAGTCATCTCTCGTGGTGTGTAAAAGTGGACCCTGTGTATACTAGAGGGGTATTGTGTTGTACTATGCGGTGTGCCTCCTGTGTGGGTGTAGTGTATTGAGGATTTTCCATCTCTGGTGGTGTCGTTATTAGAGATGTTCCGCTCTTCCTGTGTGGTGTCAGTATTTAGAGGATGTGTCTGCCTCCTGTGTGGTGTAGTATATAGAGGAGGTCGCTCCTCCTGTGTGTTGCAGTATATATGATGGTGTTCTCCCTCTGTGTGTTAGTTATGATGGATGTGTCTCCTGTGTGGTAGTATTATAGGATGTGTCGCTCCCTGTGTGCTTATTAGTATAGACGGATTTCTCCTGTGTGGTGTATATATAGAGGATGTGTCTCCTTTGTGGTGTAGTATATAGAGGGAATGTGTCCACTCCCTGTGTGGTTTAGAGTATATATAGAAGGTGTCGCTCTCCTCGTGTGAGTGAGTATATAGAGGATGTTGTCTCCTGTGTTGTGTAGTATACTAATGGATGTGTCGGGCTCTCTGTGTGTGTAGTATTAGAGTTGTGTCGCTCGCCTGTGTGGGTGTAGTATTGAGGATGTGTCGTCACTCTCTTGTGGTGTAGAATATAGAGGATGTGTCTCCTGTGTGGTGTAGTGTATAAGAGATGGTGTCTCCTGTGTGGTGGCAGTATAGTAGAGTATGTGTGAGTCTCCTGTGTGGTGTGTATATGATAAGATAGGTCGCTCCCTGTGTGGTGTAGTATATAGGGATTGTCACTCTCTCTGTGTGTGGTATTAATATAGATGATTGTCGCTCTCTCCGTGGTGTAGTATGTAGATGATGTGTCAGTCTCCTTTTGGTGTAGTAACGAGTAAGTTCAGCTCTCCTGTGTGGTGTAGTATCGAGGATGTGGTCTCCTGTGTGGTGGAATATTAGAGATGTGTCAGCTCTCCTGTGGTAGTGATATAATAGAGGATGTGTCCTGTGTTGTGTACGCATATAGAGGATATGTCAGCTCTCCTGTGTGGGGTAGTGGGTATTGGTGTGTGTATCCTGTGTGGTAGTATATGGAGGATGTGTCTCCTGTGTGTTGTCTATATGAGGATTGTCGGCCTCCTGATGGTGTTATATAGAGGATGTGTAGCTCCCCCTGTGGTGGCTGGCGTAGTAATAGAGGATGATGTCAGCTCTCCTGTGTGGGTGTAGTATATATATAGAGGATTGTCAGCTCTACTGGTGGGTGTAGTATATAAAGGATGTGTCTCCTGTGTGGTGTAGTATATAGAGATTGTCCTCCTGTGTGGTGTTTACATAGAGGATGTGTTTCCTCTCCTTGGTGTAGTCATATAGAGGATGTGTCTCCTGTGTGGTGTAGTATATAGAGGATATGTCAGCTCTCCTGTGTGGTGTAGTATATAGAGGATGTGTCATCTCATCTTTATGTTGTAATATATAGAGGATCATCATAATTATAAATTGTGAATATTTTTTAGTTGATGACCAGTGCCCTTTTTGGCAAAGTCAATTGATGATGCACCAACTTGGTAGCTAGTAACAGTAAATCTCTGCCTCCTTGGAATGATGTGTTGTACTCTACAAAATATTCTTCTCTTTGATGTTGTCTATTAAAAACATAAGTAACAATAAGTATACAGCCAGGGAGGTTGCACTGCCGTTCTCTCTTTTATTATTTAATTTGCAGTAACTTTTTTTAGTATGTGCTCCCCCTGTGTAGAGTCTGTGGTGCATTCAATGCATTTTCATCATTCAATTAGCTTTGTGGCCACAATTATATCACATGACCCAACAAATAAGACAGGTCTACGTTAACTCATTTTCACATAAAAGGAAGCAACTAAATGAGGTATATTAGGGATAATTTAGGGATATACTACTTACTTGTCCATTCCAGAACGGTGACTGATCCGATATAGGGCATTATTCTTCCTCAACCTCCTCCCCAATGCTAGTGAGTGGTCACCATACTGTCCTCCAGAGTATAAATAATAAAGTACCATTTCCCACTATATTTCGGTAAAGCCCACTATGGACATGCTAAGGCATAAATGGTGTAGAAGTGTACCAGGATGAACTGAGAACCGATTCCCCATATTCTGACTGCTGCTACCAAGGGAACCAATGAACCAATCAGCCCCCTATAAACTGCCAACATTAAAAAAGGCAATTTTAAAAGTATTGAAAAAATAATATTTTTCAAGTTAACGGGTAGATATGCAGATTGATTGATATGCCAAGAACCCCCGAAGGAGCAGATGTTTAAGAGTCTTCACCAAAATGCTGCTTTTATTCATTTTTAAACATCTTCTCAGTCTTGAAAAATTCCAATGAGTATCTGAGCAAACATGAGCGAAGAAGAGGGTTACTTAAAGGCACTTGAGGATTCAGAGAAAGACATATCCGCAGTACGAGCAGAAGGAGTTGGAGGGGTCGTTATAATGATGGTTCAACAAAGTTCATTTCAGATTTCTTCACATGAAAGAGCGGAGCAGAATCATTACGTTCCGTTCTGGGCGGCTATTTGATTTCGAATTGATTAGCGTTTCCATTAGGAGGATATTTACAGGTCATTTCATTTGTAAATTTACATCTGGTTTAAAATTATTTATGATGAAAATATTTTGGAGGTTTCCATCTCTTACTAAATAAAGTAATAGTAATAAATCAAATAAACTAAATTAGTAATAAAGTAGTATTAGCGGTAAAAGCTTAAAGGACACCAGGATGAAGGATTGTAAAGCCAGCACGTGACATACTGGTTGAGCCCCTTCTGGCAGGATCTGCTCTTCTTTAAGCTTCTTATGCCTTTGTTTTTCCAAAAAATGCTTTAAAAATTATGCAAATGAGTCTGAGGGGCTTCAGACTCAATAGGTGTTAATAAAGCTTTGAGCCCCTTAGGCCCATTTGCATAATTTTAAGTTATAAATCACAATATAAACCATAATTAAATCCTTTTTTTTCTTACAAAACTAGAGTATATGAAGCTTAAAGAAGAGTAGATCCTGCCAGAATGGGCACACACCAGTATGTCAGTGAGCTTGGTTTACAGGCCTTCATCCGGGTGGTAGGTGTCCTTTAATTTATCTGATGGCTTCAAAATTATTTCATAGATTTTGTAACAGCTTAAAGTTTAGGCTTTTTATGGAACCACCACTAGGGGGAGCTCAGGAGCTTACTGCATACAGCCTAAACATTACACACAATGATAATACATAGGGACACATTTACTTACCCGGTTCGTGGAGTTCCCCGAAAGTGATAATCCACTGTGCCGCGATTCACTAAGATTGTGCGCCCGATATCCAGCATCCATTGCTTCCGCGCTCAGGTCCGACAGAGTTCACCATCTTTTTCGCGGTGCATGTAAGTGCATTGTCTTGCGATACAACTTGAACGGCACACCACCCAATTCGCGTCGCATGGAAGCCAGCGCAGCTGCGCCAAAAAACGATTGCGCGTATTTATGATGAAGGCACTTGCTAATTACTTGTCCAAGCCCTGAAATCTCCAAAAATGCAGAAAGTGTGCCCTGTGACCCTTAGTAAATGAGCCCCATAATGTCCACTTCGGAGATCCTCCCAGTGGTGGCAGCGCATACAATTTTATCATTTGAGGGGGGTTTTCCTGAGAGGACCATGGCAGAGGTGCCAAAATATAAAGTGTACTTGCCCTACTCCAGCTCCCAGCTTTCTGATCTCCAGAAGAGACAACACTTTTCCTATTACCAACAGTGATGGAAACTAATGAGGCCAATGATTTGAGGTAAGGGGAACCCTCAGCAATTCCATCTGAGCCATCGGTGCCAAAGACCAGGAGGCAGACGGGACTTGGGATATTTTGATCAGTGCTGAAATAAATAGTACACACAACCAAGGAATATTTGGTCCTATGAGGTACCAGCCCTCTTATGCAGTAACCATCTGTGCCCTGTTCATCCCCAAATCATGCTAGATGATACTATGTATCCTCCATCTAGAATTGGCTCTACTCTACTATCACAGCCATGGTTAGTTGCTAGGGGCATCGACTGTTCGGGTCGCCAATGCGGCAATATGTCCAGGTCAGGCGGCCGAACCTGAATGCTGAACCTAAACTTGAAAGTTGGGACCACTCATCTCTATTTACTAAATATTTACTATTTACAGGTTACTAGCGCGCCTACCTGCACCCCATATACTGCCTGTATAGGGCATAGGGTTTGGGGTTTGTCATGCAATGTCGTTTCACAAGTTTTGTAATGGAATTGTTTTTATGCCTTTCATGGCCTTACTCTTTCCTTGCATCAGTACGGTCACATAGATACCAACTTTATGGCCTATTTTAAATAAAATTTAAAAAAAACGTTGGCCATTTTATTTTCTGGCTTATTGCCATATTCTCACATTTAAGTTGTAGTTTTCATTGATACAATTTGGGACATATGATCGCTTTTTATGTAAATGTTATGGGTGGTGAAACCCATTTGCTTGGAAGCCATACAAAAAAAAAATTTTTTTTATTGAAGAAATAATTTAAAGATTTAACAAAATAAATATTATTTATTTATTCATTTACAATAATTTTTTTTTAAAATGTTTTTTAAAACTTTTTTTTTTTTTTTTTTACTAGACTAATACAGTCAATAATACAGTACAGGCAGTCCCCGGGTTACATACAAGATAGGGTCTGTAGGTTTGTTCTTAAGTTGAATTTGTATGTAAGTTGGAACTGTATATTTTATCATTGTAATCCCAGCCAAATTTTTTTCGGTCTCTGTGACAATTGGATTTGAAAAATGTTGGACTGTCATTAAAGCCAGGATTAACACTAAAGCTTCGTTACAGACACCTGAGATAACTTTTATAGCTGATTATTGTTGTCTAGGACTAAAGTACCGTAAATTAGCAACATCCAGAGGTCCGTTTGTAACTAGGGGTCGTCTGTAAGTCAGGTGTTCTTAAGTAGGGGACCGCCTGTACAGGGATGTGACCATAGACTCCGGTATTGTAATTGATGGCAGAATTTTCTTTATTACTATAATATATATTTTATAATAATATAACTATTTCAGAAGTGGATACAGTTCGCTAAAAATGATGGTTTACAAATATCCAAAATTTCCTGCATCCAAGTAATGAATTTCTACAAAAAGAAGCGAGGACGAATCAGGATCTTTGGGTGTAAAGTTAGTTTAGTCTTTGAGAATTAATTCCTAATTGCTTTGTACCTCTATATTATATTTTAAAAACTTTATACACTTTTATCACTCTAAAAAAGTTTTTTTTTTGTAATGATAAGTAGTTAAAAAAAAAGTAAATACGACCTTTTTTTTTGTGTAAACATATGCTGCGCTATTTCATGATTCGCCATTCTGTGACTTCTTGAAATGTATCCATCACCATTATTGTGTGTCCGTGGGAACCATGGCTACTAGGTCATCCAGGGCGCCCAAGGTGTTAATAAGGGCCTAATTGCACTAATTATCCCACGTCTTTATTAAAGTGGTTAATTAGGCTTTGATGGGAAATGCCTTATTAGCTGTTGAGGTAACAAAGGTAACGGTGGTGAGCGGATGGTAATTACTGTAGGGGTTAATTAGTTAATACCTGGAAATGTTCCTTGGGCTGTACCCGAATTTTTTTTTTTTTTTGCCTATTGCTTTGAGCGGCGTCAGATGCTATCAAAGTTACCGAGAAAAAAGTATTGTGTGTTTTTTTGGGTTTTTATTTGGGCGAGATCATTAATTAAGTATCATATCAAAGCAACTTGTGATTTTAATTAGCCCCGACTCCGTGCTAGGAGTAGATCAAATGTCCATTTATAAATTATCTGATGATTGTTAATCCACTTTTATTTCATATTTCACTTTATTTTTCATCCATTCTCTACTATTTACTATGTATAATTCTTATAGGGAACCTGTCATCAGGTTTTAGCCCACCAAATTACCCGCCCCCTCAGGTACCGGGTAAAATGTCCCTTCTAGAATTTTCTCTTTTATGTGAAATCTCACCCGTTTACCCGTATGTGAGCTGCAGATAAAGATCCAGTTCCCACTGTCTATGGGGCAGATTTACTTACCCGGCCCATTCGCGATCCAGCCCCGCGTTCTCTGAACAGGATTCAGGTCCGGACGGGATTTATGATGGTAGTTCCTCCGCCGTCCACCAGGACGCAGCGCTGCTGCGCTGAAAATCAACTGAACGCGCCGGAATACACCGAGCTGGACCAGGTGAAGGTAAGTGCGCCCCAAGCGACACAATTTCGGCTTTTAAGTTTGGCGGTTTTTCCGAATACGTCGGGTTTTCGTTCGGCCACGCCCCCCGATTTCCGTCGTTTGCATGCCAGCGCCGATGCGCCACAATCCGATCGCGTGCGCCACAATCCCGGGGCAATTCAGGTACAATCGGCGCAAATCAGAAATATTCGGGTAACACGTCGGTAAAACGCGAATCGGGCCCTTAGTAAATGACCCCCTATATGTTCAGTTCTGTAGAACACAGAGCCATAAGTTTGGTGTGATTTGAAAGATGAGATTCTTATCTTTGATATGTCATAAAAAGCTTGTTTCTAGGTTCTATAACAGAATGGGGGTCATTTACTAAGGGCCCGATTCACGTTTTCCCGACGTGTTACCCGAATATTTCCGATTTGTGCCGATTTTTCCTGTATTGCCCCATGATTTTGGCGCACGCAATCGGATTGTGGCGCATCAGCGCTGGCATGCACGCAACAGACATCGGGGGGCGTGGCCGAACGAAAACCCGACGGATTCGGAAAAACCACCGCATTTAAAAAACAAAAAGTGTCGCAGAGCTTGCACTTACCTTCACCAGGAATAGGCCGGTGTACTTGAGTGCGTTCCGATGCTCTTCAGCGCAGCAGCGCCACCAGGTGGACGTCGGAGGAACTGCCTTAGTGAATCCCGGCCGGACCCGAATCCACCGCGGAGAACGCGCCGCTGGATCGCGAATGGACCGGGTGAGTAAATCTGCCCCAATATGTGCGGCTTCTGAAGTCACACTCCCCCTGCAACCACTAAATTTGACTAATCTTTTGTGAAAATCAGGTGAGAAGAGTCATATTTGCCAGATTTTGGCAGGGATTTTTTAATAGGTAAACATGTGAGATTTTACATAAAGGAGGGAATTCTAGAAAGGACATTTCATTCCCTACCTGAGGGGGCTGCTAGTTTAGTGGGGTAAAACCTGGTGACAGGTTCTTTTTAAGGAGGACCATTCACCATCTCCATCTGCTCCAACTCTGCACATCCTTTAATGAGCTCCATTCTGATGATTTTTGTGAGAATGGAATTTTCTCTCTTAACCCAAATGTTCTCACGAAATCAATGTTATTATTGAATCTCTACTGACAAATCGGTTCAGTCAGACTGTCCAGTCCAGGACAACCAGTTTTATTGGGGGGGACATAAGATGGCATATTTGACTTTGAAACAACCACAATACTAAGATAATTTGGTTCTTTACAGTCAGATGGGTTGTCCTGAGCTTTGTTAGACAGCCTGGATCCACCAATGGGATCCGGCGCTCAGTCCCAATCAGTCGGATCGTCTGACGGCACGCCAGCCCCCTCCCCCCCCGATTTCTGTCCAAAATTGATCACGTGCGACATTAAACCAAGAGCAGACCAGGAAACCTGGTTAAAATACCCGCCAGCCGAAAAAAACTTGGAGAGTTTGCTGAAAGCGTGATCCGCGACCCTTTAGTAGATGAGCACCTATTTGTACTAGAATGGCGCAGGCTGGATCGAAAACTTCAACTCTGCCAGAATAGTGAATGAATGCCTATTAAAGAATGCAAAGCGTTTGAGTTGATGGATTTGGTGAAAGGTCCTCTACATATTTTATGTTTTATGCAATTTTGTTACAATTTTCTGTGTAGATTCTTACATTGGTCCTAGAGTTAGTGGTGTATCTCCATGGGTCACCCAGGGCCATGGGAAAGGGAATAATAATACTCAATGGGGAGATCTATGACCACGTTGTCTGGTTTCTTGTATGGCTGTTATATATTTTTTGGTCTCAACTAAGACCAAAAAGTCTCATAAAGCAGTAGAAGAAACCAGGCGATCGATTTCCTCCAAATTGACTACTGCTTAAGTAATGTTTTTGTAGTGGGAAAATGTATCTGTGTCTTTAAGATTTAAGACTTCAGAGAAGAGCAGAAGACAGATGAAATGGGAGGTGAGTGGTTTTAGCTTTTCAATCCTGGTCACAGCATGGAAATTCATTTTACCTTTTATGAACATATAATTCAGTATATGGGGAGGGGGCGTGGTTATATTTGTTAACATACATTATAGGCTGCATATTATATGATAAAATTCACTGTAGGAGTAATAATGAATAAATACCCGTATATACTCGAGTATAAGCCGACCCAATTATAAGCCGAGACCCCTAATTTCAATACAAAAACTGGGAAAACCTATTGACTCGAGTATAAGCGAGGGTGGGAAATGCATTGGTCACAGCCTCCCAGTATATAGCCAGCAAGACCCCTGTAGCGTATAGCCTGCCTGACCCTGCAGTGGATAGCCTGTCAGCCCCCTGTAGTATACAGCCTGCCCCTGTAGTAGGGAAAAAGAAATAACACTATACTCATCTTTCCGACGTCCCCCGTAGGTCCTCTTCTGTCTCCGATGCTCCGGTGCCACCTCGGGTCCTTCGGTCCTCTTCGGATTCTTTCACTCATCTTCGGCTCCTCTTTGGGTCTCCGTACTCGGCCGGCACACAGAATGACGTCAGCCGCTTGCCGACGTCATTGATTGTGAGCCGCTGGCATCGCGAGGGGACCCAAAGAGGAGCGGAACTTCCTGAAGAAGAGCTGAAGAGGAGCGGAAGAACCCAAAGAGGATCTGAAGGACCCGAGGTGGCACCGGAGCATCGGAGACAGAAGAGGACCTACAGGTGACGTCAGAAAGGTGAGTTTTGACTTAATTTTTTTAGTTGACTCGAGTATAAGCCGAGTTAGGGTATTTGAGCACAAATTTTGTGCTGAAAAACTAGGCTTATACTCGAGTATATATGTAAGTTATTATTAGTGTTCAGTCAAATAAGTCCTTATCAGTGTCCGTACCGAACTTCATTAGAAGTTCAGGGCTCAACTTTCCCAGCTGTTAATACCCGTGATCAGTTCTGGCACTGATGGCTGACATTAACTCTTTAAATGCCACTGGAAGATAGTCCCCCAAAATTTTGGCGTGCAGTGCTGCCAACATGTTAATGTCAATTTGCACATGGTGCCAGAGACATTTAAACAGTTAACACTGGTGCCAGTGCCAATTGTTGGTGTTACTGGTCGGGGACCAGAAGAGGATTTGGCCGAACCTGAATTTCATCGGGTCCGCTCATCAATAGTCTTTATCATATTTTTATGGGAGGACCTTAAATTTAATATACGGTAATTCATAAATTGATAAAATGTAAGACGCAATGGACACCGTTTACAGTATCAATTCGGGGGAGGGGGTGCTGTCTATTATTTGGGGTCATGGTATATATTTGAGACAGGGTTATTATTGGGTACATTATATATTATTTATTCAGGGGGCACTATATATATATATATATATATATATTACATTACTATGCGTATAGAGCTATTATAGAGTAATAATAATATATTTTCAGAAGTTATAGTATAAAGTATTTTATAAAGTATTATATAGTGGGGCACAGCTGTGAAGTGAGGGGTATAATATATATATATTTGGGTGCACAGTGTAATCAGTTATGATTAGAGATGAGCGAGCACTAAAATGCTTGAGTGCTCGTTACTCGTGTCCAGCTTTCCCGATGCTCGATTGTTCGTTTTGAATAACGAACATTGAAGTCAATGGGAGAGTCGAGCATTTTTCAAGTCGACCAAGGCTCTGCAATAAAATGTGTCACTTTATTGAGAAATAAGGAAGTCAGTCCTGTTTCTTCATTTTTTTTTATTCAATGGAATATTCGTGGAACTTCAAAAAGGAGAATGACCCGTGTTATACATCTGCAATGTGTTCTTCACACATATTGTTCTTCACATACTATTGTGAAGAACACCATTCTATACTCATGTCTTCTGGTAAGTTAGCAGATGTATGGAAACATCAGCAATGTGTTCTTCACCGTGTTCTTCACTTAAATAATCCTTAATGATCCTTAAATTTCACTGTTCTTCACTGTTCTTCACTGTGTTTCCTTAAGTGAAAGCTCGTTATCGAGCGGGCGAGATACTCGTCCGAGCAACGAGCCGTTTCGAGTACGCTAATACTCGAACGAGCATCAAGCTCGGACGAGTATAATCGCTCATCCCTAGTGGTACTAGTGCAGTCCCTAGAGGTACTATTGCAAGAGGTACAGTACATATATGGCGTCTCACTGGTATCAGTGTCATTGTGAAGTGTATACATTATATAGGAGCACAGTGTAGGAGATACGTGATATCCATGTAACACTGTACTGTAAGTGATTATGTCATTTTCAGGTGCGCAGTGTGGAGATGGGATAAAAAGATCCAAACATATCTTGTGGCAAATTCTCAAGGACAAGTCATTCCAAGGAGAAGTCGTCATGAATTTCTGGACCTAATGGAGTAATATCAGCATGTGTGATTTACTAGATGCCACTTCTGCTGTAATCACTGACTAGCTTTATAGTTTATTAGATGGCTCTCAGCATGTGCATTGTCATTTACACAGTGTTTGTGAGCAATGTTATCCTCGATGCGGGCCAGAGGGGGAGAGATTTTTTTGACATTTGCCTGGTTAGTTTAGTCGACATTACTGGCCAAACTGAATTCTAGTATCAGGGCCCAAGAGCCTTTGGCTACAGGATAATATGCAGCAGGTCCATGTATGCGGCCATCATTGTTACTATGGATATCCTTTACTCCCGAGTAAAAATATATTGGTCAATGTAAATCGATGTGGCAGACAGCAGTGATTACACATCATCCGACTGAACAAACCCAACACGGGAATCCCGGACGAGGTCACTCGTCCTTTGTTGCATCTGACAAAATGAATCACTTCTCCTCCAGCAGACAGAAGGAGGGAGATGACTGCGGCTTCTTCACCTCTGCCGGTTGCTGTATATCTATAAGACGTTCTATACGGATAAATGGTAACAACCTGACAGGGATTGTAATTAACGAGAACGCATAAAGCTTCGCCTTCATTTATTTGTATTGTACTTGTATCAGTGTTGACAACTGTATAAGGTCAAATTAGGCAAATAATGAAGATAAGACAAGGACATTAGCCGAGGTGTAAATCCAGTCACTACTTAGCCGAGGTGCAGTGACAACTTCCTGAGCTACGACGAAAAGCGGTTTTCTCTTCTACGTAACAAAATGTAACCAATGTATCCACAAATATACTTCAACACTGGAAAAGTGGATTAAACTTATCTAAACTTATATATCCAAAATTATATTTCTAATATATAAAGCTGAGTGTATGTGTGTGTGTGTGTATGTGTGTATGTGTGTGTGCGTGTGTATGTGTGTGTGAATGTCCCCTATAAGAATCTCCACCATCGTGTTTACAATCACCAAATCTTGCACAGTGACTCTCTGTGACTCAGGGAACAGAGACAGTCAGGGACAGAGAGAGACATGCAGAGAGAGTGACAGAGAGAGAGAGACAGGTGGGGAGAGAGACAGGCAGGGAGAGTGAGAGACAAGCAAAGAGAGTGAGATACAGGCAGGGAGAATGAGTGTGAGAGACATGCAAAGAGAGTGAGTGACAGGCAGGGAGAGTGAGAGACAAGCAAAGAGAGTGAGAGACAGTCAGGGAGAGTGAGTATGAGGGACAGGAAGGGAGAGTGAGAGACAGGCAGGGAGAGTGAGATACAGGCAGAGAGTTAGAGACAGACAGGGAGAGTGAGAATAAGAGAAAGGCAGGGAGAGGGAGAATGAGAGACAGGCAGGGAGAGAGAGAGACAGGCAGGAAGAGTGAGAGACAAGCAGAGATAGTGATAAAACAGGCAGTGAGAGTGAGTATGAGAGACAGGCAGTGAGAGTGAGAGACAGGCAGGGAGAGTGAGAGACAGGCTGAGAGAAAATTAGAGACAGGCAGGGAGAGTGAGAATTAGAGACAGGCAAGAAGAGTGAGTGAGAGGCAGGCAGGAAGAGTGAGAGACAGGCAGGGGGAGTGAGAGACATGCAAGTAAAGTGAGAATAAGAGACAGGAAAGGGAGAGCGAGAATGAGAGACAGGCAGGCAGTGTGAGAGACAGGCAGGGAGAGTGAGAGCGAGCGATAGGCAGGGAGAGTGAAACAGAGGGACAGGCAGGAAGAGTGATAGACAAATAGACAGGCAGGGGGAGTGATAGACAGGCAGGGAGAATAAGTAAGAGACAGACAGGGAAAATGAGTGATAAACAGGGAGAGATAGATATAAAATATTTTTTGTTAACCAATTCTATTTTCCTATAGCTAAGTGCAGTTATTTATTCTCACAGGCAATCCACAGATAGTTAAAAATAAATATGAAAACTCCACGCATTTCGATCTATTAAAATCCGAGTTCTTAGTAATTTTCTTAACTAGGATTTCAATCGTTCGAAGCGCATAAGTTTTTCAGAGTGCAGGGTACACCTTCTTTCATTTGGTCTCCAAAAGCCGATGCAGCTACGCGTTCTCCTTACACCGACCCAAATGGAGAGTTTTCCCTACATTATCCGGTTCTTGGTTGATCTGCCTGTGCTCCTTTTTTTTGGTTCTTACTATATTTCAATACAGCCCCTTATTTACAGAATATAACTACTATAATACTGCCCCCTATGTACAAGAATATAACTACTATAATAATGCCCCTATGTACAAGAATATAACTACTATAATACTGCCCCCTATGTGACGTACTGTGCGTTCAGAGATGCTCTTCTGCCTACCTTGGTTGTAACGGGTGGCGATTTGAGTCACTGTTGCCTTTCTATCAGCTCGAACCAGTCTGCCCATTCTCCTCTGACCTCTGGCATCAACAAGGCATTTCCGCCCACAGAACTGCCGCTCACTGGATGTTTTTTCTTTTTCGGACCATTCTCTGTAAACCCTAGAGATGGTTGTGCGTGAAAATCCCAGTAGATCAGCAGTTTCTGAACTACTCAGACCAGCCCTTCTGGCACCAACAACCATGCCACGTTCAAAGGCATCAAATCACCTTTCTTCCCCATACTGATGCTCGGTTTGAACTGCAGGAGATTGTCTTGACCATGTCTACATGCCTAAATGCACTGAGTTGCCGCCATGTGATTGGCTGATTAGAAATTAAATGTTAACGAGCAGTTGGACAGGTGTACCTAATAAAGTGGCCGGTGAGTGTATAGGCAATAGGGCTATTCATAGTGGAACCCCTTCCCCCTCTGGCATCTACCATGTGAATATCTACATACCCGGTAAGACCCAGTCCAATATCCACCTGTGAATTTGGAAGATCTCTTGCCGGCAGGTGTTGGCATCGACATTGTTGACATTGTTGAGATTGGTTGGCAACAGCAACTGTGTTCTTTTATTTAATTTGATGATTTGATATTTTAATTATGAGTAAAGCTAAGTATTAGTGGTCACTTTGCTCTGGTTCATAGGATTAGGCTAAATTAGCGCAGAATGGGCCACATTTATCACTTTTGTGCGCCTAAGTGTAGTAGTTGCGCCTAAATTCTCGCGCACTGTTTTGCCAGAATTATCACAAGCTACAACCATCTGTGATAAGGTAATTTTCTGCCTCTTATTAATCACTTTACTTTAACACAGTTTAGGCGCAGTTTAGGCGCAGTTTAGGCGCAATGTTAGATTCAGGCACTTACATGTGATCCTGCTACAAGCTCCTCTCTGCTTCTCCCACAGCCCAGCATGAGAATGACCCCCACAGCAGCACCCAGGTGTGTGACACCCTGCACCCAGTGACCTCCTCAGCAGTGGCTTCTCCTGGAGGGGATCCCCCAATGCTGGTCTCCTGCTGCACCCCTGTAATTCTGCACAATATCCCCCTCAGACACACTGGTGATACTGTGCAGAATTACATGGGGGACACTTGTTTGTAGTATCTGCAAACTTCTGCAAACTTGTGCAAACTTCTCTTCTCTATTGCTTTGAGCTCAGCGTTTTGCAGAATGTTTTGTAAATAGAAGGTGATGACCTGTAAATAGAGTCTGCAGCTCCTGTCTGTATTATATGTTCCAGTTTCTGCAGTGTATCTAATGTATCTATTATATGTTCCAGTGTCTGCAGTGTATCTAATGTATCTATTATATGTTCCAGTGTCTGTAATGTATCTAATGTATCTATTATCTGTTCCAGTGTCTGCAGTGTATCTAATGTATCTATTATATGTTCCAGTGTCTGCAGAGTATCTCATGTATCTATTATATGTTCCAGTGTCTGCAGTGTATCTAATGTATCTATTATATGTTCCAGTGTCTGGATGAGCTTTGCTGCTAGAAATGAGCTGTTCTGCACAGGGGCTCAGTGCTTTCTTCTCAGATAACGCCACCTTCGAGCTGGAGTGTTTTTGCGCCCGTTTTTGCGCCTAAATGCAAAAGTCGCACGTGATGAATATCATTAGGCGCAGCAAAACATCTGGAATTGAACAATAGATGAGGGAAAGGTGGTTATTTTAGCTGCGCGGCTAATTTGACGTTTAATTGCAAAAATGGCGCAAAAACGGTGCGCCTAAACGAAATGGCGCAAAAACAACAGAAAAAACAAGTGATAAATGTGGCCCAATATTTGTCAAATTTTCACTATTTTTAGATGTTACTATTACACTACTATAGACTAATCAAATCAATAAACAAACTAATATTGGTATTGTTTTAAAACCGTTAAGGTATGGATTTTAATGATGGTCAACTTTAAAGGAAATGTACCACCAGGATGAAGGATTGTAAACCAAGCACACTGACATACTGGTTTGTGCCCTCTCTGGTAGGATCTGCTCTTCTTTTATCTTCTTATATCCTTGTTTTTACAAAAATAAAAAGGCCCAATAAATTATGCAAATGAGCCCGAGGTGTTCCAGGCTACATTAATAGCTTTGCATAATTTTTAAATCTTTTCTTTTGTAAAAAAAAACACAGGCATAAGAAGCTAAAAGAAGAACAGATCCTACCAGAGGGGGCATACAGCAGTTTCACGGATTGCACATCTTGGATGACAGGCGCACCTTGTCCCTTTCCATGGCGGCGGCCCTTCCCGACCTCACTTACCTCTCCACGTTCCTGCTCTCGTCACGGCGGCTCTGCACGCACGTTCCCGCTCTCAAGTGCTTGTGCGCGCCGCCACTCGCAGATTTAAAGGGCCAGCGCACCACTTCCCGGGATTCCTTAAAAGCCGGCTTCTCCCAGCCGGCTTCTTCCGGATCTTCGTGCTATATGCCGTCGAGAAAACTTTGTCCTGTGCCTAGTGCTTGTGCTTTGACCTCCTGTTGTGACCCCGGACCTGGTCCTGACTTCGCTCCTTCGCTGCCAGCCAAGTCTTCCTGCTCTGTCTCTGACCTAGAACCATTGCCGACCTGCTTTGACCTACTGCCTGTCCCTGACCACGAGATTGCCTTTCAATTGTGTACCGCGGCCTTGGCTGCCACCACCGACAAGTAGCACCTGTGGAACAACATGGTGGCACGACCAACCTGCTTTGCAGTGGGCTCTGGTGAAAACTGGGCACCGCTTAGTCTCCTGTCCCAGGTGTCGGCTTGTGTCATCGCCCACGGTGGTCCAGGGGGTTCACTACCCCAGAAGCCTGACAAGTAGTATGTCAGTGCGCTTGGTTTACAATCCTTCATCCTGGTGGTAGATATCCTGTAAAGAAACAAACTCAAAATTTCAACTCCCGCACTAACAAAATTTGGAAATTTTAATTTAAATAATAAAATGTATTCTTTTTTTTTTAGTTATTAATCAATGAAAATAATAGGAAATTTCAATTGTCATACATTTTCCGATTTTTCTAACATGGACGGATACCTGAACGTGATCAGCTGGTGAGCGCTGGGTTAAAATGTTCAGTAAGATTCATGTTCTTTTTCTTATTAATTAGCATGCGTCCACTCCGCCAGATCCAGTACCCAAACTTCATTTGTTATGTTCAGCCAAATGCATGAATAGCTTCTGAGTAATTATTTCCCTACATCATCTAATACCTCTCCGCACATCAATTAAAATCCCCTTTAACAAGGAACCGCAGTTTGTTTGAGATCAAATGCCTAGTCCAAAGCTATATCAATCATGTCGAGCTAATTAGCCGGCCGGCTTTTTATCATTTGTTTTATTTCATTATTCTATTATACACGTCCTAATGAAACCAATTGAAAAATTTAAAAAAAAAATCTTTGTTCAACTAATTTAAAGGCTTAAAGGCGAGCTACATTACAGAGTCAAGCCTCTGCTTTAATTTCTCAAAAAAATGTAAAAAAAAAATGTAAAAATTTTTGAATCAATTACCATAGAGACATATTCCATGTTTTAATGAGGAATCCAAAGGTCTGGGCTTACAATCATAGGGAAAAAGTCAAAAGGAGCGTTGTCGACAGAAACAAATTAATATAGCTCCATTTGACCGGCCACTTAAAGGGTTAAGAGCGGCTGCCCTGTAATTTTGTGCATTCATGAAAAACTTGTGAAGGGGGAAAAAAAGCGTTTCCCATGGCAATTAGACGCTGGCGTTGATTAGCTGATAATGTTTTTTTAGTAATTTAGTAAGTGAGAGTTTTTTTTTTCTCTTAAGGTGGCTTAATTCTCATGGGGACAGATTAGGATGACTTTTATTAATGTGTGGTTTTATTAAAAAAAAAAAAAAAACTTATAAAAACTTTATTTGAAAAAAGGATTTTTTTTTTCCTAAAGTGGAGACAAAAGAGTAAAGTTTTTTTGTAGGAAGAGTATGCATACATGACTAAAGTCATACCTATAGTCAATGGGGGTCATTTACTAAGGGCCTGAATCGCGTTTTGCCGACGGGTTATCCGAAAATTTCCGATTTGTGCCGATTTTCCCTGAATTGCCCCGGGATTTTGGCGCACGCGATCGGATTGTGGAACATCGGCGCCGGTATGCACGTTACGGAAATCAGGGGCGTGGCCGTACGAAAACCCGACGGATTCGGAAAAACCGCTGCATTTTTTTTAAAAAAAGGTGTCGCTTGACACGCGCTTACCTTCACCCAGGGTAGGACGGTGAACTCCAGTGCATTCCGATGAACATCAGCGCAGCAGCGACACCTGGTGGACGTTGGAGGAACTACCTTAGTGAATCCCGGCCAGACCCGAATCCTCTGCAGAGAAAGCGCAGCTGGATCGCGAATGGACCGGGTAAGTAAATCTGCCCCATTGTCTTAAAGGGAACCTAACAGCACATTTTTCCTAAATACAATTATTAACAGGTTCCCATAGAGCCCTATTAACTAAATACCGTGCTTCTTTTAGCTAAAATCGTTTCAACTTTGCTATTTTTACCTGGAATCCAGCCAGATCTGGTAGGAGTCGGCATGGGCAGGTTCTGCTTGGCTGAGTCTAGTGGCTCCTCCCCATACCTCCTCACTATTTAGCACTGTATGTCATGTGACCAGGGTGATGTCACCTAAGATCCTTTACCCACTAACATTTGGGAAATCTACCCCATGTATGTATGTGATCACATGAAATCACAACATCTTCCATGGAGGATGGGCAGGAGCAGAAGTCAATGGAGGCACTTTGTCAGCACTGGAGCAGGGTTGTGGTGCTCTCAAATTAAAGATCTACAGCCAACCCATCTACCATTACTTGTGTGCCTGCAGGTAGAATCATTTACAGCCTGTCCTCTGCTGCTGTGTTTGTGCCATGAAAGAGACTTTGTAGAAGAATTATCAGGAATGTCTGAAAGCAAAAATGCTTTAGTTGCCCATAGCAACCAATTACAGCTCATCTTTCATTTTCCCATAGCTGTTAATAAAATAAAAGCTGAGCTCTGATTGGTTTCAATGGGCTTCAGATAAATCTACCCATGTGAGTTTATTTCAAGATTTCTGCATCCAATTGTGATCCCTGGCTGCCACTAACACCACAGGCCTCCCTTTTCCCTCTGCCTGGGCATCTGTTGCCACCCACACATTAGGAGTGCCCTGGAGTATCCCTTCTCTATTTTGTGGCCTTCAACACTACTTGCATATCCCTGCTGCCTGTTCTCCTATAACAAGCCACCGTGACATATGCAATTGCTAGTACACCATGTTGCGGTCAGGCTCCAGTGGGGTAATGGTACATAGGCAGTCTACACTTTTTTGATTTGCATAAATTTGCTGAAGCACCAAATATTTTCTTGTGTTGCTCTATCACATATGAATAAAGAAAATACATTGCAGTTTATGGCTGTAATGTATAAAATTGAGGGAAGGTTGAAGGGGTGTGAATATTCTTGCAACTCACTGGGGCACATGTATCATAGTTTCAGCTAGGCAAATTGTCAAATTTTAGCGACTTTTACCGTTTTTGCACCATTTTTGCGACTTTGCGACTCTGTTCTTTTTCAAGTACACCTGGTCTGCACCTTTGTGCAGTGTGCCTTATGTATCACTGTTTTCCAGATGTTACGTGCGACATTTAAATTATTTTGTGGCTTTTTTGCGCCTCTTTTGCCGCAAATCTGCACCTGGTCCAGGGCAGGTGCAAGGGAAGTTTTTTTTTCATGGACCCGATTTTAACATGTAAATTGGAATTATTTCACATGATTTAACTGTAACATTTTGCACAGTAACCTCTTTTGTCAAAATTCCTAAATTTTTTTATTTTTTTTTATTGGTTACTTCTAAGGTGCGGTCACACTGTTTAATTGCGTTTTTTAATGCAGTTTGAAACTAATTACAACAGCTGAGGAGAGGTGATTTACTTCATTACTGTTGACGTCATCAAGGGGCGGCAATCAGTTGTCATGACAGCAACAGGTCTTCCGAAGACCCGAGGCTGTCTAGTTTTAACCTATTGCACATTGTAATGAATGAGGAGGAAAATCCCCATATACTGTCATACTGTAGTATGACAGTATATGGTAGGATCAATCAGACAACCTAGGGTTAAAGTACCCTAGGGGGTCTGAAAAATAGTTAAAAAAAAAGTTAAAAAAAATTTATATAAAAAACCCATAAAAATTCAAATCACCCCCTTTCACTAAAAGTTATATAAATATAAATAAACAGTAAAAATCATAAACACATTGGGGCAAATTTACTTACCTGGTCCTGTCGCGATCCCCGATTCGAACGGTCCAAAGAAAATGAAGTCCGACGCGATTCCCTAAGGTAGTGCGCCCGAGTTCCTGCATCCGTCGCTTCCCCGCCGAGGTCCGCCAGAGTTCACCTTCTTCTTCCCGATGTTTGTAAGTGTGTGTCTTGCGACACAATTCTAAATGAAAAAAATACCGCATGTAGTCCGAATATGTCTGGTTGTCCGACGGCCCGCCCCCTGGCACGATGCTACGCAAATTGGAAACGCGACGAAAATGCGCTCCGCTGACCCCTAGTAGATGTGCCCCATTAGGTTTTGCCGCATCCAAAAATGCCTGTTCTAGCACCCAAAGTTGAAAATGACACTTTTTTGCCATTTTGAAAAATATAAAAAATTCTATAAAAAGTGATCAAAAGGCTGCACAGTCCTAAAAATAAAAGCATTGAAAACATCATCAAAAGTCACACAAAATGACACCAACCACAGCTCCGTACACCAAAGTATGAAAAAGTTATTAGTGCCAGAAAATGGCAACATTTTTAAAAAATTTTGTACAGGAGGTTTTCATTTTTGTAAATGTATGAAAACATTAAAAAACCTATACAACTTTGGTATCCCTTTGATCGTACTGACCCAAAGAATAGAGTAGACATGTCATATGGGGCACAAAATGAAAGCCGTAAAATCCAAGCCCACAAGAAAATGGTGCAAATGCATTTTTTCACCGATTTCACCGCATTTGGAATTTTTTTCCTGCTTCCCAGTACACGGCATGGAATAATAAATACCATCACTATGAAGTGCAATTTGTTACACAGAAAACAAGCCGTCACACAGCTCTTTACAATGAAGGCGGGGAGTGAAAGATGAAAACGCAAATAACGAAAAAGGGCCTCACGTTAAGGGGTTAATAGGCCAATAGTGGTGAGTCTGCGCTTTGTATCCATCCATGGACTATCCATGATAAAAGAAGGATTCTCAGATCGTCTACACTTTACGGTCTAAGTCGTTACAGCTCATTTTTCATCTAAATAGTAACTTAGAGATTGGCAGATACGTCGTAAGCGTTTCCAAAAGACTGGAGAGGGGCTCGCTTGCCAGAGTTGAAGTCTCTGGTGGTCTACTCAGTGCTTCATCTCCTGAACTAATGTCAGAATTCTTGAAGCCAACGATCAAACATTGCTTGTGGTTTGCTGCAAAATAAATAGCTGAGAGAATTACTGGGTAAGTGTTATTTAAAGCTTGAAAGCGTCTGGATTCTTGTCAAAGATTGCCACCAAATCATATAATCACTCCTTGAAGGAGACAGCAGCAATTATCATCATTATGAATTTATGATGCTGCTGATGGCAATGATGATGATGGTGAAATAATGATAAAAACTCATTCATATAGGAAATAGAATGCGCCTTTGCCTGAGTGAACCTCATTACTATTACAGTAGGGTGAATGCAAATAACTTACAAATAATTAATGACTTTCCAGGGTCCAATCATCATCACTGGTGGATATTTAATAACAGGTATACAAGTGGATCAGTCAGCTAGCGTGTGTGGTGAAGTATATAGAGACTGTGTCTCCTGTGTGGTGTAGTATATAGAGGATGAGTCTCCTGTGTGGTGTAGTATATATAGGATGTGTCTCCTGTGTGGTGAAGTATATAGAGGATGTGTCTCCTGTGTGGTGTAGTATATAGAGGATGTGTCTCCTGTGTGGTGTAGTATATAGAGGATGTGTTTTCTGTGTGGTGTAGTATATAGAGGATGTGTCTCCTGTGTGGTGTAGTATATAGAGGATGTGTCTCCTGTGTGGTGTAGTATATAGAGGATGTGTTGGCTCTCCTGTGTGGTGCAGTATATATAGGATGTGTCTCCTGTGTGGTGTAGTATATATAGGATGTGTCTCCTGTGTGGTGTAGTATACAGAGGATGTGTCAGCTCTCCTCCTGTGTGGTGTAGTATATAGAGGATGTGTCTCCTGTGTGGTGTAGTATATAGAATATGTGTCTCCTGTGTGGTGTAGTATATAGAGAATGTGTCTCCTGTGTGGTGTAGTATATAGAGGATGTGTCTCCTGTGTGGTGTAATATATAGAGGATGTGTCTCCTGTGTGGTGTAGTATATAGAGGATGTGTCTCCTGTGTGGTGTAGTATATAGAGGATGTGTCTCCTGTGTGTAGTATATAGAGGATGTGTGAGCTCTCCTGTGTGGTGCAGTATATAGAGGATGTGTCTCCTGTGTGTTGTATTATATAGAGGATGTGTCTCTTGTGTGGTGCAGTATATAGAGGATGTGTCTCCTGTGTAGTGTAGTATATAGAGGATGTGTCAGCTCTCCTGTGTGGTGTAGTATATAGAGGATGTGTCAGCTCATCCTGCTATGGTGTTAAGTATTTAGAGGATGTCTCCTGTTGGTGTAGTATATCAGAGAATGTGTCTCCTGTGGTTGGTGTAGTATTTAAGATGTCTCCTGTGGTGGTGTTAGTATATAGAGAGATATGTGTCTCCCTGTGTGGTGTAGTACATATGATGGATGTGTCTCCTGTTTGGTGTAGTTTAAGCGATGTGTCTCCCTCTGTGGGTTAGTATTATCAGAATGCAATGGCTCTGCTTCTGTGCTGTGCAGTATATACAGGATGTGTCAGCTCTCCTGTGGTGGTGTATATATCGAGATCTGCGAGATCTCCGGGGGGTGTAGTATAATGAGATTGTCAGCTCTCCTCTGTGGTGTAGTATATAGAGGAATGTGTCGGCTCTCCTTGTGTGGTGGTAGATATAAGGCATTGGTTGGCTCTCTGGTGTGGTGTAGTACTATAGAAAATTGTTGCTTTCCTTGTGGTGGTGTATACAGAGGATGGGTCTAAGCTCTCCCTGTGGGTGTACTATATAGATGGGGGTCAATTACTTAAGGCCCGAATTGCGTTTTTTACAGCGATTACCCGAATTTTTCATTTTGCGCTGATTTTCCCTGATTTGCCCTGGGATTTTGGCGCACACGTCGGATTGTGGCGCACCGGCGTCGGCACATGGCACGAGACGGAAATCGGGGGCCGTGGCCGTAGAAAAACCCAAGTTATGAAAAACCGTCCGCATTTACAAAAAAAAGTGTCGCTTGAACACGCGTTCACCTGCACCAAGTGATAGAAGTGAACTCCGACGGACTGCAGGCGGACCACGGCGCAGCAGCGACACCGGTGAATATCGGTGCACGGACCTTAGTGAATCCCGGCCGGACCCGATCAGCGTCAGAGAACCCGCCGCTGGATCGCAACGGACCGGTAATTAACTCCTTCCCCAATGTGTCAGCGCTCCTCGTGGGTGTGTAATATGAGGATGTGTTAAGTCTCTCCTACTGTGTGGTGTATAATAAAAAAGGGTGTGTCCTGCCTCTCCTCCTGTGTGGTGTATATATTATGATGTGTCAGCTTCTTCTGTTGGTGTAGTATGTATAGCAGTGGTTCTCACCTGGGTTTGGGCCCCAGCGGGGGTTAAACGACCAAACCGGGGGTGGCCTAAAGCCACGGAGCCGCAATTTTACTGTGTTTTTAACTACTTGCAATTGCATGGTTTGGGCACGACAGCATGAGGAACTGAATTCGGGGTCCGCAATTAGAAAGGTTGAGAACCACTGGATGTAGAGGATGTGCCCACTCTCCTGTGTGTGTCTATATATTAGGATGTGTCAGCTCTCCTCCTGTGTGTTAGTATTAGAGGATGTGTAGGCTCTCCTTTGTGGTGTAGTATATATAGGATTTGTCGGCTCTCCCTCGGTTTGGTGTAGTATAGAGGATGTGTCGCTCTACTGTGTGGTGTAGTATATAGAAGATGGTGTCGGCTCTCCTGTGGTGGTAGTAATATAGAGGATATGTGGGCTCTCCTGTGTGGTGTGTATATAGAGGAGTGTCTCCTGTGTGGTGTAGTAATAATTAGTAAGAGCATGTTTCTCCTGTGTGGTGTAGTATATAGAGATGTGTCTCCTGTGTTGCTGTAGTATATGATCGTGTCTCCTGGTTTGTATATAGAGGATGTGTCTCCTGTGTGCGTTAGTATATAGAGGTTTGTCTCCTGCTGTGGTGTCTATTATATGATGTTTCTCCTGTGGTGTATATATAGAGGATGTGTCCCGTGTGGTGTATATATAGATGTGTCTCCTGTGTGTGTAGTATATAGAGGATGTGTCTCCTGTGTTGTGTAGTATATAGAGGATGTGTCAGCACTCCTGTGTGGTGCAGTATATAGAGGATGTGTCTCCTGTGTTGTGTAGTATGTAGAGGATGTGTCTCCTGTGTTGTGTAGTATATAGAGGATGTGTCAGCACTCCTGTGTGGTGCAGTATATAGAGGATGTGCAGCTCTCCCGTGTTGGCGTAGTATAAGAGTCGATATGTAGCTCCTGTTTGGTGTAGTATATAGAGGATGTGACGCTCTCCTGTGTGGGTGCAGTATATAGAGGATTGTGACAGCTCTCCGTTGTGGTGCTAGTATATAGAGGATGGTGTACGCTCTCCTGGTGTATATATAGAGATTTCAGCCTCCCTGTGTGGTGCAGTATATAGGGATGTGCCAGTCTCCTGTGTGGCGTAGTATATAGATATAATTGTCTCCTGTGTGGTGTAGTATATAGAGAGCATGTGCGGCTCTACTGTGGGTGTGTAGTATATAGTAGGCTGTGTCAGCCTCCTCCGTGTGGTTGTATACATAGAGATGCTGTCCTGCTCTCTTGTGTGGTTGTAGTATATAGAGGATTATCGCCTGTGTGGTGTGTATATAGAAAATGTTGTCTCCTTTAGGTGTCTAAGAGAGGATGTATAGCCCGGTGGTGGTAGGTTATTAGAAAATGTTCTTGGTGCTATAGGTCTCCTGTGTATGTGTGATACGAAGGATGTGTCCTCTGTGTTGATGTACGTCTACTAGAGGATGTCTCCCGTTTAGTGTTACAGTATATAGTAGGAGTGGTGTCCGACTCTCTCTGTATGTAGGTGTACTATATAGAGGATTGTGAGCGCTCGTCCGTATGTGGTGTAGTATATAGGAGCATGGTCCAGTCTCTCTCATGTGTGGTGGTAGCTATATAGTAAGATGTGGTCCGCTCTACCTCCTGGGTGGTGTAGTTATAGGTAGAGGGTGGAGCCCTCTCTCCTGTGTGAGTGTGATTATAGAGGATGTGTCCTCCTTGTGTGTTGTATAGGAATGTTTAGTCCTTAGCTTAGTATATAGAAGAGTGTGCAGCTCTCCTGCGGGGCTGTAGTATATAGAGGATTGTGTCGCTTCCGGTGTGTCAGTATAGAGAGGATGTGCCCCCCCAGCTCCCCCCAGTAATGGAAAGTGCCTCTCTGTGTGGGTGTATATCACTACGAGATGGTCCGTCGTGGGGGGGTGGATAGTATATGAGGTGGCTCCCGTGTGGTGTACGTATCATATAGGAAGATTGTGGGGTCTCCTGTGTGGTGTAGTGTATAGAGGATGTGTCGGCTCTCCTGTATGGTGTAGTATATAGAGGATGTGTCTCCTGTGTGGTGTAATATATAGAGGATGTGTCTCCTGTGTGGTGTAGTATATAGAGGATGTGTCTCCTGTGTGGTGTAGTATATAGAAGATGTGTCAACTTACCAGTGTGGTGTAGTATGTAGAGGATTTGTCTTCTCTCTTATGTGATGTAGGAAACAGTGGATCTGGCACTAGGCTGACACCTTCACCCTGCATATCTGTTCAAGTGCCAAGGTTACCAGCTGTTGGGGGACAACTAAGCTGCTTGAATCTGGGGAAGGCATGGCCAATTTAAGTGTGGCACCCCATGGCCTCCACCAGTGCGCAAGAGGAGGAGGCCTCCACCATTTTACCGCCAAACCTCCTGGTCAGCAAGGTCAGCAGTATTGGTGTCCCCAGTACATGTGCGCTGTGGAGTTCAATGGAGTACAGGGAACCATTAACTCCTTGTATGCTTCTCCCCATGGCAGGATCAGTGCTGTGATACTGGAGGTGAGAGAAGCAGAAGCATTCAGGACTGAAGAGACAGTTGTATTTTCCTGTTGATAGAATAATCCATTTAAGAAAAAAGAGCTGACATTTTAGTAATTCTTTCTGGATTTCCCATTGGTTGTAACATGCTCATTCTCGCCTGCTGGGTTAGTGATGGCATGTACCTTCTAATTTGTGTAAGAGATGTGTCAACACAGTTCAGTAAAAATGATCACTACCTTTTCTTCCACAGTAATCCTCACTACATATAAGATTAGAACAGAACTGTTCTAGTTTCCCTTCGTAACCAATGAGAGCTCAGCTTTAATTTTCCCACAGCTGTTTATAAAATGAAATTTGGACTCTGATTGGTTTACATGGGCAAGTAGAACAGTTTTACCTCAGACACTTCTGATAAATGTTCCCCTGTGAGTCTATCTATGTGGTTTATATGATTGTATACCTGTTTCACATTGCAATATGTTGGTTGTACGATGTACAATTTAAAAACCAGAATAGTTGAACATGTTACTGGTGCTCATAATCCTTCTCTTAATCGTAGCATCTCAGGTGCATTTCAATCATTTCCAAGCAGGATTTATCCGTTATATGTTTGTTACTACCCTTGAGCAGGTTCCTCGACCACTACGTGGTGGGAATAGATGTAAAGCTCTCTTAACTAGAGACACATTTTGGATTCTAACCCTGGGAACAAGATTCCTTAAGGGTCTTAACTTCAAACAGGGTCTAATATACTTTACTGAATTTCCTTCTACCTATTTCACATTTGTGGTTATTTTTAGGCTCATTCTTTCTTTCCCTTGTCACATGACTTCTATCTAGGTTATCTGTATCATGTGATGCAGCTGACCATTGCCCATTTGTCTACTGACACAGGTCGCAGGGGCACCCTTGCCCCTCTCCGCTCTTCAGGACCCCCGCTGTCGGTCTCACCTTCCTTCAATCCAGTTCTGGCTCCGGCGGGCTAGTGCACACCTCCCCGCCTCCTAAGGCATGCTGGCTTCCGGAGATTTAAAGGGCCAGCGCGACGGAAATTGGCACTGGTCAGCTGCCAATTCTGTTAAATATCCAACCCCTTCCTGTTTCCTCTGCCAGATCTTTGTGCCACATAGCCTTAGAGAAAGCTTGTTCCTGATGCCCTGTGCTTGTGTTATTAGTTCCTGCTGTGACCCTGGTTCAGTTATTGAGTTCAATCACATGCTGTCTGTCCTGACCTTTATCTACGACCCCGACTCTGATCCCGTGCTGCCCGTCCTGACCTCCTGCCTGTCCCTGACTATGATTCTGGTATACGATTCTGTACCTCGCCTTGGCCGCCACCATGGACAAAGTCGTGCTTCTGGAGAGACCTAGTGGTACCACACCGCAGCAGGTCCACCAGCTTTGCGGCAGGCTTTGGTGAAAACCGGTTGCCTGGAGCATGACATGGATGCAGGCAATGAGGGACTAAGGAGATGTCAATGGGTCAGTATAGAAGTCCCTATGTAGCAATCAGATTATTTACAGCAATCTTTGTGGCACACATTTATTAACCCTAGCAGTGAGCCTGATATAAAGCAGTCGCCCCTAGGCATGTTCTATATCACCTAACTGCATGTTATGTAGCAGTATTCACCTGGGCAACCTACATGTTTTATAGCAGTATTCACCTGGGCAACCTGCATGTTATATAGCAGTATTCACCTGGGCAACCTGCATGTTCAATAGCAGTAGACACCATAATGATTGGATAATGATCGCTGTGAATAATCATCTAGTTGCATAGGGGGTTCTATACATGCCTGGCTGCAGCTCCTTAGTCACTTGTCACAATGGTCTATCTTCTCGTAATCTCCCTATTCTGTTCGCCATGTTCTGTGTGCTGATAGGAGCCCGGGTCTGGGGTTGTATTGGGTTTTGAGGGATTTGTTATTGATGACTAATCATTAGGATAGGCCATCAATATCTGTAATGTGGGAGTCCGACACCACCTACATTTTGATTCTGGGGATGTCTTCCCAGTGAATCAATGTGATCATTGACGGAGTTGGATCTTCAGCAATCTAATATTGGTAATTTATCCAAAGAATAAGATTTCCAACAACAAATCAAAGGCCACTAAATTTTCATTAGATTTTTATTTTGATTAATATTTTCCAAAAGTGCATTTTTTTGAAGGTTAGTCAGCCAACCACCATAGTATGGAGATTACAGGGAAACACAAGCTCCCATGGACTGTAGGTTGGCCTTGGTCACTAGACCTGATGCTCAACATGATGTCCTGCTGTTGGGAAATTAATGGACATAGCCATGCAGAGGGAATGATGAGGCTCTGCACAGTATCTTTGTGTAGGTCCAAATTAATTACTTTGACACGATGCCGGGGTGTTCCTCTTTAACGCTCTCAGGATGAGTAATGAAATCAAGTTAGTGTAATCTGTTCATAGAAACCCCTGGAGTGTTAGATGACGTGAGATGGAACCAGCACGGGACCAGGTTAGTAGGACAGTCGTTACCTAAGGAAGGAAGGTTTGGTTAAGGATTATATACGTTAGCATCACACAGATGGGGGGTGAAGGACTGTACCATGTACTGTATATCAACCTAAAAGCCAATGGATAATGAAGAGTGGTGGCATCAACTGAGGGTTGATGTGGCATTATATACACCTCGTCTATACCTATGTTTTATTATATGTTTCCTATCCTCGGTTCCTCGGTTCGGTTTTGCAAGACTCATTTTTTTTTATGACCAGGACATGATCAAATTTCCCGAACTATTTTAGAGAATGAAGGAATATAACAGGAAATTAAGGATACCCCAACTGCCCCGGAGCAAAAACCCTAATGGGAACCCAATTTGATATTGGACACTTGGTGGGAAAACCCACCTCTATCCACCTAGACAGGACTCTACGATAGGTGGATGTACCCGCAGCCATATTGGTTGTCACTAAGCTTTCACTAAGCAGGTAAAACTGGATAGAATTTTTAGGAACCTGACAGGTGACATTTCTGTTTATACTTACAGATGTTCTTGTGGGTTCTGAACCCACCATGTGCCTATTATCACTACTCAACCAATTTTCCCTGTTTTAAAACCTCTAATTGAGCCTCCATGTTTACAGACCCCACAGCACTCCTCCAATGTACAGACCCTTGACGATACATCAGTTCCTCACCATTTATAGAGCTTACTACTTACAACCAGTGTCGGACTGGCCCAGCAGAGTTCCAGAGGATCCTCCGGTGGGCCCTGGTTTAACCCTATACTGAACCCCAGAGGTCCTTTAGAAAACACCACAATTTGGAGGTTGCTAGAGTATACTTCCTGGGAGATAATGAAGAGTGGGCCCCCAAATTAATTTTCTCTGGTGGGCCTAAGAAAACCCAGTCCGACACTGCTTACAACTACCCAATCCTAACAGTCCATAGTTCCTGAACATCCAAGTGATTTTCTGGAAATCTAGGATATCTACTGAGAGCTTTATGGACATTCTGAGAGAGTTAAGAAGTATACTTTAACCAGCTGTACATAACCTTTATGATGGTAAAAACACATGCCAGACTACCTTCTTAAGAGGGGCTACAACTTTTTTTTACCAATAAATGGCAACATTTAATGGCCTAAATGGCAAACCCTGTGCCAAAGACAGACAAGGAAGACTCAGTTCCGAGGTTCGGTTTTGCAAGACTCAATTATTTTTATGACCAGGACATGATCAAATTTCCAGAACTATTTTAGAGAATGAGGGAATGTACCAGCAAATTAAGGATACCTCAACTGCCCCGGATGCGAACTATATTTGATATTGGCCACTTTCTACTGTCAATGTCCTAATGGAACAGGTGGATGTACCCGCAGCCATATTGGTTGTCACTAATCTTTTGTCACGGGTGTACCTGCGATCCACGTATCAGATTGCGGCAACACCAGTTTCCCTCTCCGTGGCGCCGCCCGGTCCCTAGCTCACTCACCCCTCCGTGGTTCTGCTTCCGTCTGGGCTGGCCAGCGCGCACATAGCTGCTCCCTAGACTGCGCGCGCACCGGCACTCGAAGGTTTAAAGGGCTGGCCAATTCTGCGATGCTCCCAGCAACCCTCGCTGGATCTTAGCAGGTAAAACCGGATAGAACTTTTAGGAACCTGACAGGTGACATTTCTACTTATACTTACAGATGTTCTTGTTATTTTAGTATTACTGTAAGGAGGTAGAAAGTTCTGATATTACTGAAAGAAAATCAAACTTTTATAAGAGCGAAAACAATGAAACCTCGACGTGACTCTGCGTCCACCGCGGCCGAGCTCCAGATGTGATAGGAAACCTGTCACATGTAATGAAGAAAAGCCGCCGGCCACAGACTTTCCTATTCCTTCCTCCTAATCTGTACAGTAGCACAATTCTGTCACAATAACACACCGGCAGACAGAACAATATATTGCTAGGTCTGTAATAAGTCTCCTGTCATAACTACAAGCCAAAATCATGTCTACAATATATAGAACATATTTGTGTCCCTCATGTCAGATCATTTGATGGATAGAAGAAACAGACTGAAATAAAAAAAAAAAAACAGATAGATAGGAGATAGATAGATAAATATGAGATAGATAGATATGAGATAAATACACTCACCGGCCACTTTATTAGGTCCACCTGTCCAACTGCTCGTTAACACTTAATTTCTAATCAGCCAATCATATGGCGGCAACTCAGTGCATTTAGGCATGTAGACATGGTCAAGACAATCTCCTGCAGTTCCAATGGCTCTAGTCATTAGTTAAGACAAACATTAACAAAAAATACTCTTTACTGCCCCCTGAAGAGAAGGGGTTAAAAATGTCACACATACAAAGCTTCCGTGGATGATAATTATAGAATTGGAATTTTTCTTTTCGTATTTTCTTTTTACTATTTATATCAGGTTGAGGTTCGCTCTGTGAGATGCCGCGTGTCCAGAGTGCTGACGATGCAGGATCCTAATGATTTTCATCAATTTGCAGCAGCAGCAGCAGCAGCGTCAGAGCGGAGCAGGTATCTGGCTGTAACCTTCCGGAGCGATGCACCTGCTTCCCAGACAGGTATTGATAAATAATTATTTAGTCCAATGTAACTCCGAGTATTGCAAAATATTTTACAACAATGATCAATCAATGTACAAGGTAGAAGGGAATAATAAAACAAAAAGTAAATTTTTTTTGGTATTTAAATCATAATATTATTTATATTGTAAAGTATGGACATTAAGGTCTTCGAAATGTGGCTACAGTGTACCAACGCAATGGGGCCCCAACAGTGCAGGGGGTTCACTTTGTCCTTTTTGATACCGATGACCTTATATCAGTATCCCTCACATAGATGATCAGAATTAGATCAATGGGGTCTGATAGCAAGACTTAGCAGAGTCGGCTCCAGGTTTCAGTAGGCCCCTGGGTGACAGAGCCTCAGTGGGCCCCTTTGCAGTGAACTCATGTGACGGCACAAAAAATTCAGAAACTTAAACAGTCTCTTGTTACCTAAAATATCCCATAGTTTATCATCCCAAACAGCCTCTTCATGGTTCGTTATATATAGACGACCCTCAACCCCTATGGATTCATTATATAAAGCCTAATTCGTGCCCCTGAGCAGCTCAGGGCCCCGACACTGCCCTGTGCTGGCGCCGGCCCTGCCTTGCAGCCATCAGCTATTTTAAGCAGGCTGGGATATTGGAAGCTAAACAGGAGACAACCCCATAAGCAGACAGCTCCATCTATTGAATAGTGGCTGTGCACGGTTACTGCTACTCAGCTCTTGAATTGAAGTAGAGCAGGAGTTCTTACAAAAGGGTGTTACAAAGTGGACAAACGTTATCCTCTTCATAGCTGATTGGTACAGGGATCCTCTGTCCCAGATAGAAAATAACCCCCAATACCAGGAAACACATTTCAGTTGGATTCTAGTATATGCCCAGGTTGTATAAAGTAATTGGGAATTCCTTGGTCCTGGTGCCTGACATCAGCATTATAAAGTAGAATAGAAGAGGACCCCAGTAATAGATTTTCATCGGAGCTACATCTCTAGCTAAGGGGATTGAGAAAAATTAGCTGAAGGGATTGAGGAACATAAGATCTAGGAGTTCTAGAACTAGTTGCTGTACTAGCGAACAACTATAGGAACAACTATATGAAGGGTCATAGTGCAAGTAGTCATTCCCATGAAAAAAGAAGAGCAGGTGTTGAGGCAAATTGAATAATGTTTTTGGGGTATAGTGAGTTTCAAAAAATCTAAATCTACTGCTGCAAAGATGGAAGAGCTTCTTTCCAAATGACCCATCACTTACTTAAAGGCATCATTATCTACATAGTGTGTAGAGATATAAATGTTATGGTCAAAAAATATTTATAAAAGACAAAAATCAAGGGATCAGAAATAAATGAGTGTGGAGGCTCCATAGAAGAAGACTACAAAGTAGAAAGACTCCACCCATGATGAGTAAGGAGTAGGTAGACTCCACTGATGAAGAGTACAGAGTAGGTAGACTCCATCCATGAAGAGTACAGAGTAGGTAGACTCCATCCATGAAGAGTACAGAGTAGGTAGACTACACCCATGAAGAGTACAGAGTAGGTATACTCCCCCATGAAGAGTACAGAGTAGGTAAGGACCACCCATGAGGGGTACAGAGTAGGTAGACACCACCCATGAGGGGTACAGAGTAGGTAGAGTGGTGCATGTGAGTATGGCCCGTGCGACCAATTTTTTTTTTTAAATGCGGCGGTTTTTCCGAATCCGTCGGGTTACCGTTCGGCCATGCCAGCGCCGATGCGCCACAATCCGATCGCGTGCGCCAAAATCCCAGGGCAATACAGGGAAAATCGGCGCAAAACGGAAATATTCGGGTAACACGTCGGGAAAGTGCGAATCGAGCCCTTAGTAAATGACCGCCAATGTGACATTCTGACAATATCATTGAATTACAATACCCCTTTAATAAGGATCACTGTATAAATATGGATTATCCAAAAAAACGCAGGTAGATGCGAAGGTAGAATTTTATTTCTAAACTACTCATAAACATTGTAAAAGTTAAGGGATTCCGCCACATTTATCAAAATGAGTGGCCTTTACAATGTGCAGTTTGTCTATGTGCAGTTTGTCTTACTAGGTGCCGCCAGAGTAATCAAAACTGGCACACAATGGGGCACATTTACTTACCTGTCTGGAGGAGTTCACAGACGATAATGCACTGTGCCGCGATTCACTAAGATCATGCGCCTGATATCCTGCATGTATCGCTTCCCCGCTCAGGTGCACCTTCTTCTTCCTGGTGCATGTAAGTGCATTGTCTTGTGACACAATTTGAAAGTTAAATCCCGCGCTCAGTCCAAATCCATTGGATTGCCGGACGGCCCGCCCCCAATTTCTGTCACATGGAAGCCAACAGCGCTGCGCCACAAACCATTCACGTGCGACTCAATCCCCTATAAAATACCTGTCACAGACACACAAAACCTGAAAACATCGGAATGTCCGACGAAGTTAGTTAATAAGCCCCAATCTTCATGAATCTGGCGCCCCCTACACTTCTCCTGTAGAAGTACCATTCACATTTGCATAATTTTTAAATCCTTTTATCCTTACAAACAAGAGCATAAAAAAACTTAAAGAAGACCGGGCCCTGCCAGAGGGGGCACACATCAGTATGTCAGTGTGCTGAAAACCCATGGATGCTGTAGTTTAATTACACCACTACATTTAGGCACTGAGGGCTTCACACGGTGGTCTAACGTAAACCCTGGAGCTGTTCATAGTATCCGTTATCCAGAATACAGTGTATGCTGTTTCTGCAATTAGTTAAAGGGAACCTACCACCACAAATCTACCTATAAAGGTAGATTGGGTGGTAGGTGGATCAATGGGACGTGAGGATAGCCCTTTTAAGGGCTAATCCTCACATCCCCACACTTTTTTGTTAACTTTTATTAGACATTTATGCAAAATTACATATGCCGGACGAGGGCGCGCAGCTACGCGGAGCTGCGCGCTGAAGATGGGTGAGTAGGAGGGGAAAAGAGGCTACCGGGGCGTGGAGTAGCCGCCTCGTGTAACCTCAGATGCGGCTACTCCATGCCCCAGTAGCCGCATAAGTAAATTTGCATAAATGTCTAATAAAAGTTAACAAAAAAGTGTGGGGACGTGAGGATTAGCCCTTAAAAGGGCTGTCCTCACGTCCCATTGATCCACCTACCACCTATAGAAGACGGCACGCAGAGGCAGCGGCAGCAGCGGCAGGCTAGAGAGTGTCATGGCGACATTAGGGTTCATAAAGCAAACTGAAATGCGGATTGCTAATGTGAACAAAAAGCTGTATTAGATTACGCCACACGTACAGTACGCTTCACCGGCAGAGACTGGATTGGGATTTCTGGAGAAACCCCTAATAAATTGTCCAACTTTGGTGTTTGAGGTGGATATGTGTGTAACTAAGAGTCAAAAATAACGTTCGCAAGTCTCCCTGCAAATTCGTCACAATATGGTACTAGCTGCACTACTAGTGCCAGCAAGCCCAGCCACAAGCAAACAATAAAAAAAATAAAAAAATAAAATAACGCTATTGTAGCCCTAAGAAGGGCTGTTGGGTTCTTGTAGAATCACTCCTGCCTAACAGTAATCTACTAGCACCCTAACGCTTTCCCTGACCAGCAGCAGCTCTCTCCCTAGCGGCATCCAGACACAGAATGATCCGAGCAGCGCGGGCAGCGGCTAGTCTATCCCAGGGTCACCTGATCTGGCCAGCCAACCACTGCTATCGACGTGTAAGGGTACCACGTCATGCTGGGTGGAGTGCAGAGTCTCCTGGCTTGTGATTGGCTCTGTTTCTGGCCGCCAAAAATCGAAATGGCGGGAAATGCCATTTTCTTGAGCTTGCCTATTATGAGTATGTTCGCTCATCTCTAGTAATTTATTAAACAAGAAAATCTGAAATATCACGTGGTGATAAGTATTCAGCCCCTGGTGATAAGTATTCAGCCCCTTTGGTCAGTGTTGAGTAGATGTAGCTTTGAAGCTGGTGCAGCCAGGAGTCTTCTTGGAAAGGATTTCCACCCCTGGATTTGGGGATCCTCGGCCTCTTCCTTGCAGATCCTCTCCAGTTCCCTTAGATTGGATGGTGAATGTTGGTTGAAGCCATTTTCAGGTCTCTCCAGAGATGCTCCATTGGGTTTAGGTCCAGGCTTTGGATGGGCCGGTCAGGAATGGTCACAGAGATGTTCTGAAACCTCTGCTGTGTTATTTTGGCTATGTACTTAGGGTCATTGTCTTGTTGGAAGGTGAACCTTCGACCCAGTTTGAGGTGCAGAGCAGCTGGAAGAGGTTCTTATAGTCCTGCAAATGTTTCTGCAGTTATTTGACGTCCATGTTCATGCACCTTATGGAGATTGAATATATAAATAATAATACATTTTTAGTTCTGTAGCATCATCACATTACAGTTTTTTACAAAATATAGCGTATATCTGCAAACAAAATAAGGCCCTTCCATGACCAGCATCTATGGCCTCTTCTAGCTGAACCAGTTTCCTACAATGTTCTGACGATTATTGAATCTTGATGTTAAGGACTGGAAATGGACCGTCATAGGTAATGGCCCCTACCTACCCTAAGCAGTAGCAGACAACCTGCCAACGTTCCTTTTCTGCAGCAAATTGTGAAACAGAGAGATAAAGACAAAACAATACAAACAGAAAGGAATAGTTGCCAAATACAAGTCAGAACTGAGAGGGCAATGCGATACTAAATCACCAGTCAAATGGATAGTCAGAAATACATGCACAAAATAGTTAACAGAATAAATACAGCTAAGTTCAAGAGTATAGAAGGCAAATCCAAGTACTAATCCACAAAACCGCATATGAGATGTCAAAGCCCTGTCCGGGAAGTGATTAGATCAGTTCTCTGACTTCACACAGGGAAGCAATGAAAGTAAGCAGAAATTCTGTCGATAATAGGGGATTAACTGTTGATGAACCACAGCAGAGTTTGCAGGAGACAAATGGGTGTGATGGAAATCAATCAAGGAAATACACCAGTGTTCAGAATAACTAAAGACATGAAACAAACTTAGGCGTACTTTATGTACAGATGATGATGCAGGAATCAGATAGAGAAGAAGCCATGAAAAATTTGCACTGGGGGCCCAATATGTTACAAAGCCCCTCATAAACATCCTGTCCTAGCCAGGAGCCAGCACAAAATCCAAAAAAGTAGCCAGTTTATTAATGTGCAGGGCATGATAAACCGGGATCAAATCTTATTTACGTAAACCAATATAATGGGGCAGATTCACTTACCCGGTCCTGTTGCAATCCCGCGGTGCGTTGTCAGACTCCGCTGGAGTTCACCTTCTTCTTCCCGGTGCATGTGAGTGCTTGATCTTGGCGACACAATACCGTTTTTAAATTCTGCGGTTTGTTAGAATCCGTTGGCTTATCCGACGGCACGCCCCCCGATTTCTGTCGCATGCAAGCTGGCGCCGGTGCACCACAATCCGATCGCGTGCACCAAGATCCCGGGGCAATTCGGCACAAAATGGAAATATTCAGGAAACCCAATGGACTCGCGGTCCGCGGACCCTCAGTAAATGTGCCCCATTGTCTCAACTAAGAAAATAAATGATAAAAAACATGAAAAATGTTGAAAATAATTATTGTAAAACATGAATATACAAAAACATTGAGCAATTTGAGAATTCTCCGGTAAATATTGTTTGAAAGTTTCAGATTTTTTTGCCATTAGACAAAATTGTGCCCTTGCGCCTCGGCTCCTGGAATAGCCAATGAGAAGTCTTTTCTATATCAAAATGCCAGGCGAATCCTCCAGATGAAGTCGTCTCCTAATGACTTTTGAGCCCTGTCATTTGTTTAGGTTATCATTTACGAGATGATGCGGAGGAACCCTGGAGAGTTACGAATTAGACCACAAGTGGAATATATTTACATAAAGAGACAATTAGGAAGGTGGAGAAATGTACAAATGTTATTTAAAGTGAAACAATTCTAGGCGCAAAATTTGTGTCCCTCTCCCTCCCCCCTTTAAATAGTAGAATTATTCAGGAACCTTTAAAAGAAGATTTTTTTATTTTTTATTTATAGAATATTTTTTTCCTTCCTTTTTATGAGCACCAGGCGCGATGATCGTCTCTTCAGAGGAGCGCAATGAGGAAGTCGGTGAATGAGAAAATGACTCTGAGACTTTTATTTGAGCTGTCAAGTGTATTTAACTGCATGATTAATTGGCAATGATCCGGGCAGCCCCGTGGTCCTGCTGAAAGCCTTGCCCCCCGACATGCACCTGCCATGGAACAACTGATTACAGAGAACGGAAGCCCCTTCCCCGTCTCCTTACAGCTGTTATATTCACTTAAGAAAATATCCTGATACATGTATCACACACTTACACGTCTTGTCTCATTTAATTATCAAAATGTATATTTTCAAGAAAGAACAATGGACTGATAGAGATACTAGTACTAAGAGGGAGCGCTGGTTACTACTCTGCTATGGAGAAATAGACACATATAGGGTTCATGGAGGTATAAATAGATAGATAGATAGATAGATAGATAGATAGATAGATAGGAGATAGATAGATAGATAGATAGATAGATAGATAGATAGATAGATAGATAGATATGC